>BMAU01017736.1:0-745024 GCA_019973935.1 Trichonephila clavipes | reverse complement strand
ATTTCGGACAAACGTAATATGCCAGTCCAGACTTTACCTTTTAAAACTAGTTCAAACCACTATTGCACATTTTACAATGAACTTCATTCTTGAAAACAAAAGCAAGAATATTCAAATTCATGATTGCATTTAAAGTCACCTACGCTATCACAAAAGAAGAAAACCTCATTTAAATTGGAATTTTCTTTCTTTGCACATGACTGCTTTGAACCATGTGCATAATTCAGCTTGAGCATTTAATTTACCATCAGTGGTACTTACTTTACTATTGTAGTATTCTTACGCGGATGTCGTCATCAATGCTTACGCTTTGCGTACTGCTTGAAAACTTTTTGCAACCTTGCAGCATTTCAAAAATTTCACAGAAATTTTGGGCATCGACAACACGACAAGTGCTTCAATCAAAACGTGTCTGACAGCGCCAAAAAGCATGGAGTAAGCAACCTGAACGGTTACACTTGCAGTTATTCCCGAGTAATACACTGAGGGAATAATACAAACAGATAATGGCTTTGCAAGAACATCCCAGTTTTAAAAGGCCAACGCTTACATTTCTATCCGTCACCCAGTGAACGTGTGCAAACTCAGCTGATTATTTTTTTAAAAAACATTTCAAATACTTCAATTCAATCAAAAATCATCGACTAGTATGTTATATCATTGAAAGGGCTTAATTTGGAGATTTGAGAACCATCAAAATTCCTAAATCGATTTCTGGAAGGTGTTTACCATACCGACTGGTCCTTAAGTATATTCTTTCGCTTCATTTTTCTTATCTTTAATCAATGCTTCAGTTTTTTGAAACATGATTATTTTCATTATAAGATGCAAAAATTAATAAAACACAAACACTTTACAAAATTTGAAATCTTTTCAACTTTCAACCACTAAAAATGAATAAATTTGAACTATCATCAAATAATTTGAAACATTTTCTTACACTTTGATAAAATAATAACGAAAAAAAAAAAACTAATTAGATCTATAAGTATTTTTTTTTTTAGATTTCAAAAGCCCACGTGTTCAGGGAAGTTTACACAGTGCCTAGTTATATATTGTTAAAATACACCGAATTATATTTGAATTTTAAGTGCTTGAACTTCAGTTTACATCAAAGACAACATGAATGAAGATTTTCCCACATTTTTTTATAACTTGAATGTTTGAATAAATGGTAATCAAAAAATATACGGAAACATTTACAGTAGACATTTATGCATATAAATAAACATAAAACCAATTTTAAATTCGAGCTATTGAAAACATTCGAATATATATTGTTCAAAAATATCTATTTATACAAAATACCTCAACATTTATTTTTTTTAAAGGCTAACTGAATAAGTAATTAAAATCTGGATATGTTTTGAAATCTCGACCTTATAGAAAGCTAGAAATTTTTATGTTAGAAATTCCATTTGAAATTTCGAAAAAAAATGCATCGCACAGTTAAAAATTATTTATCATAAGTTTTAGCAATTGTTTGAGTATAATAAAAATTTCTCAAATTTTATTATATAGCTTCTTTTTGGTATTTTTAATATATTTCGAAGATTTCATTCAATTCAGTTTAAAACTGCATGCTAAGAGCAAAAAATATACTAAAAAAAATTGACGAATATACAATAAAGTTTTACATAGAAGCAAAACTGAGAAGCTAAAGCGTAGGAATGAAAAATTTTGAGTACATCTGAAGTAGTTTTCAAAATATTTATTTTTTAAAGTTCAGAAAATTTGTGTGCGTTATGTTATACTTAATATTAATTAAATGGTTAAAAATAATATGTTAATAATAATAGTCATGTAATCGTTTGATGACACATTCATATACTAATAAAAATTATAATAGTCATTGATGCGAATGTCAAGAATTTTTACGTAATTTTTAAATTCAGACATTAAGATATTGATGTAGAAAATATAAAACGACCATCTAAAATACATGAAAAAATGCAGTCTGCTATAAAATGATGTGACAAAAACAAAATACGGCAGTTTCACCTACTATGGTAAGAGCCGGCTTGAGTCAGGGTCGATCTGAGAAAACAAGAGATCCGCGATTTTGATGGATACCGCTCTAGCTTTTAAAGTTCTCAGGAAAATATATATATATAAATTACAAATGCAAAAATACGTCTTGTAATTTTCCATACATTTTTATAACAACGAATTGTGGAATTGGCTTCTAATACATTGTGTTTGACAATACCTAAGGTAACCAACCCTACTTTAGATAGATTTGTACTACTTTTTCGTAACCGTATTCCTTTTAAAGTTAATTCGTGCAGAAAAAATACACCTTTTGCACTCTTAAAAATTTATGTAAAGTATAACGGTTAATTTTAATTTATGCAACTTGTGAAATGTTCATAATTAACCATTTCCGTCTAAACAGTGTACATGAAAAAAAAAGTTTGGACTCCCTCATTCATTAGGGAATTATATAAGATTCTAACATTAGGTTTTATTTTTCACCGAATTAGGTTGAGTGGTAGTGTATCGTGCTTCCACACCACAGGTCTGGGGTTCTATTAACGGGCTGGGAAAGGTCGACTCTGCCTTTCATCCCCGCTACATTGGGTCGATAAATGAGTACCAAGCTTGCTTGGGGTCTTAAACACTGAAGATCAGACAGACCACCAAATCGGGACATCTGTTCATGCATCTCAGCGCCCAATGGTCACGTATATTGGGATGGGCATAGTAGTTCCTGGCCCTCATGCATTTTTGTGCCACTGAGTTTGAGTTTTAAGTTTGAGAATTGCCTCACTTTCGGGATACCCCTTAGTTAAACATGTATTTCCACTCATTTGCAATTAAACATTTTTCTTTCAATTACGTTTATTTCAGAAGGAAGTTTGATTTTTCAAATGTATTTGCTTAATAACATGTATATTTGTGCATTATATTAAAATTTTGATCAATCCAAAATTACATGTGTTTTGCTCCTGTAAAAGCTTTTAGGATTTTAGAACTGATCTTTCAACCCATATACGTTTTATAGTAGCATATTTAAAAATGATAAAGACATTTTTACGACTGTGTTAGCTTTTATGCCTCGTTCATAAATATAAAAAATTGCATTCAGCTACAGTTTTTAAAATGTACTGAAATAAGTGGAGGAATAGGATATTTTTTTTTTACATATTATGAATATTTTTGACTGCAGTAAGATATATTTATATTTCAGTTTCTTTACAATTTGAATAGAAGTTGTAAGCCACATATTGCGAATAGTTTGATATAGAATATAAACCCATAGGCTGTTTAATATTGTAAAGTGTTTTATTTTGATACCAACACACATTAAAATAAGGCTCATCTGCAGTTATATGATCAGCTTTAGTGATATTTAAATTTTCAAAAATAGTCTACACGTACGAAAACATTCTTTCAAAACCACACACCACATCTCATACTATGTCTTCCATACAGCAGGAAATACTTGTGTATACTCAAAAAATTTAATACAGGATACATTTCAAAACGTTAAAATTGTTTTTTAAATTTGGTATGGATACATTGTGGAACTGTCGGTTAACTTCACTGAACAAAATTGTTTTAAGTGTACTGTTTTGAAAGACAAAATTAATAAGGGAGAACTTTTCTCACAATAAAATTTGAAATGACTGAATTGTGTGAAAATGTAGTTATCTATGTGTGACATTTTTCCTTGTAATAAAAGAAACAGAAAGATAAGAAATTAAACTTGAGTAGAAAATGGTTAGAAGTACTGTCATGCGCATTTGAAGAAGTATACCCTCATTAAAATTAAAAATTATTGACTGAATGTGTGTTATGTCCATCACAAATGCTGATTTAGAAAGGAAATTTTTATTTAATACAAGAAGTTCGAAAAGAAGAACACTAGAAATGAAAATTTAGATTTTTTTTCCGAAAAATATTCAGTTAACATAAAAATATCATTTATATGTTTTTAATTAAAATAAATTAAAAGAATTGTGTGTGTGAAATCCTTTTTTATGTTATTTTAAATTAAAAATATAATTGAATAGAGAAAGATCGGTTTTATTTCATAAATATAATCATCATATGAATATCACTGCATGCACCATTTATTGTCTTATTGTTTAAAAAAAGAGATAGAGGGCCTTTGCTCTTTTTACTTCATTACTTTTTTAAAAAAACAGGAAAGTGAGCGCGTTTTCTTACTCTCATATTAAAAAATGAATACAGGATGCTTTTTTCTGGTTCAAATCGCAATACCAATATATATATATATATTTTAAATTTTTAATAAATGACTGAAAAATAAATTTTGTTTGAAGAAAATATAATTATTTTTCAACTTCTAACACACTATTTATTTCATTTTTTTCCTTTTTTTTTACCCTTCATTTTGTTTTAATTTTACTGTGACTGAACATATAGAGGAAACGACCGACATATACAAGATTGTCCATGGTAACTTAACAGCTAGCTGTAAACGATTGATCTCTTGGTTCTTACTTGACAAAGAGACACCGAACTAAGTCATAAAATTGTCCCCGTTCGACCTCCCAAGTTTTAAAAGGGGGAAAGGAAAGAAGACTGTTGCATTTTTAAAGCGAACGGCAAAATAACAGTAAACGCTTTCGGAATAACTTTTCAGAAGGAAGCTAACCACCCAGAAGGTTAATATTCACTCATTCATTACACTCAATTGTAGGTGCATTTCTGACGTCGAGCTGTGATGCATTTTTCGTATTGTGATCATGCTTTACCTCAATTAAATGGATCTCTAATCTCCAATTGCCTCTTTTCATTCCACTCGACATCACACCCTTCATAACTATTTTGCGATTTACTCCAACTAAATGTGGTTTGCGACCACGTTTAGTCTATGTTGATTTGTTGTCTCCCTGCTGTCTACTACCCATGGGCCCCATTATCCCATGTCTCATGCTACCCCTCAAAATTCGGTTGAATTATATCCGTCCAATAGTCAGTAAAACTGAGTCAATAATTCATTTAGTTACATGAACATTGGGGCTTTGGGTTTCCACTCATGCATCTTTCAATCTGTCTTCTTTCATCTGTCGCTCTTCTGACAAGCATCTCCATTTTGTCTGCCAGAACCCTTTTCCAGCAATGACGTGGAAAATTTTCATCACAATATGATACTTCAAGATGTGCTAATAGGAGACTCTTCAATCGAATTTTTAATTTAAATTTGAATTAAGAGGAATATTTTAAAATTAATTACGTTATTCCTCAAATATATTTTCCAGATCAAAATCTACAAAAAATAATGTTCGATAGTTATTTTTTTAAACAGCCGTGAAAATACAATGATAAAACTTTCTAAAAGTTAAAAAGTGTGTAAAAATAACCCCAAGATCTTAAAAGATAAACTCAATAACAGATTGAAAAATCAAACTTTTGTATCTTTCAGAAATTTCACAATGAAGAGTTTCTAACCCACAAAGGGTTGGCATCCAATAAATTTCCAATATTAGTCAACCCTGAAGCATCGAAATAGGAACGATATTTTTTATTTGTTGGGTAAATGCATTTCTTATTATAATTTCACCAGTGAATCTAGATTTAAAAAAATACTTCCACAAACTTTGTGGCCTCTGGCTTTTTAAAATGCAATGAACTAGGTGCCAAAGTCAGTTCAATAGAAATAAGATAAAGTATGTGTTCTTGATGTAGCGTCGATGATTAATGCTATTTCTTTTATTAAATAGTATACAGAAAAAAAATTGCTAAAAGAGCCGTAATCATTTTTTATTGGTATTAAACTGTACATAGAAAACTGAATTCAAAAGACTTTCCAAATGCTTTGTTCCAGAATCACCGCAGGGCTTAACTGTTTGTCATTTCTTTATATTTTTTCTGACATAAATCTTTTTCTTAGACTTTTTTTTGTAAACATTATTAGTTGGTTACATGAAATAAAAATAAAATATGAAAAAATATCATAAAAATTTCTTTTTGATTAAGTTACTAAATCCAGAAACAAAACATTACGTTGATAGAAAAGTTCTAAATTCTTTTTTACTCTGAACAATTTTATTGTTTCGGTTTACAATGCAATTATTCATCGCACTATACATAATGAATATAACACAGCTTGGGAATAGGGGAGGGGTCATTCCTGTACAAACCAGTCATGTGCAATACCAGTACAATGACAGGACGCATTATCCCGTTGAAAGTTACACAATCATTATAGGGATTATAAAAAAGATGTTTAGTAACCATGTCCTATTCACGCGTCTTTGAACATGGAAAGCAGAAGGCATGCTCGGGAAAACCTTCACTGAAATATCATATTACCTCTAACAGTTTAAAGAGCTATAGCAGTGCATTCAGGGACCAGGTATTCATGCCGTTTAACTCCAAACTGTATTCCTCCCCTCTACGTTAAATCCAGAGGATCAGCCAGACTTTTTGTCATCATCGAACCCTTGGGTATCTTAACGAATTCACAACAATTTATCTTATTAAGACAGCGACGATATTTGCGCTCGCCTTTGGCTTCCATTGCCAATTTGACGAATAGTTCAGCAAAAACTGCTTTAAAAGGTACTTTGAAATGATCTTTGACTAATACTTGTGACAGTTTGCTACATTCCTTGCATTTTTGCCATATTTTACAATTCGGAACAGTATTAGTTCCGCCCCATCATTCACCTCTTGGTTTTTGAAACACTTTCACTGCAACTCTCACGTACATTTTACAAAATATATGTTGGTTGCAAAAATACTTGCTCGATGCATTTAAATTCATTTTATCATCCTCATTCAAAGTCCATCAAACACAATCAGCTGTATTTTTTTAATTTAACCTAGTCCTCTAACGCCAGCAATGTGACGCAATAGCTAATTTACACAGAATGCAGTGGTTGTAAAAGTTGACAGATTACTGTATGTATTTATGTGTGTGGCTATATATATATATATATAATAAAATAATTCTCTGTTTATAAACTCTTCCTTTCATTGGAGTTTCTATAACGGTTCGTGATGGTCTCAAACCCTCCAAGAATTACTGAACCAAAATACTTTGTGAACGACTTTCCCCTGAAGTCACTGCCTCACCGTCCTGCCTACCTAAGAGTGTTGGAGAAACAAAAAGCATGACCAGAAACTTGTATAATAACTCAATTTATGGTATTTATTCAAGCCAAAAGTTATGGCAAAAAGTTTATGGTATTATTCAAGCCCTCTAATCAACCACAAGTTAAACCACAAGAGGAAGCCTAGGAGTGATATAAAGAAAGCAATAACCCTAAGTGAATAAGCGCAAGTAAACAGTTCAACTTAACCTAATCAATCTTAGACTATAAATTCCAATTCACTAAATTAGTATAGTGGCAAACTCAGTTCTTAACTCCACGTTGTGGCGAAATTAATTAAATATCACCTTAGTAACGCTGCAAACAAATTATCCGCTCCTTCTCTCTTACTATTACCATGACTTTATATACTCTAACTGATCTGCATATCAGGGTTTCTTCTTGAGGGATGGCTGTGAATTAAACACGAATGCTAGGACAAAAGTGAGAAGATCGCGTAATGATCCCGCCATGTACTGGATTCTTTGTTTTTGCCCACCTAACTTAGGAAAAACCTCCTCAAAAATTGCAACGTTGACCTATTTCATAGAAAAAGAATGGAACATAGTATCAGCTTCGAATGACGAATCAGTGCATTCAAATTTGAAAATCATATGACTCATAGAAGATTCGAGAAGTTTCCGGTAGGAAAGGACATAAAAGCTGTAACCGCTGGAATGAGAAGAACGCTTTCGTGTCTTTTGCTGTCTGTCCCGTGTATGTAAAAATGTTGATGTTAAAATGCATCTTAATGTGCTACAGGTATTCGCATTTTAAATATAGTTCAGATAAATTAAAACCAATTAAAAATGTCGCAGAACTCGATTTGATTCAGTGAAAATATTAAAATTAAACTGATATGAATGCCATGAGAAAATCGCTCGAAAAAAGTTTAAATAGATTATTAATACACACACATATGTAATAATTAACCTAAATTTCTCTCCGGGGATTTCATTCCGTAATTATATTGAGATAACTAATTTTTTTCGCATGATAATTAATCTTTAGTTAATCGCTCTAACAGAAATATATAATCGAAACTTTATTCCCCAAGATCTGACATGTTAGTGATTTAAAACAGGATGGTGTGCAATCTTGCATCACCCGCATATTCTGACCAATCACGAAAGTCTTAAATGAAAGTAATATTATTCTAAAAGTGTGTGTGTTTTCGGATGACAAAACCTATAAAAACCGAGATCTCCAGAGCGAACAAAGAATGTCTTTGTGAACTGTTCTTTAAACCGCGCTTGTTGTGCTTTTTTGTGCTTCATCTGTTTGTTCGTATTAAGCTTGTGATCATCAGTGAATGTAACTTTTTAAGTAACAAGATGTTTTCCTCCTCAATTTGATTAGTGACAGCCAAAGTTTTTCGTATATATATAATATGTGTGTGTGTGTACATTATGACAAATGATAGAAATCGATACATTCCAAAAAATAAATGTAAAAACTCAAACACAGAAGAAAGTTACTATAATGTTCAAAATGAGAATTTCAGCATTTGACTCAAAATTTATGCATTTGACTTTCAGAATTCTGATAAAGAAAAGACGCCTAATTCCCAGAACAACAAAAAAATATTAACTTGATAATGTTTGACAAACTTGATGCCTCAAGGCTTAAACTTTTTTCCAGACCTCCCTAAATATAATTTTCCTTGTATCTTAACCTATATAAATCAAGATTTAAAAGCACTTTACGACCCGTAGTTTTCTATATTACAACATACAAAAGTGAAAAAAAAATTCTGTTAAATCAAATATTTTCTCATTTTCGTAGTAGCATGAATAGTTAATGATGCTGTTATCAAAAACGAAAGGCTAACTGAAAGGGTTATTAAGGAAAAGAATCAAAGTTTTTGTCGTTATATATATACTTTTCTGAAACCGTAGGGGATAGTAAATTTTCCGTGAAAAGATTTAATTTGGGAATTCAAAACAGTTATTTTTTCGAATTCGCCTCAGGGTTGAACTGTTTGCCTTTTCGTTGCTACATCTTGAAACCTTTACGACCCGATCTTTTCAAATGTCAGTGATTTTGCTGCTAGTTTATATTTAGAGGTGATATTGGAGGGAATAAAGTAACGCGTGTTTCCATACTTCTTTTCTGTGATAAAACTAATTTTCTAGTTTACCTAAGGTAGGATGCAATGACTCATAATAAACATTTTACCGAAAGTAAATGGGGTTAAATATAAAAGAAAGCTGTGGAGGAGTGAAAGTTCGATCGAGTTTCTCTTTATCAATATGAGGAATAGGCACTATAACGGCTTCTAATAGTATTTTTTTTTGTTTTAAAGTCTGAGATAAATATTTGCTATTATAAAAAAAATACCTGGGGGAGAATTCAGGAATTTCTCTCTCTCTCTCTGTATTTGCGAGTATTTGAAATTCGAAAGAAACAAAAAATTGGCGTTTGTAACAAAGAGACAAATGTACGTGGTTTGTAATCGTGTAGTCATTTGTTTGACCTTGTGTATTAATAAATCTCTTGTTATTCAAATAATTGGAGCAATAGGCTGCTTTCACCCACGCAAATTTGCATCAATGTGTGTGTGCGTGCGTACGCGCATGTGGTGAAAGAGTGAAGATATTTTTCACACAAATTTTCGATACATTCCTTTTTTCTCGCATTTAAAATACTTGCATCTAAATGTTTGTATACAGGATAATCTATTTTTTATAATTCCCTTTCTAATTATTCTGGCGATTTGAGATCAAGCTGAAACTTGAATTTTATATAAATACAATTTTCTCATCCATATTTATCTAAATTATTTTTATTTTACCGGTATAATTTGAAATAACAGTACCTCACCGTATGTATATTTTCATACATTAATTGACTCTAATATTGAAGAAAAGACGAGCTCTGTTTAATTTAGCATGTAGTAAGTTTTTTGGTATTCAACGAAGAAGATCTTTTTCTGAAAAAAGGCGGATACTTATCTAATACAATTTTTGTGGAATTAAGTCAGAAGAAAGATTATTGGAATGTGTTTAAAATGTCAATCTATGTACACTTTATTAAAAAAATGCGCCGCCCCTAGCAGTAGTTATCGGATCGGGACAAAATCCGTAGATGCGATCGATGTACATGTATTGAAAATAAAATGTTAACACTATGATAGAAATTGAATATTTTATTCAGGAAATACAATTACAAGACTAAAAAATAGCTCATTCACTCACCTCTAGCCCAAATGCGGGATGTTATCTGGCTATACGGCTGGCAGATGTCATCTCGCAGGTTTGCTGTGCACGTTTCTAATTGGTTAGTTAGATCGGGGTGATGGAGGAACAATCGGAAACATATTCTCATCAAAACACAAAGTTCTCCATTGTGGGAAGAGATCTGGGGATCGCGTCTGCCAGGGGGAAATATTAAGAAAGTTATGAATACAAGTGTTGAAAAGTAGTATATGACCAAACATTATACAGGATGTCCCTACCCGACTTTCAGCGTGTATAAACTTGAAAGGAAGAACATTGCGCGCTCGAGCGTGAGGAACCATAATACATTGGGAAGAGCATGGGCGAAGCGATAGTGCCGCTGCACATGGAGCTCGCTGGGTCGGTACTAAGTGCGTCTTTCTCATTTCTGGGCGCGGAGGCGGTCATTCACCAATGAACATAAATCGTTATACGAACGCGCCGTGTTGGCGCGGGTATCCACTTCATCTACGGCCTAGCCAACGGGAAATGGGTGTGTTGCTGTTCGGTTGTATGGGGAAAATATCAACGAGGGAGTTGACCGAATCGTCAAACGTTCGCTCGGATGCTTCAGAACATGGACACTTTCAGAGCCACGATTGATGACACGCCCATCCATTCTGAAATGGACCTGGTGGAACGAGTATCCATTGATTATGCTACAATCCATGAAATGCCTGGTATTTTTAAACATGTCCACGCCAATCCATGTCGTGAGTGCATACATGCCAATGGCAGCAATTTCAAACACATCCTGTGATGCTTTAATGTCATACTTTTCATTTATTGCTGTTTCTTAGTTTTGTAATGAAGCTTCTTACACTACGTTCTGTGCTGTGGCCTTGCTTGCTTTGTGTCTCTTTATCTCGTTAGGGTTACGTTTCCTTCATGCTTTTCGATGTAAGTGGGCTCCTCCGGATGTTCTCTATCTCCCCTCAAAATTGTATACAGCATTCGGGGACACCTTGTATAATATTATCTAACTAATGTAGTCTTGAAATAAAATTTATAGTAATTTGGAAATTTTAAGAAAAATAAAGTGCAAATTAACTCTTAGCAACCATCACTGAATAAAATTCATATGTCATGTTCCGCTGACGAGATCTCTCATAGTGGTATTCTTTATTCAATGAATTCTATACAAAGGACATCTTCCTCCTACAGAAAAGGAATGCTTGCAAAATCATGTCTGACCTAAAGTAGGTATTTTTGTCCATGTCCCAGCAATCTAGTTCTTTGCATTGATTCCTGGTGCTGAGTCATACACAACCCCTACAATAACAATAAATATAATATAATCGAATAAACTAAATTGCATATATTATTTTGATAATAAAAAGAATAGACATTTTCGTTCATTCTTTAATAATATTTTTAACTCAAATGGCTGTAAACTCATTATGTGACCAATTGTAAAGAATCTAAAATTGTAGTGCTAATACAAAATATTCCCTAGTCTTGGTACATATGCTCTTGAAGAGATACCTCGGAAATCCTAGTAAATGGTACAATAAAAAATTCTGATTCTCCAGGATAATGAAATTTATTCATAAAAAAAAAAGTAATTTATATTTGTTTTATAATAATTTATATTGATTTATAAATTTTGTCTTCTCAAAGTATTGTGACAGTATATTGGATATTTCTTCAAACGAATTCACGTGATTTTTTAAAGTCCTTATGCTTTTAGCATTGGATGTATAGCTTACATACTAACTGATTTTTGAATAGATTTCAGATCAAACAGTTGTTCCGTAAGTTCATCCTCAAGTTTTTTGATTTTGTAAATTATTTATGCAGTGTATAAGAAATCCTAATAATAATCAAGAAGTATTTAATTTATTTCACAAAGCAGTCTTTACTCTTCTCACTCGAGAATTATTCATTTACAGAGGTTAAATATTTAATAAAATGTTTTTGCGTGTGATAAGTTAAAAGCATTGAATCATGAACAATCTTAAGCTTGAATATTTTTACATTAACTGAAAACTAAATAAAAGCGCACAAATTGAATGCATGAAGGCATGAAATTTAAATTCCCATATCTTCGGATCAATTTTAACACAGTTTGGATATTTTAAATTATATTTGGTTGGGGAGATAATTATTTGACTTTCATTTATTGCAGCATAGTAAATAATTGTATATCCTACTGTGGCATATTAACCTAATAAATAAATCACAGGAATTTTAACAGTTATAAAAAAGGTACATTTTTTGCTTTTGAATTTATAGTTAAGTATTATATATATTTCAATTATATCCATATTTTAATGTTCTGTTTTTAAAAGAAAAGAGTGTTCTAATCTTGTTGTGACTCAAAGTTCTCCCAGCTTTATGTGGTAAGGAAGTTAGAAGAGTGAGGGGCAAGTTTAGATGTCATCCTCGTCATTTGACACACGTCATTCAACATTGTTCTCTATAATAGCATTTGTAGAAGTGGCAGTATAATTACGAGATCAGGTTTTAAAAATAATTTATTCAGGATAAAAAACGTGATACTATCTATTGTAGTAAGTGTAAGCGTAAAATATACTTCAATAAAAATATTTAAAAAATAATTCGGCCCCGATCTCACGTGCATACGCGCATATTACTAGCGAACATATATATATACTAGCCGTTACCCATCCGCTTCACTGGGTATTTCACGATGTTTGTGTATAAAAGTATACTTTTTTACATATACATAAATTATTGATATCTAGCATTAAGATTTCGATATCTGTGGAAAAAATATATTTATAGCTGTAAATCTCGCTTATTGATATAAGGACATAAATTATAATATCTAATTTCCATTTATATCTAAAATAGAAGAAAGATTTTTGCACTCACTGTAACCTTATAATCAAATGGTTTCCACCAAAGCAACTTTCAGTGGATCTCAACTCCATAAATAAATATACGTGCTAAATTTCAGAGTCTAAAAATCTAGAGGCAAAAACGGAGTTTTTATGTCAAAACCTCGTTGAGAGCATTCTTAGCGGATTCCGTTTCAACAAAAGAAGCATGCAAACAAATTTTATTATTATAGTCTTAGCAGTTCAAAACGGGAATTTTGTCTATCGTTACGCCCCAATAACTCTCCCCGCTTCCCCATGGAGTTGGTTGTATAAAATACATTCTTAGTGGAACTCTATTCAACTAAAGAAATTCAACAAATTTCAAGTAAATGGGTTAAAAATCAGTGTTTCTCAAACTGTGGGGCGCGCCCCCTGGGGGCGCGATAACCTTACGAGGGCGCGCGAGCATATCGAAAATAACAAAAAAAAATGATTTATTTACTGGAATGAGTTGAAACAAAATAGTTTCAGACATAATAAAAAATGCACTTTTACTCTGATATAAGTTATATGCGTAATTAAGTCATCAAAAAAAAAAGAAACTTCTTCAATGCTATAATTAGCTATCTTTGTTCCATATAACCAAATAAAAGAAATATTTTATTTAATTTGCTGTAATACCATGATGAAGAGAGTTTTTATCACGTTTTCTTTTTTTTAAAACTAACATTCTTCTCTTTTTTGAGAAAAAAACAGATCCCCAGATCCAGAATCGAAAAACTTAGGAACATAAAAAATTCATCACTGTCATTATTTTGAAATACTGCACAATATAGCTGTAATTTGTTTGACCTTCTAAGTTATTGGTACGATTGAGTTATGACCCCTCTCTTATGTGTTTATTTCTCATTTGGGGAGTTGTAAGTAATGTATTTCTCTGTTGCGCTTTTTCCATGCAAAACAGTTTTATGATATTATTAAACCACGGGGAGCACACACACACTTCGATGGATTACTATGCGAAGACTTAGATCAAGATGAGTATTTTTCAAACATATAAGCAATTAACATAAATCATATAAACAATTGTTTTTAGCAGTAACATACATATTATCATAATGAATACGCTTTTACCCGGAAGTGTTCGCGCGGGACACACAGATCACGAAATTGTTAATTCTGGCAAAACTGTTTATTTGTTACGAAAGAAAAATGGAAAAGTCCTTGAAAGTAGGTAAGTAAACTTTCTCTTAATTAAATTATTCACGGGAATAACGATTTGTATCGTGTACAATAAAATAATTATAAAAAAAGGATTGGGGTGACTCAATAACCCCGCTAGACAGTATGGAGTGCGCGCCTGCTCCCAGGTTAAAACATGTTGAAGTCTTTTTGCTTTAAATATTAAAAATAATACAATTATTCTTAATCGGAATTTTTATTATTGTTCATTATTTAATATCAAATATAATTTCTAATTCTGTGAGGCTTAAAATTAAATTCGCTTAAAACTAATTATAATTTGAGCAATCATTTAAAAAAAACATTTTACATTTTTGTAAACATTGTCGCGCACTTGGCTTTACTCTCCTTACAATACAGCTATTATATCAAAAAATGTTTATTTTCTTATAAAAGAACTTCTGCAAAGAGCGAGTACTTCGGCCGGTATACTTTTAAATATCAGTGCTGCACAGAGTATTTTATAACTAATTAATTAATACTAAATTAAGAACAAGTTTAATAAGTATTAACGACTTCCATGAAGCGACACGAAAGCAAAGTTTTTATAAGGAATGCTTATGGTTGAAATTGACCTTCTGAGTTATTTTCTATATTTAGCAGATATCCATATTTTTGTCTTCTAAGCAGTCACCGCATTTTGCAATATGTTCAATTTAAAAATTAGAAAGCAAAAATAACATAATTATCCTATGCTTAATCAATTTATTTTTTTTTTGTAAGAGTAGTATTCAAATTTTTTAATACTTATGTTATTAATTTGTATGGTTTATAACTAAGATCTCGTATTGTAGCTTTACTGTCAAAGTGCATTATTAATGTATAGGGGGCACGATAAAAATTTTTGATTGAAAGGGGAAGCGCCAATATTGAAAGTCTGAGGAAGCACTGGGTTAAACTCAAAAACAGGAATTTTTCTATAACACATGCCTTAATCCCTCTTAATCCCACTCCTTTGAGGTCCGATTTTGCAAACTCTTTGTAAAGGAGCTCTATTTCTGACGAATCTATACGGAACTTTATCACTAACCTTCTGAACCGACCTTTTTAGGGGTTTAATTCCCTACCTATTTCAATCAACTCCAAAAGCGAACAGGATTTCTTTGTTATGTAGATTAGATTCAGTATTTAAGTCAAACGAAATAGTAAAGTTTTATAGCAGTAGGAGATAGATATTGAAGCATAGAGTTATAGTGAATTTGAATTGAAGTCTTATTATTTGTTGATAATTTAATCTCATGAAGAATTGAGATTCTAGTGGTAAATATTATTTTGAATTTAAAAAGTCTCATTAAAGTTTTAAGAGTCAGATTAAGTTAAATGTTCAATAAGAACATTTGCTATTAAATATAATTCTGGGGATCTCTTATCGTGGTAATTTCTGCGTGATCGTTATTTAATAAATTAATTAATTAGATCATTAATTAAGTGAGTTAATTTAAAAGGATATTATCTTTTTAAAATCTCATAATATTAGTAAAATTATTGTTAATAAGTCTTTGATTCTATTTGGGAAAGATAACCAAATAAAGAAAGTTATTTATTAAAAATGGCTACTGGTTCTTTTGTGACTCAAAAATTATTCTCGTTCTCAAAGTGAAGTTTCGAGGGACCTTCACATATTCCATGAACGGAACATACCTTCTAATTTTCAAGCAGGTGGGTCTATTAGTTGAAAAGCGGAAATATTACGCCCTTAATCCCCCACAGTGACCCTTGGGTATCAATTTTCTCCAAAACTATTTTGTGGCGGATCTCTACACCATGAAAAGGAATCCGCTTATATATCAAATTTCAAGACTGGCTAACGTAATAGTTTAAAAATGGAAATAATTATATGCAACACCCCTTAAGCCCCGTAACGCCACTTGGAAGCGATTTTCACAAAATCCATCTTATAGCGGATCTCTACTCAATGAATGGAATCTGCTTATTCAATTTCAAGAGTGCACGTCTAAAAGTTTAAAAAAGGAGTTAATTGCCTATAGCACCCCTTAATTCTCCACAACGCCACTTGGGGGTCGATTTTCACAAAACCCATTTGGTAGCGGATCTGTGGGTGTGAGGAAGGTCCGCTTATCAAATTCAGAACTGTACGTGTAATAGTTTAAAAATGGAAATAATAATAAATGGAATTGGAAAACATTAACAAATATTATAAACTGTCGGCATGTATGCCACTCAATACCGCTATTTAAATTATTATGTTTATCTGGTAGAACATGAAACTAAGGTGTCTGTGTCTCAGCGATACTTTAATCTTTAGCACATGATATAAAACCATTTATGGGTTGTTGTGAACTATGGACCTGAGTGGGTGGAGCGTAGCCACGCTCAGATCCCACGCGGTCTATCTGGACGAAAACCAATGCAACGGATTCTGCCTCAGTCTTGATCTTGTCCTCGGTGTTACGAAGGTCTATTGTTTACTAGCATTTTCCTATAGAGGTCAGCAACAATGTCTAACAAAAATTGCTTCACTTTTTTCTGTCGCGGTACTTTATAGTGCGACGTTATAAAGAAAATCAAATCTATAAGAGCATTAAACAGAAATAACGGTAAAGCATTCCTTCCAAGCTCTAAGATTCTATTCTGGTATTGTTTATTTTAATGATAAATAAGTCTTTTCGATTCCTTCTCTCTGTAAAAGTCAAACAATTATATACCTTTCCAATTGTCGGTGCCTGGTGGTATAAAGAAACAATTACAGCTCAGGACTCAGTTCCAGAACGTCGGCTTCTGTCAGGGTGATGTGATGAAATACAGACAATTCCATTTCGTCTCGACCTGTCGCTCCCCATCCAGAGAAGAAAAAACACAAACAAACAAAAAGCAATGTCCGTATTTCATCAACTTCCAGAATGAACGGTGAAAAAGGGAGAAAAAGCAGCCGAGGAGAGATTTATTGTTGGATTGTGGGTCCTGAATTAATTCTATTTGATTGACGACGGCTATTTGCTGTTTTTTATTGCTTAGACATATCACCTGAAACTATACAGTTGATAGTCGGTCGCTATTTGCGTTCATCTGGAGAAAAACTAAAGAATCGAGAAACATAATGCAATATGAACAAAGAAAAAAACATTAGATGAGATACTTTTTTCGGAAAGGGGAACTAAAAAGGTAATATAGTTATTGATGAATATTAGTTAAAAAATTGTAAGGAAAATCATACGCTGTGTAATATGACTAGCTATAGATTTTCAAATATTTGCCTCGACATATTTTTTTTTAAATATTCCCTCATGGTTTATAGTTTATCAGAACTTTAAATATATTTTACCATTTTATTTATAGGTATTATTATATTAATAAATAAAGATAACGCGACCAATTAAAAATGAAGATTAATTTATTTATACTTATAAATTTTCTCTTAGATATCAATGTTGTTAAACGAAACAAATAGCACGCGCACAAATGCTTTAAACGTTAAAATTAATTACATTCTCTTCAATTTTTAAATTAAATGAGTGTGGATTCAAAATTATATTTAAGGTGGCTCATTATTTTGGCCTTAGTATGTTTCTACTGGCAAAATCAAAAGTTTACGGACGCCGGTCAACCACGATGGCCAAAGCGTGCTGTTAAAGTAACAATTTTTTTAATGCATTCATGTACAGCAGATGTTCTTAAACTTTCGATCACCATGGTCCTCATTTATGTATCATCCTGATACGTAAAGGGGTGATCCCTGAGGATTTTGAGTAACCTCCTGTGTGACTGCTATTATACGGTTGAGTGATTTAAATACAGTCTTTCTCATATCGGAGTACAATGAATTCAGTTTTATAATTTTTACAGACGTTTTTCAACTATTTTTTGAAAATATTACGTTGTAGTAATGACTTAATAGTCGCAAACAATAAGAAAATGTAATTAATATTCTAGATCGAAAAAACATGTTCAAGTTAAATTTTTGATGGAGTGGGAGAGGCAATTAATAATATCTGGTCTAGAATGGCACATCTTTGAATTCTTCCACGAGGCCTTTCAGATTCTGTAAAAGAGGAAATTCTTGACATTAAATGAGAGACCTAGAAGAGTGGGATACTCCCCAGGGGTTCACGGACCAAAGTTTAAGAACCACTGATGAACAGGATGGTTATGTTGATGCCACGTGAGTGAACTGCGCATGCACAGACATTTTGTTCCGGAATAATCTTATTTGGTCTGCGGCATACGCGTCAACATTAAATTTTGTCAGTTTTTTGAATAAAATACCTTCACTAAACTTTAAAATACTACCGAAGGTGAACGGGTGATTTTATGATGCGGGAGTTTTTAAGAAGACCAAGAATCGCATCAAAGGGAAATTGTGATAGGGGGAGGAGGAAGGAGTTATTCATTCAAAATGTATTTTTGAGAGTAAAACAGAGGTAAGGAGCGTTCCCCATATATTGTTTTTTTCAGTAATTCTGTTAGTTTTTCCCTACCGTTTTCCGTAATTTCAAACCAAATTCGCAATACATTTTGCTTCATCATAACACATTTAACAACAGCTTTCACAGAGCTGCTACGTTTTCTTTCAAAAGCCCATGCCGCCTTTGTAATCAATGCAGATTTTTTCAAATGCACATCAGAAAAGTTGAGCTATGACTTCCGGTTGTAGATTCCTTCTTCTATGTTATGAAATCAAAATAATTACAAAAGGACTCATTCTTGAGCTCAATATAAAAGCAGTTTTACCGTTTTGGAGTATTCCCGTCGTTGAAATTATTGCAAATTGTTCCCCTCGCCAACACCAGAAAAGAATGGAGACAAAAAAGTAACTCCGGAAGTTAAAGGGAAATTTCGTTTCCTGTGAAGTCTTATAAAGTACAAACTTAATGCTTTTCTTTTAAAATTGTTTCCTTTTCAGAGGGAAGAAACGATATAACACAATATTATGAAAAGTTTAAAAAATAAAGTTGATTATATATACAGTCTTTTTCTTTCCTTCTTTGAAAATCAAATTTGGGAAGATTATTTCTTATTAAATTAAAAATGAAGAACATATACTAAGAGGCTTTTTGATATTCTAAGACTGTTTGAACCATCATAATGAGTAATGTTTCACTTTGGAGACATTCGTAATCAAAATCGCTAAACTTACATTTTGTATTCTATATATATACATATGTAACGGAAATTTTGTACTCATAGCGACGGGGAAAGATCATAAACAGGGAGGCTAAGGAAAATTACCTTTTAATAGTATTAAATGAGCAAGAAAGTGTACTTGTAGAAACAAAAGTAGATGTTCCTACAAAATTCCAGAAAAAGTTCTAAGGTCATTAATGAATTAAAAAGAACTCAACCTCTCTCCGACAAGTTTTTCCGAACTCAACAACGGCATCATTTGATAAAGTCAAATGATGCCGTTGGTTGAGTTCGAATAACAGCTAGAGATGGAGATAGTACTTATGTTTATATTGCAAGAAAATAAATATTACTCTTAAGTTAACTAAAGTTTGCACTTAAAAGGTAGTAATGCGGTTTTGCCCCGGTACGTGAGATTCAATAGTTTCCGTTGGGGTAGGAAGGCGGGAAAGTATGGCGCACTGAATTACTGTTAAGTGAGGAGTGAGGAGTGTAGGAAACATACTCCCCTATATACGAACTAGTTCGGATATATAGGAAGTTTATGAACAGGTCGTTTTAACACTGAGTCTTGGGTTTTTCACAGTTGCAACTCGAACCAGTCCGTCGTTGCCTGGATGCAGTTGAAGAATTCGAGCCATTGGCCATGTACCTGGAGGACCCTCCTCTTTTGATCAATACGATGTCATCTTCCTTCCAGTTTGGTTGTGCGTCCTGCCATTGCTTACGAGGTTGTAAGGAAGAGATAAATTCGGAGCTCCACTTCTTCCAAAAGCCAAGTTTGATGTTCTGTAGCAACTCCCAACGATCTCTGTGGTTTGCAGTCTTCTCCCACCCGTACTGAACCATGTTCATCTATGAATGGATGGAGGAACGTAATGGACTTTTGGGTGGAAGAGAAATCTGTTTCTTAATGCTTTGTATTTTTTCCTGAAAGTAGAAACCTTGAACCCAACGAATGATGGTTTCCGAAAAGATAAGTGAAGTAGTATTAATATGGGATGAACTGATCGATGATCCTTGATATGCTACTTTTTACAGTTTTTGATAAATCTTTGGCAATAAGCAAAAATGCGAATTATTTTGGTGAGTGAAGAGTAATGTTCGAATAAACCATGAATTACATCATTTGATGTGTGAGTAAACAGATTGAGACTGATTTTTGTTCCGCTTTTACCTCATCCGAAGCCTCATTGCAACTGGATTCAGCCTTGGGCCAACTAGAAGTTTCTAGCCTTAGCCAGGGGGTCCTTGCCACCATAACTTGCAATCTGGTAAGCATTTAGGATCAATACCTCGGATGCAATATCTGCGGGATTTTCCTTAGAAGGCACATGTCTCCAATGCTTTGTAGGTAGAACTTCCATAATTTCAGATGTTCTATTTGCTACGAAAGTTTTCCATTTGCGAGGGTGACTAGACAGCCAGGAGAGAACTATTTTAGAATCCGTCCAAGCGAATACATCAAAGGTATAATGTTTTAATGTCCGTAAGACCGATTTAAATAGCTTGGATAGTAAATGTGCACCACACAACTTCAATCGAGGAATGGAAACTTGTTTGACAGGGGCTACTTTAGTTTTTGATACAAGTAGTTGAACCTTTATTTTGCCGTTGTGTTTCTGCCGACAGTAGATTGCAGCAGCATAAGCTAATGAAGAAGCATCTGCAAAACCATGCAATTCTACTGTGTTGTCTGCTGTAAGGATGACCCATCTAGGAACAGTGAGATAGTTGATTGCATTAAATGTCTCTTGAAACTTAAGCCAATCCTCTGTTAATTGTTGTGGAATGGGAGAATCTCAATCTGTTTTTGTAAGCCAAAGTTTTTGATAAAAATCTTCGTCAATACTGTACAAGGTGAAAGAAGTCCTAAAGGATCGAAAATTTTGGAAGATTCAGATAAAATCCGTCTCTTTGTGAGTGGTGGTGTAAGTTCAAGCGATGGTTGGAAACCAAAAGTGTCATTGGATGAATTCCAAAATAAGCCTAATACTTTGGAACTTTCATTAGAATCTTTAGAAAATTCAACTCGTGTATCATGAGAACTATGTTCTGAAAATTGAGCGAGAAATTCGGTGGAATTAGAATTCCATTTTCTTAAATGAAATCCGCGAGTACTCAAAACATGAGCAATGTCCTTGCAAATGGAGATTGCGTTATTTGGCGTATCTGATCCTGATAGTAAATCATCCATATAAATATCTTCCTGTAAAGTTCAGGATAGGTTGGGATTATCTTTATTATCGAGAGCGATTTGCTTAATACACCTAGTGGCCAAAAGGAAGCTGAGGCTAAACCGTAGGTGACAGTTTTTGGGCTTGTATGTGCGAATGTGTTCATTAGAGTTATTTCTCCAAAGAATTTGTTGGTATTTCTGATCTTCATCAGCTATTAAAATTTGACGGTACATTTTTCAATGTCCGCTGTAAATACAATTCTAGAATTCTAAAATTAAGCAATATTTCAAAAATATCCCTTTGTAATTTGGGGGACCTACTCTTAGCAGAGAAATTTAATGACGTACCATTTGTAGTTTTGCAAGATGCGTCAAAAACTACTCTTACCTTTGTTGTAGTGCTGGATGGCTTGATAACGGCGTGATGCGGTAAAAAAAATTCTGATCTTTGGAAGTATGGGATCTGGAATTTACTAAGCTCATGTGACCTAGCGATTCGTATTCGTTCATGAATTCTTTGTATTGTTTTTTCAAAATCTGGTTATTTTTAAATTTCAGCTCCATTGCTAATAAGCGAGAAATTGCTGCGGGTTTTGAGTCTCCCAATTCTGAATTTGATTTATAAAATGGGAGCTTTATATATACAACAAAGCGTCCTTCGGAATTACATGCATAAGTATTTTGAAAATGTGTTTCCACAAAATTGCTCTTCAGAAGTTAAGATTTTATCCTTTTACGTTGGGAATTTCTTCTAATTCCCAAAAATTGCTTTAATTGATTGTCAATATTTGTACCATTAATGTGAAGATTTAGCATTGAATTTGAGTTTAAAGACTCAGTTAATTTGCCTGAAATTAGGAAACCAAAAAATGGAATTTTAAGCGATTAAATTACTTTGAGAGCAAGTAATTTGCCCAGGAAGCAAAATAGAAAAAAAGTAGTCAGATCCGAGAATCATATCGATATTGTTTGGGATAAAAAATTTCGGATCCGCTAAGCAGGCATTTTTTAAATGAGAGAAATGTGCTTCATTTATTTTTTCCGTTGGTAACGGAGCAGTTAGTTTTTCCAAAACATATGCTTTAACTGGTAGTTTGACCTTTGGGGGTCATGTAACGATACTAAATCTATTTCAACACACCCTTTAGTCATCGTGATTTTAGAATCTTGCAATCCTTTTATTTGAAATCTAGCGTTTTTTCTTTCAGACCTAGCAGAGTTTTAAAACATTTTTCCGAAATGAATGTTGATTCACTTCCGCTGTCCGCCATAACTCGAACTTGACAGTTCTCCCCAAAATATTTTTTTAATGTTAACGCTTAAATGTGGTAATAAAGAAAAATATATTTGTATAGAGTTCACGGAAGCTGCAACTTCTTTGTTTTGATTAATATCATTTCCCGTCTGGTTTTGACCTTCAGCACGATGAGATTTATTTGCTGACATTGCGTAATTTTAAAATTATTATCATGTATTAAAAGAATGATGCCTTTTCTTACAAAAGTGGCAAGTAAAAGTTGAATTACAATGTGACTCAGTATGCTTATCAGATAAACAGTTCATACATAATTTTTGTTTATTAACAAGTTGTTTACGCTCTTTAACAGACATTTCTTTAAATTTAGAACATTTGAAAACAAGATGATTCATTTTACAACAAGAACATTTTTAAACTATTGTTAAATTTCAATTTATTAATATAAGGTTGTTTTTCATAAGTAACATTTTCATTATATAGTTCTAAATATGTACATATGCTACTTAACAATTCTATAAATGCTTCCAAATGTGGGAAAATCAATATTATTTGAGAATTGCGCCCATTCTTGGCGCGTTTTAGGATCAACCTTTTGTAACAAAATGTAAATCAACCATACATCTCTAGACTCTGCTTTAGTATCAATAGATTTTAAGACTTCTAATTACTTCGTCGGAAGTATCTGCTATGTTGCGTAAGTTGCTAGAGTTAGTATCGTTATAAAGAAGGTTGTTCCATGAATGTTTTAATAAGTGAAAAAAATTATTTGCTTTTATCATAACGAGATAATAATTTTTCCCAAGCCTAAGCAGTTTCAGTAATAGGAATATGCTTAATTATATTTTCTGGTTCCGACAGCAATAAACCTCTAAGATATTGAAATTTTTGTGTATTTGATAAACACATATTATCATGCACTAATGATACATATAAAATCTTTTAAATGAAGGCCAATCTTTATAATCACCAGAAAACGCTCAATATTAATTTTTGGTAACTTAAAAATTGCTAGATTTCATATTTGAGACATTTTCAAAGACATCAGAAATATCATTATATACATATGTTCTCACAGATAAATTTTCTAAGATATTCTGTATCTTGGCTTTGGTTTCGTAATATTTTGTTTCGAATTCTTCCACTTCAGAGGATTCGATAGGTAAAGCAGCATCTGCTTTATCAAATTCCGTATAAGTTAATTCAAGTTTCTCTAACTTGTTGCGTATATGTCATTTTTGTCAAAAGAGAGAGAGTTTGATCATTTTTATCAATGAAATTTATAGTTCTTGTAAGTGCAGCCTTCGCTCTGCCGCGAAGCACTGTAGCCGTTTCGGCGTCCATTAATTGATAAACGAAATATAAACGGAATGAATCAGTAAGAGAAACCAAAGTCAAACGTTGAATGAAAATATAAAATAGTACTCTTATCTCTTGTTTCTCTGAATCGTTGACGATCTCGTCGGTGCCTCCAAATGATGCCGTCGGTTGAGTTCGAATAACAGCCAGAGATGGAGACAGTACTTATGTTTATATTGCAAGAAAATAAATATTTACAGTTAAAGTTTACACTTAAAAGGTAGTAATGTGGTTAAATGAAAATTACACCTTTGAAGGTGCTGCGGGTTGATCTGACAAGACCTTTGCGTCTGTCCGTTGCGTTTCCAGTTTTTAGAATGTCCCGGTACGGGATTCAAAAGTTTCTGTTGGGGTAGGAAGGCGGAAAGTATGGCGCACTCAGTTACAGTTAAGTGAGGAGTGTATGAAACAATATATATATATTAAAATATAATATATATATATATATAATATGTATATATATATAATATATATAATATATATGTGGAGACAACAAGGGGTCCAAAACGTTTCTCTCTTTCTTATGGTTTATTTAACATTAAACAAAAATTAATTAAAAAGGTAGATAAGTTTGACAATGATATGCAGAAGGTAACGCCTGCTCGCGCACCTCTCGCGTTCTTTTTCTCTCTCTAATGTCCAAGAGTTTTTGTTTCTCTTCCACTAGTTCAAAAGTTTTAGTTCGTATTTTTTAGCTGAGCTTGCGCGCGAAGACTGCGTGGAGTTGTCGATAACTATTGGTTACTATATCCGGCCAGCCTGACTGTACGCTGTCCGCAGCGGTACTTCCATGGAGACCAGAGGAGAATCTGAAACATACAAAAAAAAAAGACGGAACAGACAAGGACTATACGACAAATAAAAAAAAGATTTAACATATCATAATTCTGCTGAACTAGACAGTTTCTCCATCATGTGAAGGCACCTCTTCGACATCCGGAAGGTTCCACAGGAAAACATTGTGTTTCACAGGCATAAGAATGTCTTTTTAACAAAGTTGATCTTTGGTTGAACGCATCGATATTTTCCTCTGTAGAGTTCTGGACGTCTGTTCAAAACGATTTCTCTTTTTTCCTTCGTTTCCACTGCCAAGGCTCAAAGATCCTTCGGAGCAACACAAACCGTCTATAATTACGTTCCATAGGTGAAGGGTAGGTGAGCGGGAGATGAATTCCACGGAACTCGTTTTCATGGCACCATTGGCTTTCTTACACAATACTATAGGTGAACAATAATCAAAAACACTCTCTTTTATAATACCTTGTCGTAACCAATCATCAATTTGATTGTTTACATGTAATTTCTCAGAACAAGATAAACGTCTGGCTCTCTGACACACAGGAATATCATTTTTCAATTTAATATTCATTTTTAACTTAGTACTCTTAATTTTATTACATTTATAATCCTTTAATTAGAGAACTCAAATCATTTCTAGTATTAAAGTTTTTAACATGTGGCAAATCATAACTAGAGTTTTCTATCACATTTGAAACAGAAACATTTGGAAAAAGAAACACCATAATCTGCACTCAAAGAGGATTCACTTTCACTTAATAAAACATCGCTCTTTGCATGGCCTAGTTTCTCTATTTCAGAATATACACTGGGATGTATAATAAATTCTTCGGTCAAGGTCGGTGATATCGCCGTTCGAACACTTATACCGGGAGAGTGTTGATTAAGAGAAAGATTTATGGGTTTAACTTCTACCATACGCTGTTCGCCAAAACATGAACTTAATGTTATGATTTCTTCGGAAAGTGTTTGCACTCTAATTAGTGAGGAATTTAAAACTGGGATCTGGCAACCTGAATCGATCAAGGCTGTTACGGGTTGATTTTCCACAAAAATGCTTACGTATTGAAGATTTGAGAATTCATCGCTATTTTGTTTTTCGCTCTCGACTTTCAAAGTATTCACGTTTATTTTATTATGGATGTGGCTGTTAGATTCTTTAGGTTTAAAACGCTTCTCACAGTCTCTTGCGCAATGAGATGAATCACCGCATATATAGCAATTTTTATTTTCTCTTTCAAGATACTGGGGATAGTTCTCTTTAATCTTTGGTTTAAAGTTTTGTGATCTATTTTTAAAGGGGTATTGGGTATATCCATAAGTAATAGGAATTTCTTTATGTGATCCGCTTCTAGATGAAATATAAATATCACACTCTTTAGCTAAATCAATAGGCCTGAACCAATCTTCTGCTTCTCGAATGCCAATATGGGTTGCAGTTTCCTTATTTAAAGTTTCAAATAATTTATCAGAAATTATAAGATCACATAGAGATTCAAAGGAATTAACTTTTCTTAACGAACAATAATATTGGAAGTTTGCCGTCAATCTTGCAGCAAATTGGATGTATGTCTCGCCTGATGATTTTACAGCATTTTTAAATGAGTTTAAACACTCGCGAGGGGTTAATTGGAATTCTCTGAGTACTATCGATTTTAGTTTTTCATAGTCATTTAATTCCTCTTCTTTAATATACAGTAAGACGTTATGAGCTCTTTCGCCCAGAAGATTTATTAAAATTTCAGATTTATATTCGTCATTTATTTTCTTGGTTAAAAATGCGCGTTCTAATGATTGGAAGAACAGATTAAAATTTTCAGATCTCGTGGGAACAGGAAGAGATAAAGTCCTAATACTGTTTATCATATTTTCTATGTTAGTTTCGAACTGTTTTTCTTCGACTTTAGCTGCAGGATTTAAACTTAATGCTTTATTTTTAGCCGTTTGAAGTTCGATTTCTTTTTCTAATTTTGCTAACTGAAGTTTCGCGAGCTCAATTTTTTGTTCTTCTAAAGTTACCTCTCTTTCGTTTTGCGATACTCTTTCATCTATACAGTTTTGAATTAAAGTTTTAACGAAATCTGGATCACTTTCAAATGTACTACTGTTCTCAATTTTAGTCTTTAGTTTAACTATAGTGTCCGTACTCTCCACAGTACCGTCTAGATTCTCAACAACTCTTATGAAATCCTCTTTTAAGAGCGTTTTTATACATTTTAGAAAAATATGGAAAGATCCTGCCTTTTTTTTCTGGCTCCCTGGTTGCTCGCACGTACGATGTATCCAATAATTGAAGAAAATTTCGATTCCACTGATTTCACCTTCACCCTTCGCAGGTAATATAATTGAAATTGTTCGAATTGACACCTCTTCGCAGGTGTTTGTGAGTGGTTCCAACCTCTACACAGGCGGAATTTGTCGATGGTTCGTTGAAAAATACACCTCTACACAGGTTATTTTGTTATTTGTTCCGACCTCTACACAGGCGGAATGAAGTTGAAAAATTCAACCTCTACACAGGTTGAACGAAGTTTCCGAAAATGGCGGCGCGTCTCCTCCACGGACGGCTTTTTTTTCACTGTCCAAACTTTGATCAAAAATCGAAATTTTTTCAATCCCGGCCTCTACACAGGCGGAGTATTCATGCTGAGTTCAAACCTCTACACAGGTTGAATATTTATGCTGAGTTCAAACCTCCACAGGTTGAACGAAGTTTTCGAAAATGGCGGAGCGTCTCCCTCACGGACGCTTTTGTTCATTGTCCAGACTTTGGTTCAAAATCGAAATTTTATCGATCCCGGCCGAACCCCATAATTTGTGGGAGACAACAAGGGGTCCAAAACGTTTCTCTTTCTTATGGTTTATTTAACATTAAACAAAAATTAATTAAAAGGTAGATAAGTTTGACAATGATATGCAGAAGGTAACGCCTGCTCTTTTCCTCTCGCGTTCTTTTTTTTTCTCTCTCTAATGTCCAAGAGTTTTTGTTTCTCTTCCACTAGTTCAAAAAAGTTTTCTAGTTCGTGTTTTAGCTGCGCCTGCGCGCGAAGACTGCGTGGAGTTGTCGATAACTATTGGTTACTATATATATATATATATATATATATATATATATATATAATGTGGGAAATTTCCACATGAAGATTCTTTAGAGGGCGCTGACAACGCAGTGACCAGCGAGTTAATGAAGGAGAGGGAATTTAGTGAGCGGACGCCCTGAGATTATTGTGAAGATCAGGATTCAGCGAGCGGACGCTAGACGCGGAGGTCGATGATCCGGGGCTGAAGAAAGAGTGACGAGAACGGTGGCCGAGTAAGGACCCACCACCCCGTTGTTCACAAGAGAGAGGCGTTGGTCACTCTCAACATTATCGTGAAGATTAAGTGTCATTAACTGCATTAGAACTGTCGTTAAGAGCCAGATGTGTTTGATTGAATTGTAAATACTTTATATGTGTTAAACGTCTGTGGTAGTGATTAGAACCGTGTATTTTGTCCAGCATTAAACTTTAGTTTAGCAAAAAAACGAGTGATCATTGAATACCCCTAGAACTGTACCATAATGCCATATATATATATATATATATATATATATATATATATATATATATATTCAAGGGGTTTACTATCTTTGGTAAACACGGGTTTCACGAACCCGGGGTACCCTAGTGATCCTTCTCTATTTTCGACCCTACTTCTTGTCATTCATTTTCCTGTTTACTTCCTTTCCCGTCAAGACCACAGATGTAAAACAAATGCTTAGCGCAGCATAGCCAGAATTGGCTCTTGCGCCAATAAACCCCAAACTCAAACTCAAACCCGTATATATATATCTATATATATATATATATATATATATGTAGGAATGGGTGTGCACACACACACACACACATATTGTATCCCTCCTATATTCCTTAATGACGTAATGCCAAAAGAGCGCCACCTATCTGACAAGGTGGTTCGAGGATAACGAGTAAACTAGACTCGAATAGAACGATTGCGCGGGAGACGACTGAGAGGGACGACGGCGAGGAGGCAATGACGAGGGCGCAAGAACGAAACGCCTCATGGAATCCAACGATCTAATGATGTTTCGATTACTTTTTACTTACTTTTAGCCCTCCCTTGTAAATAAGTCCCCTTAATATATAAATGTATATTTAACTCAATCTGGCCGTTGTCACTCTCTATATGGGGGCTCGGCCTTTCCCTTAACTTAAAATCCCCTAGAAAACCGAAGTAAAAAGACGGTGACGATGCAAGGAAAGTGAATCTGTTCATGTGTTCTTCAATGTGTGTTTGACGATTTTCTTCAATTTCAAGTGCATTTATTCTACAACGTGTTCTTCATCGTGTATTTGACGATTTTCTTCCATTTCAAGTGCATTTATTCTTAAAAACGTTTTTATGATTTGACGCTTTCATTCAATTTGAAGTGTTGTGTGAAAATTCACGATTGTGTGTGAAGATATTTATTCGATAATTTTGCCGAGAGACATCAAGATTTTCTTCAACACTATTATACATTTATGAAAGTAATATTCAACAAGCACGACGTTGTGTGCAAAGGTTTACCGTGAGTTTTTATTTCCATTGTTTTTCACAAACTCTCAGTGATTGTGAAAATATATTTTGAAACTGCTAATGTGACTGTGATACGATATTTTTTAAACTTGTACAACTGCTACTAGTGTCATTTTATTGTAGACTTTTATCCTTTCATAGCGTATTAATTTTTTTCTATGTTGAAATATATCATTTTAAGTTATCTGCAAATATTTGTATGTTTTCCTTTTTTTGTTCAATTTAAGTGATTTATTATGTCTTATTTAACATTAAATGATTTCCCAGTTATTGCGCAAGCATTGAAATTTGGCAATACTCAAAATGTAAAATTATTGTATTCTGTTATTTTTAACGATCACCCATTCAGTAGGACCTTTAGAGAACAATTGCGAAAATTTACGGGTTTCGCACCAGATTTTGATATCGAGGGCTACTCCGCCGTTATTTTAAAAAAATTAAACCTACCCGACTTAATCTGTTTAACTAATTTTTTACAACTAGAAACAAATGGAACTGCCGAAGAACTTTGTAATAATATTTTGCTTTCACTAGCTGATTTATCCGCTTTTCATAATAAATTAAATACACGAGGTGTAGAAGGATGCCCCCCGCGGGATGTAGAAAATTCCGTTGCTTTCCCCCCACTTTCTACAGACAGGAAATCGGCTGACGCCTTTAGCTCAATTGATGAGTCAGTTGTTCCCTCTATTTCGAAAAACGATTTGTCGTGGCTTTTTGTTAAAGATTTACTTCAAACTCTTCGTAATTTCAGTGCAGATAACTCATACACAATCGAACATTTTTTTCTGATGTGGAAAAAAATTTAACGTTTTGCCCAATAACCGAACAACAAAAAATCATTTTTGTAAAACGGCTTTTGACAGGAACTGCAAAATTATTTATTCAATCTCATTCGCGGTATAAACTCTTACAATTTTATAAAAACACTACTTATTCAGGAATTTGGAAAAAAAATAAATCAAGCTCAATTACATAGGGAATTACAAAATAGAAAAATGCGGCCTAATGAAACGGTATTCCAATATTTAGTCGCTATTCGGGAATTAGCGAATCGAGGTCAAGGATTTCTCGATGAAACTTCAATTATGGAATATTGTATTAATGGAATCCCCGATTCTCCTTCAAATAAGCTAATATTATATGGATGTACAACAATTCAGGAATTTAAAGAAAAATTAGGAATTTATGACAAAATATTTCAAAATGAAAGCAAAAATCGCTCTTATGATACGTCGCGTAATCCAAACTTTACCAGCCACCGCCGTGATGTTGAAAGTACATTTCATAACCATCGATATGATAGATATCCAAAATTCAATGCACCAAAGCCTAATTCAAAATTTGAGAATAAAAATTTTAGAGATAGGAATCGCGTAACTTGTTTTAATTGTTCGGGATCCGGTCATATTTCTAAATGTTGCCCAGATAAACATCGTGGTCCAAAGTGTATAATTATGCGAAAATTTTGGCCTTAAATCTGATGCTTGTCCTCAAAAAAATATCCCTTCTTCTAATAATGTTGATAAAAATATACCCCATTAACTACTTACTATGTGTAAAGAAGTTAAAATTTTATCTAAAAAAGTATTATCTTTAGTTGATACCGTCAAGTAACCTTAATGAAAGAAAGTGTATGTAATCAATTAGGTTCCCCTTCTTTAATAAATAGTGGTAATGTACTAACTGGTTTTGGCCTTTCAAAAACTCATGTAATTGGTTCATTCAACTCAACTGTTTCAATTGACAACCAAGACTTTCCTGTTAAAATTAATGTTGTCCCCAACCACTCAATGAACTTTGATATTATTATTGGTAGTAATCTAATTATATAAACACAAGCTAATTTAACTATCACCCCTGAAAGTGTTATGTTTTCTAAGCCACAAATTGAAGTATCTGACGGTTCTTCACAACCATTTGTTTTCGCAATTACTGACGACATTCCTAAATTTGATATTGGCCCTGAAATTCCAAAACAAACTCGTAATGATGTTGAGGCATTACTCGTATCTTATAGGCCGAATAAAATTAAAACGACGGATATTGAGTTAAGCATTACCGTGACGGACGTCAAGCCAATTTATCATTCTCCAAGAAGGTTACCTTTTACTGAACGTGATATAGTAGACAAACAAATAGATGAATGGACATAAAAATGGTATTATTGAACCATGTTCATCTGCTTATACTAGCCAAGTCCTAGTAGTCTGCAAAAAAGACGACAGTCCACGAGTCTGCATTGATTTTCGAAAATTAAATCGTGTGTTAGTTAAGGATTACTATCCTCTTCCCCTCATTGAGGATATTTTAGATAAACTTCAGGATACTAGTGTTTTCAGTACCATTGATTTACGTAATGGTTTTTTCCATGTGCCTGTTAACAGAGTCACCCATATACCTCCTTTGTAACACAAAATGGTCAATTTCAGTTCCTTAAAATGCCTTTCGGACTCTCTACATGCCTTTCAACGTTTTATCAATACAGTTTTTCGTGATTTAGTTGTTCAAGGAATTGTTCTCCCTTACATAGATGATATAGTTATCCTTGCTAAAAATGAATCTGAGGCTATTGATACACTCAAAAAAGTTCTTTAAGTGTCCACAGTGATTACGGATTGGAAATAAATTTTGATAAATGTCAATTTCTGCATAGGAAACTTGAATTTTTAGGCCATATTATTGAAAATAATAAACTTTTTCCTTCCCCTTCTAAAACTAAATCAGTTGTCCATTACCCCGAACCAAAAACAACTAAAGAAGTTCAATGCTTTTTAGGGCTCACTGGATATTTTCGTAAATTTATCCCTGCTTATTCTGTAATTGCTAAGCCACTTAGTGATCTTTTACGTAAAGATACTCCTTTCAATTTTGATGTAAAACAAAAAGCTTCCTTTGACGAGTTAAAACTTTTGATCTGTCAGAAACCTGTCTTAGGTATATATCGACAAAATTGTGAAACTGAAATACATACTGATGCATCAATCGACGGACTTGCTGCTGTTTTATTACAAAGATCCCCCGATGATAATGCCTTACATCCTATACATTACATGTCTAGAAAAACGTCCGAAACGGAGAGAAAATATACCAGCTACGAACTCGAAGTTTTAGCAATCATTGAAGCTCTCAGAAAATTTAAAGTGTACATTTAGGAATGCCTTTCAAAATAATTACTGATCGTAATGCATTTACAAAAACTATGAGTAAGAAAGATCTAAACACACGAATCGCGCGTTGGGCCCTGAATTTACAAGATTATGATTACACCATTTTACATCGCTCTGGCTCACAAATGGCCCATGTCGACGCTTTAAGTAGAATACAGGTTTTAACAAATTAGTGTACTGATTCTCTATTGTGCATAGGATAAAAGAATCTCAAGAGCTGGACCCACATATTCTTTCCATAAAAGCTCTTCTTCAAAATGGTCCATATGATAACTACTGTATTAAAAATAATATACTATATAAATTTATTGACGGTGCCGAAGTCCTTGTTATTCCCGACGAGATGCAGCATCACTTTATCAAAAATGCTCACGACAAGGGACATTTTTCAGTTAAAAGAACTGTAGAACATATAAAAAAATTTTACCACAACTTCAATCCAAAATTGAAAAATATATTTCTAGTTGTGTAACATGTATATTGAAAAATAAAAAGTCTGGTAAACAAGAAGGATTTCTCCATCCTCTTGTCAAAGATGATATACCTCTAAATACATACCATATCGATCATCTTGGTCCTTTAGCAACATCAAGTAAAAACTACACATTAATTTTAGCTGTCATTGACTCTTTCACTAAATTTGTTTGGTTATACCCCACAAAAACTACATCTACTTCTGAGGTAATAAAAAAATTAGACATTCATGAAACTACATTTGGAAATCCTCGTTTTCTTATCACTGATCGTGGAACTACTTTCACTTCTGACGAATTCCACACTTATTGTTCGGAACAAAAAATTACAATTCATCATATTACTACAGGTTTACCACGTGCTAATGGTCAAGTAGAACGCTTTAATCGAACAATTATTCCTGTCTTATCTAAGATGTCAGAAGACGATCCCACGAAATGGTTCAAACATGTTCCTTCACTACAAGAAGTCTTAAACTCAACATTCCAACGAAGCATTAACACCACTCCTTTTGAATTACTCTTTGGAACACAAATCAATAACAAGACTGATTTGCGCATTCAACAATTAATCGACGAACAACTACAACTCGAATTTAATGAAAACAGAGAACTCCTACGTAAAGCGGCAAAAGCGCAAATAGTTAAAGTGCAAAATCAAAACAAAAAGTCTTATAATCTTCGACGAAAACCTCCTTATTTATATAGTGTTAAGGACTTAGTTGCTATTAAAAAAACGCAACAAGGACCTGGACAAAAACTCTGCAATAAATTTATCGGTCCATATAAAATTACACAAGTAAAACCTAACGATACCTACAACGTCGAAAAATGTGGAAATTTTGATGGCCCAACCAAAACAAGTACTTGTGCCGAATACTTGAAACCATGACCAAACAAATGAATGTTACATTACAAACGAAAACTTTTGCATTAACATTTTTTTGATTTTATCACCATACTCAAGATTGCTTTTATATTGTTTGTCTTCTTTCCATCTGTATACCTATTTTATTTTATTTTTTTATTCTTTATTATTAGTTTTGATTTTCTGATACATATTTCTCTGTTTTAATAATTATTTTATTTGTAAGTTTATTTCCTCTAGCTTTTCAGTTTTATTTCATGAATTCATTTTTGAAATACACTGTATTTTACGTACTGGACTTACGCATGCTGGTCATGATGGCCGATGTAGGAATGGATGTGCACATATTGTATCCCTCCTATATTCCTTAATGACGTAATGCCAAGTCTGTGTTGGCGATCCCGAGCGCCACCTATCTGACAAGGAATATAGGTCATCCTCCCACATTTATTTTGGAAGGTTTTGATTTTCCTGGTTTGTTTTGTAAGGAAATGACAAAGGGAATGGATGTGCACATATTGTATCCCTCCCTATATTCCTTAATGACGTAATGCCAAGACTATCTGACAAGGCGGTTGGAGGATAACGAGTAAACTAGACTCGAATAGAACGATTGCGCGGAAGACGACTGAGAGGGACGATGACGAGGGCACAAGAACAAAACGCCTCGTGGAATCCAACGATCTAATGATGTTTCGATTACTTTTTACTTACTTTTAGCTCTCCCTTGTAAATAATTCCCCTTAATAAATGTATACTCAATCTGGCCGTTGTCACTCTCTCTCTCTCTCTATATATATATATATATATATATATAGATAGATAGATAGAGAGAGAGAGAGATTGCATATATATATGTAATAATTCCATTTAAGTTATCTAAACATTTTAATTTGTAATGGTCCTGGCCTTCAAGACTCGCGTAAAAATAATTACTAGCTACCCATCTAACGATAATCATTGTAACCGTGTCTCTTGGAAATTTAACAGCTTGCATTTTTTAAAATAAGATTACATCAGATTCTATCGAGCGATATCTTCTTTCCACCAATCATAGTCTCCTTCCACGGAAGACACATGGATCCAACATTTCCTGTTGCCGCTTTATATGAATAGCCAGGACTTCTGACATCTATCTCTTGAACCTATTACTTTGTTTGTTTGACATGCGTGCGTGTTTGGTGTTAATCCTATGTATATCTAAATGTTCAATAAAATAGAATTACCTGCCACATCAGGATTCCCCATCAATCCAAAATCTTCCATGTGCCCTTCTACCCTTCTTGGATCAACATTCAGTTATTAAAATAAGTAATACCAATCACCGTGAGGTGTTATATATATTCTGGAATGTAATAATTACAGTACATTATTTTATAACATGAAACGATTACTTCATACGTATAAATCCGCATTAGAACGACAATAATGTAAACAATAGCAATTCAATCCCGTAATCATATAATAAAGAGTGTTTTTTTTTTCAGGTATAGAAGTTTAAGTTGGCCCTTACTTTCCAAGATGGTGACCGATTTAACAGCTGTCAAGTGATTTATTCTCAGTTTGGTTTGGCAATTCATCAAAACGATCATCAAGCAAGGCGTAGATTCGTCGAATGGGCCCAAAACGAGATTGCCGTTGTTCCCGATTTTCATAAGCGAATTTTGTTTAGCGATGAAGCGCACTTCTGGTTGAATGGCTACGTCAACAAACGAAACTCCCGCTTTAGGAGTGAAGCTAATCCACAAGTGTATGTCGAAACACCGTTACATCCAGAAAAACTGACTGTTTGGTGCGCTTTATGGGCTGGTGGAATCCTTCTTCAAAAACGGTGAAGGCCACAGCGTTACAGTCAATGGTGATCGGTATAGAGCCATGATTACCAACTTTTTCATTTCTGAATTGAACAATCATGATGTCCAAGAGCTGTGGTTCCAACAAGACGGCGCAACATGTCACACAGCTCGTGCCACAATCGATTTATTGAAAGACACGTTTGGTGACCGCCTAATTTCACGTTTGGGACCTGTGAATTGGCCTCCAAGATCTTGTGATTTAACACTGCTAGACTATTTTCTGTGGGGCTATGTAAAGTCATTGGTCTATGCGGATAAGCCACAAACGCTTGACCATTTGGAAGACAACATTCGCCGTGTTATTGCCGATATACGGCCACAAATGTTGGAAAAAGTCATAGAAAATTGGACTACACATCCGAGCCAGCCGTGGCAGTCCTATGCCAGAAATCATATTTAAAATGTAATGCCACAAGATTATCTTTCGAATAAAAGAAAATTCATGTCAATCGAATATTACATCGTTGTTTTATTGCAATTTAAAGTTCTTTACCTCTAAAAAACACCCTTTACCATATAAGGCAATTGAAATGCGTAGTCATTGTCAAATGTTTGACTTCAATGCATTTTTTCTGAATCATCTCTATGTAGGCTGAAAGAAACTCTCTTGGAGCTTCTAAAATTTTCTTGTTCAAAAAACCATATTAGAGCTTTCTAGATTTTTCCTGGTACAGACTTTTATCACCAGAGTTAACTAATTAGTGATACTTGGAGACCAAGTTTGTTGTGAATTTATTTTAATAAAAACACTACAGGAAGAGAATATTAGTGAAATTTAAAAGAAATCGATACATTGATCTCAGAAACTTCCAGAATTAGTATAAGTATTAAAAAATTCCCCTTTTTTTATCAAATGAGCATGTGAAATTAATATATTGAAGTGAAAATATATAAGGGAAATCATAGAAAAGGAAGGAAACATTTTAAAATTAGTAAATTTAGAAATATAAGGAATTTAATTTTTCTTTAAAAAAAAGGGGGGGGGGTTTTCATGATTTTAATTTATAGAAGATTAATCTATGTAAGTCGCACATATAATTACATAATACAACAGGGTTTATGATTTAAGTTATCACATTACAGATAATTACTAAATCTTACCGGTGGCGTAATGGAGAATAGTAGCCCCCTGCAAACTCGGGTTTTGGGCCCCAAGCCCAAATACGTACTTAGCGCCAGTCAAGTTTTGGGCCCCTAGAGTCCGCAAGTGCATTACCGCAATGCAGGGGTGTACATTACGCCACTGAATCTTACAGAGAATATCATTCTGAAGCTCACGTTGTAAAGAAAGAAGAGTTTTATTAAGTCTAGTTTTTAAATAATAAATCCAGTGGCTTAGAAAAAAACCCAGAAATAGATATTTATCTTAACAAAGACGTATTTCAAGTCATTAATTTTCCCTTCGAATCTCTTCTCCTTAGAGAAACCCTCGACTCAAAGGATTACTGAATTTGTTACACAAGCGAATCCTTCATCCGAAAAAGAGAGACTTCTTTTTAAAATATTTCAAGGCAGGCTTTTAGGAATAAGACAAAACTTGAGCTTAAGCCGCACTTTGAACTGGATTCTTTGAGCTAAACCTGATGTATTCTTTTTCATTTGTCACCAAATATATTTTGAAAATACTGTCCTAGTGCTGTATTTCATATTTAGAATAATGCGGTATACAACAAATGTTTTAGCTAGAGAAGTATGGAGTTAATAATCTGAAAAAAATTACGGGAAAACATAGATAATTTAACGTTAATAAAATGAAAATTAGAGTTTGTATGTTCTTATTATATTGAAACTCAAAAGTGTATATTTTCATGTAATATTTTTACATTGACACACACACACACACAAACAAAGTGAGATATGCGGGTTTTTTACATGATTTAAAAACATAAATAATAATCTACAGAAAAAGTATCAATATTTTTAAAATTTGTATTTAAAAATTCGAAAAAAAATCAGCCAAAGAAGTCTAGACTCACCTAACAAGGAATTAAGACTACAAAACCGACTTTCTAACATAAAGAGACCGCTAGAGGTGAGTGGTCATGGTCGTGAACTCTCAGCGAGTTTCGTGACAGAAAAGTCATAAACTCCAATTGTGATTCCACGAAGTTCCCAATTTGGACAAAAACAACAGCATCTTTTAGAATTCCCTTGCATCCCATTCACTACCAACAACTTATTCTGTTATATACAGGTATATCATGTGTATTGATAATTTCAAATGTATCAGAAATACTTAAAAATTAGTAATGAGCTGCATAAAGTTTATTGTAGCGGATTCGAAGAATATCCTCGTTCCTTGTTTTCAATCTTAAGAAGTTTTTTCCATGTCATTCAAGGTTTTTGTCCAGTGTTCATATACTGTTACGTGGTGGATTGTCTTCAAACTTAGGAAAGGACCACGTAATTTACGAATAAGTTCTTTGGGAGTAAATCATAATTTATTTTGGAACTATCGCGTAATTGCAGCAGTATTAAGTAACAATAATCAATTGACACACAAAAAATCCTCAAGAATACATGTAAACCACACTACAGTGGGAATTTGTGCTTTAAACAGCGACAAAAATCCGTAGTCAAACTATCGCATTAATTCAATGAGCCACACACTTTTGAAAAGTTGTGCAAATTTGTAAAAATTTGCAATCCTTCACATTTTTTTCTCTCCTCTCTATATAAAGTGTTTCATACTTCTGCGGTGCAAGGGTATTTATAAATGTTTTCAATAAAAAAAATATAAGAGGAACTGACTACAGTTTCTTTTGTGCATCTTCCTAATCTAGGCTGATCATATAGTTTCTAGAATTTTCTAGCGAAATATTTATCCTAGACATTTTTGAATTTTTCCAAAGCACTGCGTCGTCACATTTCGAGACTTGATGATATTGGGTCACCAAATTCTTCGCCAAGTTGGGTGCCAAAGTCACTTTCAGTCATTGATTGAGTCATTTCCCCTTGGCTCACAAACAATCTTTTTGGCCCCGATACCTTTTCGAAAGAGAAACAGAATCCGAAATTTTCATCACATATATTTGTACACATTACTGCAATCATATGGTACTATAGTACACCAGTGCTTCTCAAAGGTTCAAGATTCGCGATCAAAATTTTCATCGCGCCTCCTCATACAATAACGATGCATTGAATTCCATAAGACTACTTGGATGTCAAAACTACGATACGACCGGCGTATGTACACGCTTGGCGCTCAGCCGAAGCATTAATTTCCCTCGACGTATATATACGTCTTTCCGAAGTACGATCTTTTCTGTGCACTGCTATCGCTCAAACTATTCCGAAGGCTTTGGAATGCAATGAAAGGACCTTGACAGTGTTCGCTTATTTCAAATGATGTTTGCTTCCCCCGAATCCATCCCATCCGGGTGCCTCTGTGGAAAACGATTGGCATTGGGAAGCGTCGCTTTTCTTCGGCTGCGAAGAGATGGAAGAGAGAAGGGTTCATCTTTGGATGTGATTTTATATCGAACTTGTTCTTAACTTAGTATTGCTAAACATTTTATAAGCGTAAGATATCGATGTAAATGTGTATTTTATTGTATCAGAATGTACTTTTTGTTTGTTTACTTTCACTAAATTGAAATATATTTTTTAATAATATTTTGATTTCAATTTTTGAATATGCTCGCGCCCCCTAGTACAATTGTCACGCCCCATAGTTTAGTGATTGGATATTTACGTCGCACTGTTCAGCTACACCAGGGCTTTTTGGCAACGGACCACGTCATTTTGAACCATGGTCAAGTGACGTGGACGACACCTGAGCTGGCACCCCCTCTCTCCTAGCTACCGCACCACACCAACGGGAGGACGTTTCAGCTCTCGACAGATTTAACGTGCATCGCTGTCCTACACGGTGGGTCTTTAGTGGTATCGGGCTCGAACTCATGACATACCTGCCATGATCCGATACCTTGACCACTGGGCTTGCGTGCAAAACATTCACAATAAGACCAAGTGAAGACTTTAATTTTGCTCAAATGTCACTGACTTTGTTGAATCAGAACTTCTTATATATATATATATATATATACACTGGCCTCAAAAAGTTAAGGTACAACATGTTTTTCGAAGCTCACCATAAAAAAAATGGCAGTAACAATAAAATGCATAGTTTACATGAATGATAATAGCGAACTTTAAAAACATTAATGCAAAAACGATTGCTACAACTTTATTTTATAGAAAAGAACGTATATTTATGAGTGAGAGAAAAATATGCAAATATCAAGCTTTCGTACTTTTGTGTGTAAGTTGTGTTGATTTTCAACAGTTGTTGGCAGTTTCGGTGACAATAGTCAATAGAGTTTAGAAAATGTCTCAGAGACGTCGTTTACCCAATTCGTTAAGGTGGCGGGCAGTTGGATGGATGGAAATGGGATTGTCGCAGGCTGATGCTGCTAGACGTCTCAATGTGTCTCGTAGTGTTGTTCAGCGACTTTGGGATCAATACCAATCCGAAGATTCTGTGTCCAGAAGACCTGTTCCAGGCCGACCACGAGCTACAACACCTACAGAAGACCGTTTTCTAGCTCTTTCGGCACGAAGGAGAAGAACCACTACTGTGCCGCAGCTCGTTGCAGACCACTTTCAAGCATCAGGAAGAAGAATCTCCGCTACTACGGTGCGAAATCGTCTTCACAATGCAGGTCTGTATGCAAGAAGACCAGTTGTGTGCGTTCCCCTCAACGGACGACTGCGAAGGAACCGCTTATGCTGGGCAAGAGAACATGTTTCTTGGACGCAGCAACAATGGGCTTCTGTGCTGTTCACAGACGAGTCCAGATTTACAATGGAGAGTGATTCAGGGCGTCTACTGATCTGGAGGGGAACAGCGCACGAGATATCATCAATCCAACACTGTTGAAAGACACAGTTATAGAGGTGGTGGAATCCTGGTTTGGGCAGGGATCTCGCTCGGTGGCCACACTGACCTGCATGTGTTCCATGGAGGAACCGTAACTGGTCTTAGATATCGGGATGAGATCCTTGATCCATATGTCCGCCCATATGCTGCTGCTATTGGTAACGACTTCATTCTGATGGATGATAATGCACGACCTCACCGAGCTCGGATTGTTGAGGAGTATCTGGAGGATCACGGTTTGGAACGAATGGAATGGCCAGCTCGATCTCCAGACCTGAATCCGATAGAACATCTTTGGGACTATCTTTGCAGAGAGGTTGCTGCTTTAAATCCTCCTCCAAGGTCGTTACATGAGCTGAAACAAGGCTTACTCTGTGTCTGGTCTTCGCTTCCTATTCCGGTGTCCGACAACTTAATAAACAGCATGGGAAATCGATGCCGCCAATGCATTCAAGTTAGAGGTGGACACATTCCTTATTAGAACCCATTTTTGTATTGTTTTTATGCCATTTTACCACATAACACTGTGATGTGCTGTTTTCTCCAAGAATGGACTTTTCTGCAGAGATTGTTTTTTTTTGTTATTAATCGTTTTTGCAATACACTTATACAAATTTCTATGACGCATTCAATAAAAAACTATTTAAGGCACATATCCTCCAAATTTTTTGTTTCTACATTCATTCATTTGCAAATTAGACACAAAAACCCGGTTGTACCTTAACTTTTTGAGGCCAGTGTATATATATATATATATATAAGAAATAGATTTTTGTTGCAAAGACAACTTACATTTTAATACCTTTTTTCAGTTGAAGCTTTATTTCGCTATTCCTGTTGAATTAAGAGTTGAAAATGTATCAAATAAAAAAGGGATTAAAGTTTTTTGGGGGTTCACACGTCCTAAAAATCATCTGGGTCCCTTTCTAAACTTCAAGATATTATTCAGGAGAAATTTCCCTTCATTTCTAGCTTGTCAGACAAACAGTTTTAAATATTAAAAATCGCTTTTAAATCATTCAAAAAAAATTATTCCGATTTGATCGCAAACACATGTGATGAAAAGAGTACCATACCTGATAGTGGCAAAAAAACGAGAGATTCAACAAATCATTTCTTCTATATCAAACATCTTGACTGGTGCCATCTGAAACTTAAGTACCTGGTCCATCCCCTCAGTCCCAGCAATATTTCCTGGAGAGAAAGAAACCTACTCCCTGAAAGAAGATTGATTCTGGTATCATCCATCTCTCTGCGGAGGGCTCCCTACCATCCGTCAGGAGCGGATGTACCTGAAAGAATAGAGATTTATTCCCTTTATTTCCTCCTACAGATACTATTGACAAGGCAATTTCTATGACTCTTCTCCAGCTGAATATTGTCCTACAAAGAAGAAAATTAGTTTTAATGTCGTTGCATTGAATTCGTAACTTTGATTTTCGTGTACAGATTTTCGCACAACTTAACAATCCCATTCTCTCTAACAGTTCCGCAGTCTCTTAGCTTAGTGGATATGGTCATGAACTCGTGGCGGAATGTCGTGGGTTAGAGTCCTGGTGCCACTGAAGATCCACGGTATAGAGGGGACCAATGTTCGCTAAATCAATAGAGCTCAAAGTCCTCCCGTTGATACGGTGTGGTTGCTTGGAGAAGGGGTTCTATAGCTCCGATACCGTCTTCATCACTTGAGCGAGGTTCAAAATGACGAAGTTCGTCGCCAATAGCCCTCGTGTTTGCTTTTAATGCTAGGTTCTTTTAACTCTCACCCTCTCCAATAGTCACATTAATGAATGGTCTCAAATTGATTTCCTAATGTAAATTAACAAAAAAAAAATGTTTGAAGCTTTTTGTTAAACATTAAATATTAAGGAAATTTTACATAGAAACTTCGTGTACTTTTCACGTTGCAAAATTTCAAGAATATGCGGTAATACACATATCAATGAAATTGGTTTTTCAATGGGAAATATACACTGAAGAAGAAAAAAATTTTGGTACACCTGCCTAATATCGTGTCGCCCTCTCCCCGAGCACACAGAAGTGCCGCAACACGAAGTGACATGGATTCGATTAATGTCTGAAGTAGTGCTGGAGGTAATTGACACCATGAATCCTGCAGGACTGTCCATAAATCGGTAGAAGTAAGAGGGGGTGGGGGTCTCTTCTGAACAGCACGTTGCAAGGCATCCCAGATATATTCAATAATGTGTTCATGTCTAGGGATTTTGGTGGCCAGTTTAAGTGTTTAAATTCAGAAGAGCCTCCTGGAGCCTCTCTGTAGCAATTCTGGACTTGTGGGGGTGTCGCATTCTCCTGCTGAAATCCCCCAAATCCGTCGGAATGCACAATGGACATGAATGGGTCAAGGTGATTAGGCAGGATGCTTGCGTACCTGGCACTTGTCAGAGTCGTATCTAGACGTATCAGGAGCTCCATATCACGCTAACTGCACACGCCTCATACCATCACAAAGCCTGTACCAGCTTTAACAGTCCCTTGTTGACATGTAGGGTCCATGGGTTCATGAGGCTGCCTCCAAGCCCGTACACGTCTATCATCTCGATTCAATAGGAAACGAGACTCGTCAGACCAGGCAACGTGTTTCCAGTCATTTACAGTCCAATGTCGGTGTTGACGGGCTCAGGCGAGGCGTAAAGCTTTGTGTCGTACAGTCAATAAGGGTACACGAGTGGGTCTTCGGCTCCGAAAGATCATATCGATGATGCTTCATTGAATGGTTCGTACGGTGACGCTTGTTGATTGACCAGCATTAAAATTTACAGCAATTTGTGGAAGGGTTGCACGTCTGTCACGCCTAATGATTCTCGTCAGTCGTCGTTGGTCCGTTCTTGCATGATCTTTTTTCGCTCGCAGTAATGTCGTATATTTGATGTTTTACCGGAATCCTGATATTCACGTTGCACTCATGAAATGATCGTACGTGAAAATCCAAATTTCATCTCTACCTCGAAGATGCTATGTCCCATCTCTCGTGCACCAACTATAACAGCACGCTCAAACTCACGCAAATCTTTATAACCTGCCATTGTGGCAGCAGTAACCTATCTAACAATTGTGTCAGACACTCGTTGTCTTATATAGGCTTTGCCGATCAAAGTGCCGTACTCGGATTGGTTTCATATCTCTTTATCTGCATAGGTATGCCTGTACCAGTGTGTATGTATCAAATTCGAAAGTAAAACCGCATTTTACTCTGGTACCTTTATTCAGCTATCTTTTATTCACTGTCTTTTAATGCCTAATTAATTAATAGTGGATATACTTTAAAATTTAGCTTGATTTCGTACAAATCACTTTATTTAAGTCTGCCTTCGTGTAACGTTGAAGAAATGTCAACTGATCTATTCCTTTGAATATTAAAAGGAAAAGTGAGTAATTTAAGAAATATTTTGAAATTTTTTAAAAGCACTGTTTTAAACAGATGTGTGAATTACAATGTTGTAAATTTTCATGAAAATTGAGAGATTTTGCTGTCTGAAAATGCGCTCCGTGTTTAGTTCAGGCTTTTATACATTTGGAGAGGACAATCTAAGGTGCGACGTTAAAGAACAATCAATCTGCCGGGAATCTGTGAAAATCAAGGAAAAGTAGCTACTTATGCCCACACAAATCCTCCATCATTCAGTCTCTTATTCTCATCAACTAATTTCGAACAAATGTTAGGAAAAACAGAGCAATTGACTCGAAACACAAATATTTGCGCATACAATAAAGAAAGATCAATTTGCTACTTTTAGAAATGTTTTTAGAGCTGAAAGAGAGAATTAATAGAAATGTTTTGAAGGAAATTTGAAATAAATAAAAATGCGTTTTTCAGTATTTTTGAACAAGATGTACAAAATCCCTCGTTCAAATATTAGAATCATTACTTTTAACTTGGATTAATTCTTCTATATTACCTAAAGTTATATAAATTTTTATATCAGGAGGTTTAAATCGCAAAACATAGTTTGCTTTGACAAAATATGCAAATTAGATTTGAGAATACATTGAATTTTGATTAGATGAACTTCAATCAACACTCAACAGTAGTATCTTGCCTTTGAAAGAGTTTTAAAACGGTTTTTTAATATTCTGGTGATGGATAAGTAGTAAATTAAATGTAGAAAGCTTCGAGAGTTAATATTGAACAAAAATAAATAAATATTAAATGTCAGTCTTATTGTACAATATTTTCGCTTTTGCTTTGTTTTGAACAAAAAAATATTTTTAGTTATTTCAGTAGGACTTTTGTGCTTTTTATGTATTAATTAATATATCTTACTCATTGGTTTGCTCTTTACTGATACGATTCATGAAAACCAAAAGTTGTATGTCAACGGAGGCAGCGGTGCTGACGTAAGTTTTATTAATTTCTCTTTTCTTTTAATCAAACTTTATATACACATAAAAAGCAACTATAACAAAAACATGTTAACTATTATTACGATTAAAGTTCATTGAACCGAACTACTAGAATATTGTGTGTTCTAAATCTGTCCCCGTGAGCAGAAAGGGGGGTAAGCTTGCTTTGCCATTTCGGTAATAAAGTTTATGCATATTAGAAATGAAGTAAAATAAAGAACAGAAATAAGAACTGAGAATCGGTCAAGCTTAACATTGGCATGTGGATTCATACATAATGCTAATGGAGAAATAAAGCATAAGTATGTTTATCATCTAAGGGATGTATTAGCGGAAAGAAAACAATTAAAAATTGCAAACGTAAATTAAATAAAATTACCAAATATTTCACAAAAATAAAGTCAAAAAAGGAAACAAGTAACAAATGGTGGAAAATGTGTACCGTAAATCCAAACTACAGCTTGGCGCCATTTGTACAAAGTGTTTGAAACTGATTTTTTTAAATAAAAAAAGCAAATGGAAAAGTTAAAAATGAAGAATGTAAAACTGACTGTTGGGGGATTGAACTCTTATTCTAGAACCAGAGATGATGACGATATCTGAGGTGGAACTGGACACTTGCAAACTTCCACATCACTCCAAGGGGACTCTGAGCCTCGACAGCTGTAATGTTCATCAATACAGCGGATTCTTAGAGGCATCACTACTCGAAACCATGATTTAACTCGTACAGCGTCGGCAACGAATTCACGACAGAGTTTTCGCGGTCATACACACTATGAAAATCAAATTTTATAAATATTTTTAACAAAAGATTTAATACTTTCTTAATAACTTGCGGAAGTTCAAAAAATGCCTTTGATATAAATTTAAAACAATGTTTATGAATTACATTATAATAACGTAGTATACCCAAGAAAATAATTCGGGCGGTGTCAAAAGATAACTTAATGCACTGACATCTTTATTTTATATCGTATTCCTCTTCTAATATATATATATGTTATGTTTCTGCTTACAAATACTTTCAGTAAGGTATAGGGATAAAATGAATTGACTATCTCTTTTGTATATTTTATCTCTAAAGTATTTGATGCTAAATTTTATTAAAAACACGACAATTATTGAAGTTTGAAGACTACCAGCTTTCGTTAATCTTTTATTTTGAGTTTGCAATACTTGTACTGTATTGTAAAATGATCTATAAATAAATTTGTATGCCTAGATTAATTACTATGCAAGAAGTAATACTGCAATTTTTTAAATACCTATAATCGTTTATCATTATGATGGGTTTGAAACAGTTGCTTACCAGCGCGTTTTAAAACCCTTGCTACTCACATAACGCAAAAAGACTATGTTTCGGATAAATTACTAATTTATAAATATTTCTAAAATAGGGTAATATTTGGTAACATTTTGGAAGTAATATCTTCTGTTTCCCCTATTTTATTAATTGTATCACATTTCTCGACTATTTTCTGTATTCCCTCTCTGCGTGGACACGTGTAAAGGTCAACATTCCTGACCGACGATTAATGGTCCAGTGCCGGGTGATACGTCCATGCAATAGCACACCATCCATCAAATGCGAATTAAACATAGATTCCGGCCCCTTCCACGGAGAATAACAACAGATTTCTCCCAGGCTGCTTTTCCCCAGTTTCATTTCATTTATTTTTTAAACTTTTGATTTTGGATGTTGATGAAATATGGGCAATGGTGGTTTTCTTTTCCGTGTGATGAGACCGACAGGTTTAAATGGAATTCGCTGTATTTCATCACATCAGATCACAATGACAAAACCCGATGCTCTCGGCAGTGATCTATGCTATAATTGTTTCTTTTTGTCTTCAAATAAACAAATTGAAACAGTATATATTTCTTTACGCTTCTTTTTAATATGATTTAAAGGTAATAAACTAAAAAGAGTTTTATTCGTCATCAAAGTAAAGAACGGAAAACTGTATTTGGACAGAAAATGTTTTATTAATATTTTTGTTTGAGGAAACATTCGATCTGTCCTTTAGAGATTACCAACAAGTGGTGGGTAATTGTTCATCAGATAAACCGAACATGTTTTATTCGTAAGTTAGTAAGCGAATGTCAGAAGGGAATATGCCTTATATAAGAAATTATACCATATTGTTAAAATATTGTCCCCTTCTGATACGCTTCTCACAAAACATCCTATTTACCTGCAAGTTTTTACAATTTTGCCAACGACTTGAAATTTTATGTTCTTTGACTATTGACTCTATTTTAAAATGTATGTCAGTGTGTTCCTTAAACTTTCAATATTTGCAACCCAATTTTCAATCATAACTTTCATCGCGCCACCCTTGGTCATGCAATAACAATGCATTAAATGATGTACTTTGATACCAAAGATACAATACGACCCTAATCAAACACCGCATAAATTACCAATATTAATATTGTATTATCAGTGTGAATGTGTATTTATTTTTTATTACTATGTCAAAATGTACTTCGTTATGCTACCTTTCAGTAAATTAATAGCCTTTAAAATATTTTGTTTTCAACTATTCGTTATGCTCACTTTCCCCACTTAGGGTTAACACGTCTCCTTTGAGGGGTGGGGGGGGGACCAACAACTTGAGAAACTCTGATCTAAGTCAAAAGCATAATCATCCGTATATGAACAAATAAAGCACACCAAATAATGTTTTTCATTCCATTTTTCCTTATCATTCATGCATATGATTGCGGTGCCTTTGTGGTTATGGTCATTATCTTGTCGGTGTGTCCTGAGTTCGAGCCCTAGTGTAATGGCCCTAGTGCCACCGTGTAGAGGCACTTATTCAGGTTAAACCTTTCGTCCCCCAATATTCTACCATGACGTGATATGGTAGTTTGGAGAGGGGATGCGAGTTCAGGTATTGTCCACGTCACTTGACCGAGGTTTAAAACTACGAGGTAATTCGCTAACAGCCCTCGTTTGCTTTTTAGTGCGACGTAAATAAACTCTCCCTCATTTGAGGAAGCATTTGACCTGTCCATTAGAAACTACCAATAATTGGTATGTAGTTGCTTATCAGATAAACCGAACTGATTTTATTCGTAAGTTAGCTTACGAATGTCGGAACCATTTTTTTTTTAGAATATAGACCGTAATGTTAAAAAGTCTGACTCTTCCTCCAAAAATATCACACTTTTTTTACAATGTTTTACTGCACGATTTCAATGTGTGCTCAATACTTCGAGTCTGAATAAGCTTCCGCTAGGGTGGCCAGATTTGTTTTTGACAATATGCACTCGTCATAAATCTTTCATTCCAATTATAAATAGAGGATCTTGAAAGTGGACGACGTCGCATATTGTGGTAGTCGCAAAATGATGCTGTATATGTGTTGCAGATTTAAATACGATAAGTCATGCTACAACTTGTTCTTGAGAAGAAGCCATTTTGAAACGAGACTGTCGTAAAATGTGAAAGTTGCACCTACTACTTCACATTTCATTAAACATTTATTTATTTTTTTTGAACATAAAATACCGTTAGTGAAAATGTTTGTTTATTTTAATTCTTTTTTGAAGATGTAACCGTACTTTTTGGACACCTTATATTCTATCTACGTGGAAGTTTTGGCAATTTTGTCTTCATGATTTGACTGTATTTAATGTTCTAAGTCAAAAGCGTCACTAAACTGCATAATCTTCGGAAAAATGAACAAATGGAGTATACCAAATAAAGTATTTCATTTCGTATTATTACCGTTCATACACATGGTGAATTCATATTGCCTGCTTATTTTATTTTTTATCAGTACTCAAGACGCAGCTTATTTTTGTCCTTGAATTCACTATACACAAGAATGGCACAGTCCCTTAATTCATAATAAGGGACGACAATATGTAATTTTTATCTCTTGCAACAGCCTATTTGTGAACCAAATAGTATAGCTCATTTATAATAAATGCGCAATTTTTTTGAAATAGCCTGAGCGTTTTTATTTCACACCCCATTTATTCTTTTTGACTTTATGAGTCTGATAAATACGCAGTTTGGCTGCATTTTTATTGCCTAATCATTTTTCAGCACCGTTACCGAAAATCGCCTGAGAAAAAGCTTCTTTCTTCCCTTGTAAAACACAGTCCCCGTGGGATGGCGAGGCCGAAACATGTTCCGCTTTTGATCTATCCCCGCACTGGGGTACTAGAAATTGAACTTTATTCTGTGTTTCTTTTCCACTTATAAATCCCCCGACGGTATTTATTTATTCGGATATTTGCCTTTGTTCTAAGATGCGGAAGATGGCACTCGGGGGAGGACGAAATATTACATTCTATCTATCCCTTTTGTCACCCCTGTCAAAAGTGCCTGTGTCATGAGAAGGAGCGGAGGCTGCAATCTATCTTTGTCACTGTTTGGAAAGGGGCATTATAAAATACAGGGTTTTATTGGAGTTTATATTAATATTTATAAGATTATGTTTAATAATCTTAAGCGACCTCTGAACCCAGCGTTGTCGATGAAATGTTTTAGGCGCACTACTAAAATTTATCTCGGATTATTGGCATTTTTTTTTTCTTGAAAATAAAAATAAACACTTTTCTTTTCACCAACAATATTTTATATATACCAATAATATATCTTTTGCTGAATACTTTTTACCTAAAAATGCATAAATGTTTTTTTTTACTTAGATCAAAATTGACAGAACTTTCCGTAAAATGCGGCGTATAACGCGCACCTCTACCTTCCAGCTGAATTTTTTGGTATATTCGCCGTATAACGCTCTTTCTTACGAAAAAACTTGAAATATACGTTTGTAATACTCTTACGTTTTGAAGACATTTATTCGAGGCATTATCCTAGGTATTTGAATAAATAGTATACTACTAGAACTGCAACATGTTAGTTCACAAGGTATGTTATTTCTTTTAAATAAACAGTATTTCGATCTATGTGGAAGTCTAATTTTTCGTATATTTATCTCTATTATTTTTAAAAAGGTATCATTTTTATACCCGGCGTAGAACGCGCCCCCTTTAATTTCGAACTTCGGTATTTTTTGTGTTAAAAGTGTGCGTATTACGCCGGATTTTACGGTCTGTATGTTAGTTTTATGAAATATCTTATTTCCCATGTGTGCAGAGAATCTAACCCCCTTGTCGGCAAAATACCTTTTTAGGAACATAATACGCTGAAAGTTTCTAAATTTAATTTTAAAATTTCATCTAGTAAACAGATGTTTACTTTTAAAATGTGTTTGCTTTTACGCGCATTCTATTTACATTCTATTATAGATACCCGAATCTATATCGATTTTCGCACTTTTTACCAAACTGGATTTGAAGATGGTTTTTTTTTGTTTCAATTGAAATAAAAAAAACTATCTATATGAACCATTTTTGAACTTCATAGAAAAAATGCAGTCCCTAGCAGGAGCACAAACATTTCTTTATTTTACAAATTAAATTAATGCCATCTTTAACTCATCGGTGCTAGTCGTAGTGTAGCTTCAAAGTTTGCCATTAAGAAAAAATAATCAAATCAAATCAAATTACACATGAATGATTCATCAAACCGAAAGGAAAATATCTTCGTGATTTATCGTATCCACTAACCAGCTCCCATTAAAGTGCGAAAATGGAATTTTAAATGTACCAACATCCCGAACAGTTTCACTCACGATAAACATCATTTAAATACCCCATCTGGAGGACCTAGAAAACCAAAAAGATGCATCAGTGAAAAGAAGGGAGATAAGCAGCTCCTGCTCCGAGTCATGAATTGTACATTTAGGGTTGATGAAGGCAGGGATTAATGGATGCTGCAGTCTCCGATTAACACAGAGGCGGGATTAAAGTTCCTTCAATTTACGATCATTTAACTCCGCTTAAAGGATTGTTAAGCACACTTCATTAAGCGGGCTCTCCGGGGCGACAGATTTTAAAGTAGTTTAGGCAAATTCTCCTTTCCACGGACTCACCCACTTTGTTGCGCGCAACTCGCTGTGTGATTCGCAGCAACATGACAATTGCATTAAGGACAGAGTTACTAACTCCGTGCTTGTTAGGAACTCGAGTTATTATTTGAGTTCGGGACGATCAATGGAAGGTAGAATGCGATTAAGAATGGTAATAGAAAAGGCGCTTGTTTCTGTCATTGGATTTGGATGCGGAATGGTTGGCGTGCTAATCAAATTAATTGTTGGCTTGATAAATATAAAACGTGACCCGAATTCATAAAATTAGCTTAAGATATCACTTGTTTGTTGAATTTAATTTTACTCTTTTTCTGCAGAATGAAATGGAATAACATTACCTCTGTCGTGTACTTAGTAATAAAATGTTTTTAAAAACTGAAAACAATTGAGATGGAAATTTTAGTAAGTTTTAGTCTTAAATATATCTGAAATGTTTGAGTTAAAAGTTATTATATTTTGTTGCGAGATAAAATATTATAATATATTTTAAATATGAAATTGTTTTAAACTTCAAACGTGAGCTGCTTAGTTAAGACTGGAGAAGTTTATATAGCTGGAAAGAAAAAGAAAAAAAACTTTGAAGAACAAAGTTTTTTCCCCTCAAAAAGAACATCATTAGAAGAATGATAAAATTATTGTTTCTTTATTTCACATAAAACCTGCTTTTGATTTCCTGCTTCAAAGGAGAACCCTTTTCCACAACAACTTCTTTCAAATTGTTCACAAGATGAATGTATAATTCGTACACAGCAGATATTTTAAATCAGCGGTCTTCAAACTGTGTTCCGTGGAATCCTGGAGTTCTACAAAGCATATCCAGAGGTTCCTAAAGTCACAATAAAAAATTGGAAAAAAACTTAGAAATATGTATGCAAAATGGATTCACGTTCTCTATGAAGTTTGTATAGTTACAAGAGTATCTAAAGCTCATCCTATTAATTCAAACGGAAAATGTTATATATTTATATATAACAACTTTATTTGCAACACTTTTTTAAACTTTTACTATAAAATGTTTTATCTTTATATATATTTCCTACTAGATTGTGAATATTCTATTGTTTTTATACTCGTTATTTAGATCGTCTTTCAAAACTAAATAGCTTTCTAATGGAAAATGTATTTTTTGCATTTGTGGGAAAAACACACATCTATAATAAAGGCGAGGGACAACACATATCATCAGATTCGATGTTAAAATCTAAATGTGACGCTCTGACCGGAGCATCCGTCTCTCAGACGGGGATGACTTGCTTTGATGCCTGTAGACAGCGCTATGGTGTGATTTTTGGGTGGGTTGCTTTGACATCTTCAGTTTGGATTCTACCCACTGAGAAGGACACGTGGTGGTACTTGGCAATTTTTTTCAATACTCGATATGTCGCGATTTATCTCATTTATCGCCCTCTATCATACCAATATACCTATAGTATTTTACAGCGGGGACACGAGCCAACTCCACTCAGGGTGAAAGAGGGATATCAAAGATGTTTCTAGTGAACTGGACAATGGAGGTTAAAGGTTGCACTTCTTGGATGAAACGTCCCAAACTCTATTGCTCTCGGAGAGTTAAGATCTAATAGAACTAGTTCAAGATTTATGACCACCCTAAAATGTGTTAAAGAAAGAATTACTTGAAAATGTTCAGAAATACTTCAAAAATCGAAAGAAAAAAATTGAATCGCAAAAAAAATTCGTTCTATAGAAAATGCACTTCACTACAGAGAGGTTATTTTAAGAAGAAAATCGTGAAATGTTCAAGGTTCCAGGAAAAAGTTCGCTAAATAGAAAAATTCACACTATAGAGGTTCGTTATATATATAAAGGTTCGACTGTATTGCACCGAACTTTATGAATATAGATTTTATATATTTTATAAATAATTCTTTTTAAGCGAATACGATTGCAAATGCAGGGGTTTGATTCGCATGAACCCAATCCACCGTCTAATGTTGATGCTTTGTATTTTTCTCGCCTTAACTGATTTCATCCTTTATTTTTACAGTTAACATATAATCTATTAAAGAAACCCTCAAGTATGTTCGTTATCCTATTGGTCAAATTATATTGGTTTCACAGATTCAATAATCTTAAAGGGGGGGGGCGCATTTTTTTCTACAGTTCACCCTAAGACCCCCCAGAAAGGCATGATAACTCAACATGGGAGCGCGAGTATTTCAAAAATATTATTAATTTACTGAAAGGAAGCAAAACAAAATATAGTCCTACATAATAAAAACCCCCCATTTACACCGGTGTAACATAAATGTATTTCATAATTTTTTTAACAGTACTAAGTTAAGGACAAGTTTAAAATAATTGCCCCATGGGCGTGTGATAAAATTTATGTACAAAATTTCATACTTATCTTGATCACGTGTTCGGTGTATAATTGAAGCTGTGGCTTTAGCGTCAAAGTATTAAATTCAACACATTGTTACTGTTTGAGTAGAGGTGGGAGGGGTGATGAAAATTAGGTCGCAAGCATAGAAAGTTTGAGAATCACACTGACCAAAACGTTTAAAATACATTCTTGCATTACACTTGCTAACACTTCGAAGTTGTTTGGCAGTTTCATCCCGGATCATAGCGCTCAATCTCCACGAGTCCATCTTGCCTGGTCACGAGTTCGATCCCAGTACCATTAAAGACCCGCCGTGTAGGGCAGCGATGCACGTTAAATCTGTCGAGAGCTGAAACGTCCTCCCAATGGTGTGGTGCGGTAGTTAGGAGAGGGGGTGCCAGCTCAGGTGTCGTCCACGTCACTTGACCATGGTTCAAAATGACGTGGTCCGTCGCCAAAAGCCCTCGTGTAGCTGAACAGTGCGACGTTAATATTAAATCAAATCAATCATTCAATCAATCCACGAGTCCATGCCCTTAATGGGAGATACGTAATGAATGTGTCGACAAAATCATATGCATACATATCATGCAGATCAAGTATAGATGCAATTTTGTCTGCAATTAAGTAAGCAATTGAGAAAAAAAGACAGTTCCCTCAAGATCATAGAACTTTTAAACTAATCTTTACTCTTAATGCATAAGTAAGTTTGGCATCATATATACCAGCAGAAAAAGTGCCTCAAATATTAAAGAATAATGAGAAGTCTTTTTATAAGGGGTATTCAAATGAAACCAGGTCACTAGTGGAAAGTAACGGTAACGATTTTGTTTACTCAAAAATGTAGTTATATATGGGATACATATTCAAAAATAGACACCAAAATTGTTGGCACATCTATCGTGCCGGAAAATAACGCCATTGGACACCATGCCTGGGAGTTTCGACTTGATACGATCGTAAAGAATCTGTAAAGTGGTTTGATAACGCTTGACATTGATGGTGGTTCCTCGTTCCAGAAACTCGATGAGCAGTGGGCCCTTGTGGTAAAAAAAAAACCATCATGACCTTACCGGAACTGGTGCGCACGGCCTTTAATTTCTTTGGAGGTGGTGATGTCGCACGTTCCTCCTGCTTGCTTTCGGATTCAAAAAGGTGACCCCATGTTTCGTCACCAGTGACAATTTTCGACAGAAAGCCGTATTTCTCATCATGATAACGTTGCGGGTGACGTTATCATGCGGGAAGACAGCGCCATTTGAGTATTGCGCTTTTCGGCGGTCACTTGGTTGGGAACCCACTGCACGCAAATGTTTCGAAAGTTCAAGTGTTGATGCAATATGGGGTGAGTGGTGCCCACACTAATACCCACTATCCGATGCATCTCGTCCATGGTGCTTCAGCAATTGTTCAAGACTAAAGCTTTCCCTTCTGAAATCATTCCCGGTGTGATGACACGATGAGCCTGTCCAGGTTGAGCACCGTCTTCCAGTAACTCGCACACCTCAAGGAATCATTTGCGCCATTCCACAACACTTTAATGACACAGACTGCACTCACCATACACATCCTTCATTTGTCGATGCATTTTACGGCCTCCTCAACCGCTAAAAATCGAACTCTTCTTGTTGTCCCTTCTTACTCGCTTGCATGTTCAGTAATGGATGATAGCTTGTTTTTTCCCGCAAGGCGGCGAAGTTCCAAATTGTCGACCTTTTTTTTTCCTTTTTCCCCTGACGTTCTTAAAACAGAATCTAATTTTTTTATGAGGCTCAAACAAAAAAAATAATAACAGAATCGGAAAGATCATTTACTTCGCCACGATGTGGTATAATTTATTTTACAAAATAATGATATTTTCTATTTCTTACGATTTTTCTAAAATGAGTCAAAATAGATACGTTTTTATGAAAATGATATCTAAATCGTTCTGCTTGCATCTTCCTTTACGTTAATGAAATGATATTTTACACTAAAAAAGTCCATACTTTTTCTTTTAGAATCAGTCATTTCAAAAATTTAAGTGTCAAAAACTCTATTTTTCCCCATGATTTTTTAAAAAATACTCAAAATTTTATTTAAATACTTATTTATAAAAATAATTTCTTTATTTATACAAATAATCTCACGAAACTTTTTTTCCGTGTGTAGAACGATATTATCCGTAATCTGTACAAATATTGAAAAAATTGATTATAAATTTCGGTTTTTTTAAAAAAATTTGTGCTTTTCGTTTTTTTCCTTTTTGAGAGAAATATTTAAGCATTATTTTTGTTTCATTTTTTTTATTTAAAAATTACCGTTGTTTGCAATCGATGTGTTAAGTTTGAGAGCATTAACTTAAAAATCATGCTCTTAAAAAAATCTTTCAAATATTTCATGGGGAAAGCTCTGTTTTGTGCCAAGGTTATATGCTTCAACTATACGTGTGAAAGTTTTACGCATGCGCGATAGAGAAGGTCATTCTTTTCGCGGTTTTTGAAAGGGAAATTTCTGTGCTGTGTCATCACTTACGTTATTTGATATTTATAGCAGTATTCAATTCATTACACATTACGGATAAATGTTTTAAAGAGTGCAAGACAACTGATAGTTTTCTTCATTCTTAAAGAATGATTTATTGAAGAACAGTGGAATAAAAAAACCTTAAAAATTCTGATATATATTTTTATCACATAGTATATTTTCTTTTTGAATGATTTTATACAGTGAATGGTAGAAAATCTCCAGCCTTTTTACCTTTTTATTCTTACACATTTTTAATTCGCTACAATTCTGTATGATGTTGTTGCTTTTTTCTTCTTTTATAAAACAACAAAACTTTGCATGCAAATAAATTTATTTAAAAAAGGTTTATTGATTATTAAATCATATTTAAGAAACTATACATATATACTTCATATTTACTTTGCACTTTAAAAAAATAAAATAATTACTGTAACTGTATAAGTATTTATATTATACTTCGTAAATATAATCTATATATATAAAATTGAATGTGTGTCTGTCTGTACTCGATAGATTCAAAAACCATACATCCGATCACCGTGAAAATTTGGGAAATTATTAGGTAAATCCCCGGGAAGGTTTTTGAAACTTTTCATTTCGGAATTCACTCTAAATTTTTTAAAATTTAATTTTTAAGTGATTTTTTGGTGTTATGATGTCATATGAGGTCACGATTCTCTCTGAATGCGAAAATTTAAACTTTACACATAGTTTTTTTCCGAATTATTACATATTTTTACTATAGTTATGTTTATTGGTTGTTATATTTATCTATTTTTTGTTCTTTGATACGTAATTGGGATTATTTTTCGAATAAATCATTCTTTAAATATTATTCTTTTAACAACTCAAATTTTGTTTTGTAGTTTTGGCAACATTCCGATATCTTTAACGCGCGTTGTTTATAATTTTCCTTATACTGTTCCATGCATATTCCAACGCAATATTTGGCGAAATTAATGGACGGAATTTATAATAAGTATATTTCTATATTTTAAACAATTTTTTAAATTTCTTTTCATGTTATTGAAATACAAATGGCAAAATTTAGATTTTCTGATATATATTTTGAGTCATCAAAATAATAACCCTTATTATTGCATTGCAGAAACTCGAACTTAGGTCATCGTACTGGGCAAGCAAACGCAGTGCGAGGGGTAGTTGCTCATCCAGTTGGAAATTAACTTTAGTATTGTGTGTATATTGTTTTTCAATTTATTTTTTAGCTCAGGATATATACTTTGGATAATTTCTATAAATAAAGTACTAATTTTAATTCTTTACACTATGGAAATGTTTGGCCTGATTTCAAAATCTCTCCACAAATGAAAAGCGTACCGATTAAATCTTCCACCTATTTTATCTTTCTCCAATCATTCTAAATTAAATTAATATATAATATTTTTATCTTTTGGTATGTTTTTTTTTAGTCGACCATTTTCCTAAAATTGCAAGACATCAACAAATGTTGCAATATGCATTCAATAAGGGAAAATCATTCTATGCCTGTTTGTGTACAATAATAATATTTTTTTTCTTTGGCAGTGAATTTTTCCACTAAATAATTGTTGAAATTTCTACAAATTGGGGCAATAACATAAAACTCTCAAAAGACCTATGTTGTGTGATTTCAAAATTTTATTTGGTGTTACTGTGAAATACAAATGGAAAAATTAAGTTTTTCTGATGTATATTTTGTGTTTGTTTTGGTATTTATGTATTATCGCAACCATATTGCCAACATTAGCCCTTGGTTGCCAATTCACCGTGTATGACACATACAAAATCGGGGTTGACAGTTGCCATAGTACCTAAGTAGCTTTGTTTGGAACTGTTTTTGGTGATTTCATCAAAATATTGATAATTTGTTATTAATAATTTGTTTTTGATAGCTTTTTATCATTTAAGTTTGTTATAGCTAGCTGTACCGTGCCATTTTTTTCATTGGCTCAGTCTGGTTAAAAAGAAAGAAAAGAGAAAGCACACATTTTTAATATCTTTAACCGCTTGCACTTGAGGTATGATTTTATTTTGTAATTTGTTAACAAAATACTCCCAAATTATTATGGGTTTTTTTGTACTTATGTTATGAATCTAAAATTAAGTAAAATATTGAATCATTTCATTTATAATTTTTCAATTATTGTTTGAGAGCTGACATTGTGGATGACTATCTGAAGAGAAGGGATTGCGCGTATGGTGTATCTTCACGTTTCCCACCTCCAGCCACTCTTATTGAACTGGAAATTGCTCTACAAGAAGAATGGCGATTGCTTATAATTTTGCGGTGGTTTACCACCTAATTGAAAGCATGGTCAGAAGGTGATACCATATACATACCAGACCTAGGTGATACCATATGATGGGGGAATCACATACCTTATTAATGTCCATTTTTTTACTTTATGCTATTTTCACTTTATACATATATAATTCTGTTTAAGTCTCCAGTATGTCATTATCTGATAGCTTACAAAAATTTAATATTGTTTTCATTTCTGTATATAATTATTGATTTTGTTTTATGTATAAATATACTAGCTGATATACCCGGCGTTTCCCGGCATCAAAACACTTACATGAGCAACTTTTTGGAGAAAATAAATACTTTATACAATAGAATAATGCGTATATTGTTTTAAACTTAATTAAAATGAAAGTTCCATTGAAATGACATACTGCTTAGATTGACACAAAATTCGGCAATAAAGCAGCATATATATTTATACATAAAACAAAATCAATAATTATCTATATTATATCAATAATTATATGGTTTTTGAATCTATCGAGTACAGACAGAAACACATTCAATTATATATATATATATATATATATATATATATATATATATATATATATATATATGCTACTTTACTGCCAAATTTTGTGTCAATCAAAGCAGTATGTCATTTCAATGGAATTTTTATTTTAATTAAGTTTAAAACAGTATATGCATTATTCTATTGTATAAAAGTATTTATTTTCTCCAAAAAGTTGCTCATGTAAGTGTTTTGATGCCGGGCAACGCCGGATATATCAGCTAGTTATTAATAAATAATACTTTTTGCAAACTTTGTTACAAAAATCATAAAATGATATTTTATATAAAAATTAGTTACAAAAAGTTTTATAAAATGATATACAATATCTTATAAATAAGATATTAAATAAATTATTATTATAATACATAAAATTATTGTTAAAATAATGAATATGTTCGTTTTGTATAACATACTATTTTTTTTCAGATACGTGTTTAAGTAATTTCCTAAACACAGTGGAATGAAAAACGTTGAAATTAAAATAAAATACACTGCTGGCCACCGTAAATGCAACACCAAGAAAGTCAAGACATAACACAACAAAATTTATTTTGTAGATAACATGTTGACCAAGTATCAAATGATTAAATTTTAAGACTAATGTGAAGCGGGGTTCCTGCCAGAATCAGAAGCCAGAGTAGCCACCATTGTTGGAGTTCACCGCTGCCACACGCCTCAGCATTGATTCAAAGAGACTTTGGATGTGTTCTTGGGGTACAGCAGACCAACCAGCTTCCACACATTACCAAAGTTGATCTAGTGTGGCAGCTGGGGGTGTAATCGGGGTTAATCTTTGAGCAACCATAGACCACATGTTTTCTACTGGTGAAAGATCCGGGAGATGAGCCGGCTAGGGAAGCATTGCAATCTGGTGATTGACGAAGAAACTTTGAACAATGTGTGTCACGTGTGGTCGCGCATTATCCTGTTGAAATATGGCTGTGGCCAAGTCCTTAAGGTAAGGAAGGACAGATGGCTCCAACACCTCGGAGATGTAGCGCTGTTTGTTTAAAGTACCAGCAATGCGTACTAGAGGAGTGCGAGAGTGATATCCAATACCGCCCCGTTTCATACTACCCGGTGCAGGACCAGTGTGGAGGAGCAGAACGCAGCTGTTCAGCCCCCTCTCTCCACGGTATCTCCAGACTCGAATCCGATCAATCATGGTGTTGCAGACAGAGATGCGTGACTCCTCAGTAAAGACAACTTCATTACATTCAGCCGCCCACATCCTTCTTTCGTCGCACCATTTGTGGCGGAGACGTCTATGGTTCTGCCTCAAGGTTAGGCCAAGCAATGGACGTCTTGCGGACAGACCACCACTCTGCTGTAAACGGCGTCGAATGGTACGCGCAGACACTGAATGATGCGTTACAGACTCAATGTGCTGTGCTACGGTTCGTGATGTGACTGAGCGATCCGTCACTGCCATGCGCACAATTTGCCTGTCCTCACGTAGAGTGGGGCACTGAGGTGGATGCAATCGACCACGTCTGTCCGTCGTAATCTCCTGCATCAAACGGTCTCATATTCGCATTACAGTTGTTTGGTTTCATCCAACACGACTACCGATTTCTCTGAAAGATAATCCACAATCTCGGCAGGCCACTATCCTTCCTCTGTTGAACTCGGATACTTCATCAAAAGCTGATCGCTGTTTTCTACGAGACATAACTGATCCTTTTTTGAAAAAATCAACAAGAAAAATACAATTGCCGAACTTGAAATCGTCGAAATCTCCAAGCCTTAAATAGCGTTTTGAGGTGGCGCCACAGGCGCGTGTGATGCGTGTCTGCGCTGAAATTCTAATCATTTGCATATCTAACCTCCGCTAATACATGTTGTAAATTTCATGTCGTTTGCTTGCTTCCTTCATGTTGTTGCATTTACGATGGCCAGCAGTGTATCAAAATGTTTTTATCAGATTCTTTTTTTCCCTTTTGAATGTTTTTTTCAGTACATGTATATATATATAGGCTTTCCCCTATACTGTTTTTATAGCTTAAATTTAAATACATTTATATGTTTAATCAAGCATTCAAACATCCAGAAAAAAACAATCGTTTCAATAGCCTTCTGTAAAGTTTTCTTTTATTTATTACTCATAGATATTGATTTTAATAAATATATATATATGTATATGTGTTTTTTACAGGATCCTCTATTTCTCTTCAATACTAGATTAATTATTTGTTAATTAAAAAGTACATCGTCTATTATTTTGGATCAAAATACCTTTTAGAGACATTTTTAAGCTAACTATATGTAACGATTGATTGATTCATGAAATTTTGAAATCTATATTATTATTTTAGATTCTTAAAAAACAAATTATTATTAAAAAATGATGAAAGTTTTTTGTTTTACTCTTAGCATCATAATCGTTTTCTTTTTAGAGCTTCACATTAATAATTTTTTAACTCTAAAGTAATACTGTTTTTTTCTAAGTCATACATCGAAATTTGGAGCTATATCTTATCTGTGAGGAGGAGGGTAAGATAGAATAATAATTTTACACTAAAAAAACGTGTTATGTGTGCCGGATTATACAGAGGGGAAAGAAACCTGTCTTAAATCAAAAATAAGTGGAATGGAGCAAATTTCGAAAAAGGGAAATTTTTTGACATGATTTTAGAAATCACTCACATTGTGTGCATGCAAACACACACACACACAAATGCAGGTGACATGAGGGAAAGAGAAAGCCCGTGCAACGCCGGGACCATGCAGCTAGTATATATATATCCCTAGAACCTGATTACCAAAATTGTCCAATAATATAAAACCATGGATGTAAAAAATTAATTATGGTTTATTGAACTAGAAAAGAGTTGGGCAAATGGCGGCTAGTTCCCTATGCAGCCTGCCAAGACAGTTAGAAAAATAAAATATGAAGAAAATGTTTTCTATATTTCGGTTGAAAAAATTTGTGAGTAGCGAAGTTTTTTTTTTTGCATGAAGATCCACAAGAGTAAATATAGATGTAAGATGGCTGGCATTAACTTACAGGCTTTTAGAAAACCAACAATAAAAAAAGTATTGCCAAAAAAAATTGGTGAAAAGAATAATGAGGTACACACACTTTGGTCTCATTTAAACTGATTCTAAACTTAATCGGGCTTGCAGCTATATATATATAGCTGATATGATATTAACGTAATAAATACATTGAATAAAATTTCTATTGTTTAAAATCACTTGTATTTATTGATAGTTCTGGTACAATTGGCCCATTTTGTGAAATGCAAAACTAGCAAATGCACCCATTCGTTTTCAAAAGAGGCGGTCCTCTAGTATCCTCCGCTTCCACAATGGGGCCCTCCTCATTGCCCCTGGCCTAGACGATGCCATTTTCACAATAACCATTTTTAAAATATTTAAAATGAAAAAGTATTCCGTTATAAGTATTCTCATAACATTTTTTGGAACTTCAGCAAAATACAAACATTGCTTTTAATTCAAATAATATATTGTAAAGGTTTTGTATTCCTTTTATAGAATAGTTTCAATCTAACACTCTCATTCTTTTATATAAAATCAGTAACACAATTTCCTAGTTTAATCTTGTTTGCGTTCAGAACCAACATGTCATATATGGGATCACTTCAAGGAACACGGTATCATATGTCAGATTGCGTTTCGCCCGTTCTGAGGCCCGTGATCACACAGGTGTGATCTGAATTTAGAACTTATAGAATTTGCAAAATGATTATAAAGTATAAATTTAGGCGTATTTTATTGCAGTAATGAATTTATAAATGAAAGGCCTAACAGGAAAAATCGCCAGGGCTTGAATAGGTTATACAACATAAATCTCTATATAATTTGAATATTCATTTCTGAAGTTAACTTATTATGGCACGGTAGGGAAAAATGTCCGTTACCGGTTACGGTTACGTGATCAACTGAAGGTAGAAATGAATGAAGTTCCGAATTTTCCCCACGTTTTAAAAAAACACCCATCTAATTCATGCCATCTATCTCAGACAAAAAATAATTACAGAATGGGAAAGATAACTTTTTCGGCACGATATGGTACATTTCTTTTCCAAAATAATGTAATTTTTTATTTTTTACGATTTTTTTTAAAATGAGTCAAAATTGTTACGCTTTTATCAAAATGGTTTTTAAATCATTCCCTTTCAGTGTCCTTTAGCGTTAATGAATTGATATTTTATCCTAAACAAGTTCATGCTTTTCTCTTTTAGAATCAGCCATTAAAAAAAATACCGAAATCTTTTTTAAGAGTTTAAAAAAATACTCAAAATTTTTATTAAATATAAAATAACTTCATTATTTATAAAAAAATAATCTAACGAAACTTTTTTTCCATATGTAGAATAGTATTATCCGTAATCTGTTCAAAGATTGAAAAAATGGATTAAAAATTACGGCTTTTAATATTTCTTTTGTGTTTTTCGTCTATTAGCCATTTTAAGAGTATATATTACTAAAGTATTATTCTTACTTTTTTTTTGTTTTAAAATTACTGTTGTTTGCAAACGATGTATGAAATATCAAACCATTAACTTTAAAATTATGCTTTCAAAAAAATAAAAACTTTAATACAAAGCGCAATTTTACGAAAAGGCAAGAGTTGGCGATGAAACCCAGTTGCGAGCCAAATTGGCAACCTTCTTTATGTGAGGGAATCAGTGAATATATTAACGTCGACCTGTTCTCGCACAAGGGCTTTTGGCAACGGACCTCGTCATTTGGAACTATGGTCAGGTGACAAGGATGACACCTGAGCTGGCACCCCCCTCTCCTCATTCAACAGCAACATTAACAAGCCTTTCCTCTTTTAGCTTTGCGATACATACTTTGTTTTGTTTTTACGTTACCTAGAAGTTAAATTATAATCAATTTTATAAATTAAAAAAATGGTGCAGTTGGAAAGCTTTTTCATGTAAAAACAATTTATCATGGATTAGTTAGGACAATATGGCTTGAGTTTCCATATTTACCTCAAATAAGGAAAAATTAAGACGCAAAGCAGCAGGTTACGCGGCAGAAATTAACGTCAGTAGAATGGCTGTACCAATCGTAATGAGATCTTCCAACATTCCACTCAACAATAACAAAACAATATTTGTTAAGCGTACGCACGTTCCATTGGTGTGTGCATGTGCTACAACAATTCATAAATCTCAAGGTAACACATACACAGAAATTGTTTACGAATACGATCGACGTCACTCTCAATTATTCTTATACTTTGCTTTATCACGTGCAGCGAGTATTGAAGGATTATATATTACGACAAAAAATAATGATAAAATATTTTACCATTGTCGAAGACGATCGTCATCAACAATTGATTTGCAAGAGGAATTTAAACGACTTTCATTGAAAAAACTACAAACTTTCAATGAAGATTTGGTTAATTTCATAACGAACAGACAAGGCTTAACAATTTTTACTTTTAATTGCCAATGTCTTACAGCTCACACTGTAGACTTACAAGATTCAGTAATAAGAAATTCAAATACTTAGTTTTATCAGAAACTTAGCTGGACAATGAAAGTGATATATCTATTCCTAATTTCAACTGCATTGTGTAGTATAAACGACCAAATACAAGAGCAGGAGGAATAGCGATATATCAAAATTCTAGCGATGTTCTTAACATCATAGCTCCATCCATGGATTGTTCTGTCAGTCAATCCGATATTTATAGTACCATACAATCTTCAGTGGGGGATTAGTGCTTGGCTGATTGCGTAATAGATAATGGACAAAAAATTATATTTGTAGCAGTATATATATTACTCCGAACAAAAAGTTGGATGGCATTATCGAGTTCCTTCATCGATCATTATTACCATACACATCAAGAGTTTCTGCTTTACTTAATAAAAATTATGACAAAATACTTATGATTTTAAGTGGAGATTTTAATCTCAATTTTGCTTTAAACAAATCTCTACAATTGATTGAATTTTTAAAAGACAATTTTACCTTATCTCTGCAAAACAACAGAATAGAATCAGCGACAAAATCAAATATTACGATTGATGCAGTCTTTTCGAGATACTTAAACGAGATTGAGTGCAAAACCTACATTTCTTACTTTAGTTACCACAAGCCTTTGATAACAGAAGTATGTACTGAAACACCCATAAGCATAATGGAAATAGACTAATAATGATGATACTTTTCTCTAAATACATACAATAATTTTTTTTTTTAGTATTATGTATTGAAAATTAAAATTTTGTCTATACTTATACCTTTTTCATCCTAATTATTTTTTTAAATACAGTTTGAAATAGTAATTATAATAATAAATTTGTTCATTATATATAAGATTACTTTAAAATAAAACTTAATTATACAATTCAATACATACAAACCAAAGAAGTTAACTTCTAACGCGTGTTCACACTGATACACGTACACATTTTTTTCTCTTACGTATGCTTACAATATACTTAAACTTTTTTGTTAATTTTGAAAAGTTCTCTGCATTCTGAAACTTTATTCCAATAAAAAATTCTAACTAATTATTAAAAACTTAAATATTACGAACATGGGTTTGAAAAAATTAATTTCCAAATGAATTAGTGGCATAAACTTGCAGTCAATCAATCAATAATCAAAATGAGTAAGCTTGAATGAATTGATATTTTTCTTAAGAAATTAATTTAACAGAAGTACTTGCTTGCATCAGAAAATGAGAATTATAGCCTATTAAAACAAAAAGCAAACAAGTGATGATGATTACATCATTATCCTCTAAATCTTAGCTCGAATCACTTATGAATACGTGCGAAGAGTTATGTAGAAAAGTGATTCATAAAAAAGTACATTGCGAAAAAAAGTCCAAATTAGCTCTATGCACTTAAAACATGCCTTATCAATTTACATGATATGGAAACTTAAAATAGGCCATTCACACAATCCATTGACCTCTGACTTTTTAAGACATTTTTCACTTTAAAAAATACCTCTCAGTTTTTTGAAAAAAATATTGTTTCGATATTTTCCTCACACACAAAAAAAATCTAAAACAGGCAGGTGAGAAAAAGCTCTTTAAATAACAAGATGGGAAAAAAAGGACCAATAAAGAAGTACGAAAAAAAAACTTTCCAAAACTTATCAAAGTGGTGGAGGGCGGGAGGTAAGAAATGAAAATCTCTGGACTTTTTTTACCCCCAGGCTAGCAATAGTACCCTCGTTGTCCACTTCTATTCTATTCTCCCCCTTCTTGTTCCGATTATTAACGCCAGTCAGCGCCATCTGGCGGCTGCTATTTCACGCCGAACGGGCCTCGGAGGTCTGATGAGTCGCTATGGAAACCGAGAAGGTGGGGGAATGGAAGCTGTCAACGACGCCTGTGTTGTGCCGCCGGCAAAAGGCATTAGGTGCTGTGTCCCCTTATCCGCGTTTTATTATCGAGAGAGCCGGAAATTATATCTCATGTCCGCTTTTCGAATGCCATAAATCGTGGGAGATATCAATGAGCAATTGCACTGCGGGGGGTGAGTGAAAAGCTTACGTCTCGAGCCGTGTCTGATTGGCCAGCTTTAATTTGGGTTAAAATAAGTTTTGACGCTTTGTTAGTAATGGCAGACATATTTATAAAATACCAATTAACTTTAACCAATTTTTCAAATTCTTCGAGGAGAAAGAGTTACCGTAAAATCTGACGTATATAACGCGCACCTGTACATTTTTGTTTTGTTTTTTAATTTTTCGTAGTATAACGCGCTAGGAAAAAAGCTGAAAAGTACGAGTGCAATGTTCGTATGTTTTGAAATTTATTAAAGACATTATCCAAGGCTTTTGAAAAAAGAATATTTCTAGAACTACAAACCTTTGTTTATAAAGAATGCCATTTTCTTTTTAATATGCATTATTTTGATACAGGTCGATGTTTAACTTTTTTTATGCTCATCTCTTTTTATTTTTAAAGCTATCAATTTTATACCCAGTGTAAAATACGCACCCGTAAATTCTAACCTAATTTTTTTGTGTTAAAAGTGCCCGTTATATGTCGGATTATGCGGTAAAATAAGTATTTAGAGAATGGTTTACTTAACTTCTACCTCTAATAGGTAATCTCTAGTTATAATTAGGATATACAATCGAACCTCCATATTACGAACCTCTAGATTGCGAATTTTCTATACAGAGAACTTTTTCCTGTAACCAAGAACATTTCACGATTTTCTTCGTAAAATAACCTCCCAATTGCAAAGTGAATTTTTTATATAACCAACTTTTTCTCTTGTGATTCTCCCTATTTTTAAAGTATTTCTCGACACTTAAAATTATACTCTCTTTTATCACATTTATGGTGATCATAGATCTTAATCTGGTTTTATTAAGTGCCCAACTTGTAAAGAGCAATAGAATTATGGGCGTTTATTTCCATCCATTCCCCAACCTTTAATTCACATTATCCAATTCACTGGAGACATCTTCGATATCTCCTTTCACCTTCAGTGGAGTTGTCTCGCGTCCCCCAATCCTTGAGCTGGTCTGCGTTCATTTATAGCTTTGATCAGCCGTATGTGTCGTTTCTAGTTACTCGAAAACGTCAAAACATAAGTGGTTGTGCATCAAAGAAAGGAATCTGATTCTTCAAAAAGGGGATAAAGGTGTCAAATAACTTTCCTTGCAGTTTTTCTTTTAACTTTTTTTATAGGTAAGATATATAAAATATGTATTAATTTACAAAAAGGTATGAATAATTACTTTTCTTAATGTGAATTTATGAATTTAAAATATTTTTTTGTGGTTTATAAAGAAAATTGAAAGACGAACCTCTGTAAAGCGAATTTTCCATGTAGCGAACGTTTTTTTCGGGATTTAGCGACTTCGTTTTATAGATGTTCGAATATATATCTACTTATGCGAAAAGTCCTGTACATATTCTGGTTAGGATCTTCTAACAATATCTCGTTCCTGGTTGCTCTAACTATTTTCTTGCAGTTACATGCAGTGCTCCCATGATTCCGTCCATGATGGGGGTGGCCAACCTTTTTGGGAAGAGTGATAAAAAATAATTAAACGTGCCATTTCCAACCTTTCTGAAAAGCGAATGTCGAAAGAGTTGACTCTTCGGGTACCCGACTACGTTCGGAAGCGTTCATTTTGCTAAAGCGGACAAATGAATATTTTTTTAATATTTAGAGTCACTTAAATTAGAATACGCGTATATAGTGGTTTTAAGAATATTATTATTAAAAAAAAATAAATGCGATATTTTGGCAAAAAATGAACATAGAATTATTTATTTTTAAAATATTCTCTTTGTATGAAAACTGCTTCTATAATAATAATATTTTGCTCATATAAAACTCAGACCTCTGTACAGAGGAGCCTGGACTAGGATGTTTGAAATGTTTAACTTAGAAGTGCCTTTATATCCACATTTTAATACATCAAAATGAAAACATTTTTAGGAAAACAACGCCGATTGTTATTTCAATTGTTAGTAACCATGAAAAAAAATGTGAACTTTCCAATAATCCTAATTTAGGCTCTCTGGAAAAGTCTTAACTATCAAAAGGCAAAATATTATTATTATAGAAGCATTTTTCATACAAGGACAATATTTTGAAAATCAATAAATCTAAATTAATTTTTTACCAAAATATCGTATTTAGATATTTTTTTTATTATAATAATATTCTTAAAACAATTTTATACGTATATCCTAATCTAAGTGACTCTGAATATTAAAAAAATATATCCATTTGTAGGCTTTTGAAAAATCTTGTTTTCGAACTTAGTCGGATACCTTAAGGGAACCAGGACATTATACACATTCAAAAAATCGATTTTTCAAGTTTATTATTAAAAAATAGTGCATATTTTTCCGAATCTAAAAATGTACGACACTTACACTTCGCTGATAAAATATGAAAAAAGTAGTTAACAAAAATGTAAGCAAATGTTTACAAATGTTTTTTTTTCACTTTTTCTCAAAAGCATAATTTCTTGCCTTTTGGTACACTTTTTTTTAAAAAAAAAACTATTAAAAAACAGGTTCAAAATCTGTTATATTTCTATACAGGATACCTAGGCATACAGTGAATCTATTTTTTTTTAGACTCAGTCGTACATATTTTTTTAAAAAAAATAGTTTTTTGTATGAAAAAGGGATAAAAAATAGTAAACTTCAAAATTACAGAATTTTATAATAATATTTTTAGAGAAACACACTACACTAATTTTTTACTAAAAAAATAGATTCACTCTATTTTGTGTATTGTTTTATATATGTGAAAAAAATATTTAACATATTTAAGAAATACTTTCTTAAAAAATGGTACCTAACCATAAGTATGTGGTATGATATCTAAAAAATTATGTCCAACATAAACTAAAAAGAGAAAAAAATTCTTTAACTAAAAATTATTTTTGTATTTTTACAGAATTATTAAAGTATCTTTCTTCAAATCACAGAAAAATTCAAGCCATATTGGAAATTTTTCCAGATATATGTCCCATAAACAAAGAGTCTTAATTTTGGCATTTTACTCTCTTTCGAGCATATCACAGTAACCTTAAGCTTATTACGGGATTTTTACGTAAATAGCACATTTCTTAATACAAGTCTATATAGTCGAAATTTTTTTAAAAAAAATGTGTGCGTGTATCAGTGTGAACACGCATTATAAGTTAACTTCTTTGGTTTGTATGTATTGAATTGTATAATTAAGTTTTATTTTTTTTAAAGTAATCTTATATATAATAAACAAATTTATTATTATAATTACTATTTCAAACTGTATTTAAAAAAATAACTAGGATGGAAAAGGTATAAGTATAAACAAAATTTTCAATTTCAATACATAATACTAAAAAAAATTTTATTGTATGTATTTAGAGAAAAGTATCATCATTATTAGTCTATTTCCATTATGCTTATGGGTGTTTCAGTACATACTTCTGTTATCAAAGGCTTGTGGTAACTAAAGTAAGAAATGTAGGTTTTGCACTCAATCTCGTTTAAGTATCTAGAAAAGACTGCATCAATCGTAGTATATGATTTTGTCGTTGATATTATTCCGTTGTTTTGTAGAGATAAGGTAAAATTGTCTTTTAAAAATTCAATCAATTGTATATATTTGTCTGAAGCAAAATTGAGATTAAAATCTCCACTTAAAATCATAGGTATTATCATAATTTTTATGAAGTAAAGCAGAACCTCTTGTTGTGTATGGTAATAATGATCGATGAAGGAACTCGATAATGTCATTCAACATTTTGTTCGGAGTAATATATACTGCTACAATTAGAATTTTTTGACCATTTTCTATTACGCATTAAGCCAAGCCCAAATCCCCCACTGAAGATTGTATGGTACCATAAATATCGGATTGACTGACAGAACATTCCATGGATGGAGTTACAATGTTAACAGCATCGCTAGAATTTTGTTATATCACAACTCCTCCTGCTCTCGTATTTGGTCGTGTATTCTTCACAATGCAGTTGAATATAGCAACAGATATATCACTTTCATTGTCCAGCCAAGTTTCTGATAAAAGTAAGTACTTGAATTTCTTATTACTGAATATTTTTAGTCTACAGTGTGAGCTGTAAGACTTTGGCAATTAAAAGTAAAAATATATATGCGGTTCGTTATGAAACTAATCAAATCTTCATTGATACTTTGTAGTTTTTTCAATGAAAGTCGCTTAAATTCCTCTTGAAAATCAATTGTTGATGACGATCGTCTTCGTCAATGGTAAAATGTTTTATGATTATTTTTTGTCGTAATATGTAGTCCTTCAATACTCGTTGCACGTGATGAAGCAACGTATAATAATGATTTAGTGTAAGTTGATAAGAAAAGCCGATTCTGCTGTAAAGGCGGTGCAGGCGGTTGCAGGGAGTCGAGTTGTTTCGTTCCTGCTGCCGAGTTGAGTTGTTTTCTCCTGACGAGTTGAGTTGTTTCGTTCATTCTGCCGAGTTGAGTTGTTTTCTCCTGTTGAGTTTAGTTGCTTCCTTCCTGTTGCCGAGTTGAGTTGTTTTTCTCCCGCAATGGTTTTGGTTTTCGAGATGAGGGGGTGAGTTGAATTGTTTTCTCCTACAGCTAAGTTGAGTTGTTTTTAAAAAAATGTGCATAAAAAATGGAAGTATGGGAATGTTAAACGTGCTCATGGCGCAACCTATTGATTATAATATACACTAATTATAGATTTTAAAATGATTGAAGTAAATAACTTTCAAATAAAAAAAATAATAATAAATCCAGATTCAAACTCACGGCCTCAGGATCAAAATGTCTCCATAGGACAATAGTTTTTCAGTTACGCTAACGGTTGTCCTATGAAGGCATACAGACCTGAAGATAACTTATGTTTATAATCTCATGAATTTAATTTTGCAGGTGAAGCAGATGGCGACTTGTTTTAAAATCATTTTCTTAATTAAAATGAAATAAAATATATTTAATTTATATTATTTTAATAATTTGTAAGTTTTAATTCAGTATAACGATTACATACACACACAGTAAAGATACAAAGTAAATTGATTATTCAGAAAAATGTGCCGTAGTATACTCGTCATCACCATGAACGGGTTACGATTTAACTTGTTTTAGCTTGTCTGATCTTGATTCTACAAGACGGAGACTGAATTCTACGCAGAAATTATCATAATGCTTAGAGCGGATGAATACATTGCTTTCAACCACTCAGCGAACGCCGCTCAAGAGTAATTCGGTTGATATGCGTTAGACACTTATCACATTTTAGTTCAAAACTCATTTCGTTTGCTAGTATTGCAGTGGACTGTATTCAACAAGAATAAAAATGGTGATGTCTAAAACACATAGCGAAAACGAAATTTTGGAAAAGCCGTGGAATCTTCTGCAAATAAGAAAGCCAGAAGAGAAGTTTCAAAAGTAAGTAACAAAATTAAATAAATTTAATATATAGTTTTTATAATGTTTTTTACACATTTATTATCTTTATTAATTTTCATATATTATTTTCAGAAGTATGGAAAATTTACCGAGGATTGCATACCAGATGGAGTATTTCCAATTCGAGATAATGTTTTTGTCTTTGCAAGTACCTATTATGATTCCGTATCAGTACACATAAGACGTTTCAAGAAATATGGAAAAACATACTACCCAACTCCCGAGGAATAACATTAGACCCACGGTGGATCGAATATATCATGCGTAAAAATAAAGTGCCGGAATCACTGGAGGAATTACCAAGTGGACTTTTCCCTCCTGGACGACACATTCAAATAACCAGTGAGAACTTCATTGATTTTACTTTCAAGCGCATTAAATACGGTCCGGATAAAGAGCCCACTTTTAAAGAAATAACCATATCCCGAGAGCAGTGGGCTGAAATGATTGAAAAATATGGTGCTATTGAAAATGCTGCTATAGACAATATGTTTCAATGTATGGACTTTTTAACTGCATATAAAACCTTCTGCGAAGGCCCCATACAAAATGCATTACCTTCTTCTTTGGATGTTAGTCTGGGTCAAAAATACTTGACGCAAATATTGAAAAAATCTATTTGTAGCCTCCTGAATGAAAAAGGACTGAAACAGTCTCAGACTTTCGCTGAGGAGTTATGGGGGAATCAAGAAGAAACATTTAATTCATATGCTTCATCACTTGAAGCTAATGAGTTAGCTGATTGTTTTTATAATAATCTTTTTGAAAATGAACACTTTTTATTGTTAAAACCTGTACATTATGTAACACAAGAATTTTTTTAAAATCTTCGCTTGGATATTATTTTAAGAGAAGTAAGAGACATGTTATGTCCATCTGATTGTTTTGAATACTATGAGGATTTTGTGTAAAGATTTTTTATAAGATTCACACAATATTTTGTTTTTATAAATTTGACTAAAATGTGTTTTTTTTATATGCTGAATTTGAGTTCTTATTATTTTTATTGTTTGCTAGTTTAATTTATGGTGAAATCGCTTCACATCTTAAAAATAAATAAGAGTATTTTTTTAAAGAAATTATATCAAAGTATGTACAAGCGATATTTTAAATATATTTCATATGAAAGTGGGAAAATTTATGGGCATGTTTTTATACATATTTTTGCCTTTCCCAAAAAGTATTAATTACATAACTATTCATTGTAATAGTCATTCAATCAAGTTCTTTTCATTGGTAACAATGTATCAAGATTTAGCAGCGTTTTACGAAAATCCTGAAGTTCCGAACAGCTTCGGGGGTGTGGAAGCATTACATCGCTCTGTAAAATATAGTAAAAAAGATGTAAAACATTGGTTATCGCAGAAAGATGCTTACACTCTTCATAAATCTGTTCGACATAAGTTTCAGCGGAATCGAGTGTTTGTAAGTGATATTGATCGTCAGTTTCAAGCGAATTTAATCGATATGCAATCTTTCGCAGAATTTAATAAAGGTTATAAGTATTTGTTAACTTGCATTGATTTATTTTCAAAATTTGCTTGGGCAGTTCCTCTGAAAGATAAATTTGGAAAAAGTGTAAAGTCTGGGTAAAAAATTATTTTTAAAGAAAGGAAGCCTATATAAAGTGTTGCAAACAGATGCCGGTAAGGAATTTTTAAATAAAATAGTTCAAAATTATTTAAAATATCTGAATGTATTTTTTTTTTACAAATAATGAAACTAAAGCTAGCATTGTTGAAAGGTTTAATCGGACATTAAAAACAAAAATGTGGAAATATTTCACTGAATTTACCACTAAAAATTACATCGACGTCATTGATAAATTAATACACAGTTATCACTCGTATCACCGTTCAATTAAAATGGAACCTGTTTCTGTAAGTAGGCATAACCGGAAGCAAGTATTAAAAATTTTATGCGGTGATCTAAGAAATGAGAAACCTAAAGCCCCTAGATTTAAAATTGGTGAAGTTGTACGCATTAATAAACAAAAACTTCACTTTGAAAAAGGATACGAACAAAACTGGAAAAGAGAACTTTTCACAGTTTATGAAATCGTGCAAAGAATTCCGGTCGTTTATAGATTTACAAGGTAAAGATATTAAAGGTACTTATTACGAAGCAGAATTACAAAAAGTTGTCGACTCTGGTTTCTATCCCTTAGAGAATGTTATCAAACAAAGAAAAATACGAGGAATTACTGAATATTTTGTTAATTTTTTAAGCTATCCCCTGAAAAATTTAATGATTGGGTGACTGATATTCAAAAAGTATAAATAGTTAAACTTTTTTATTACCGACTCATCTTCAAAATGTCTTTCTACGTAACATTACCTTCTGATAATTCTATGCATTTCTTTTCAGAAAACAACATATCTCATTTCAAAACTCAATTACCCTCTCCTGTTTGTTTAAATGGTGAATGGGAAGTGGTATTGTCTGAAATCATCTACCCTCATTCTTGGCTTAACGTAAATGAAACTAACAATTATTTTCTATACAAAGTTGGTGACGGCAATATCTCTTCAACTGTTAAGTGAACAATTGATGTGGGTTGTTATGAAACAATATGTTAGATATTATATCAGCCGTACAACTTGCTATACCTAAAAATCCTAATCGGTTCACAATAAATTACAATAAAGCAACAAAACAGGTGAAAATTAATGCAGTTCAAGGTAGCAGCCTTCACTTAGAGAATTTAAGCGAATTGTTAGGATTCAAACGCAATGCAATTATAATAGGTAACATGAAAAGCGAATTCGTTGCTGATGCATGGTCTAATTTTTCAGTTTTTTACGTTTACTCCGATCTAATTTCACCCCAAATTGTGGGGGATACACAGGCTCCTTTATTGCGAATCGTTCGCACTAAAGGTCAACACGGGGAAACGATTAGTCAATATTATGATAGACCTCCATACTTACCTTTGGTGAGACACACTCGTTTTAAACTATTCAATCTGAACTGAGACTCAATTCGGGTGATTTTGTTCTCTTTGAAAGAGGTAAAGTGATCATAATGCTTCATTTTCACACGAGGCAAATACTATAAATAAAGCAATGCATTTCTCATACCCTCATTTGGAGATAAAAGACCAAGATGAGTGTACCATACGTTTGCTGTACTAAAAGATTTGAAGACCATTATGCAGGTCAAATAGGTTCGGGTCTGACTCATTACAAGGGCATTAATTTTCAAAAGGGTTATGGAATCGGAGGAATATTTCGTCGATTGTTTAGAGCAGCTTTACCTTTTTTAGTATAAGGGGGTAAACTATTGGAAAAAGAAGTATTAATGACAGGGATTCGTGTTGCCTCTGATGTATTGTCAGGAGAAAATTTTAAAGAAGCTGTAAAAACAAGAAGCAGAGAAAGTGGAAAAAAATTAGTTTAGATAGAGTACTATTGATAGAGTTCAGTCTATGGTAGGGAAAGGACACTATAAATGAAAGCGTAATAAACAGAAAAAATTCATTTCATCCAAAGCACGTAAAGTTGTTGTTTTCTGATGCCACCTGTCTGACGTAGTCAGATCGAGGCCCACGAAATTCATCGTGGCATGGACAAGAGGTACGCCTGTCGTTGGCTTTGAGCACCATACAGGTGACAGCACGATTTAGCTCGGCGAAATTCCCCGAAGGGACGATAGATGGCGACACGACCGATATCTCCACCTCCACAATTTCTGCATGTAAAGTGAAGGGAAATATTCTCCAGTCTCTGCGCTCGTGATTAAGCCCACAAGACTACGGGCCCACTGATTTCACGAGCACGTACTCCGTGTGTACTCGGAGGGTGTTTGGTGGCATCGGGCATCGAACCCAGGCCTTTCGGTCTGGAGTCCGATACTCTAACCACTAGGCTACCCACGGCCCAAAGCACGTAAAGTAAATGTACGTGACATTTTCGACTCGTAAAAATGGCATTTATTCTTAAAGATTCTGCTGTATGTGTTAAATCTGAATTGGAACTTTTCAACTTACCAGGAACTCAAACAGTTATTCAAGATGGCAGTGGAAACAATTTCATCCTCTTTCTAACGTTTTCGATAATGCACCTGTAGAATTTAACATTTCTGGAAGTGTAGAAGATTACATAGATCTCAGTCAAACACAATTATACGTAAAAGCGAAAATAGTAAAAGTGGAAAATACGCCTATTACTAAAGATGATACTATAGGAACTGTGAATTTATTTCTACATTCATTATTTTCTCAAGTAGATGTATCCTTAAATGATCGCGTGGTTTCCAATTCCAGTAATACATATCCCTATCGATCTTATATTAAAACTCTCTTAAACTATGGATATGACAACAAAACTTCCCAATTAACGGCTGAACTATTTTACAAGGGTTCTGATGATGGTCTCAAGAAAAGAACCGAATTTTTTAAAGAAAGTGCAACTGTAGACATGATTGGTTGTATACATTCGGATTTATTTCATCAAGATCGTCTTTTACTCACTTTAGTGGATTTGAAAATAAAATTAATACGAAGCAAGCCCGAATTTTGTTTGCAAGGATCTGAGGGATTTAAAGTTGTTTTGGATCATGTTTCTTTATTCATACGAAAAGTTGGTGTGAATCCTGGAGTTATTCTTGGTCATGCGAAAGCACTGGAAAAAACAAGCGCAAAATATCCCATTAACCGAGTTCTGTGCAAAGTGTATTCGATTCCTAAAGGAAGCATGTCTTTTATTCAAGATAACATATTTTCAGGCCACATGCCAAAAAAACTTTTTGTAGGATGTGCAGATAATGAAGCTTTTCACGGAGCATTTTCAAAATCTCCTTATGAGTTTAAACATTTTAATTTAAATTTTATTGGAGTGTATGTGGATGGACAACCAGTGCCTCACAATCCCTTAGAACTCGATTTTTCTAAAGATCAATTCATACGGGCCTATCAAACTCTATTTGTTGGGACAGATCGAATGGGTCAAGACAGAGGTATATTTATTTCTAGAAAAGAATATAAAGATTCGAATACATTATTTGGATTTAACCTCTCACCGTATTTATGTTCTTCAGGAGAACATTTAAGTCTGATAAAACATAGCAATTTGCGATTAGAATTAAAATTCAGCAAATCTTTAGAACAAACCGTATGTGTTATCGTTTTCGCCGAGTTTGGAAATTTAATCGAAATAAACAAATCGAGAAATATCTTTTATGATTTCGGAAATTAAAGAATGGATGGAATGCAAATGTATACAGTCTTATCTCAAGAGAAGACTACGTCCCCTTATTTTCAAGGTGTTTATTTTAGAGATACGCTCCCTCCTCTGCAAGAAAACATGTGTACTATTGCAAATTCTGATGACTCATCATAACCTGGAACACACTGGTTAGCATTATTTGTAAATGAGAAAAGAGAATTAGAATTTTATGACTCGTTTGGACAACTTCCTGTATTCTATAACATTAGTACTACTATCTAATTAGATGTATTATGGAATTCTAAAGTGTTTCAATCACCAACATCCAATGTTTGTGGGCAATACTGTATTTACTTTTTATCAAACGCAGCCAAGGCTATTCTATGCATTATATTTTAAATCAATTGTATATAAATGATTTTCAAATGTATCAATTTGTAAAGAAGCGATATGGTGTAAGATTTGTATTTAGAAAATAAAAAATTGAATGCAACTAAATGTTTGTGGGTCTTTTATTTTATTTTATTTTTTTCTCTATTCCTCCCCCCACAAAAATTATTATATATATATATATATTTATATGATAATTTTTTTTCTTCGCAAAAAATTAATATTTTTTCTATGTTAAATTTCTTTTTCTCTCAAAAAATTAATATATATTTTTTCTATGATAAATGTTTTCCCCCCAAAAATTAATATAATTTTATTTAATTACCTATTTGAAACTTTTAAATTTTATCAAATAAGTATGTTTTCCTCTGCAAAAGAAAACTGTTCAAATCATAAAGATACAATTGAGACAATTTTTTTTAATAAAATGAGTATCATTTATTTCAAAGTTTCAACCATGCATTTCTGCGAGCATACATTATTGGTTTCTTAATAATTTTGTTATTTTGATACAATTTTTTATTTACATCTAGATTTTTCGGAAAATTTACATCATTCAAAGCTCTTAAAAATACATAACTTCCTTCAGATGCTGATTTTCGATTCCGTAGAAAATCATTCACGAGGAATACAATATTGCTTCCTGGAATAACAGTGTTTTTGTAAATAATTTCACCATCAGAATTCCAACTGAAAGATTCTTGAAGCTTTAAAAATTGGAAAATATTTTTTGCTTTTTCTTTATACCTACTTGGAACAATTCTAAAAATTTCATCCTCAAACACTTCTTTTTCCGTCTTTACTACTGACTCTTTTAGATTTTTTTTAATGATTCCGTTTCTTGATTTTCTGATCGAGATGTTTCATTTGGAACTGATTCAGACTCTTTTCGATTTTCGTTAGAAAAGTGCGTATATTTTTGTAAAACTTGTAAATAGATAATTGTTTTTTCTTCTTCCGTTAATTCCTTATTATGGAGAACGTTTTTCATGCGTTGATCAAGTTCCGATAAGTGTTCCGTTACTTGAATTCTTTCTCTGGGTACCAGTACATATTTTTTGCTAAATTCCATTTTGAATTAAAGAACTGATGACGGAAATAGTCGCAGGTAATAAAATAGATAGGAATCCTTCTCCTTTTTGAATTAAAATTTTCTTTTTCTCGAAAAGAGGTGTTTTTTGTTAGAAAGCTTTCTTAAGCTTTCTTTATAGGGAGATAAGCGATTTTTTTAAATTTTAGTCAATGATATGTTACCACGTGAAACACTCGCACACACTCAAACAAAGTTTTTATTTCTTTCTTTGAACACTTTTTCAAAATAGATTTTGGGTTTTTTGTTTTAGAAATTAGTTTTAAGAGCTCTAAAGTTTGTTCAGAACACACCGGCATCTTGTGAACAAATGAATATTCATTGAGCAATTTGAATCTATTTTTTTGCTTCAAAGTAATGGGTTATCGAGTTTGATATACATAAAAAACATCTCCAGGAAACATACCTGTGCGCACACGCAAGGATTCATCAGTTTCAGGTTTTAAATCAATAAGTAAGTATGCATACGGTTTTGATGTAGCATCTGCGTAACATTCTTGAAAAAATTTCACTTTACGAGGATACAATTGGCAACCTAAATGTGTAATTTGGGATTGATCTCTTCGATTCTTAAATATTACAAGATAATGAGCGTTTAAGGAAATTTCTCTAATTTCTTTCCCTTTATGAATAAATATTCTGTACCACAAAAATTATACTTAAATTTCTGTGATGCGAAAATTTTACAAATAATTTTGTTAATCGGGGATCATTTACTAACTCACCCATAAGATCGTCTATAACAATTAACGCATCCGAATACTGGTGCAAATTAGAGGGGATACCTTCATGAAAGGAAATATTTCGCATTTCTTCATACAACGCTTGGTAAACTCCATAACACCAAATAATTTTTTAAGGAAAAGGTTTAATCATTTTATTTTGATTAATTTTTTAACGAACTGACTTTTACGGCAACCAGATGGCCCAGCCAAAATTAAAGTAAATGGATGAACTAATTTGAGGGAATCCATGATTAAACTAAATAATTTTTATGAATGATGTTGCTATTTATGCTACGAGTCACTTAATTCTACAAATTTTATTTTGTGTGATAACGAAAGGAAAATTCATAAATTCTTTCCCTGTCCGTAATCATATCTGTTGTATCTTGTATTTTACTGTCTTGATTCGTTACCAGATAAAAGTGAGATCGTGATATACATTCAGTAGAATATTTTCTCATAGTATTGTAACGACGTCGCATTGATACCTACCACCCCTCCATATATGTCTAGTTTGATGGATTAGAACAGGTGGGGTTGGAGACTGAGCACATGGCTTTGGACGTCATTGTTCATTGTTGGGATTCAGGTCTCCAACGTCAGTGGGTCTGTAGTCTTAATGGGCTGGATGAAACCTCACTGTTCATCCTTTGACGGAGTTCGTCTGACTCGATACATCGGCGCCTCAAAAACGGCGGGTGGTAAGGGGACCAGGTGTTCGGGCGGACCTTGTGTCGCCAGTGAGTGTGAGAGGGTCATTGACAGCTATTGTCAGATTCGCGCCAATAGGGATGCAAATGAGTCTGCGGGCCGTGTGCAGATATCTGCTGGGCCGACCAATGAGAAATGACGAGGGGTGTGTAGTGGACCCACCCCTGGAGTTTAACAGAGGTTGGTGGGAGATATCCATTCCAATTTGCTCTATCGAATCTATGTATTGCGCCTAATCGTCACAGAGTAGCAGAAAACAAAAATTGATTGCTGATTTAGTAGTGTGTGTGTGTTTGGCAACGTTCTATAAGTTCTACGTCTTCATTATGTATACTTGTAATATTTGTGGAAAAAACTTCGTTACAAACTATATTTTAAAACGCCATACATTACAAGTTCACGAAAAAAATGCTGTCCTTCAATGTGCGGACTGTTGCAAAAAATTCGTCCAAGAAAGTGATTTAAAAAGGCACAGAGACTCTGTGCATTCAACCGAGAAAATTACTTGTAAATTTTGCGATACATTCTTTACCCGTAAAGACAACTTATTGAAACATTTGAACAATAAAAGATGCGAAAGAAAGTTGGAGAAAGAAGCGGGAAAAAGAAAGAGAGTGGATTTGTCTGTATCAAGTAAGAAAAAGAAAATACAGTTGTCCACATCTGCTGAAAACTCTACGGCTGATACTGAAAATATTGCCGCACGCATAATTTGCTACAGGTCCCGATAGCCGAGTTGGCAGAGCGTTGGACTGAACTTCCTCAGGTCTCGAGTTCGAATCCCGGACCCGGCAGATTATTTATCCAAAGACTGGAATTTTGTTCTCGTTTTTAATGTATTGTTTCTCTAGGTTCTAGATGAATCCAGATCATTCTTTATAGTGCATACTGGGTATTTCTCGAATATTCCGAAGTGTATAAAAGCAGAGTTCATCGCCAGTTGGGCATGTTCTCAGTCCAGTGTTGTATCGAGCTCCCAGCGTTAGAATAAATCTAATTGTTTGTGTAATTGAACTGTGTACTTCTTTCGAACTCCGTGACAAGTTTGGTGGAGGCGCGGGGTACAATTACGTCAAACGTGGATAATAGTGACAACCTTCGCAGGAGCCTCCGGTTAAGAGGATTATCCCCCGAATTCGGACTGTTAAAAGAAAATAGTAGGAAGAGGACAAAAATGCCGACCGAGCAAGAAGCCAAGCCCGCTGTAGTAACACCTTCGTTACAGCAATGGAGGAGCCCATCGACCTTCTGAGGAGCGCCTGGGAAGACCCTCTCAAATGGCTTAAAGAGTACGATCGAGTAGCCAACTTTAACAAGTGGGATGACATGATGTGCCTGGCTAACGTTTATTTCTTTCTTGACGGTACTGCGAGACAGTGGTATGTCAACAACGAAGACGCTTTAGATTCCTCGGAAGCGTTTAAAAATGGACTAAGTGGACTTTTCGGTGACCGTCAAAAATATACCAGAAGGGCAGAAGAACAACTAAAATGCCGAGCCCAGCGTTCAGGCGAGAGTACACAGTCCTACATACAAAGTGTATTAGGACTTTGCCAAGAGGTAAATCCTCTGATGAGAGAAGACGAAAAAGTGTCACACCTAATGAAAGGTGTTGCTGAGGATATTTATCAGGCCCTGTTGACGAGAGAAATCAACGACACAGCAAGTTTTATCAAATTGTGCAACTATATCGAAGATATGAAGCAGAAGAGAGTTGGTCGACCGAGATTTGAAAGGCTTCCAAACGTCGTACCGGTTGCATCCCTGACGGATGAGACTGATTTGGTCTCTCTTATTCGCACAATCGTACGAGAAGAAGTCCATCGACTAGTTAACCAGACGCAAGAATCTTTGGACTCCGATCCCCAATCCTTAGAAGAGATCGTTCAAGACGAATTTGAAAGGGTTTTGGCCCCAGTGTCAACAAAACCTACAGAAACTAGACCACGACCAACATACGCCGCTGTAACCAGGAAATACAGAGCTCCTGTTCAGAAATTCCCACCGGAACCAAGAAAAACAGATGTGTGGAGAACGGCTGACAACAGACCTGTTTGTTTCCACTGCGGACGTCCTGGACATGTAATGCGCTACTGCCGAGAGAGAAAGGCTGTCTTTGGCAACTCGAAACCGCCGACGGAACTTCGACGACGTTGGCACTGAAGAAGAAATACGCCGACCAAACTCTTCTCGCCGTTTTACGCCAAGTCCCACGAGAGGCCGATCCCCAATACGTCGTTACAGATCCCCGTCGCCATATCGCCGATCCAGTCAGTCGCTAGGCCGTAGGAGCGAGGAAAACTAAAGAGAGCGACCTTCAAGGAGGTGGGCCGCGTGTACTGGAAATCCTCCGTCGACCGCCAAGATGACTGGTAACCAACTAGACGTAATAATAGATAAGAAGCCGATACGTGCTCTAGTAGATTCTGGGGCATCGTTTTCTGTCATATCCGATAATTATCGCCGATTTTTAAAGAAAGTTCTGTTTGCTGATGCCAAGAGCGTTATGCTGAAAGTTGCGGATGGAAATTTTGTTCGGCCGATAGGGAAATGTGTTTTACGTGTCCGTATAAACAATCGAGAACTGCCTTTTGAATTTATTGTTTTATCACATTGTAGCCATGACGTCATCCTAGGATGGGAGTTTTTAGAGGCGTCTCAAGCCGTTATAGACTGTGGACAAAATGAACTTGTTCTAGAAGACATCTGTCGAGACTCCACAGCGCCTGACGCCTGGAATTTGTATGCCACTAGAGAATATACACTTAAGCCGCATTCTTTAACTAGAATAACAGTATCAGGATATCAAACCCGAGGAGACATAAATGTAGTTCTAGACGGCAGCAAACATTTGCTCTTCGAGAAAAATATTGCTACACCGTCCATGATATCCACATATCGTAACGGAAAAAGTGATGTCTGGGTTACCAACCTGCAGTTCCGAAACCAAATCATCCCTAGAGGAATGTGCATAGGCCAAGCTGAACCACTAAATGAAGGGCATCTATGTGTTATTTCCGACACCTCGGGTTGCTTGGATGACCAGCAAGAAACTTCGGAGTCACAGATGAATTGTTCGTTAATGATGTCACCCGAGTTAAGTGACGAGCAGAGAAACAAGCTATCCGAACTACTCCGGAAATTTTGGCATTTAAGACCGACAAGTCGACAGCCGCGAAGACGGATGTGAAACACAGGATTTTTACTGGTGATCATGCTCCAATCAACCAACGAGCCTACAGAGTCTCGCCGACTGAAAGACGCATCATTCATGAAGAGGTTCAGAAAATGCTTGATGAAGGTATCGTCCAACCCTCTGAAAGTCCTTGGTCATCACCCGTTGTGCTCGTAAGAAAAAGACGGTAGTTGGCGTTTTTGCGTCGATTATCGCAAGCTGAATAGCGTCACGAAAAAGACGTTTATCCTCTGCCTCGTATTGACGATACGCTCGACTGTCTGAAAGATGCCAAGTTCTTTTCTTCCATGGATCTCCGATCTGGTTATTGGCAAATAGAAATAGACGAAGCGGATCGTGAAAAGATGGCATTTATTACCCCCGAAGGCTTATACGAGTTTAAAGTCATGCCGTTTGGTCTCTGTAATGCACCTGCGACCTTCGAGAGAATGATGGACAATTTGCTACGCCATTTTAAATGGACTATGTGTCTTTGTTACCTAGATGACATAATAGTGTTCTCAGAAACTTTTGAAGACCATCTTATACGATTAAGACTTGTTCTAAAATGTCTTCAGGAAGCTGGTCTTAAATTAAATTCAAAGAAGTGTCTTTTTGCTGCCCAAGAAGTAAGGATTCTAGGACATCTTGTATCTAGTAATGGCGTTCGTCCCGATCCCGACAAAATAAAAGCCGTAAGAAATTTTCCCACTCCAAAGAATATACATGACATACGAAGTTTTCTTGGCCTTTGTTCATACTTTAGAAGGTTTATTAAAGGTTTCTGTTATCTCGCCGAACCTTTGCAGTCGTTGCTGAAAAGTGGCGTGGAGTTTCATTGGGGTCCTGAAGAGGTGGAAGCATTTAGCAGTCTTAAGAAAGCACTTATTTCGGATCCAGTATTGGGGATGTACGACGAAAGAGCTTCTACAGAAATCCATACTGATGCAAGCGGGTACGGTATCGGAGCTGTCCTAGTACAAATTCAGAATAATGTCGAGAAAGTTATAGCATACGCTTCTAGAACTTTGACAAAAGCCGAAAAGAATTATTCCACCACAGAAAGGGAATGTCTTGCCATCGTATGGGCTACCAACAAATTCCGGCCGTACATATTCGGAAAACACTTTACTGTTGTAACTGACCATCATTCCTTGTGCTGGCTCATGAATTTAAAGGATCCTTCAGGAAGGCTTGCCAGATGGGCCCTCCGACTTCAAGAGCATGATTTTGACGTAAAATATAAAACCGGTAAGAAGCATAGTGACGCCGACGCTCTTTCGAGAAATCCAGTGGAAGAGGAAATGGAAACACCAGACAAATTTTTAGCAGTCACGACGAGTATGAACCTTGCGATGGAACAGAAAAAAGATCAAGACCTTGCGAAATTAAAACTTTTGAGCAACTCATCCAAAAACGAAGAATTCAGATTCATCGACGGTATCCTTTGCAGGAAGAATTTTGATCCAGATGGAAAGTTGTGGTTACCAGTCATTCCTAAACATCTACGAGCAGACATACTAAGGCACTTTCATGACGCCCCCACCGCAGGACACCTTGGTTTCGCGAAAACTTATGACAGGATTCGCAAGAGATTTTACTGGCCGGGAATGTACCGAAATGTCGTTCGGTATGTCATGCATTGTCGGGAGTGCCAAAGGAGAAAATCCGTTCCTCACCGACCACCTGGACGTTTAGTTCCCATCCTCCAGCTATAGCTCCTTTCCATCGCATTGAATTGATCTTCTTGGGAGATTTCCAAAGTCTGCTCATAGAAACAAATGGATAATAGTCTGCACGGATTACTCAACGCGATATGCAATAACAAAAGCCTTGCCGACAGCCGAAGTCAACGAAATAGCGAAGTTCTTACTTGAAGAAATTGTCCTCAGGCATGGAGCTCCTCGAGTAATTATCACAGATCGTGGAGCCGTCTTTCGATCCAGACTTGTTTCCTCTCTCGTCGACTTGTGTAACATTGATCATCGTTTCACAACGGCGTATCATCCCCAAACAAATGGACTGACGGAGCTCTTCAATAAGACCTGGCCGACATGTTGTCAATGTATGTGGATGTAGAGCAGAAAAATTGGGATGAAATTCTACCATTTGTAACCTTCGTTTATAATACCGCTAAACAAGAGACCACAGGTTTTACGCCGTTCTATTTACTTCATGGTCGTGAAGCGGAAACGACACTAGATACAATGCTACCATTCTGTCCTAACGATTTTGATGACAATAACATCACCAAGATAGCAGCCAGAGCCGAAGAATCACGACAGCTAGCCCGAGTGCACACTCTGAGAGCTCAAGACAAAGATCGTCGACGTTACGATTCCAAACACCAAATGGTATCCTACGCTCCCGGAGATCTCGCATGGATTTATACTCCAGTGAGAAAAGTCGGTCTCTCCGAAAAACTCTTAAGAAGATATTTCGGACCGTATCAGGTGCTACGCCGTTTATCAGCCGTGACTTACGCAGTACAAGATTTTGATCCTGCTTCACGAAAAAGAAAACTAAGAAAAGTTGTCCATGTACTGCGTATGAAACCGTACCATGATCCCGCCGAGCAAATCGAAACCGAGATATTCCTCCCAAAGAATCATACAAAGGACCCATTACTCGTTCCAGAATAAAGACCCTTGAACAAAGTGACAGCGGGGCGCTGTCTTCTTTTTCGAGGGGAGCAATGCCGCACGCATAATTTGCTACAGGTCCCGATAGCCGAGTTGGCAGAGCGTTGGACTGAACTTCCTCAGGTCTCGAGTTCGAATCCCGGACCCGGCAGATTTATCCAAAGACTGGAATTTTGTTCTCGTTTTTAATGTATTGTTTTTCTAGGTTCTAGATGAATCCAGATCATTCTTTATAGTGCATACTGGGTATTTCTCGAATATTCCGAAGTGTATAAAAGCAGAGTTCATCGCCAGTTGGGCATGTTCTCAGTCCAGTGTTGTATCGAGCTCCCAGCGTTAGAATAAATCTAATTGTTTGTTTAATTGAACTGTGTACTTCTTTCGAACTCCGTGACAATATCTTCTTACCACCAAAAGAGAACGAGAGTGCTTTTCAAAAAGCATATAAAACTTTTAATCTTCCCAATAGCGATAGTTCACTGGGGATAAAAGAGTTTCTACTCTTAAGAAAAGAAGAGACAATCTTTATTTTTTGCAATGAACTGGAAACTTACAAAGCCTTGAAAGTGAGTAAATGGGTTCATTGCATTTACTCGAAAGTGACAGATGCTGGAAAAATGATAAAGAACGTAGAATTCAAATGAATGCCGAATAATGAAGTATTACAAGAAACTAATCTCGCCAGACTTTATGACGACATGTGTGTGTCCGAGAAAATATTGAAAGAAAGTGAGGATTTTGAAGGTAGAGACTCGGGCTGGACAATGGACGAAATCTTAAGACTCGAAGTCCACACAAACCGTTATTCTCCATTCAGAGGTTCATCATCCTTCATCGAGGTGCGGAAGCAGATCGCTGAAACAAAGGCAGTCATCCATGTCATCAATAAAAAGGACTCTCAGTGTTTCATGGTCTATTCTCGCAGCTATATACCCCAACACCAGCAACCCCAACAAAACGTCAAGTTATGTCGCCCACCTAAATAAGCTGAACTTTGATGGAATATCCTTTCCAACACCGCTTAACGAGGTGAAAATTTTTTCCAAAAATGAATGATATAGGAATAAACATTTATTCTTTTGAAGAAGATTTAAAAATATTTCCTCTCCTCATTAGTGATATAGTGTGTGAGAAACATATAGATTTGCTTAACGTAAAAATGTAGAGTTTGGACATTATTGTTTCATTAAAAGCTTATCTCGACTTGTTTCGAAACAACTCTCAAAACATCAACATAAAACATTTATATGTAAAAGATATTTAAGTGCTTTCCAAACAGAATACAAACTTCTTCAGCACAATGAGATGTGTATACATAAAAGTCCTGCAAGGGTAGTAATGCCGTCAGAAACAAGTAAGTTTTTAAAATTTAAAAATTTTCAACATTGTTTAAAAATACCTTTTGTTGTATATGCGGATTTCGAGTGTGTAACTAGAGAAACTGATGCTTGCTGTCCTAATCCAAACTTTTCCTCTACAAATATTTATGAAAAACATATCCCAATAGGTTTTTGTTATTTTATCAGTTATCAAGGGGGACATTATAAAGATCCAGTAGTATATAGAGGTATTGATGCCCCTAAAATTTTTATTGAAAAGTTAGAAAAAGATGCAATAGAAATTGATAATATTTATAAAAAACCAAAACCGTTATTACCTCTTACTGAATCAGAAAAGCAATTGTATGATAATGCTAATAATTGTTATGTTTGTGGTCAAACCTTTCACGAAAACAATATCAAGGTTAGGGATCATAATCATGTTACTCAAAAATTTAATGACCCTTGTTGTAATAGTTGTAATTTAGCAATGAAAACCCCCAGATTTTTGCCTGTTTTCTTTCATAATCGTTCAGGATATGACACCCATATTTTTATTAATGAGTTAGGATATAATGAAAAACAAATTAATTTAATTCCGAACACCGATGAAAAATATATTTCCTTCAGTAAAAATATTTCAAATTATTTTCAGTTAAGGTTTTTAGATTCTTTCAAATTCATGTCTTCTAGTTTGGAAAATTTGATAAAAACACTAAAAAAAAGATGAATTTAAATATATGAAACATTATTTTGATTCAGAAAAAATAGATTTACTTTTAAGAAAAGGAGTTTTTCCGTATGATTATTTTGATAGTTTTGAAAAGTATAAAGATTCTTGTTTGCCACCTATTAGCAAATTTTACAATAAACTAAATGAGGAGGCTATAAGTGTAGAGGATTATAATCATGCATGTAAAGTATTTAATGAATTTCATTTAAATAATCTTGGTGAATACTGCGATCTATATGTAAAAACAGATGTTCTATTGTTAACAGATCTCTTTGAAAACTTTCGGAAAATATGCATGCACACTTATAAACTTGACCCCTGTTGGTATTTTACCACCCCAGCTTTAGCATGGGATGCTATGTTATTACATACTAAAGTAGCTATCGAACTGTTTACAGATTACGACATGCTTCTTTTTATAGAAAAGGGTGTAAGAGGAGGTATAAGTCAGTGTTGCAATCGTTATGCTATAGCTAACAACAGATATATGTCTAATTTTAACCCAGATGATGAGATAAAATATTTAATGTATCTTGACGCAAATAATTTGTACGGTTATGCAATGAGTAAATATCTACCCTTAAAAGATTTTGTTTAGAGTGATAACGATTTAACTGAACAGGATATTTTAAATTTATCAGATGAATCCGATGTAGGTTACATCTTGGAAGTAGATCTTGAATATCCTTCCGATTTGCATGACAAACATTCAGACTTTCCCCTTGCCCCTGAAAATAAGCCCCTACCTAATTGTAAAGAGCCTAGACTTTTAACTACTTTGGAACCAAAAACAAAATATGTTCTCCATTATTCTAATTTAAAGCTTTATTTAAAATTAGGGTTAGTCTTGAAAAAATTCATCGCGTTTTAAAATTTTTTCAATCTCCTTGGCTTAAAAATTACATAGATTATAATACTAAATTAAGAACTAAATCTGTAAATGACTTTCAAAAGGATTATTACAAACTAATGAATAATAGCATTTTCGGGAAAAGGATGGAAAATGTAAGAAGAAGAGTAGATATACGTTTATGTTCAACAGAAGAGCAGGCTCGAAAGTTAATAGCGAAATCAAATTTTAATCGACGCACAATATTTTCTGAAAACTTAATGGCCGTCCATCTAAAAAAAAACCCAAATCAAATTTTTCAAACCAATACAGGTAGGAATGGTAATTTTAGATACATCAGAAGTTCTAATGTATTCTTTTCACTATGAGTACATGAAGCACCGTTATGACTCAAAAGTACGGCTCATGTATACAGACACCGATTCTTTTATATATGAAATAAAACTGATGATTTTATAGTGACATGAAAGAGGATATTAACTTATATGATACTTCAGACTATGATGAAAACAATATTTATAATTTACCTCTTGTTAACAAAAGTCATCGGAAAATGAAGATGAAAATAAAGGAAATATTATGACAGAATATGTAGGATTAAAATCGAAAATGTATGCCTACAAAAACAATAAGATTGAAAAGCGGTTAAAAGGAATTAAAAAACAAACTATAAAAAATAAAATAACATTTGAGGACTACAAAGCCTGTCTTTTTAATGAAAAAATAAAATATGTTGACACGAACTTAATTAGATCCAAATTTCATTCATTACATTCAATAAAGCAAAACAAACTTGCTCTGTCATATAAAGATGACAAAAGGTTTATTAAAGGTGATAGCATTACTACTCTTACCCATGGTCATTGGTCGTTGATGAATTTAGACCTATTCAATGAGCTGTAGGACATAAAATCCAATAATGTGATTTTGTGTGTGTGTGTGTGTAAATAATTTATTGTAATGTAAAACGGAATGCTGTTTTTGTGTAAATAAACAACTTACTTTGTATCTTTAATGTACATGTGTAATCATTATACTGAAATAAATTTTACAAGTTGTTGTTCTCCTGTAATGTAAATGTACGATTGTAATGTAAAACGCAATACAAGATGTTAATTTCTGAATAAACAACTTACTTTGTATCTTTACTGTGTGTGTAATCATCATATTGAATTAAAATTTACAAATTACTAAAATAATATAAATTAAATATTTTTCTTATATCATTTTAATTAAGAAAATGATTTTAAAACTCGTCGCCATCTGCTTTGCCTGAAAAAGCCATCTTGTAGAATCAAGATCAGACAAGCTAAAACAAGTTAAATCGTAACCCGTTCACGCTGATGACGTGTATGCTACGGCACATTTTTCTGAATAATCAATTTACTTTGTATCTTTACTGCGTGTGTATGTAATCTTTATACAGAATTAAAATTTACAAATTATTAAAATAATATAAATTAAATGTTTTTTTATTTCATTTTAATTAAGAAAATGATTTTAAAACAAGTCGCCATCTGCTTCACCTGCAAAATTAAATTCATGAGATTATAAACATAAGTTATCTTCAGGTCTGTATGCCTTCATAGGACAACCGTTAGCGTAACTGAAAAACTATTGTCCTATGGAGACATTTTGATCCTGAGGCCGTGAGTTTGAATCTGGATTTATTATTATTATTTTTTATTTGAGCATTATTAACTTCAATCATTTTAAAATCTATAATTAGTGTATATTATAATCAATAGGTGGCGCCATGAGCACGTTTAACATTCCCATACTTCCATTTTTTGTGCACATTTTTTTAAAAACAACTCAACTTAGCTGTAGGAGAAAACAATTCAACTCGCCTCCTCAACTCGAAAACCAAAACCATTGCAGGAGAAAAACAACTAAACTCAGCAGCAGGAAACAACTAAACTCGGCAGCAGGAAACAACTCAACTCGGCAGTAGGAACGAAACAACTCAACTCTGCGCCGCCGTTGACCGCCTACACCGCCTTTTCAGCAAAATCGGCTTTTCTTATCTACTAGTGTGACGTCGATCGTATTCGTAAGCAATTTCTGAGTATGTGTTACCTTGAGATTGATGTAGCACATGCACATACGAACGGAACGTGCGTACGCTTAACAAATATTGTTTTGTTATTGTTGATTAGAATATTGGAAGATCTCAGTACGATTGGTACAGCCATTCTACTGACGTTAATTTCTGCCGCGTAACCTGCTGCTCTGCGTCTTAATTTTTCCCTATTTGAGGTAAATATGGAAAGTGAAGCCATATTGCCTTAAGTAATCCTTCATAATTTGTTTCTACATGAACTAGCTTTCCAACTGCACCATTTTCTAAGGTATAAAATTGATTATAATTTGACTTCTAGGTAACGTAAAAACAAAACAAAGTATGTATCGCAAAGCTAAAAAAGTAATGCGACGCTAAAGTTGGTTCATTTAATTTCCCTGACCTAAACCCAGATTCTTAATTTAACATCGCATCATGACTTAAGTTAAAATTAATTCTAAATGATAAATTAATGAAACTAATTAATACTGGTCGTATAGTGGTAAACAATTATATTTATTAACATATTGGCAAAAAACCGTTAAAATTTACAAGGGTGGTACTTATCTGAAAGGAGAGGAGCGGACGGAGGGGTGACCTCGGGCAGCGAGTTCGCTTCCCAACGGGAGGTTTTTTCTGGCAGACGTAAGAGGGAAAAAAGCCTCGAGAATTCGCATGTACGTGCTTTTAAAGCTGACCGCACCACTTCAAAAAGAATCCGCTACGGATTCATTACCATCAAATCTACCACCCTGATTGGACTCAACAGTACGCGCAAGAACATAACCTTGCCGGCCATAAGGTTCGTTGAACCTCGACGCACCTACATTCCTGTGTAATCTCTATTACCTGTAAACAGGGCAAATGCAAAAATTAAAACTGTATCTCAGGGGCCGGCGGCCTCCCATCACTCCTCCCCTCTTTCAAATTAACAAAACTAGAAATAAAGAAACACAAAAAATTCATTGTAGTAAATGTAAATACAAAATGCAATAGCGTCAGCAATTCCAACACAAGAAAATTCATTGAGGAAAATGTCCGTATCGAAGTGCAAAAAAAAATATATCAGCAGTTCCAACAGTCTCGTCTTCCTTTCAACAGGCACTTATGGACTTCTGGTCACGAACGGCTGTCCACGTCCTGACGGGAGAGAGAACAAAAACGATGTCTGGAGCGTCCTAATCTTGTTGAAACAGCGTAACAGTTCATCGGCCTTGTAGTAGTAACCCGGTGCTGTTTGAATCTTGTAGGGGTTCTGCTCATGATGCAAGGGGGTACATCCAGAGATCTGATTCTCGACGGGGTTAATCTCGTGATACAACTAGACCCAATGCACCTGCAACAACCATGGCTTGATGTCCTGAAAGAGAGAAAACACGAACACTCTCGTAGGAGAGCCAGCATCAGTAGAGTATATGAAATAGGGAGAACAAAATTTCCCACTCTTCCACAGGGCTTTCAGATACCCGAGGTCCCCATCTCGCCCTCCCATCACGCAAACGTAAAAAAAAATTCAAGAAGCATTGTCTAAAAAAAATTTTTAACAAAAAAATTTGCACACAAAAAAACAACCAACAAGATAACTGCGTGTTAATCCTAATTCCTTAAACGTTGCGAAAGGAGAGAGAAAAAAAAATTCAACTACTAACAACTACAATTAAATTCATGTTCCGAACAAATAATTATCGAATGAGATATGGGTCACCAAACAATTCACAAGGACAACATATATAAAATAACAAATAGAAATAATCGAATAATCACAAAGAAACATGTGCCACTAAATCATAAAAAAAATAAGACGAGTAACGCATAGTAAATTCAAAATTGCATATGTAACAACTTCGCTACTCACAATAACCACACATATAAGCATCGAACTAAATACTTTGTGATAAGAAATATATATATATATATATATATATATATATATATATATATATATATATATATATATATAAGTACAAGTGAAAACATATATAATCAATACAAACGTGGTACCCAGAAACAGACACCTCACCCTGACACGACTAATATGATGTGCATGAACCCAGACCTCCAAAAAAATTACTATTTTAACCTTCAACAGTATTTAAAGCATAAGAAATTGCAATGGTTCACTAAAAGGAACGATAACAATCTTTCGTAAAAAAATTTCTTTAAAGTGAAAAGTTAGAAATTGAAGCGATGGGTGTGCATAGGTAACAAAAAATATATATAACCTCCGAGAATGCTTAATAGCCTAAGAAATTTAAAAAATTCACTACAAGCATTGGTTACAATTTGAAATTAAGAGAAAAACAAATTAATGTAATCAAATTTAGAATCGCAAACGATGAGTGTGCATGTGATCAGGATGCACCCCCAATGTTTACGAAGGTGGAAAAAAAAAAAAACATCCTATTTCCTGCGATAGGACGATCGCCGACAACCTTGCCGGCCATAAGGTTCGTTGAACCTCAACGCACACACATTCCTGTGTAATCCCTATTTCCTGTAAACAGGGCAAATGCAAAAATTAAAACTGTATCTCAGGGGCCGGCGGTCTCCCATCAAAAGGAAAGGCTTGTTAAAGTTGCTGTTGAATGGGGAGAGGGGGGTGTCGTCCTTGTCACTTGACCATAGTTCAAAATGACGAAGTCCGTTGCCAAAAGCCCTTGTGCGAGAACAGTGCGACGTTAATATATTCACTGATTCCCTCACATAAAGAAGGTTGCCAATTTGGCTCGCAACTGGGTTTCATCGCCAATTCTTGGCTTTTCTTAAAATTGTGCTTTGTATTAAAGTTTTTATTTTTTTGAAAGCATAATTTTAAAGTTAATGGTTTGATATTTCACACATCGTTTGCAAACAACAGTAATTTTTAAACAAAAAAATTTAAGAATAATACTTTGGTAAAACATACTCTTAAAATGGCTAACAGACGAAAAACACAAAAGAAATTTTAAAAGCCGTAATTTTTAATCCATTTTTTCAATCTTTGAACAGATTACGGATAATACTATTCTACATATGGAAAAAAAGTTTCGTTAGATTATTTTTTTATAAATAATGAAGTTATTTTATATTTAATAAAAATTTTGAGTATTTTTTTAAACTCTTAAAAAAGATTTCGGTATTTTTTTTAATGGCTGATTCTAAAAGAGAAAAGCATGAACTTGTTTAGGATAAAATATCAATTCATTAACGCGAAAGGACACTGAAAGGGAATGATTTAAAAACCATTTTTATAAAAGCGTATCAATTTTGACTCATTTTAAAAAAAATCGTAAAAAATAAAAAATTACATTATTTTGGAAAAGAATTGTACCATATCGTGCCGAAAAAAGTTATCTTTCCCATTCTGTAATTATTTTTTGTCTGAGATAGATGGCATGAATTAAATGGGTGTTTTTTTAAAACTGGGGAAAATTCGGAACTTCATTAATTTCTACCTTATGTTGATCACGTAACCGTAACTGGTAACGCGTAACGGACATTTTTCCCTAACGTGCCATAATAAGTTAACTTCAGAAATGAATATTCAAATTATATAGAGATTTATGTTGTATAACCTATTCAAGCCCTGGTGATTTTTCCCGTTAGGCCTTTCATTTATAAATTCATTACTGCAATAAAATACGCCTAAATTTATACTTTATAATCATTTTGCAAATTCTATAGGTTCTAAATTCAGATCACACCTGTGTGATCACGGGCCTCAGAACGGGCGAAACGCAATCTGACATATGATACCGTGTTCCCTGAAGTGATCCCATATATGTGATGTTGCTTCTGAACGCAAACAAGATTAAACTAGGAAATTGTGTTACTGATTTTATATAAAAGAATGAGAGTGTTAGATTGAAACTATTCTATAAAAGGAATACAAAACCTTTACAATATATTATTTGAATTAACAGAAATGTTTTGTATTTTGCTGAAGTTCCAAAAAATGTTATGAGAATACTTATAACGGAATACTTTTTCATTTTAAATATTTTAAAAATGGTTATTGTGAAAATGGCATCGTCTAGGCCAGGGGCAATGAGGAGGGCCCCATTGTGGAAGCGGAGGATACTAGAGGACCGCCTCTTTTGAAAACGAATGGGTGCATTTGCTAGTTTTGCATTTCACAAAATGTGCCCATTGTACCAGAACTATCAATAAATACAAGTGATTTTAAACAATAGAAATTTTATTCAATGTATTTATTACGTTAATATCATATCAGCTATATAGCTGCAAGCCCGATTAAGTTTAGAATCAGTTTAAATGAGACCTTAGAATCAGTTTAAATGAGACCAAAGTGTGTGTACCTCATTATTCTTTTCAGCAATTTTTTTTGGCAATACTTTTTTATTGTTGGTTTTCTAAAAGCCTGTAAGTTAATGCCAGTCATCTTGCATCTATATTTACTCTCTTGTGGATCTTCATGCAAAAAAAAAAAATCGCTACTCACAAATTTTTTCAACCCAAATATAGAAAACATTTTCTTCATATTTTATTTTTCTAACTGTCTTGGCAGGCTGCATAGGGAACTCGCCACCATTTGCCCAACTCTTTTCTAGTTCAATAAATCATTAATAATTTTTCACATCCATGGTTTTATATTATTGGACAATTTTGGTATTCAGGTTCTAGGGAGATATATATACTAGCTGCATGGTCCCGGCGTTGCACGGGCTTTCTCTTTCCCTCATGTCACCTGCATTTGTGTGTGTGTGTTTGCACGCACACAATGTGAGTGATTTCTAAAATTATGTCAAAAAATTTCCCTTTTTTGAAATTTGCTCCATTCCACTTATTTTTGATTTAAGACAGGTTTCTTTCCCCTCTGTATAATCCGGCATAACACGTTTTTTTTAGTGTAAAATTATTGTTCTATCTTACCCTCCCCCTCACAGATAAGATATAGCTCCAAATTTCGATGTATGACTTAGAAAAAAACAGTATTACTTTAGAGTTAAAAAATTATTAATGTGAAGCACTAAAAAGAAAACGATTATGATGCTAAGAGTAAAACAAAAAACTTTCATCATTTTTTAATAATAATTTGTTTTTTAAGAATCTAAAATAATAATATAGATTTTAAAATTTCATGAATCAATCAATCGTTACATATAGCTAGCTTAAAAGTGTCTCTAAAATGTATTTTGATCCAAAATAATAGAGACGATGTACTTTTTAATTAACAAATAATTAATCTAGTATCGAAAAAATAGAGGATCCTGTAAAAACATATACATATGTATATTTATTAAAACCAATATCTATGAGTAATAAATAAAAGAAAAATTTACAGATAGCTATTGAAACGATTGCTTTTTTCTGGATGTTTGAATGCTTGATTAAACATATAAATATATTTAAATTTAAGCTATAAAAACAGTATAGGGGAAAGCCTATATATATATATATATATATATATATATATATATATATATATATATATATATATATATATATATATATATGTACTGAAAAAAACATTCAAAAGGGAAAAAACAATCTGATAAAAACATTTTGATACACTGCTAGCCATCGTAAATGCAAGACCATGGAGGAAGCATGCAAACAACATGAAGTTTACAACATGCATTAGCGGAGGTTAGATATGCAAATGATTAGAATTTCAGCGCAGACACACATCACACGCGCCTGTGGCGCCACCCCAAAATGCTATTTAAGGCTTGGAGATTTCGACGATTTCAAGTTCGGCAATTGTGTTTTTCTTGTGGTTTTTTTCATAAAACGATCAGTTATGTCTCGTAGAAAACAGCGATCAGCTTTTGATCAAGTATCCGAGTTCAACAGAGGAAGGATAGTGGCCTGCAGAGATTGTGGATGATCTTTCAGAGAAATCGGTAGTCGAGTTGGACGAAACCAAACAACTGTAATGCGAATATGAGACCGTTGGATGCAGGAGAGTACGACGGACAGACGTGGTCGATTGCATCCACCTCAGTGCCCCACTTCACGTGAGGACAGGCAAATTGTTCGCATGGCAGTGACGGATCGCTCAGTCACATCACGAACCGTAGCACAGCACATTGAGTCTGTAACGCATCATTCAGTGTCTGCGCGTACCATTCGACGCCGTTTACAGCAGAGTGGTCTGTCCGCAAGACGTCCATTGCTTGGTCTAACCTTGAGGCAAAACCATAGACGTCTTCGCCACAAATGGTGCGACGAAAGAAGGATGTGGGCGGCTGAATGTAATGAAGTTGTCTTTACTGAGGAGTCACGCATCTCTGTCTGCAACACCATGATGGTCGGATTCGAGTCTGGAGACACCGTGGAGAGAGGATGCTGAACAGCTGCGTTCTGCTCCTCCACACTGGTCCTGCACCGGGTAGTATGGAACGGGGCGGTATTGGATATCACTCTCGCACTCCTCTAGTACGCATTGCTGGTACTTTAAACAAACAGCGCTACATCTCCGAGGTGTTGGAGCCATCTGTCCTTCCTTACCTTAAGGACTTGGCCACAGCCATATTTCAACAGGATAATGCGCGACCACACGTGACACACATTGTTCAAAGTTTCTTCGTCAATCACCAGATTGCAATGCTTCCCTAGCCGGCTCACCTCCCGGATCTTTCACCAGTAGAAAACATGTGGTCTGTGGTTGCTCAAAGATTAACCCCGATTACACCCCCAGCTGCCACACTAGATCAACTTTGGTAATGTGTGGAAGCTGGTTGGTCTGCTGTACCCCAAGAACACATCCAAAGTCTCTTTGAATCAATGCTGAGGCGTGTGGCAGCGGTGAACTCCAACAATGGTGGCTACTCTGGCTTCTGATTCTGGCAGGAACCCCGCTTCACATTAGTCTTAAAATTTAATCATTTGATACTTGGTCAACATGTTATCTACAAAATAAATTTTGTTGTGTTATGTCTTGACTTTCTTGGTGTTGCATTTACGGTGGCCAGCAGTGTATTTTATTTTAATTTCAACGTTTTTTTTTCATTCCACTGTGTTTAGGAAATTACTTAAACACGTATCTGAAAAAAAAAAAATAGTATGTTATACAAAACGAACATATTCATTATTTTAACAATAATTTTATGTATTATAATAATAATTTATTGAATATCTTATTTATAAGATATTGTATATCATTTTATAAAACTTTTTGTAACTAATTTTTATATAAAATATCATTTTATGATTATTGTAACAAAGTTTGCAAAAAGTATTATTTATTAATAACGAGCTGATATTTCCGGCGTTGCCCGGCATCAAAAACACCCATGAGCAACTTTTTGAGAGAAAATAAATACTTTTATACAATAGAATAATGCATATACTGTTTTAAACTTAATTAAAATTAAAATTACATTGAAATGACATACTGCTTTGATTGACACAAAATTCGGCAGTAAAGTATCATATATATATATATATAAAATTGAATGTGTGTCTGTCTGTACTCGATAGATTCAAAAACCATATAATTATTGATATAATATATATAATTATTGATTTTGTTTTATGTATAAATATATATGCTACTTTACTGCCGAATTTTGTGTCAATCGAAGCAGTATGTCATTTCAATGGAACTTTCATTTTAATTAAGTTTAAAACAATATACGCATTATTCTATTGTATAAAAGTATTTATTTTCTCTAAAAAGTTGCTCATGTAAGTGTTTTGATGCCGGGCAACGCCGGGTATATCAGCTAGTATATTTATACATAAAACAAAATCAAACAATATTAAATTTTTGTAAGCTATCAGATAATGACATACTGAGACTTAAACAGAATTATGTATAAAGTGAAAATAGCATAAAGTAAAAAAAAGGACATTAATAAGGTATGTGATTCCCCCATCATCTGGTATCACCTAGGTCTGGTATGTATATGGTATCACCTTTTGACCATGCTTTCAATTAGGTGGTAAACCACCTCAAAATTAAGCAATCGCCATTCTTCTTGTAGAGCAATTTCCAGTTCAATAAGAGTGGCTGGAGGTGGGAAACGTGAAGATACGCCATACGCGCAATCCCTTCACTTCAGATAGTCATCCACGATGTCAGCTCTCAAACAATAATTGAAAAATTATAAATGAAATGATTCAATATTTTACTTAATTTTAGATTCATAACATAAGGACAAAAAAACCCATAATAATTTGGGAGTATTTTGTTAACAAATTACAAAAAAAAAAAAATCATACCTCAAGTGCAAGCGGTTAAAGATATTAAAAATGTGTGCTTTCTCTTTTCTTTCTTTTTAACCAGACTGAGCCAATGAAGAAAATGGCACGGTACAGCTAGCTATAACAAACTTAAATTATAAAAAGCTATCAAAAACAAATTATTAATAACAAATTATCAATATTTTGATGAAATCACCAAAAACAGTTCCAAACAAAGCTACTTAGGTACTATTGCAACTGTCAACCCCGATTTTGTATGTGTCATACACGGTGAATTGGCAACCAAGGGCTAATGTTGGCAATACGGTTGCGATAATACATAATTACCAAAACAAACACAAAATATACATCAGAAATATATATATATATATATATATATATATATATATATATATATATATATATATATATATATATATATATATATATATATATATATAATCATATCGTGGCGAAAAAATTATCTTTCCGATTCTGTAATTATTGTTTGTCTGAGATAGATAGCATGAATTAGATGGTGTTTTTTAAAACTTGGGGAAAAAATTCGGAACTTCATTCATTTCTACCTTACGTTCATCACGTAACCGTAACTGTTAACGCGTAATGGACATCTTTCCCTACCGTGCCATAGGAATTTAAATTAAAAAAAAGTATGTGTGTGTGTGTACTTATGTGCGCACGTGAGAAGTTATACTTCTTTGGCGTAGCAAGATTAAAATATTTCTAAAAATCTTTAGCAGGGCAAGCTGGGCAAATACGAAAGGCGGTCACTAACAGAATTGAACGATACTAACCTTAAGTTAATCGGACCAGCCAAAACCGAGATCATCACGATTTAAATAAATTTAAACACCCTCGCGCAGGGACAATAGGACCAATCACATGGGGGTTTTGGGCAGACTGTATCTGGAGAAAAGGTGAACCGAATGTGACATCTGAGACCTCATTTTGAATTTTTTGGCGGGAAGAATCGTTTCTGAGAAATATAAGACATCCGCCTGAAGTGCCCCCGAGTTTTGGTCATTTTAAAATAATTAAAACATTTAAAACATATAAATAAAACTGAAGCTGGGCACCCTGCTACTCAAAACTCGGCCTGGTTGTGAGGAAGCAATAGGAATCCATTTGAACCGGTCCGGAGTCAATAGTTGCAAATAGGACGGCGCTAGCCCGAGAAAGGAAAACAAAACTAATTCCCCGGGAGGGGAACAACTGTGACGTAAATGGTCACGTACATCCCAGCGATACACAGAGTAGTAGGAGATCCCAGAGTTTCATCCTTCTATGTCTGTAATATTGTGACGTCATCAAAAGATCGAACCCCATAGGAATAACATGGGGATTCTAATTTTAGTAATAACGCCCCCTAGGCACACTATCTACACACGAGTTATAACAGATGAAAGAGCTGAGCGAAGAGAACCTATGGTCTTAGTTTCTGTAACGAAGCTCAAAAATCCTCAGAGCTATGCGGGATTTAAAATAAATTAAAACTTTAAAATAATTTTAAAATGTTAAATATGGGCGAAAAAAATACATCTAGGATGCTCATAGGGAGAACAATCGAATCCAGGTGGACCAAGTTGCAATAGGATTCCATTTATTACTGGGGAAGCCCTGTAGGGGAGGAGACCAGTTTCACGTAAAGCTCGCGCTAATACGAAAATATGGCGGACCTCCCAAAATCAAGTCCCAGGCTCCATTCCTTAGAGGGGTGAAATCTTTTCTAGTCTCCATAGGATTAACATGAGAGCATGGTATTTTAGTGCTTAAGCGCTCCCCATGCCTACACAATGGGAGTTAAGTGGATAACTGGATGGGTCTCGACGAGTGGAACAGTTGGTTCAAATCTCAAGTCCGAAACTCGAACAGGAGCCAAGATATTGTGAATTCAAACAAATTTAAAAAGTTTAAAGCAGTTAAAAAACTATGGAAGAAATAGCCTTATGAGCGTGAACTTATAACAACCGGAAGAGCAAAAAGAGAGGGATCGAATGAGCCAGGTCCGAATGGACTGACAAGCTCGGATGCCTAGATATTGGCCAAAAAGCTGCAGAGAGGGGAATGCACCGGGGCGGGGGGTGATGCGTCCCAACAGATATGGTTTATAACGATAGTTATTACGATCCCCAAATATGAGTCCCCTTGCACCAAAAAAGTGGCGTGTTAAAATATAAGACAATGGTGTGCACGCGCATCCGTGACGATTTTACGTCACATCCGTGACGGTGTGCATACGCATCGTAAAAATTTACCCTCATCCTTTTTCCCAAACGCGCAATAAGTATAACTTCAAAAATGATATAATGAATAAGACGAAACTACAAATCACTTCAATACAAAACAACCCTCAATTTTCCACACCCATTATACTTCCATACCAATTTCCGGAAGGCCGCCTTTTCGAGTCTTGGTTGTGCCAGATTAGGTGTCGTCTACGTCACTTGATTGTGGTTCAAAATAATGAAATCAGTCGCCAATAGCCTTCGGGTTGTTTTATAATACCAAACCGTCAAACCATTTTGGCCGTGGTAATCTAGTGGTCAAGGTAAGTCATGAGTTCGAGCCTAGTGCCTCTAAAGACACGCTGTGTAGAGGGGTTGATGCACTTTGAATCTGTAGACTCAAATGCCCTCCCATTGGTGCGATGCGGAAGTTAAGAGAGGTGATTAACCATGGTTCAAAATAATGAAGTCCGTTGCTAAAAGCCCTCGAGTAGCTGAATAGGGCGACGTTAATATTTTCTCACTTAGTCAGTGATCTAAAGAAATATTTCTTTCAAGAAGAAAAATAAACATATTTTTCTATTCGGTTTTGTGAGTTTTTAGTGTTTTGTTTCTTGCGCAGTAATGATGAGATTTATATATTAATAATATAGGAATTAGTAAATGTGTTTCTGTTGGGATTTTAGTTCTATATCACATTGCAGTGTATATTACCACTGGAGATTAATTTTGGAGGCAAAAATGCATGGGGGAAAGTGGCCATACATGTCTCGGTGCAATATTGTCTCGGGGGAAGAGAACAAATGCGACAATTTAATTAAACTGCTGCGTGATGTCATATAGGAACGTAGTTAAGTATCACATGAAACATATTAAATTAATAGGAATAATATGTTTTATATTTTGAAAGAAAAATCGTCAACATTAGCATGACTTAAAACGAATGATGAAAGTAAATATATACATATTATTCATTCTTTTATTAAGTTGTTATAGTTTAAATTATATTACAATAAAACTAAATATTTTCTTTATATATACACATAGGATATTTAAAATGTTTAGTGAATTTCATTGTACTAGAGAACATACGGTGGTCTTTTTCAACTCACGGAAGCCCTAGAACTAGGAAGTGTTTTTTTTTTATGAAACCCCATTCCACATAGAAGAATAGTTATAGGTACTTTATGCAAAGACAATTAAAAAAGGATTATTAAAATTTCTAATCTAATTTAAATGTAAGCACATTACATATTTTAGGTCTAATCTTGTTTTTGTCGCCACTCACATTGAAAAATATATCTCTCTTAAACACAATGTTCTGAATGGCATTAAAATATTTATAGCTATGCGAGGAAATGCTGTGTAGTTTGCAAGAATTAGCTGCATAAAATTTAGGAGCTGTTCTTGCATACATTGAGATTTTAACATCGAATCGGTTGATATTGTAAGTTGTTTTCTCTCCTTCATTATAGGTGTTAATTTCCACCAATGCAAAAAGGTGCATTTTTCATTAGGAAACTATTTAGTTTTGTGAGACATTGTGCTAACTGATGAGTATAAAATTATCTCGTGGAACCCGAAATATCAAGCCATAGAATATTTACTATTTAGAAGGAAGTATGTATATAATGATAAAACGTTTTTATGTATTATTTTGTTATATTATAATACAAGTCTAAAGAGCGTTGAAAAATAAATAATATAAATAAAATTTTCAGTTTTAATAAATAGGATGCGCTAGTAATTATACAAACTTCAGAGAGAACGGGAATCCATTTTACATACATATTCATAAGTTTTTAAATTGTTTTTTATTGTGACTCGTGGAACTCCTGAGTGGTATCCCAGGATTCCGTGGAACACAGTTTGAAGATTTAAAGAGCTACACTCCGCTTACTGAATGACGAACATCGTCAAGTAGAACTTCATTCAGATACGGAAACTGGCATCCGAGTCTGCATCACAATTTTAAATTACTCACTCCACCAAGGGAAGGAAACACTTAAACTATAAATTTAACACACACACACATATATTGGCATCACTTTAAGTGAAGGTCTTCAAGGATCTAGAACTTGAAAAACGACCCGATTTGAATTTCTTGCTGTGGTGTGGGAAGGTGAGGCTTTGATTGCCTCATGGTGCTTTGTTAACTGTGACAATACTAAACAATTCATTAACCAATTTATTTGAATGTTGCCAATCAAAGAATTCATAAAGAATGCCGCAAATCAAACAATGTCGACCAACGAAGTTATCTGGGATCCATGATGCAACATGAAGATTTTTTTTTCAAATTTTACTTATTTAATTACTCATTTTTCATCTCCTACTTATTTACACATTTATTTTCAATAATATCTAGCAGGTGGGAGATTTTCGTGGAAATTAGCCTTATTTTTCCTTTTAACTGTTAAAGATCGGCATTTCGCAATTGAGAAAGTAGAAAAAATAGCTAATTAAATGAACTATCGCTAATGACAACTGCATGAGTTAATTTTGATGTTGAATGCATTAACTTTTTCTGTGGTTTTGAATTAGGTATTCTTATACTAAATTTCTTACAATTCGATTTTATGCATTTTAGTTCACATCACACACACGTCTATTGGGGGAGGTAAAATAAATAGTATAATTTATATTTAAAATATATAGTAAAATTTAAAATATTACTAAAAAAGTAACAGAGATATATACTGAATTTATATTTATTCGTAAGACTTTTCTACGAAATCACAAACCAGAGTTATACAGTGCTCCTAGCGTTTCTTCACCTTTAAAAGACCGCGGTTTAGAACTCAGCAGATGGCGCGGAAAACAGTGTTATATTTTTTAAGTGACGTCATTTGTCTTGTCAAATTTCGGACTCCTCAAAAACATTTTGATGTGTCGTAAAAAAAATTTGGAGTTTTCCCCTCAATCAAAACCTCATTTTTTTTAATTGTATTTCTTATAAATTATTAAGTCTCTTTCATGGGTTATTATGTCGCGAATTTAAATATTGAAGTAATCGTATGAAATTTTACGATTTTAGTTTTTTCCTTATTTTTTAATCTTAATGCATTTCGTAATGAATTCCATTTGAGGAATTTTTAATAATTATAATATCTATTCACAGTGAAGCGGAAAATATAGAGCAAAATATAAAGTGCAAATTGTTCTTTTTAGAGAGAATTCGAACAATTTTAATGAGATCTGTTGAAATAAAAATTTTGATTAAATGATCTTCTACCTTGAATGGTAGAAGATTTTTCCTTCCTGGGAGAATAAAATCATCTTTTGAAACGATTAGAAATTAATTTTTCAAAATTAAAATTCATTTAATGAATTCGTTATTAGCTTCTGAGTTTTCAAAGGCAATTTATGTTATTACAACATTAAAAAGACGGTTAATAATATTAAAGAGAGAAGAAGAAATTAAGTAAGGAAATTATAAATAATTTGTATTCTGTCTTTATTGCTTATTTTATGCTAGTGAGGCTTGATATATATTTATGAAAAAAATTAAGCAGCTTGTAAAGAACAAGTAATAATTTTCTTCAATCTAATATGTAATTTTTCGATCTTCTACTATTCATTGGAAGACATTTTTTTAATTAACAAGACAGAAATTAAAACTAGTATATATTATAAATTTTTTCATTCATCACTCTCCGGTGCATATATACGTATAAAAAAATTGAAGTTTTTTTTACAAGGAAATATACAATTATAGTATCAGTATGAAAATAATACTTACATAATTATTTAATTATTCTAATTGTAGTTAAATTATTATTTTCAAATTTATTTTATAAATTAAAATAATTTATAAATGATATAAAAAATTGATAGGAATTTTTCTTAAAAAAAGCCTACTTTAAAATATTACTTGCAAATTTATTACGACGATGGAAATCAAATATGTAAGATAATTAAACAAGCAATATAAAAAAATTATGCGTTCCTTTTTTATAAAAACCAATTTTAAGTGAAAAAGGTAAACAGGAACGCAGAAAAGAAAGAGGTACGGATATTACTGGATAAATACCCTTCTAGATAAAAAAAAAAAAAAGATATTAACGGGCTCGGCCGGGATTTGAACCCGGGACCTCTCGCACCCAAAGCGAGAATCATACCCCTAGACCACCGAGCCACGATAAATTTTGGTTTCAATAACTAAAAGTTCTGTTCCTAACATCTGCTGTTTAAGGGGTCAGTTATATACTTACAGTTTTAGACAGTTACACATTTCAAAACCTTTCTGCACCTTTTTCAGGAAGGATATCTAAGGTTTAAATGATCATATTTTGAAGATGAACAGCCGAACTAATTCAACATTCTTACATTTTTATTTTAAATTTCAATAAGATTCTACTCTATTTCTTTAAAAGCCTTTTGTTCTTTTTAACAATGAAAATAAGATAATTTTTTATAAAATGTAATATTTAAAAGTGAATGTATCTTACAGAAAAAAAAAAAGTAATCAATGTTTTTTTTTATGAAAAAAAAAACATTACACGAATGTATAAAAATTGTTGTGATTGACGCAGGTTGTTTTTCAGACATTAAAATTATCTCTCGACACAGTTACTATTATTAAAATTCATGCCCCACATTTTATTGTTAATAAGCAGAACATAGAACTTCTGAAAAAAATGCAGAGGGTTCGGCCGGGATTTGAACCCGGGACCTCTCGCACCCTAAGCGAGAATCATACCCCTAGACCACCGAACCATACACGCACGGGTTACTTCAAAAAAGACAGGCGTTGCATGCATTGTCTTTGGAGGTTTGTAAAGTTCCCAGTGTTTCGAATCCGAAACGGGTTAAGTACAAAATATATTCGTGGCGCCATCTACAGTTTTAAAACAAATCTAAACATTAACATTGTTACTGTTTAACAGCGCTTAATGTAGTACATGATATAGGATTTTCAGCAGTGTCCATGCCATAGCATAACTTTAATTATTTTTTTATTTCTTAATATGTTATCATTTAGTTGGTTAATTTTCCTCAAAAATAAATAAATGTAAAAGCAGTATTGAGTAGCTTATTTGAAAATAAAATAAACTACGGGAAAAAAATATAATTATAGAATTTTAAACTAAAAATCAATTACTTCATCATGAATATAAAAATATATTCCATACATAAATAAACAAATAAAAAAATTCACTTACCGAAAAGTTAAATAAACAACATTCGTTAGGTATTGTTGGATAAAGCATTAGTTCTGTAACCAGCAGTGACAATATATATATTTATAATTTTAATTTTAATTTTTTTTTAATTTTTGACTTACCGCAATCGAAAACATATTCAGTGATAAAATTGAATATTCAAACCAACAGTGATAGAATTTGAAAACAGAAAAAAAAACTTTTGAACTTGTAAGATGTGAGTAAAACTAACTAATAAAGTAAAAAAAAAATTATTTTGCAGACACACAGTAACAAACAAATTAATGAAATTGAAAAACAAACTTATTTGGATATTAAAACAGACAATTCAGTTATTTTCTAAGTAATGAATTTTTTGTTTGATTAATCACTTCCTATGAAAATGTCTTTGATTTAAAAATTAACAATAGAAACAATTTAAAAATATCGCTATTCATATTCAATATAATCATAAGAATAAAAATTAAATTAATTTGTAATGTGCTAAAAAATTTTTTAAGTAATTAATAAACAAGCCTATTTCACGCTGAAAAGGTTATCCTAAATATAAAAATTATAAACATTTAGATCAAAATTTCGAATAATTTTGAAGGAGAAAATATAATTCTTTTTCTGAATAACTGAATTTTATTCAAAGAACTTATCACATAGACAATAAATGAACTTGTTACACTCAAAATATTTTTCATACCATTTTCACAACGCAGTGATTTATTCTAAAAGTGGCATCATTTTAAATCAGCAGGACAAGGATATAAGTCAAATTTCTCTCTTGATTAGTTTAAACTTTTTTTTACAAGCAACATTGTAAATGTGTTTGGCAAATAATTACCCATAAAAACACATTGTACTTTGCATGCAGACACTTCTAATTAGCGTCATGATAATTAACCCAAGTGTTAAATATACTTGTTACCTGAATGAATCGAAGAAAAAATTAAACTATGCATTTATTACTTGAAAATAATAAATTTCGCTGCTTAACTTTTTAAAAATGTATTTGAAGTATTCAATTTAAAAATTGTTTTTTTTTTTTTAAATTTTGTATTTAACAAAAATTTTTAACTTAAAATGATTTATTGCTTTTTTAGAACTACTTTTCCAAACAACACCAGCGGTATGCCAAAAGGAACCAGAGTGCACATGAAAGTTCTTATAGACCCCCTTGAATAATTTTACGGCCTGTGAGATTTATTACAACATTACAAAATACAACAATACTAGTATTTTGTACAGTACTTTTTTCAGGTGTAACATCTTTCCTCTCAAATGCAGGATATTTGTTGGGAGTGATTTCGTGAAAAGGGACGGATGTGTGTAACACAGGGTGTGACGTAGGCGCGCGCTACTTGATTTGACCAATGAGAGTGCGTGGCTGTGTCTTTCAGCTACTCTCGTTCGGGGGTCCAACTCTAGTAGCCATCAAACACTCGAGCGCTTGACTCTAAATCCGTTAGTCATGATATTGGGGGACATAAGTACGGCAGAATGCTTATTTGAAAATGGACAAATAGTGATTTCGGCGGTCGTGTACATTTCTTCGAATCAAACGGTTAAAAAAATTAAAGAGTTCCTGCATTTTGTACTTTTATCATATAACGAAGGTGGTTCTGCTCTTTTAAAAAAATTATCACTCGCTTCCCCTGATTTTGAGTGGTGATTTCAACTTAAACTTCAGTTTGCCAATAGCTGAGCCACTCATAGCTTTATGAAGGTGAACTCAAGCTCGAAATGAACACAAATTAGAATGTTTTGACTGCTAACAGTGGTACTGTTATTGACGCTGTTTTTCAACGGTTTTTAATTACTTTGAAATTGACCTCAGGATCACAAGTAAAATGCTGTCAATTAGACAGTTCATTAAAAAGATTGCAACAAACTTCTTTCAAAATATTGATGATTCTAGTAATCTCTCGATCTTGGATATTGAAAAATATATCCCTGATCCAAATTTTAACAGACTTAGAAAAAATATTCTCTCAGGCCCCCCTTCATGTAATTATTTTTCTCCTCATCTCGCTTCCTCCATTTTAAATGCTTATTTCATCTTTTTTTCTCGAGTCCCCCGTGGCCTAGTGGTTAGAGTTAATCGCCCTCACTGCTTTGCATCGCGTTCGATCCCAAGATTCATCCATTTTTTACTTTTTACTCTTTAATTTTCCTCGGAAAATTATTCCGACTGATATCTTTTTATTTAAATGTTCCTCTACTATTTATATTCTTGACAGTATATTTTTAATAGCTTTTAAAAAAGCTGTTTTCTGTTTTATTTTCAGCTATTTTTTCATGATCCTAGCTGCATTCCCATTGGTCGGTTTAGCCCCGCCCACCCAAGATCGAAGTTTTAGCTTTATTTTCGGTGCTTTGTGCCGAATTTGAAGCTTCTTTTCTCAATTTTAATGCATTTTAATATTTTTATTTTTTTATTTTCCCAAAACTCGCAGTATTTTTATTTTATTTTTAAAGCATTTAAACTTAACAAAGGGCAAAAATCAATCATGTACAGTCACTCAAATACCTACTGATGAGGTTGTAGCTCGAAAGAGCTGGGTACTCAGGTCATCCCCACCCAAAGATGAAATACTTTGAAATTACAAGTACATGAGTCATATTTTAGTTATCATAAGTCTATTGTCTCCACTCTTCCCCAAATTGAACAAGAATAATTATTTTTGATAAAATATTGCACTTTTTACTCCTTTTGTTATATATATATAATTAAATACAATTTTCATTAAAGCTATAATTATTCTATAGAAATTTATTTCCAACCATACCCGATTCGTATTTTTTTTAGGAAAATAGTTAATATTGCGTATTTACCACGATATCATGTCACACGTTACACATCATATGCGACTACTGTAAGACTAGTTTCTTTTTACAGGGTCTTTTTTTAAACAAATAAATTCCATAACTGTTTTCATTTTATCACCTTTGTCCTGTTAGTGTGAATCAGAAATTTATTAAACATAATTTGCGCTCCAATGTAACGAATGACTCTAAACACCAGACCACGGGGGACTCGTACAAAGAGGTGGAGGAAGCGATATTTGAGAGGAGAAAAAAGAAGAAACGAGTCTTACAGTAGTCGCATATGATGTGTAACATTTGACATGTTATCGTGGTAAATACGCAATACTAACTATTTTCCTGACAAAAATATGAATCGGGTATGATTGGAAATAATTTTCTATCGAATAATCATAGCTTTAATGAAAATTGTATTTAATTAACAACAAGAGTAATGCAATATTTTATCAAAAATAACTATTCTTATTTAATTTTTGGAAGAGCGGAGACAATACACTTACGATAACTAAAATATGACACATATACTTGTGATTTCAAAGTATTTCATCGTTGGGTGGATGACCTGAGTACCCAGCTCTTTCGATCTACAACCTCATATCAGTAGGTATTTGAGTGACTCTTGTGGAAAACCCCCGGGTTCCACCCTGGGCACCAAGATTAATTTGAGGCAAAGAATGACCAGAAGCTATTTGTATAATGACTTATACACTTGATTCAAATATTAGAAACTCTAATGACGTATAATATTTATATGCATGCGTCAAACAAAAAGGAATTTACCTTTAATATTAAATTAAATTACGAAATATGAAATTAATCAATAACTACGCGTAAAATCAATAAGGTCTACCGAAATAGGTGGTCTGAGAAATACACGCAACTCGAATTATTAACTTTCATTAACTTAAACTAATTTTATTAAACTAACGCTTGTTTTATGCGATAATAAACTATAGTATATCACCTGGTAATACTTTGATATCTTCACATGAATGTTACCCTTTAATATTCCTTCGTAGAGTACTAGCAGTAATGCTTCACCATCGTAATCCAATTGAATGCTGTACCCGTTGACTCTATTGCTGCTGGCTCAATAGCCTTCATCTTTGCCAACTTACAACGCTCTACTTAAATACCCTATCTACTCTTTGCATATCCCGTTCTCTTCTTAGAGTTGATTGGAAATATATATATGCGAATTTATAATCCCCCCAAAGACACCTAAGAATATTAGTGGAAAGGTTCCGTACAGATTCGTCACACTGTACATGATTGACTTTTGCCATTTGTTAAGTTATTGCTTTAAAAATAAAATAAAAATACTGGGAATTTTGGGAAAATAAAAATTTAAAACATTAAAATGCATTAAAATTGAGAAAAGAAGCTTCGAAGTTCGCACAAAGCACCGAAAATACTGTTAAAATTTTGATCTTGGGTGGGCGGAGCTAAACCGAACAATGGGAATGCAGCTAGGATCATGAAAAAGTAGTTAAAAATAAAACAGAAAATAGCTTTTTTAAAAGCTATTAAAAATATACTATCAAGAACAAAAATAGTAGAGGAACATTTAAATAAAAAGAGATCAGTCGGTATAATTTTCGGAGGAAAATTAGAGTAAAAATTGAGAAATGGAAGAATCTTGTGAGATAGAACCCGAAACAAAGAATAGTGAGGGAATGTCTCTGAGCACCAGACCACGGGGGACTCGTACAAAGAGGTGAAATAAGCATTTAACATGCAGGAAGCGATATTTGAGAGGAGAAAAAAGAAACGAGTCTTACAGTAGTCGCATACGATGTGTAACATATGGCATGCTATTGTGATCAATACGCAATATTAACTTTTTTCCTGAAAAATATATGAATCGGGTATGATTGGAAATAATTTTCTATCGAATAATCATAGCTTTAATGAAAATTGTATTTAATTAACAACAAGAGTAATGCAATATTTTATCAAAAATAATTATTCTTGTTCAATTTGGGGGAAAGTGGAGACAATAGACTTATGATAACTAAAGTATGACACATATACTTGTGATTTCAAAGTAATTAAAAACCGTTGAAAAACAGCGTCAATAACAGTACCACTGTTAGCAGTTGAAACATTCTAATTTGTGTTCATTTCGAACTTGAGTTCATTCATAAAAGCTATGGGGGGTTGAGCTTTTGGCAAACTGTCAAAGTTAAAGTTAAAATGACCCCTCAAAATCAGGGGAAGCGAGTGATAATTTTTTTTTAAAAAGAGCAGAACCACCTTCGTTATTTGGTAAAAATACAAAATGCAGGAAATATTTAATTTTTTTTTAATCGTTTGATTCGATGAAATATATACGACCACCGAAATCACTATTTTTCAATTTTCAAATAAGCGTTCTGCCGCACTTCTGTGCCCCAATATCGTGACTGATGGGTTTAGATAAGTTGAGTGCTTGATGGAGTGTCTGCTTTCCGCAGGGAAGCTTAAACTCCTGTCATGGAAAAATGGGGAGTAAACATTGGCTTGGTTTTACCTTAGCCCTTTGCTGCTTTAAAATAATTATACTTAGAGATAAAATTAAAATTAAGAATTTACATGATGATAATAAAATTGCGTGAAAATTTAAGAATCATTAGGGTGTGAAAAAAATGGTGTTGAAAGTAGGTGAGAGAGGTTACTTTTAATTATTTAGTGTAATTGTTTGTGAGTTTGTGTTTGTGCAGAAAATTAACTGTGCCGAACGATGGCTTCCCCAGAGACCGAACTAGTGCAGTCGGCTTGAAAATCCAGAATGGGGAGGGAGAAAAAAACGAGCGACGCGGAGAAACCATTTCGTCAAAATCAGCCCTCGGTCTGAAGAGTCGCACATTGAAAGATGGTAAATTCGCATAATTTTGAAGATTGCAGTAGAAACAATTTGGAAAAGATGAATTTAGGTAAGAATATTTCGAGGACGATTAAAAAGAGGATTTAATTTATGTTTTCAATTCTAGCTATTGCTCTATTATCATGCGAGTCTATTTTTTCAAAGAATTTAATGGCTACTTTATTGTATACTTCTTTAAGAGTTTTGAGCTTTAGGGCAGATCTAAGATCATCATTTCTCATGAACCAGTATGCGTTTGGGATAATTCTAATTATTTTATTTTGAGTAGTTTCTAAAATTTTTATGTTAGAATAGGCTGCGTGCCCCAGATTGGACATGCATGAGTGAGAACAGATTGGATGATCATTTTATAAATACGCATCTTGTTTTTAATAGATAAACATGAATTCCGGGCAATTAATGGGTAAACTTTAGCCACGGCAATATTGAAGTTTCTGCGAAATTGTGTTATATGTTGTTTGAACGTGAGGCGTTTATCTAGAATTACACCTAGGTATTTAGTGTTGCGAGACCAGGGGACGTGGGTGTTATGTAAATACAAACCAGGTGGTTGTTTTTTAAATGTGGTAAGAGAATAAGGCCTCTGTTTTTGATACATTTAATTCAATTTTCCAGATTGAGAACCATTCTTCTAATTTCGCTAAGTGTTTGTGTAGAAAGTGCGTGATGAGAGCAAGTTCGTTGCTTTGCGCGCAGATCGAGGTATCATCAGAATACATGGAAGTTGTGGTCTGGCTGGTCCTAGGAATATCATTTACATAGATATTAAAGAGGGCAGGGGCTAATAAACTTCCTTGTGGGACCCCACATTGTACGGGTCTGTTTGTAGAGTGGATGTTATTCATTCTGACAGAGAAAGTTCTATTGCAAAGGTAAGAAGAGATTACTTTGATTAGGTGAGGAGGGGTGTTATATATATATATATATATATGTGGGAGACAACAAGGGGTCCAAGACGTGTTTCTCTTACTTCACATTTATTTTAAAATTAAACAAAAATTAATTAAAAAGGTAGTTTTTACAGATAAGTTTGACGATGATATTCAGAAGGTAACGCCTGCTCGCGCACCTCTCGCGTTCTCTCTTTCTCCCTCTTAAAAGTTTTTGTTTTACTTTCACTAGTTCAACAGTTTCCACGGTTTCAGTTCTCATTAGCTGCGCCTGCGCGCGAAGACTGTGTTTTGCTTTTGGCTGCATGCCACAACGGCCATTCTGACCGTACGCTGTCCGCAGCGGTATTTCCATGGAGACCAGAGGAGAATCTGAAACATACAAAAAAAAACGGAACAGACAAGGACTATACGACAAATATATAGAGATTAAACATATCATAATTTTTCTGAACTAGACAGTTTCTCCATCATGTGAAGGCATCTCTTCGACATCCGGAAGGTTCCACAGGAAAACATTGTTTTTCACAGGCAAGAACGTCGTTTTCAACAAGTTGATCTTTGGTTGAACGCATCGATTTTTTCCTCTGTAGAGTTCTGGACGTCTGTTCAAAACGATTTCTCTTTTTCCTTCGCTTCCACTGCCAAGGCTCAAAAAATTTTCGGAGCAACACAAACCGTCGATGTTTACTCTTCATAGGTAAAGGGTTAGGTGAGCGGGAGATAAATTCCACGGAACTCGTTTTCATGGCACCATTGGCTTTCTTACACAATACTATATCAGAACATTTTTCTCTTACAATACTCAATTTTAACTTAGTAATCTTAATTTTATTACATTTATAATCCTTAATTAGAGAACTCGAATCATTTCTAGTATTAAAGTTTTTAACATATAGCAAATCATAACTAGAGTTTTCTATCACATTTGAAACAGAAACATTTGGAAAAGAAACACCACAATCTGCACTCAAAGAGGATCCACTTTCACTCAATAAAACATCGCTCTTTGCGTGGCCTAGTTTCTCTATTTCAGAATATATACTGGGATGTATAATAAATTCTTCGGTCAAGGTCGGTGATATCGCCGTTCGCACACTTAGGCTAGGAGACTGTTGATTAAGAGAAATATTTATGGGTTTAACTTCTACCATACGCTGTTCGCCAAAACATGAACTTAATGTTATGATTTCTTCGGAAGGTGTTTGCACTCTAATTAGTGAGGAATTTAAAACTGGGATCTGGCAACCTGAATCAATCAAAGCTGTTACGAGCTGATTTTCCACAAAAATGTTTACGTATTGAAGATTTGCGCATTCATCGCTATTTTGTTTTTCGCTCTCGATTTTCAAAGTATTCACGTTTATTTTATTATGGATGTGATCATTAGATTCTTTAGGTTTAAAACGCTTCTCACAGTCTCTTGCGCAATGAGATGAATCACCGCATATATAGCAATTTTTATTTTCTCTTTCATGATATTGGGGATAGTTCTCTTTAATCTTTGTTTTAAAGTTTTGTGATTTATTTTTAAAGGGGTCTTGGGTATATCCATAAGTAATAGGAATTTCTTTATGTGATCCGCTTCTAGATGAAATATAAATATCACACTCTTTAGCTAAATCAATAGGCCTAAACCAATCTTCTGCTTCTCGAATGCCAATATGAGTTGCAGTTTCCTTATTTAAAGTTTCAAATAATTTATCAGAAATTATAAGATCACATAGAGATTCAAAGGAATTAATTTTTTTTTAACGAACAATAATATTGGAAGTTTGCCGTCAATCTTGCAGCAAATTGGATGTATGTCTCGCCTGATGATTTTACAGCATTTTTAAATGAGTTTAAACACTCGCGAGGGGTTAATTGGAATTCTCTGAGTACTATAGATTTTAGTTTTCATAGTCATTTAATTCCTCTTCTTTAATATACAGTAAGACGTTATGAGCTCTTTCGCCCAGAAGATTTATTAAAATTTCAGATTTATATTCGTCATTTATTTTCTTGGTTAAAAATGCGAGTTCTAATGATTGGAAGAACAGATTAAAATTTTCAGATCTGGTGGGAACAGGAAGAGATAAAGTTTTTATACTTTTTATCATATTTTCTATGTTAGTTTCGAACTGTTTTTCTTCGACTTTAGCTGCAGGATTTAAACTTAATGCTTTATTTTTAGCCAATTGCAGTTCGATTTCTTTTCTAATTTTGCTAACTGAAGTTTCGCGAGCTCAATTTTTTGTTCTGAAGTTACCTCTCTTTCGTTTTGCGATACTCTCTCATCTATACAGTTTTGAATTAAAGTTTTAACGAAATCTGGATCACTTTCAAATGTACTACTGTTCTCAATTTTAGTCTTTAGTTTAACTATAGTGTCAGTACTTTCGACAGTACCGTCTAGCTCCTCAACGACTCTTATGAGATCCTATTTAAGAGCGTTTTTATACATTTTATAAAAATTTTGAAAGATCCTACCTTTTTTTTTTTTTTTTCTCTGGCTCCCCTTGTTGCTCGCACGTACGATGTATCCAATGAAGAAAAATTTCGATTCCACTGATTTCACCTCTTCGCAGGTAATATCTTGAAATTGTAGTTCCGGCCTCTACACAGGCGGATTATTCACACTGAATTAGTTCCAACCTCTACACAGGCGGGATTTTCGTCGATGGGTTTTCCAACCTCTACACAGGCGGAATATTTGTCGATGGTTCGTTGAAAAATACACCTCTACACAGGTTATTTTGTTATTTGTTCCGACCTCTACACAGGCGGAATGAAGTTGAAAAATTCAACCTCTACACAGGTTGAACGAAGTTTCCGAAAAATGGCGGAGCGTCTCCTTCACGGACGCTGTTGTTCATTGTCCAGACTTTGGTTCAAAATCGAAATTTTATCCATCCCGGCCGAGCCCCCATAATTTGTGGGAGACAACAAGGGGTCCAAGACGTGTTTCTCTTACTTCACATTTATTTTAAAATTAAACAAAAATTAATTAAAAAGGTAGTTTTTACAGATAAGTTTGACGATGATATTCAGAAGGTAACGCCTGCTCGCGCACCTCTCGCGTTCTCTCTTTCTCCCTCTTAAAAGTTTTTGTTTTACTTTCACTAGTTCAACAGTTTCCACGGTTTCAGTTCTCATTAGCTGCGCCTGCGCGCGAAGACTGTGTTTTGCTTTTGGCTGCATGCCACACATATATATATATATATAATTTTGATTAGTTTATAGAGTAGGCCTGTGTGTCACACTCTATCTAAGGCTTTTTGGATATCAAGGAAAACAGCTCCTGTTGATTTACGATCTTTAAATCCTTTTTGAATGTACTCCACCACCCACAAAAGCTGATGTGATGTGGAGAGTTCAGCTCGGAAGCCGTGCTGCTGGGGAATGAGAATGTCATTGGTGTTGAGATGTAAGCAGAGCCTGTTTAGAATAATTTTCTCAGCTGACTTACTGAGAATCGGGAGCAATGAGAAGGGTCTGAATCTTTCTGGTAAAGTTGGATCCTTACCAGGTTTGAAAATTGGGATAACTGAAGCTGTTTTCCAGGCTTGTGGGAAGTAACCCACTTTTAGGATATTTTCAATAATTTTAGTAATTTGAACGATAGTGGATTTATTAAAGTTTCGGACCATCTTGTTCGAAATTCCTTACCTTCCAGGAGCTTTCCTAATTTTTAATTTGTTAACATAGGTAAGAATTTCAGAGGGTTTAGGGTTAGTTGGGTTATCATCGAAATTCTTATCGTTAATTAAAAATCTAGAAACCAGCTGTGTTTGGTTTTTGTCGTGTTATGGATTGGAAATGTCGTTCAGTTTAAATTGATTTTCGAGAGAGTCCGCTGATGTTTCAGCTTTTTCTGTGTCCGAATATGCTATGGTGGTGTGACCTTTGAGTGTATAGGAATGGGAGATCTCTTTTCCCTGAAACTTCTAGCTAAGCCCCATAAGGAAGGGTCATCAGTGTCCAGAGAAGTGAGCGTTTATTCCCACTGTTTTTGAGTGAAGTAACGGACTTTCCCCTGTGAATTTCGTGTTGGAGTCTATTTAGAGTAGTTTTATCTGATGGGTGACGAGTGTATTGATAAATTTTGCGATCTTTATTTCTAAGTTTAAATAGCGTTTTTAAATCACTATCCTCTGTTGATAAGAGAGTTGGTAACATTTACAAAGGTTAATCTTGGGATAACCTTTTTTGAATCGAAAGATTTAGGCTGAGATTTATTTTCACCGTTGCGATTTTCTGCGGCGGCTCCTTTTTTTAGATTTAATTTGAGGAAAGGCCTTGTGCTAGTGTGCCAGTTTGCCATATGGCCTTTCTCTTTGCAGTTAATGCATCGGAGATTTCAATGCATTCTTTGATAGGACAGTCCCCGGTGCGATGGCCCTTGGAGCATTTCGAACATCTGGGTTTCATCTCACATTTCGCAGAAGTGTGATTGAAGTAATTACAGTTATAAAACTGTGTAGCCCCGGGTCGTTTTTTGAAAGGGTCTATAACTATGGACATATAGCAACATTTGCTGACGTCATATATGTCCATGGCATCTTCTGCGTTTTTTCTGACCTCCACCATGAAGATGGGGAGAGGAAATTTAGATTTCCTCTGGGTCAGTTGTGCAACTTTTATTACGGGCACACCTTGTTCGGTGAGGTTCCTTTTGATATCCTCAATCGAAGTGGAAGGGAGACCCTTGATAATCACTTGGAGGGGACGGTCAACTGGGGAGGGAATGGTGTAAAACTCCTCCCCTTTTTGTTTTAGTAGAGTGGTGATAGCTCTGTGCTCCTCGATATTGGATGCCTGGATTTTAATATAATCACCGGTCAGTTTGTTAACTGATTCTGGGAAATTTTTGTTTAATTCTTGGAAGAACAAGGTTGTAGCTCTTTTTGTACCTGAGCATTACAGGTTTAATTTTGGGGGAAAGTTCAGCTACTTGGGCTGTTTTATCCGTTACGACAATTTCCGGTTCGTTGATAGTGAGGTCAGTGAAGGCATTTTTTGTAGGGATGACGTCATCCCTAGATTGATCAGAATCCTACTTGGACTTTTTTGCAGGGTTTTTATTATTGGTCTCAGCTTTAGCAGTTGAGCCTTTTTCCAATTTTTTTGTTAAGAAAATTGGGATTTTCCAGTTTCTTATCCAGAATAAGTGTTGCCGGTAAAATTGAAGACTCTGCTGGTCCTTTTTGTTTAGGTCGAAACGAGTAAGGCCAGTTCAAGTTTTTGTGGGTGCAGCATTGGATAGGGCAAGAAAAGAGAACTTTCAACTCACCCATTCTGACAGCGAATTCCAGTTCAGCCTGTGCTTTCTCGTTGATGAGAGCATACAGCTGAGCAGCATTCCGTGATGTATTTGTCAAAAGTTTCAATTTCGATCAGGTCTTGGAGGTACATGATCCGAATTTCCTTTATTTTAATAAGCTTTCCTGTGTTTTTTATTTGTGCACAGTGAGCAAGTGATCGTTGGGTTGGTGGTGAATGCGTGGGCACAGGCGGATGTTCCGTACCTAGTTGCATCGCTTCAACTCCTGATCTCTCTTCCTCGTGACCGTTAATGACAGTCTCGAGGGGCTTGCACTTGCCAGAAGAGAGCAAATGAGTATTCACCAATTCAAAAACGTAATCCTTTACTTTGTCATGCGTCGAATTCGATGCAATATGACCAGATTGTTAATCAACGGATGTAGAGTCAAGAGCTCGAGTGCTTGATGGCTACTAGAGTTGGACCCCCATACGAGGGTAGCGAAAAGACACAGCTACGTACTCTTATTGGTCAAATGAAGTAGCGCGCGCTTGCGTCCCATCCTGTTACAGACATCCGTCCCTTTTCACGAAATCACTCCCAACAAATATCCAGCAACCGAGAGGAAAGATGTTACACCTTAAAAAATATCTCACTAATTAGATAAATTAATCATTATTTGACCATGACATTATGATTATCATATTATCTATGTGTGTATATGCGAAAAACAATAATAATATGCCAATCTGCTTTAAATGTTCAACCCAATAATTGTTTGTAAAGACATATATTTTGTATGCGGCCTGAGGGATTATATTAATTTTTCGAAGTGTCCCACGAAATTATTAGGATTAGACACCCCTGGCTTAGTTACAAATCGATCCCTTTGGAAAGCAACCACCTTCCGCACTCAGCCTTTATTAAACAAATAAATAAATATATACATATGTTATGTTGCTATTGGGATGTATTCGTAAACTCTTTTGACAGAATAATCTGTTTATTTTTCAAACAAGAATAAATAAAATAAAGAATAACAATTAATGAATTAAGTGAAACTTTTAACGTACGTCTATGCCTAATTAGCTGTCATTATTTTAAAGAGTTATTACTGCTCTGCCGATGTGCGTCTGCCTGTCTCTTGCGTTCTCAACTTCTCTCGTGTTCTAAGATCACTTCTCTCGCTACCTCTGCCGTCAGATTCATTGCCCTCTCGTTTCCTTTCGAAGCCACCTGGGAGGGGATATTGGGGGGCTTGCAGTAGCACGTAGCGCCGTCCACTTCACACACACACACACACACACACACACACACACACACACACATATATATATATATATATTATTATTTTTATTTTACAAATGCCAGGCCATTGACCATCAGGTCATTAGGAAACGGACTATCCAATACCTTTTTACAATGCATTTAAGATCATTCAGTGCAGAGCACTCGTCCAAATGAGCGGCAGTCATGTCTTGTCCAGTGTCACATAAAACGTAGATAGGTGAAGTCACTAAATTAAAACGAAACAGAAGAGCACAAAGGCAGTCATGTCCGGTTAAAAGTCTAAATTTAGCCACAGCAGCAGCACGAGGAGAACTTGGAATACCGTGGGATTTCTTACATAGTGTACTCCAAGGCTTATCACGAGAAGAAGCTGTAAGGCGAAATGATTCCCTAAAAATCCTTTTAATTTCCAGTTTGGCAGAATGAAGTGTCAGGTCTCTGCGAAAGTTCTGAAGGATACCCATTCCCTTTTTTGCCAAAAAGTCTGCCCTCTGATTTCCCCAAAGACCACAGTGGGATGGTACCCATTGAAAGACGATCTTTCCTTTTATCTTTCCCAGGAGTTCTCTACACAGTTCTGCACACGTAAACAATTGTTCTCATTATAGTTGGACAAAGCCTGAAGGGCAGAAGTAGAATCTGAAAGAATTACAGCTCTTTCAATGGGGGAGACGAACAGCAAGTTGCTGAAGGGCTATATGTATAGCTTCAACCTCACCATCAAAGTGAGTTGTCAAAGGGCCGGCGTGTAAATAGAAGGAGAAGAGGTGACTAAAAACACCAATGCCAGCGCCTTGGGCAAAGTCCAAGAGTGAGCCATCTGTGTAAATGTGAAGCCACTCCTCCGGTGGGAAGCGGGTATTGATAGTTTCCAAAGCTATAGCGTGAAGAGCAGTTGGACTTAGATCACGTTTTCTCACATTCAGAACAAGGTCCAATCTGATGTCGAGTATTGCGTTGTCGAGTGGGTTAGCAAAAGACAGTAATTCAAAGGGCACATCATTAATGATTTTATATTGAATGTTCTCACGAACACATTGAATAAAGCCCTTTTGAGTCTTAAGATTACGTCCTCCATCTGAATCATAGTCCCGCCAGAATGAATTATTTGGGAGTCTAATAAGTCTATTGAAGAGAATAGCAGCATTCTTCTCAATTATATTAGTGAATGGCTGAAGGTCGCAAAGTAACTGCATGGCAAGTACTGGAGTAGTTTTAACTTCGCCAGTGATCATGCGAAGGGCTTAGTTATATATATATATATATTATTATTATTATTATTATTATTATTATTATTATTACGGATTTCGTTACATTGAACTACGATGCAATTAAGTGGATGGCATCTGAGCTGGCACTGTAGTTAATATAATTTTTACATTTTATAGGTAATGCACTCCTTACTTTGCCCTTTATAATATTGCATTTCGCATATCTTGTTGGTCTTGATATTTCTCTGAAAACAGATTGAAGCAGGGATCTTAGAGGTTCAGAAGCTTTTAGAAATTTTTTACCAAACAATTTCCTTAATTAAAGTTACAATAATCTGATCGTTCTTCTTCTCTTAACATTCATCTTCGGAGCTAGGGATGGTCAGCATTGTAACGTAGTAACTCCCAACAGAGATCAGCGTCTTTGGTGAACCCGACACCCACACGTGCTTCTTGCAGCTGCAGCGGAACCCCTTTTTGTCCCCCGAGGAATCGAACCCCTTCGACCGGAAGATGAGAGGGAGAGATGCTTTGAACTTACACGGGAGCGGTGGCCAACGATTCCTCCTCTCACAAAATATTGGACTCAAACAATCTTTAATTAAGTTTAATAACTTCAATGTATAATTCAGTAAATAATATTCAATAGTTGTGACGTAAATAAATTCAATATTAAAATTAACCAAGAATACGCTACCGTTATTCTTTCAAACGTTACAGCTTAGAGATTTGGTGGCAGAGCTTTGGATAAAAAGTTAGCATTCAGGACCCGTGAGAGGAGGAAATTTGGGGGTTTTACGGAGGAGAAAAAGATATTTTCGAAGTCGTTTCGTGGGTTAATTCAGCTTCGGAGAAGGAGAGCGTCTTGCTCAAAAAAGATCAAACCGATTTATATAGTTTACGAACGGAGAGAGAGAGAGTGTCCGGAGGGAAAGCGATCTTCGGAAACAGTGCTGCGATTATATTCATCTTTGAAGCCGTGCCACGAGTGAATTCAAGACTGGTCAAACTGACCACACTTATTGTTAGGGGTGAAAAAGCAGTGCTGTGATTGAATTCATCTTTGAAGCCGTGCCATGAGTGAATTCAAGGCTGGCCAAACTGACCACACTTATTGTTAAAGGTGAAAGATTCAAGATTGGTCCAAAGAACCATTGTTCGTTCTGAAGAGTTCAAAACCACTAGTGCCATATTACTGCACATAATTTGCTTCCGACAGCAAGCGGAGTACTTCAAATGGGTGAGTACTGTTATATTTTTGAGTTGCAAACTGCATATTGTATTAGGAAGTTTGGTTAAAATGTTCTTTATAAATTTTGAAATACTTAGTGTTTTTTCTTGCATGGGAACAGTGCTATTTTGTTTCTAGAGAATTGTAATTGTATTTCAAGCATTGTGTTCTATTTTAGCTTAAGATTTATTGTGTTTTAAGTCTCTTGAATGATTTTGATTATCTTTGGTTTTAATTTTTCTTTGTGTATTTCTGTGTATGCATGGGACCAGTTTTATTGTATTACTGGAGAATAGTAAAAAAAAATAGTGCAAAATTTAGCGTGACATTTATTTGATATTGTTTAGAAATGGCTTTCTTTAGTAAAGGGAAAAAGCAAGATACGTTGCAACTTGCTGAGGAATCAGGAATAAATGCCACCTTAAATATGACTGTCCCTAGCATAAAAATTGCAACCACTAACAGTGAGGGTTATGAAGAGGAATTTCTTAAAAATCTCTATGAGACTATCATTGAAAATGGGAAAAGAGAGGAGGAGTTAGAAAGGGCTGAAAAAAGGAGATTGGAGGAGTTAGAAAGGGCTGAAAAAATGAGAGTGAAGGAGTTAGAAAGGGCTGAAAAAATAAGATTAGAGGAGTTAGTAAAGGAGCAGGCATTGAAAGAGAAAGAATTACAGCTGAAATTTGATTTAGAAAGGTTTAAAATAAAATCCGGATATAAGGTAAACGATGAATCAAACGATTCTATAAATACATGTTCTGTAACCTCTAATTTAAACTTAAAAAAATTGATTCCAGATTTCAATCCTAAGCAGTCAGATATTAGTTTATATCTAGTGATCTTCGAATGCCAGGCTAAAACGGCGTCAATAGAAAAGAAAGAGTGGGTGGGGCAATTATTGGGTTTGTTACCCCTTGAGATCGTGTAATTTATTGCTCGCGAACCGGAGGAACAAGCCGAAAATTACGATTATGTAAACAAATTATTACTTAAAATATTCAAGTTAAGTCCGAATGTCTTTCGGCCAAAATTTATCCAACACCAGAAGAAATACGATAGCACCTGAAATGATTTCACTTTTGAAATTACGAATTATCTAGATGAGTGGCTGATTGGCTTATATAGAAATAAATACGTTTCAAGATCTTAAAGATCTAATGGTGGTAGATCAATTAAAAAAACGCGCCAATGCTAGTATGAAAGATCATTTTTTAGATAATTGGGCAAACCTTAAATCAGCTACTCAAATAGCAGAACTCTTTGATAACTATGAGGACGTCCGAAAGGTAAATTCGAAACCCATGGATAGGTTGGGCAGGAATGATAAAATTTTGACATACTCAGGGGTCAAGGAAAAAGAAAACAGATTTGGGAAAACTTCCCCCAGATTAGGAGCTTCTGTTCCGGAGAATACTAGAGAGAGAACTTTTGAAAAACGCATGATACCGAGATGCTATCATTGCAATATGCCCAGACATACAAAAGCCGTTTGCCCTAAATTAATAAAAACCAAAACGACGGAAACTCTCAATAATATTGAAGGAAATGAAAACCCGGATTTTCTTAATTCATAAACAGTGGTGGCAAAAAGTCCTGAACAAACTCATTTTTTTGCGTAATTTTTGTGTTTGACTTCATTTTTCGTTATGAAAGTATCGCACTATCTTAAATATTATTATTGATTTTTATGTATTTTTTCATGCAGATTTCAAATCTGTTTGTAGATTTCATCTAAAGTAAATAGTTTCATTGATATGTTGCAAAAACCTTGACAAGAAAGCACAGGGTCACTGTAAGAATGAGCGAGTGCGTTTTCCACCAATGAAATGCTCCATTATTTCAACCAATCAGAGGGCAATAGCAATAAAGGGTTGAAAGTAAAAGGTGAAACGTGGTTTATTGTATTGAATGCAGTTGTGTGCTCGTGGAAAATAATGTATTTAAAGCAATTTGAAGTGCGTTTGTGGAAAATATTGGAATTATGGCTAAATTTTCATATCTGCCTGAGAATGAAAGGTACAAAAAATACTTTTGAAGGAAGAAGGTTATTCTATGCGCCAAATTGCTGCTAAAGTACCATGTGGCCTTTCTACTGTTGTGAGAACTTTGAAAATATTTTTCGAAACAAATGTTATTGCGGACAGGGGGCGGTCAGGATGACCAAGAAAACATCTTTACGTGAAGACAGGTTATTGCACAGAATTTCAATTTCAAACAGAAAGCTTAATTCCTCGCAAATTTTGAAACAATAGACTTTGACATTAAATGTGAGTGTGTGCCCAAGAACTGTTAGAGGAAGACTGCTGGAAATTGGGTTATATGGCTATAAAGTGCGGCCAAAACCATTACTGACTGAATTTAAACGCAAGAGGCGATTGACGTGGGCAAGGAAACATTCACTATGGACTACTAAAGACTGGGAAAAGGTAATATTTAGTGACGAGAGAGTCAGTTTTGTATTTCTGGCAACCAAAGTAGTGCCTATGTAAGACGACGCACTCATGAGGAATTCAGCCCTCAGTGCCTGAAGCCCACAGTAAAGTACCCGACAAAAGTGATGGTATGGGGTTGAATATCTTCTCATGGTGTTGGAAGACTTCATATCGTTAGCGGAACACTGAGAGCCATGGATTACATTGAAATACTACAAAATAAATTGTTACCAACTGCGAGGTACCTTTTTGGGAATCAGTCATGGATTTTTCAGGACGATAACGCCCGTTGTCATCGCGCAAAGATAGTCCAGAAATGATTGAAAGACCATACTGTGAATGGAATGAACTGGCCAGGACAGTCTCCCGACCTTAATCCGATAGAGAACTTATGGTTTAAAATTGGTTATGAAATTTCAAAGAAAAAACCTTCAAACAAACGTGAATTAATTGAAGTTTTAATATTTTCCTTCAACCATATTGTCACGAAAGATCTTCTTTTGAAATTGGTGCATTCCATGCCAAAAAGATGTAGAGCCGTAATTAAAGCAAACGGCTGGCCCATAAAATATTGATTTTCTAATATGTGACAACAATGTAATTTTTAAAATGCTTATATATATATATATATATATATATATATATATATATATATATTAAATATACCGTGTTTGTCGATTTTCGTGTTATTTTTCTTTGCATATTATGTTATTCTATATTGTTTTATTCTGCACACATTTCACATTATTGTGTTAAGGCAGCTTTACTTCAAAAAATATTTTAGTCATTAAAAAACTAGTAGTAGATTTGAAATCAGCATAAAAAAATACATTAAAATCAATAACAATATTTAAGATAGTGCGATAATTTCACAACGAAAAATGAAGTAAAACACAAAAATTACGCTAAAAAATGAGTGTGTTCAGGACTTTTTGCCACCACTGTACAACAAAGGGCTCTGTGAATGGTCACGAGATAGACATTCTTAGAGATACGGGAGCGACAATAGATTTAGTATGTACAAAATACATTAATTCTTCTTCTTTCTCTAGTGAAAATGTTTGGGTAAAACAAACGTTACGCCCAGAATTGGTTTGTTTACTTTTGGCGGTCGTGGAAATTTCCGGAAATTTTCGAATGGTGCAAACTAAGGCAGCGGTTTTTGGAAATCACTTAAACCAACGCGGTCGATATTTGCTTGGAAATAAAACGGCCGAGCTAATAAAAGGAAATTTAGGCTATAATTTCCTGTCAGTCGAAATACTGAATGCTGTCCGGATGAGTTCTGAAGTCAAAGTGGTTAGAGAAGAAAGGGAGGGGGTAGATAGTAGTGATGCTAAGAAAGGGGAAGATTTGGCTATAATTGTTTCTTCGTATGCAGAGGACGAAATTTTAATACTTGCACTCCAGGAATATGATCAGGGTACTTCTTTTACCAGTGCTCTGACTACCAAGTTTTTTGAAAGATTCGGAATACTTGTCAGGCACAGTTCCGTGTATCATCCACAGAGTAACCCTGTTGAGCGATTTCATCGAACGTTGAAACGACTCTTACGAGTCTTATGTTTAGATGCAGGCTCCGAATGGGACAAACAGCTTCCCTCAATTCTTTTAGCGTTACGGACTGTATCTCACGAAAGTACAGGGTTATACACCGTCAGAGGTGGTGTATAGGAAAAATTTGCGAACCCCAGAGACTTTAGTAATGGAACATTGGATGGAACCGGAAGAAGAAAGTGATCTCGTCACTGAATATATGTTTAAGTTAATAAATAGATTACAAAGATGTCAAGAAGTAGCTATAAATAAAATGGAGGAAATGCAAGTTAAGCGGAAAACTTGGTATGATAAAAACGCAGTAAAACGTGAATTTAAGGATGGGGATTTAGTCCTAGTGTTAGCTACATCCAGAGCAAATGAATTAGCAGTGCAGATATGCTAAAACCATATTACAAAAGGCCAGCACACGTTAACGAAATTACTAATGATGAAACGCAAAACTCTCTCGCAGACGAGGAATTAGAAATCACGTACTTAGAAAACAATTCCCTCGTTTATGATTTTGAGGACGTAATCCAGGCTAGCGAATTGAACAAATACCTTCACGACAGACAAATGGATGGACTGCGCGAATTATTAAATAAATATTCTAAATGTTTTTCAAACAATCCCAGTTTAACTAATCTAGTTGAACACGAAATCCAGTTAGTTAGTGATCACCTAGTTAGGACGAAGCCCTATCGAATGTCGCCCCGACAAAATGAAATTTTAAAAAATAAAATTAACCGAATGTTAAGGTAACAGAACACCTTCGAAGAAATTTTTTTGAATTAACCTGAATTTTGCCTGTAAATGCATATTTTATGACGTTATGGGTCTCTAAAATTAGAAAAATACCCAAGAAAAGTTTTGTTAGTGTACATTTTTAGTGTCAAAGGAGTATTTTATAAAAAAATAAAAGCAAAAATCAGACTTTACGCAAAACATGATAACTGAAAATAAAATAAATGGACATTTTGTAAATTGAATAATATAGCATACAACCTTATCTAGGGAATAGACTCTTATTTTAGTAATATAGCTATTACGTGGGAAGTTATTGTTTTTCGAGCTTCTATACTTTGACATTTTCTTTAAAAGCTGTTGTAATTTTCATTTTATTGCTATATAAAAAATTTCTACTCAACACAAACTCTTAAGAAAGGTCTATTCCCTGTATAAGTATTGAAAAAACATACATATAAAATTTTTATATCATTCAAGCATAACTTTTTGAGATATTGTGTTTTGAGGTAAGAAAAAATGTAAAAAAATTCATTTTGAGAAAACGACAAAAATAACATTAAATTATTCTGATTACAAGATAAACACTTACTTTCTTTTTAAAATGCACCAGATTTATAATTCTTCCCATCTTTGACTTCTAAAACACTAATTTTTTCCTTTTTAAGTGCTCTTAAAATTTTCCTGTTTTTCTTTGTTTTGGGGTCCGCATTATGAATTGATTCACGGATTCTGCATTTATCTAAATGTTTATATCCCCGTAAGGTAAACACCCCAGGGTTTTTAATATTCATTTTATTAAACACTTTTAGACACCCATTTAATCCTTCATTGAAGTGTATAAAAGCATCATACGACCCAAATTTAATTGTTTTGAGTGAAACAAATACTTCCTTCGGTGCTTTTTGCCAAACTATTCCATTAAAACACTCGTTGGCATTTTGCGTGCATCCATGCAAGCACTTACTTAATATTTGTTTGTCGCATAGTTCTAAATATACTGGTTTAATTTTATATAAAACATTATTTGATAAACCAGCATATTTTGTGGAACATTTTGTTCCATTTGCCACCCCCGCTGAAAATAACACCAGCTTTCTTTCCCTATTGGGCATTGACCAGTCACAACACTTACATTTTAGTGTAAAATGGGAGCACAATCCATATCTGGGATCCTCGAATAGTTCTACTTTTTCAGGAAAACATTTTGGGCAGCAAAGTTGAGCAAAAGCTTCCACAATAAGTTCAAGGTCAACGATTCTGTTACCAAACACAGGACCAGGCATTTCTTCTGCAGTTGAGAAAGTCTCTTTTCCCAACTTTGAACAGCTAGCAGTACATTTAGGAACTGCTGAAATGCTATTCTTTTTCGAAGTACTTGTGAATTTATTACCATAAAATTGCCGCTTGCGCTTTCTAGCAATACTTTTAACCATTTTTAAGTTAAAATAAAACAGAATAAAACAATCAAATAAACTTTTTTACGCTGTCAATTCTTTCAGCATGAAAATCAAACGCATATGTAAACAAAGTCAAAACAACAAACTTGCTGCCAGGTTTTACACATAAAAAAAAGGAAAACTGTATTCCCAAATACATTTATATTTATTCTTAAATGTTCTATTTTAATTTATGACTAAATATTTGTATATTAATTATAGAATATTTCATGTCATATACTATGAAAGAGAAACGTAAACAAACAACTCGGTCACTTACGGTTAGCAGAAACTATTTCGGATCCGAGAAATTTATGATTAAGTAATATTGAAAAAGCTGTAACTCGGCTTCTAATTAAGACAGAAACAAAATTTAAACAGATTTACAAAGATAAAAGATTGCATTTTAATATTAGACTGAAAACGAAAAATCGATATATTGACCAAAAATTGAGTTTTAGAGGTGTTCTGTCATCTTAAAATTAGGAATCATTGAGGTAAGAGAATCAGATTACATGTCCCCTATGATTTTAGTTGAGGTAGCTGGGAAAAAACCTCGTCCATGTATTGATTACAGGAAATTAAACGGGATCATTAGAACGGAATATTTTGCCCTTCCGAATATCGAAGAACGCGTAGAAAAAGTATCGGCGGCTAAATTTATTACCGTCTTAGATTTATCTAAGGGATATTGGCAAATCCCTTTCAGTAAAACTCCACAGTGATACGCAGCCTTCTGTACTAGCTTTGGTACATACAAACCCCTAAGGATGAGTTTCGAATTAAAGAATATTCCATATTTCTTTAGTAAACTCATGGCTGAATTACTTAACGGACTAGAGGATTTCATTGTCTCGTATCTAGACGATATCGCAATTTTCTCAGATATTTGAGAGTCGCACCTTAAACATGTGGAAACGATTCTGCAGAGAATAAAGAAAGCTAAGTTAACTATAAAACCTTCAAAGTGTAAGTTTGCGCAACAAAATGTCAAATTTTTGGGTCACATTGTGGGTCAGGGTTTTCGCACCCCTTCCGAGATCAAAGTTCAGGCTGTTCTAGAGTTCCCTACCCCTCGCACGAAAACTCAAATATGTGCCTTCTTAGGTCTAGCGGGTTAATGCCAAAATTATATAAAGCTGTTCTCGGTAATCGCTGCTCTGTTGACGGACGCGTTGAAGGGAAGAGCAAAGAAGGGAGAAATTATATGGACGACCGAGTGTGGAAATCGCATTTTGAGAACTAAAGGGGAAACTAACTGATAAGCCCCTTCTTGTACGCGCCAAATTTCGAACGAGAATTCTTTGTTCAAACGGATGCTTGAAACTCAGGTATGGGAGCAGTTTTAACTCAATTAAATGAACAAGGTGAGGAGCATCCAATCCTTTACCTGAGTAAGAAATTTTCGTAGGCTGAGAAGCGTTATTGTACGACGGAGAAGGATGTGCTAGTATTGTTTTCGCAATTAAAATGTTACATTAATACTTAAATAGAAATTCATTTTTAGTTCGGACCGATCACAACCCGTTGGTGTGGTTGAATAGAAACGTTAGTTCTAACCCTAGATTGATGCGACGGGCTTTGGCTTTGCCACCATATAATTTTACAATTGTACATCGGTCGGGTAAAAGTCACAAAAATGCAGATAGTCTCAGCAGATCGGTGATAGATATTTAGGAATTGTTAACAATGTTCTCTTGCTCATGAATAATAATTGTTGCTTATAATGTTTTTTTTAGTTAAGGGTTAATAATTGTGTTAATTTTGTTTATTTACTAGTACTTTGTATCATATCGAATGGAGATGAGTGTCAAAAGATAAAGTCATGAAAAGCAAATGCTTAATTTGTGCTTAAATAATAATATGCTTAATGCTTAATTAATAATATGCTTAATTTTGTGCTTAAATAATAATATGCTTAATGCTTAATTAATAATATGCTTAATTTTGTGTATCGGGTTTTAAAATATACAAGATTATTTAGTTTACGCAAGAGGCATATTGTGAAAAATATTTTGTGTGTAAAGTTGTACACTTAGCATATCATATCAACACATGTAGTTAGTATAATTTTTATTAAGAATTGTGGTGAAGACTATTTTATGTGTAAGGTCTTACACTGGCATTTGATGTAACATTTTGTTAGTATAATTGATAATAGGTATTGTGATAGGAGTGTTTATATTTTTATTTAATGTTATAGTATGTTTTCTTATATTGCTAATGATCATTTTCGTAAAATGGATTTGTGTAAGCTCCCTAGCAAGAACACTCACTCACTAGAAATAAGTAATTCCAAATTTAGTTCAGCATTTTTCTTTAGTAGTTAATATTATAGCTCAGAAATATAGTGGTGCTTGATGAAGGGATGTGTCGGTAATCTGTCAGTTGTCATCGTCATTCCATTAAACTTTTCTCAACGGAAGAGTTCTCTAAGAGAGGGTGAGAGCTGTAACGTAGTAACTCCCAACAGCGATTGGCGTCTTTGGTGGACCCGATACCCACACGTGCATCTTGAAGCTGCAGCGCAACCCCTTTTTGACTCCCGAGGAATCGAACCCCGTCGACCGAAAGATGAGAGGGAGAGATGCTTTGAACTTACACGGGAGCGGTGGCCAACGATTCCTCCTCTCACAAAATATTGAACTCTAACAACTCTAACAATCTTTAATTAAGTTTAATAACTTCATTGTATAATTCAGTAAATAATATTCAATAGTTGTGACTTAAATAAATTCAATATTTAAATTAACCAAGAATACGCTACCGTTATTCTTTCAAACGTTACAGCGTGTCATGAGTTCGTGCCTAGTACTGCTGAAAACCCGCCGTGTAGGGGTGCGATGTACGTTTAATCTGCCGACAGCTCAAACGTACTCCTGTTGGTCTAATGTGGTAGGTATATATGAGAGGGGATTCAGGCTCACACACACACACAGGTGTCGTCCTAGTCACTTGACCATTGTTGAAAATGACGAGGTCCGTCGCCAAAAGCCCTTGTGTAGCTGAACAGTGCAACGTTAATATTCACTCATTTTTTCAGAACTAGGGAACAATATTATTTTTTTTTCATTTCCTATTCGTTTTCACAATGTTCTCTTCCTCATTATTGGTAGCGAATAGCTCTGAGTCGGTGAACAATAGATCATATGTATCAGGGGTCGGCAACATATGGCACACGTGTCACATGTGGCCCGTGGTATAACTCTCAGTGGCATCCTGAACTACTCTTTAAACTGGAGGGAAGTTGATAAATTTGTAAAAGATATTATTTGACAAATATTTTCAAAATATCGACATTTACGGAATTACAAAAAAAAACAACAAAAAAAAAAAACCAGAAAGATTGCTTTAAAGATAAACAGCTATTTTGTAAAATTATCGAATGCCATCGATGGAGAGATTTAATTGTTACACACATATCTAAATTGTCTACATATCCAAATAAAAAAAAACTTTCCTCCCATGAAAATTGTTTAGATTCCGCAAATAAGTTAAATAACAACTGAATGCTCAGAATCGTTTCAAATTGAAAGTCACACATTATACCCCTGATTTTGCGGTATGAAAGTAGAGCGAGGCAAGTACTATAGGATCGCATTAAAATTTTTGTTTAGCTTTTTATTTAACTATAATCAAGATAAATACTTATATTTTATGTAGTCTATTGCATTTATAATTATATTTATTTTCGTTGAAAAAATAGTTCTATTCATGCTGCTTATTTTTATCTTAAGAAATATCTTTAAATGATGCAAAATTACTATATAATGAAACTGGAAATGTATGTTACTGACCCATGTCCTCATGCGCAATAGCGGGAATTGAAATGCTTCGAAACTGTCCAACTTTGTGACACGCTCCATTGTATTGGTGGACTGCTCTGACCAATACACGGCTAAAAGGTTGCCATCCCCACTTTCAGAATCTTTTTCAGAATCGCTTTTTATTTCTTCCAACGTTTTCCTTCAAATTGATATTTCAGTGGTAAATTTTTGAATTTGTGTTTTAAGCGTCTACTAATAATATACAGAAATTACTACTACCCTATTTCTTTTAAATTTAGTATCCAAGGTTTGTGACCTATTGTTATACACAGATCTAACCGGATCGCAAATATTTGTAATGATCTTTATTACGGCCAGGGGCGTCTCTAGGGCCGGACAAACCGGACCCCTGCCTGGGGTGGTACATTCTAAAGGCGGCATTTGGATTAAATTTGAAAAAAAAATATACACATAATTTTGTTTCAAAAAAAAGTTTGATATATTTTCTGAAATACTATTGGATGTGAATTTGGTATCTCATTTATTGCATCTTACTTCCTTGTTTTGTACTCTGTTTTTTAATGTCCGTTTTTTTATGCCGAAACTCAAGAGTTCGAGGTGGGATTATATATTAAATCAGGAGATTTGATAAGTTTACACAACTTTCATTTGTAACTTTCTCCCCATCCCGGTTATTACCGACATTCCTTTCACCCTTACGACGTCCGGTGTCAGCTATCCAAAAGGGAACAAATACAGTAACAGTTTTTTTTGTAGGTAGAAAGTCACAGGAAATGTTTTATTTTAGTCTTGAGTGTAGTTATTGTAAGGTAAAATAAACGTTTGGGATTCCCACCATCTTTTGACTCTTTTTAGAGGAAATTCGCCTGTTAGAATGGGTGATTCCTTCCCTTATATTTTACTCGTTTGAATTAATAACAGGTAATTTCGAATTTTTTTTTGTTTTTGACTTAAAATAATATTTATAATATTATCATGCTGGCCTTTTGTTCTTAAGAATTATTCAAGTTCTATAGGTGTGTATCTATGTGAACAAGTTATCTTTCTCAATCATAATTTTTTGCTTTGGAGAGAGGGCGGCATTTTCCATTTTTGTCGGGAGTGGCAAAACTGCTAGAGTCGGCCCTGTTACGACTAGTGGATTCCCACCAACCGGTACTCGTGCCCGAAATTAAGCAAACTGTACATAAGCCCACAAAACAAATTGTGCCTAAACACAATCGAATAGTCTTCTTTTGGAAAACTTAGAATCTACAAATTTTGATGCAGATAACTTCATAAAAATTTTCATATGTTTTCCGGCCATCAAGACTGCTCACTACATAATGGTAGAGCAGTGGTTTCCAAACTTCTTTAACTCATGGATCTTCTTTTTATAGTCAAAACTTCCCCAAGAACCTCCAAGTGAAAAAACCTACATAAATGCATAGTATAAGAATTACAAATTAAAAAAATACATTTTGTTGAAGAATTATTTATTGAAATTATAACTTTTGTTTAAAATAAAATTTTAAAAAAATTAATAACTTGTATGAACTTGAGAGGTTATGACTGTATTTATGTCTGTCTCAATATGTGTGAGTATCAATCGCTAATCCCCACGATCACTAGTTTTTAGTCGGTTTCTTTTTTTATGTGTGTGATGAGGTTTTTACGGCACTGAATCCACGTTCTACCAAATTGGAAAACGGGAAAGTAGTCAACAACTTCTGTACAATAACCCATAATGCAGTACATAAAATTGGGATCTGTTTTAGTAATCACAATTTTTAGTATAATTGTTCAAACATTGGTTTAAGCTCCTCATTTGTGGATGTTTCAATAAGATGCTTCTGTATTAGTATGGATTCATTTGTGTTTGGGATCTGAGTTAGTTCACTCGCTAAAGGGATCAACAGACAGTCGGGAACATCCAAGTGAATTATTGTTATTTATTTAAATTTCCATAAAAATAAAAATGGAACAAATTTTTTTATCTTATATTAAACCTTACGTGCATCCCTGACGTTGTTCTATTTTATGATTAAACGGAACCCTTGAATAATACCAGGGAGTCCTGAGGATCCGTAGGGACCACTTTGGGAACCACTGCGGTAGAGTATATATGATTATCAGGTAAAACGAAATAAAAAAAAAAGAATTGAATAATTAAGAAGCTAAAAATAGAGCCGTTGAAAAAATTAAGAGACGTATTATAAAAAAAGTAATGGAAGAAGTTCAAGAAAATGACAACTAGGAATTTAACAATTTCGATTAGTCTCAAAAATGGTAGTTGACTACTCTTGACGCTTTAGTGTTAAAAACACACAAATTATTTAAGTACAGTTATACAACTAAAATTGTGCGACGCAGAAACATAAGTCCCTGCGAAAAGGCCATTAGTTACACACATCATTTTCTCTCATTCGTTAATTAATTATATTTTTTTTGTAAGAAGTTCAGCGAGTTATTTATTTTATAATTTATTTTTTTTTATTTCATTCATTAAAACTCACCTTATCACACTCTCCATTTTAGTGAATTTAGCATAATGAAGCCAAGACTAAACGTATAAATAGCCAGGTCTCTTCGTAGATGCGAAGATTCCCAATTAGGAAAAATCATTTTCCCTTTTCCCAATTTATTCGGAATCAGCAGAAACCGTGAGACAATTCCGGCTGCGTAATTGCGGGAATGCCACCCTCATCCGCAGCAGAGGGATCTACAATTTCCCGACGCATCATTTTTCTCACTTACTCACCGCTCCCAACCCCCATCCAGAGAATTGATCATTAACTATTGGGGATCGAGAAGCATAAGTGACAATTATGAGGTGATAATTATCCGGGTCGAATCGATTCTGAAATCTGGCGTAAACTGGTTTGGCTCTCAACTCATCTCGGTGGTCATAAGAATTGAAAAAGATTTAAGATATTTTAACAAGACATTTTTTCTGAATTTTTTTTTATTTTTCAACATAGTCTCCTCGTAACTCTACACACTTCTCCCAGCGATGCTCCCATCTCTGTAACCCGTCCAAATAATACTCGGCGTTTCTATCTGCAAAATAATTGTTCTCGAAGGCGATTGTCTCTTTAGTTGACCCTATCAAATAAAGAGGAATACTGAATCCCTGTTTTCTGAGAGCACATTTTAGATAAGAGAACGAAAATAAGTCGCTTGGGGCTAGATCTGCTGAGTAAGTTGGATGGTCAAGCATTTTAAACCGTAATTCGTGGATTTTCGCCATAGCAACAGCTGAGGTGTAAGACGGTGCGTTGTTTTGGTGAAACAGGATTTTCTTTTTCTGCAAATGTGGTCGTTTTTCCGCAAGTTTTGCCATCAGCTTGTGAAGTAATGATGCTTAGTACGTTCCTGTAATGGTTTTTCCTTTTTAAAGATAAACGATTAAAATAACTCCATGACTATTCCAAATAATAGTCGCCATCACTTTCCCAGCCGAAAAAACAGTTTTTGCTTTTTTTGGAGCAGGTTTCTCCTTTGCAGCCTACTGTTTGAACTGTATTTTTGTTTCGGGCGTATAATAGTGTATCCAAGTTTCATCTACAGTAATTAATCGGAGCCAAAACTCAGATTTATAGCTCCTAAACTGCGCCAATAGAGCGTTGGAAATGTTCATTCGAACACGTTTTTGGTCTAACTTGAGCAAACGCGGCACCCAACGCGCGGACAGCTTTCTCATGCCTAAATGTTGATTTAATATGTGACAAAAACGTTCTTTTGACTCACTTTAATTCGGGGCGCGTCTAGCCCAATTTTGTAAACTTTGGTGATGTTTTCGTAGGTAGTTGCAGTATTTGGACGTCCCGAACGTCCATCGCCTTCCAAGCTATTACGGCCACATTTAAATTCAGATGCCCAAACTTTCACTGTGGTAAATGATTGTGCAGAGTCCCCACATACACATAATCCAACTCATCTTTGATTTGCGTAGGCGTATTGCCTTTCAAAAACAAATTTTTAATGACAACTCGATACTCGATTTTGTCCCTTTTCACAAAAACACTCACATCAGCTCACTCAAACGACTATTACATAACAATTGCGCGTGCAAAATGGCTGAAACTTTGGTGAGTAACTGTCAGTAGATGAACAACGAAATTCACTAGCTTTTATTGACAAGTGCTGTAGCGTAATGTGTCCCTGTAGCGTAATGGATAGCGCGCGCGCGCGTTGAGCTTCTTATCCAAAGGTCGTGGGTTCGAATCCTATCTGATACGGCCTAGTTTCCAAGAATGTGATTTATGAATGAATAAATAGTAACAAACACAAAAATAATAGTCTAACACCCTGTTTTGAATGAAAAATCGTTTTCTATTTTGCCACTTAATAATGTGATTCTATCCTATGTATATACATATTTATATTAATTGGAATTTTATTTAATAAAAAGTAACTAAAATAAAATGTTTCTTTGTTGACCTAAGTAGGAATTGACTTTATTTTATATTTTATTTTACTTGTTTTCTTTAATGTTAGATGATTCCGCTCCAAACTGGAAAAAGATTGAAACAGCGATTTTTTTCAAATTTTCCTATAAATTAATCACACTGTAAATCATATATTCCTTCATAAAATACAGAAAATTTAGAAACATTCGAACACATTACACTTCAGACCATAAAGTTTAAAACCCATTTATCAGTATAGAATAATAGACGAAATATGGAACACATTTATTTCAGAAAAAAAATCATTCACTCGCTGCAGTTTCCTATAGCAGTCATATCAAAGTGGGGGTACGTAAAGAGACTCTTGGGGGCACTCCTAAGAAATCTCACGATCACTTGAGAGTGACTGTCGCTGCGTCTGATTTCACTAGTGTACGGGCGCTGCGGTAGCCCAGTGGTCAAGGTATAGTAGCATGCATGTCATGAGTTTGAGCCCAGTACCACCAAAGACCCGCCGTGTAGGGCAGAGATGCACGTTAAATCTGTCGAGAGCTGAAACGTCCTCCCGTTGGTGTGGTGTGGTAGTTAGGAGAGGGGGTGCCAGCTCAAGTGTCATCCACGTCACTTGACCATGGTTCAAAATTACGTGGTCCGTCACCAAAAGCCCTCGTGTAGCTGAACACACACAGTGCGACGTTAACATTCATTCACTCACTCAGCTGAATGTAATGATTTCAAGCTCATATTCACTATGACATAGGACTTTGGAGGGAAGATGCTTTTGAACGTTCAGAAGAAACTGTTACATTAAATTTTAATTTTAAATGTAAAGTTGCAATTTAATTTAAATGGATATAAAAGTGAATAGCTTAAAAAATAAATAAATAATTTGATTTCTATGTAGATTAACTATCTCTCTCCCACGCTCAACAGTGTACATAAGTAAATAGGAGGATTCATAAAGAGCGGGGGAAATGATTAAATTAGGGATTTCATCAAATCCCTAAGGGAGAGGATCAATTCACGCAAGATGTTAAAATAAGAGCTCTGTAAGGTGATTTCCCTAAAAAAAGTGATTAGATCAAATCCCTAACCTGCTTCAGTGAAATCATGAAATAATATTGTCAAGAGTTTAAATGTGTTCATTTTGAAAATAGGATGCATTATTAAAAGCAGAGCAATTAATGCAACAATAATCATTGAATTACAGATTATTTTTTTCGAAATTAATTAACAAAATAATTAGATAATAAAGCTGGTATTTTCTTTTTTTAAAAAAAGATATTTGTAGTAGAATTGTAAACATTATTTTTTAAATTATGCATTAATATAGTACTTCAGAAATATCTTGCTTTATTTGTGACACCTTTTTTTTCAGTCATTGTTCCCTTTTTTAAAATAGCTTTTGTTTATCATCAAAAAAAGGCTTTTTTTTAATCTACAAAGAGGGCGTGGTCTAATTCCCTAATTTGTTAGTATCCAGTTTCTAATTTTCAGGTATACATAAGTGATATATCAATCGAAAGATAATAATGCAAAGAATATAACTAAGTAAAACTAAAAAATGATATTTTGGTCATTTTGTTTTTGTGCGCCACGTCAGAAGCCCGATGCTGCCTGGCACGGACGAGGAGTGGGGGAGGTAAAAAGGAGTGGTAACAATCGAAAACAGAGCTCTACAAATGCTGACTTGCTCATTTCATCGTTTCACTAAAACAGTTTAGGGATTTGATCAAATCACTTACATCAGGGAAATGACCTCAAAGAGACGTTATTTATCATTGCGTAAATTGATCCTCTCCCTTCAGAATTTGACGAAACGCCTAATTCCATCATTTTCCTGCGACATATACACTTTCCAGATGCTGTAAAACAGAAAGAATTAAAGACAGGCCCCACCTCATCGAACCGTTAGGTGGATGCTATTTTAAAGTTTGTGTCTTGCTCCCGGAGCAGTGCTTCTCAAACTTTCAATACTCGCGACCCAATTTCATCGCGCCCCCCTCCGAACAATAACAATGTTATTGAACTCAATAATACGATACTTTGACATGAAAGTTACAGTACAGCTTTAACCTTACCGACGTATATAAACGTCTCGCTCGACCAAAGCATTAATTTTCTGGACGTATATATACGTCTTTCCAAAATACGATATTTTCTGTGCGATGCTATCCATAAAATTATTCCGAACGCTTTGGAATGCAATAAAAGGACCTTGACAGCGTTTGCGAAAGATTTACTTATTTCAGAGGATTTGCTTATTTATTTCTTTTCTCCCCCCCTCCCACTAAAAAACCATCAAAATACGCTCGTCTACGTGGTAAGCGGTGGCATTGGGGAGCGAATCACGTGACCTTTATAATCGGTAGTTAAGGAATTAGTTATAAACCGTATAAATTATCAAGATAATTGCTAATACAAGCCCATGGGGTAACTGATAATTATCAAACTTGTTCTTAACTTAGTATCGTTAAATTAATAATAAAATATACATTATACACACAGTACTGATACATTTATAAGTGTATTATATCCGTGTAAATGTGTATTCTATATTTTATTATATCAGAAAGTATTTTGTTTGTTTACTTTCAGTAAATTGATAATTTTTAAATAATCTTTTGTTTTTCAACTTTTCAATGTGCTCGCGCCTCCCTCGTAGAGTTATCACGCCCCCAAAGGTGGGCGCGCCCCACAGTTTGAGAAACGCTGTCCTGGAGGAAGCGAGGTAGCGCGTGTCATGTGACTAGACGGCCAAAATGGCTGCGTTTGCATTTTTTAATTTAGGAAAATGTCACGGAAATCGCTTTTTTGGATATGTTATCACTTTGGTTGATGGTACAGTTGCATTACAACGTTGGCAACTTCATTCTCCAATTACATGGTTCACCTCCACACTGGTCGGTCAACGTGCAAGATTACCTCTATGAACATCTTCCTCAGCGATGGATTGTACAAGTCGTGGGCTACACTTACCCAATGACCACCCACAAGTCCTGACTTAACACTTCGTGAATTCTTCCTGTGGGGATTCGTCCCTACCCTTCATGTTGATCTAGCAGAGCTCTGAAGCAGCCTATCTCAATCGTTAGTTTGGGTGAAAATGAGATTAGTTGCCCAATATGTGCCGTGTGATTAAGGATTCATAAACCACTCAAATTAATAAGATAAGTATAAAATTGTTTTATATATATGTTACTCTTAAGTAATATATATTTTAAGTAAATTACTTTTAAGTAATATGTTAATTAAGTTATTTGTCTTTCTCTAATTTTTAAATTTGAAACAGATTCATAAATGATATTTAATTAAAGATTTATTTCCTTCATCATTCATTTCTAAAAGTACAAATGCCATTGAAAATAGTCTAATCTATGTTGCTCTCTTTCATATCCATTACATCCGGCATTCTCGCGAACGTTCACGTGAGTCTGGGCAACCTAACGGCCGTCTGCTCAAAACATGTAAAAAAAAAAAATGCTGTTCCTCGTACAATTCCAGTCAGTCTTGGACGAGTCGATTAGCTACCAAATCTCTCTTATATGTACATTTCCTAATTCACGCGTTAATTGTAATTCACGGTATTAAGTATTTAAGGCAGGGGATTAAAACAAAATCATAGATATATTTTTAAATCGCAGCGAGCATTCGACAGTGATAAAGCATCAACAAGTACACAGGCGAGGGCAAATTGATAGCAAGTTACGAACGGGTTAGGGATCCATTTCAAATACTTCAGAAGGGCTCTCAACTGCCGAAAAAGAGATCTTCATAGATTTCACATCCAGTGACGAAATTAAAAGGCAATTTTGCAATAATCACTCTTTGAATTCTGGATAGAGGTGGATGCTGAATTTTCTGCACTGAAAACAAAAGCATTTCGTATACACTTACCATTTTAACATCTTACCTTTGTGAATCCGGATTTTATGCGATGGCTACTTTGAAGACAAAATACAGATTTCAGCTAAATATCAAAAAATAACTCAGTGTCAATTTCTAATTTTTAGCTTTCCTTTGAAAAACTTTTCTCTGCAAAAGAAGCCCATGGAAGTCACTAATAATTATTAAACTTATTCTTATACTGGCTGAAGTACCCACTCTTAACACGAGTTTATTTTTTTAAAAATGATAATACATTATTCTTGATATCATAGCTTAATTGTAAGGAGAGTAAAGTCAAGTGCATGACAATGTATACAAAAATGTAAAATGATTTTTTGAAATGAATGCTCATATTATAAATGGTTTTGAACGAACTGTAATTCTAAGCCTCGCAGAATTAGCATTTAGAATTAATGTTAAATAATAAAAAGGAATGTAAAATTCCAATGAATAACAATTGTGTTATTTTTAATAACTTAAGCGAGAAAACTTCAAAATGTTGTAGCCCGGGATCAGGTGTGCACTCGATACTAACGTTAATGGTCGCGCGGATTGACTCAACCCATTTTTTTTATAATTATTTTTAATATACATGATAAAAATCACAATTTCAGTGAATAATTTAACTAAGAGAAAGTATACTTACCTATTTCAAGGATTTTTGAATGATAATTTGAGAAAAAAATCCAATAAAACTGAACTAAATCGTTCCAAATGTGCGTGACCTTAATAAAGGACACAAATCACAGCACTTTTCACTATTACAGGAAAGTTATTTGCAAGCAAAACTGTCACAATTTGTTCACGTTATTGTAGATTTAATATCCTTTGATGATCGACAAATATCCTGTTGAACTTTTCTTGCTTGTGTCTTTTTGACAGGGCGAAGTGCATCTTGCGGTACACTTATGGCTTCATATTTTTCTAGAGTTAAAATTGATATTAACTTAATGGAGTTCTTAATGTAGCTATTGAAAATTTTCTTTTTCATGTTCATTGCTTTTCTCAAATTTACTTTCGCTATCATGATTAATATGCATTATTTCAGCAATTATTCAGCCTTGTTTGATCGGTTTCAAATTCCTTTCAGAGAAATCACAGATGCCCATTTCTTTTTTATATTCAGCTCATTTATATTTATAAACCATAATCAGTCGTACAGCATGACATTTAAAACCACTGGTTTATTAATAAGGGAAAATGCAGCATGTTCAAGAAAATATTTTTGAACAAAAGTGGTCGCGCCGGAAACTCGGTCAAAACAAATACCTTAAGATTCTAAAAAAATGTTTACCACTCTCAAAAAAGAAGATATGTGATCCACATTAATTTTAGTTCCCTGTTGAAAGATTCTCTGTTAAGATCATTGGTAACAAATAGTTTTCCCAGAATTAACGATTTCGTGATTCTGGGATGATTACGCGCAACACTTCCGTGTTTATAGTGTATTCAATATACAAAATGGAAAAAAAGTTCAAAAAAAGAATTATGTAAAACGTTTTTCATTATGTATTATATGTTTCAGAATTCTCATAAAAATAAATCTTGGCCAAATAAACCTTCAAAGTGCTCAATATGCTTATCCATATATCACGAAACTCTTTCACATTGAAAAAAACGCAACAGAAGTATATAATTTACAACTTCACTAAAGAAAAAAGACGCAGATAACCATACCAGTAAGTTCGAAGGTCAGCAAATGTAATATTTTAGGTGAAAAGAAACGTAATAAAAAAATCTCTCATCGTAAAGTTACAGCAAAGCAAACAAAATATTTTTTTATTTAGTTATAGGATGAAAGATAGCTAATTAGCGTTCAAAGTAGAATCTTTTTTATTTTTGATGACTTTTTTTTGTCACCAGATGATATATATAAATCTGTATACAATGTAATTCTTTATTTTTTTATTATATCAGAAATTATTTTGTTTTACTTCATTCCAGTAAATTAATTTTTTTAATCTTTTATTTTCGATATGCTCGCGCCGCCCTTGAAGGGTTATTGCGCCCCCTAGGGGGGTGCACCCCACAGTTTGAGAAACACTGATACACTTCTTTATGAATCCCCGTATTTTCGTCTTAAAGGTACGCGATGCCTGTGTTTCATCGTAGGAGTTAAAACACAATATTATTCGCCAATATTTTTTTTTATCAGAAAAATTATTCAGACCCTGAATATCAAGCAGTGTTCATTTTAAGTGACCTTTCACGCCCTTGGCTTTACAGTTTCTGGTTAAAATGGCATCTTATGTACTCATACATCAGTATTATATCCCCACCACGAACGATTTATATTACTATTCTACAAAATGCCAAATGTGCGTATCGATTTATAAATCTATGTCTATAGCATAAAATATTAATAATTGGAAATGCAATTTCTCGCAAAATTTGAACAACACATTGAATGAAATTTATTATTCAGAATTTTCGATGACTGTGATGGAAATGCATTTGTAACGGTACTTACGTATATATTTTAATAATTTAGTTACTCAGCAACTTGTGTTGTATAGTTGTTCTTCTTATAGCAAATAACTCAATTTAGTGAGTAGGAGAGTAAAATATCAAAGAGAGAGGAGGCATGTGATATATATCAATAATGAAACTTTTATGAAATATTGTCGTTCTTAAATTACTATGAATTGTTATGAGGAATTTACTGTTAGGGACAACCTGAATTTTAAATTAGTATTACTGGAATTGTGAATGTAAAAGAATTAAATATATATATATATATATATATATATATATATATATATATATATATATATATATATATATATATATATATATATATATATATATATATATATACATTAGGTCGTGGAAATGTAAATCCATTATTTTTACGCGAATTTCAAGACTTTATTTAACATGTTTTCGGATTACCAATTTTGGTCAAATATGCACGTAATGAATCTATAATCAGTTGCTATTTTGAAGGTAGCTTCATACTGCCTCTCTCATAGAATTCTTGGTCCGTATTGGCGAAAAACTCTAGTAATCGATTTTCGTAAAATCTTCTCTTTATGTCTATTTCTTATCACTAATGAAGAGAAGCAAGATAAGAGCCTGTTAATTGCTTGGTTAAAAGTCCAGACTACATTGAGGAATCGAAATTTCTCAATCAAGATCTTAGAGTTTCTGATGATTCACTGTAGACGTGTATGGCCTGGTGTTGTTTCGATGGTACACAGCACCTTTCCTGTTGGCCAATTCTGGCCGTTTCTGGTCAGTCATTAGCTGCAATCGGTTCCATTGTTGCCATTAAAGATTTAAATTTAGTTTCTGGCCATATGCAAGACACCCATAATAAATTATTCCTTTCCAGTCCCACCAAATGCACAGTAGAATCTTCCTGATTTGCCCACTATTTGAGCTGCTTCACTGCGCTTTGACCACAATCGTTTTCGCACATTATTGTCGCATGTGATCGACATCTCATCTCCAATCACCATCCACTTAAGTAATGGGTTGATTCCATTTCGTTTGCTCAAGGCTTCGCGGACGGAAGTTCGGTCCATCATGTTTTATATATTGAATTGGTTTCCATGTTGGGTGTGGTGCCCAAACATCAAGATTATTTTTGAATCTAGCTTTGTTAAAATGGTTTAAAACTGTTTTATGATCACTCTTCAACTCCTGAGCAATGCTACAATTATTAACATATCGGCCAACTTCGATCATTTCTGTGATTTTATCGATATATTCGACGACAGGCACACCTGAACGGAATCATCGAAACCAAAACTGCACATAATTATCCGTTAAAGTGTCGAGAACATAAACACCATTCAAAATTTCAGCACTGGCGTAGCTAGTTTTGATTGGACCTCGCATCAAAATTCCTAGGAGGCTTTTTTTTGGGAGCCTCTTAACATTTTATGATTTTTTACTACACATGTGGGAGACGGGGGCTTTAGCACAGGGCCCCCGGTTGTAGCTACATCTCTGAATTTCAGCAACCTGGCTTGCATTTTTCCTTTATCAAAGAAAAACTGTAAAATGTTCCGAACTTTTTCTTTGTTGACTTCCGTTTCTAACATCCTGTAACTCACAGTTTAATGGATCTAACAAAAATTAGAAAATTAATTTTTTTAGTGTGAAATGTCACTTTTCCCATGAGTTTAAATCTGAGATTGTTTGACCGATACTTTTAGAAATAACAAATACTACAGTCATCTACAGAAAAAATTATGGATTTCTTTTTTTCCCAACCTAATACTTAAAATCTATTTCTTCCGTTTCTACTCAGTCAATTTTCATTACAATATTTAACCTAAATTTTGAAGTAGTTAATCAAAATATAGCTAAATTTTAAAAAAGGAAAATTAAGAAAACGTTTTCGAAAAAAAAACGATTTTTATCTACTTATTATTTATGTTTACATTGATGAATTGCTATTACAGAGAAAGGAAGGGAAGTAAAAAAATTAAATGAAAAAGTTAATTAAATGAATGCTAATGCTAACGTTATTGGACTACCTGGTTAAGCAAGGTTTAATTTGGTGTTAATATATTGTAGGGTTTATTAGATACGATTGCAAGTCTTAACTGCTATCCTCTTGCAGAAAAAAGAGATATTGAATAAGGTTATGTGTGTAAAGCAAAATGGTAATGAGTAAGAGGTTATTTATTAGTAGCATTTGTTGAACGACTCTTAAAAGTAGATGCAAGTTTGCTTATTTTTTTGCGTATTTGATGTAACTGATATATTTTGAATTTTCTATTCTTTCATCAAAATAAAGATTATTGAACGTTATTATGAATCTCGTAGGCTACAAAATAATTCAAGGTGGGCCACGGGTTGGCCATCCCTGAATCAGAAGAAGGATTAAAGTGGTTCATTACACCAAAGATTTATAGAAAGAAAAAGTTCAGGCGGAAACATATATCATAATCAAGGTTTAAACAAAGACCTATATGTTTAAAAAGTCTGTCCAGTAAATCGACACCTCCTATTCCGTCTTCTGGATTGATAAATCTTCTTGTGTGCTCCAGTATGAATCTTCTCCAGGAACTTGGTGATATCCACTAAATAAAATAATCCAAAAAACTGTCCTATATTTTTTTCATCAACAGAAAAATCTTCTCATTTTTGCACTGCATATATTCCTATCATATTTACTAAATATTTACTAAATGCAGCAGATATTCTTTGGGAATAAACTTGTGAAAAATTTCAATAGGAGATAAGGTTACTAACTCGGGAAACTTTTTATACATATTTTCAGTGCTGCTAGTTTTTAAGATTTTGTTAAAATTTACTTTTTTTCTCCAACGAAGTTCAACATTGGTTTCATTTGACTTGAGTTTTCTCTTCAAATTCGGCATTCCCTTTGTCGTTGAAGGTTTTTCAGGATCAAACATGTCTTCATGAGATATTTCATCATTATCTATGTTTGTAGAAATTCCGATTTTGCCTCAAACATCTGCTGGTAGAACAGAGAGAGATTGAAAAGTATCTTCATCAATATTTTCCTCGTCAGTCAAACACCCACTTTCTTCTGGGGGCAATTGACAAATATCAATCGGTTCTTCATCCTCTGATAGTGTATAAAAATATTCTAAAGCCTCTTCAACAGTCCGGAACGGCTTTGAATGCGACATCTTATCAGCGTAAGGGATATTAACTAACTGTCGAATCACAAAATGCGCAGAAAATAGGATAGCAATAAAAGACCTTTTCACGCGACGTTCCTCTAAATAAGATATATACAAACGCACATTCAGTTTTGTTGCAGCTGAGAATTTCACTTGATATTGTCCAGAAACGGGTGAAAGGGGAGGGAATTGAGAAAGGGTGCCGAAACGAAAGTCAACAGTCATAAATATCTTCTTAGGACACATACTTAAGTTCTTAGCGTTCAGAAATCTTTCACCGTTCTTCTGTGAACTGTAAACAAAGTAACTGCATTGTTTTAAAAAATATACCTTTACACGCCAATGTTCCATTTTCGGAACATTGAAATTTCCTACCCGATAGTAAAAAAAATAACGATATTTTTTATATCTTGCTGTCTATAGTTAAAATGACCCAATTTTTAATTACATTTACCAAATAATAAAAACAGTTTTTTTAAATTTTGAATTTTGCCAGATCAAAAGTAAAAAAAAAAAATGCATAATTTAGAACTTTTTTCAAGGAAAGACAATCGAATTTAGCGACAATACTTCAATTTCAAAAAAATAATTCATGTTTTTTGTTTTCAAAATAATTTTTACGGAACAATATGAATAAAATTGGATTTATCAGAAAATTTCAAAATTGATGTTCCAATAATGGAACATTGGTGAGTAAAAGGTTAATTGAAACACTGATAGGAAGTGACTCGTCGGTCAATTCAGGAGCAGTTCGTTCGTGTCTTAATACTGTGTGTGCAAAAGTTATAAAACGCACTTTTTTCAAATTTTTAATCTGTTCTCATAAACTGACTACAGCACTAAGGCTTCCTTTTACACCAAACAACTCCGATTCATTTACCATCAAACTTGTCTGATCAACCAAGATTCGGCTTCGTAATTTCCCGCTCAAATAAGCCAAGATTCGCTCCTTCACACCAACCGAAACCGGTTCAATCCGCTGTCGTTCTCATTTACGCGTGATTCGGCAGGTCAGATTTTCTTCACTCATTCACCAGCAGCCGGGAGCTATTTCTTAAAGAAAAAGTGAATTCAAACAAATAGTGTTTATTTTTATTGTGTTTTATGTTATTAGTGATTTTTTTCACATAAAGTTTCTATTAAAGAAACTGATTTCAGATGTTTGAAGATAATAATTTCTCTGTTAGGGTTAGCATGAGTTTGTTTTAATACCAATGGATGGCACTTATATTTGTGTGTGGTATTCATAGTATTCTTTTTTTCCTTATGCAAACTAACTCTAGCTCTTGTCATTGAGTGTGTAGGCTGTATTTTATCCCTGCTAATCTTGTGCAAATAATAAAGTTAATTTGGCATGTGTTATTTTATTCAATTTTAGAAAATTTGAAAACTTAATTCTTTACTTTTTAATACTTTAAAGCAAAATGAGTGTTTTTTTTTGGGGAGGGGAGGGAATATTCTGAAGGATGTTTGAAATAGCTTCAGAGATGAATTTGATAAGAATTTATTTAATTTTGGGAGAGAAAAAAATTAAATTTATAAGAATGCTAAAATAAAATAAAACATCGATATTGTCGATAATTTAAACTTTTTAAAAAGATTCCATTTTATTACTACATAGATCTCAAATTTTGTTATTTGAAACAAACAAAATGTAAATGGCATGTAAAATTTTTAATTCATTATGTATCTAAAAATGGTTTGCTAGTACATTAATCAAAAAATAGTTGTTATATGTTACAAAAGCTGTAGTATATAACAACATTTGAAATGACTTTTAAAAACATTAGATATATTATTTGTGTGTGTAAAAATAATTGCATTATAATATAGTTACAATACATATATATTATTTGTTACTACTTTTCAGACTATAATTACTCTTGATACTAACAGGCAAAATATAAAAAAAACAAATAAATAAAACCGTTCTTATATATTTTTTGTTTTATGTATTTCAATTTGAAAATAAACGAATAAGGATACAGTTGTGATATTAATAGCTTGAAACGTTAATAGGCTTAAAACATTAAAAACAGCATCCATGTTCGGCAGCAACTCATTGAATAATGATTGACCAGTGGCGGTGTGAAGGCAAATATCTGTTCATTCAGAATCGCTGTGAATTGGAAAGATTGCTACAGACACGGAATCGTTTGGTGTGAAGGGAGCCTAAGTGAACGGAGGCTCTTTTGGAAAATATGTAATAAATCATTTTTTCTAAATCAAAGTAAACAAAGCAAAAAAAGCAAATATTATTTCACGCAGTTCCTTAGAATTACTATGTGATTGATTGAAATCAAACAAATAAAATGGCGAGTTGAGGAACGTCAACAGCTTTACACTTGGACACATTTAATTTTGATAGAGAATCACATAATTTTTGTTTTTTTAAATGGCTCTATATCTTTGAATCATCTTTGTTATGTTTCGTCCAATCATGCTATTGGGGGCCGCAGTAGCCTATTGGTCGAGGTAACGGTCTCGTGACCGGCGTGTCGAGTTAGAAACTAGTACCACCAAAGGCCCGCCGTGAAGGGAGCAATGCATGTTAAATCTGTCGAAGCTCAAACGTCTTGACCATGGTTCAAAATGACGAGGTTCGTCCGCCAAAAGCCCTTGAGTTACTAAATAATGCAACGTAAGAATTCACTAACTCACTCACTCAGTCATACTATCTAATGCTAATGCTGAAAAAGTAAAAGTTTAGTTATTTAACGTATGCTTTTGTTGTTAATACTCATTTGTGTATATCGTAAAATAAATGATTATTATTCCATTGTTCTTTAAGAATGCGAAAACTGGCGAAAAAAAACCCTCTTTTTTATTTTATTTCCTTTCATTCTCTACATCTTTTTACCAACATTAATTTAACTCTTTATGCTTTTCAAGAATCGAAATACAAAGAAAGCAAAGAAATAATTAAGCAAATCAGCTTTCTTTAAGCTTTTAATTAATACCAATCTTGTGTGTTAATAAAGAAAACAGCTTTTTGCTTCGCTATTTTTTACCCTGTCTGAATAAGCTTTATTTTTGTATTTCTTAATTGTGGGTATTTTTAATTATTTTTTCTCTCTTTAAATAATGGATTGGATTTTTAAACAATGTTCAATCAGTTAGGTGTGATTGGACTCTAAATGCATTTCTAAAAATTAGTCTTTAATTGTTTTGGAGTAGGATTCGATGTGAAAAATGTTCTGTTTCTTGTCTCTTCCGATTACTGTAATTAATAAGCAAGATATATTCTTTATTTTACTTCTCTTTTTTTGCATATGTTTATTTTATTTTTTAATATTAATTGGTTTTTGTTTCTAAAATGATGTTTAGTTATTTATTGTATTTTTTCATTTAAAGAAAATGATCACCAAACCATCTGTACAAATGTTTGACTTATTTTGTTCTCGTTTTCTGATACTAAAAGTAGCCGCGGTAGTTAAGTGGTCAAGGTAATGACTGGTGTCCTGAATGTCATGATTTTGAGCACAGTATCCCAGAACACCTGCCGTGTAGGGGTGATGCACGTTAAATCTGTCGAGGCTCAAACACCATACCCTGGCGTGGTGTGGAAATTAGGAGAGGGAGTGCCAGCTCAGATGTCGTCTTCGTCACTTGACCATGGTTCAAAATTATCATGTTCGTCACCAAGAGCCATCGAGTAGCGGAAGAGTGCGATGTTAATACTCACTCATTCCGACACGATAACGATATATTCTTAGAAAAAATCTGTGTTACCTTAGAATCTGGCGTACAACAAGCATCTATACTTTCAAGCAGAATTTTTAAATTTTTATGCCTGCCCATTTTAACGAAGATACCTGAAATGCATTAGCACATTGCTTTTATGTTTGAAGTCATTTATTCGAGGTATTCCCCCTAGAATTGAAAAAAAAAATGCATACTTCTAGAACTACAACTCTTTAAGTCCATTAGGTATGATTTTTCTTTTAAATAAATAGTGTTTTTGTCTCCGTAGAAATCTAATTTTTATGCTGATATTTTATTTATTTTTAAAGCTATCATTTTTAACCCCGGCGCATATAACACGCAAACCCGTCAATTTCGATTTAACTTTTAGTGTACAGTGCAAGAGAGCCATATTATGTCGAACTCAAACTAACAATAAGCAGAAAGCTGAATTTATTAATTACTTGTTAAAAACAGTTTTAACAACCATTGTTTTTTAAACGTGTAATGTGTTCTACAATTTAGTGAGTTGTTTTGAAAAATTGGTAAATGAATAAGTGTGGGTAGATCATCACTCCATTTTTTTTAAACTTCTTTGGTAATGCAATAATTATATTGTAATATTTATCTTTTGTACGTTGATTTTTATAAATCACTTAAGCAATCTTCAAAAGTTCGATGGAAATATTCTTAATAGCACAAGATGCATTGAATTACGATGTTATATACCAAATGGTATATTAATGGTATACAATATCAATTAAATAATATAATTCACATAGTTAATTTAATTTTTGAAATGAGTTTCTCCAACATGAAGAATCCCTTTTATAGCTATACAATGATGTAACAAGTCTATATTCCGAATGTCATTCGAATCCACAAGTTGTTCCTGAAATATTCCAGAAAAACAATTTAGGGGCTGTATACTAGCTTATTTCAACGCGAGTGATTTATAATAATTTGCCCGTTTAATAAATACTTATAAGTAGATTGATGAATGATATTCTTTCTACACGATCCTTTAAGACACAGCGGTTTCCTATCGCGACTGAGTGACCGCCGTAGCCTAGTGGTCCAGGTAACGAATTTGTGGCCAGAGAGCCATGAGTTTGAGCCTATTACCTCTGAAGACCCGCCGTGAAAAAGGGGCACTTTAAATCGGTCAAGGTTGAATGTCCTCTTGTTGGTGTGGTGTGGAAGCTAAGAAAGAGATGCCAGCTTAGGTGTTGTCCTCGTCATTTCACCACGGTTCAAAAGGACGAGATTCATCACTCTAAGTCCACGTATAACTGAATAGTGCGCGCGACACGTTAATATACCTTCCCTCATTTACTCACTCCAATAGTGATTAAAATCGATTGGAAGGATCTGCAAGTATTTTTGGTTTTAAAAGGTTCATGTTATTGGGAAAAAAATGCAAGTACGCAAAACTTTTGATAGGTTAAAAACCAAATATTTTCTTTAACTGTGTATTTAATTATTTATATTTTCCACAATACTATTTAAAACATTATGGGTTTTATGAAGGGAAAAAATGGAATATGTCGTAAAGATTAAAAAAAAATGTTGAATATTTAATTATTGAGACACTCATTTAGCATTGAGAAAACCATTTTTTTCTATCTTCACGATTTAGAAATTTTTAGTAGTGTATTACATAAATTAATTTGAAGGACATAAATCAGAAACGGAGAGATAAATAAAAAATTACTCTCACTATAAGGAAGTTATTTGAGAAGTTAACCACTATGTTAATTAAATAGATTAAATGTTCCACTTAGTCTCATTCAAGCTGTCAAGTATGGCATGTACTTTTTGTCCTGCTGTGTTAAACATTAAAAAAATATTAAAATAAGGAGGACCCTTTTTTATTTCACAATATACCATGCATCTTCAATATATAACAGAAAGGCCGCGTATATCAGCCATGTGACCACGATAACCGAAGGGTCATGGTCTCGAACTCATGTTCAGATCTGAGCTCGAGTACTAATGTCACAGAAAATCGGCTGTCCAGAGAGGGGGGTACTTGTTAAATCTGTCGAGGCCCAGAATCTTCCTGCTGGCGTTGTGTGGCATTTTGGAGAGAATGCCGCTAGCTTAGGTGAATCAGGCGAGTCTCAAATCCTGATCTGTACAGAATTTCATTGAACGCCTATTGTCGTGTTAAACTTATCGAATCAATTTAAAGATACCGGATCCGTCGAGAGAAAGCCTGGGGAAGGTCGTCCAAGAGCCATGACGATCAGAGAAAATTGTTATTTATAAGTTATAGTGATGCATAGCAGGGATGCTATATATAAGGCTTCTAAGCTCTCTCGTGAGTTGTATGTGGCCGCAGGAACCCGAGTTTCAAGAGGGACTTTATGAAAGAGAGGGGTTGTTTGTAAGACCTTTTGTTTGGCTTCCTCTCAGTTAAGCGAGCAGGAGAGAAGGTTTAAAATTATTCAGAGATCATAGAGGTTGGACCAATTGGAAGCCGTTCTAATTCACTAATGAGTCCCGATGCATCTTAACCAGTGATACATATGGAGAGGACCAAGGATCCGCTACCTGCCCTCCAATGTCCGAGAAATCGACCCTTACGACAGCGGGCAAGCATTATGTTGAATGGCCGAACAAACTTATAGCTCTTTTAAAACAGTACTGCGACTGCTGCAAGGTGTAGGGATACGGTATTGAGACCCTATGTTTGACTTTTTATGGGTGCACTTGGCCCTGCTTTTCTTTAAAAGGAAGCCAACGTGAAGCCACATAGAGATCATCTGGTCGAGACGAATTTCTGGAAAGTGAGGATATTCGCCGGATGGGTTGAGCAGTCAGATCTCCAGATCTCATGCCTATAGAGCAGGGGTGTCCAACCCAATTGACTTTATGGGCCACTTCGGGAAAACATTATAACCTCACGGGCCGCACATAAAAATATGCATCTTTATATCAGATTTGGAAAAAAAACCAACATTTATTGGAGTGAAAATTTAAAACAGAATGAATTATTATTATTATGGTTTTCATTATTTTTCATTTATACAGACTTAGATAGTATAATAATCTTTATGTAATATAATAATGCAATGATTAAATAATGTTTGAAATATTACAGTTGCCATTTTCTTGAAAATTATGGTGTTCCTATTGAATTGATTTTTCGTTACTCATTGTTGAAATTTGATAGTGCTGTCATTCGCAAGCGATTAAGTATACATTGTACTTTATCTTAACTATCCTGAATATTTTTTAAACTTTAAAAAACATCTTTGCCTCTTGCTTTTGGGCATTCCAAACAGAAAACGAGGAGAAACGAAAGTCGCACACACAAAGAATCCTGTACCACCCGTAATAGATATGCATAATGCAAATCGAAATTCATTAAAAAATTAATTTACTATAATAAAATAAAATGTAACTGTTTGATAAAAAAATTCTATTTTAATCTAAAGGGAATTTAATTCTAGGATCAAAAATGATTTATTTTAAAATAAGAACAGGTAACAGGTAAATGGATTGTAGATATATATATATTTATAAATTTCCCCTCAAATACATTTCAAAATAAAAAAAAATTTAAAAATCTGACACTTCAAAATTTTTTAAAAAGTGTTAGCTGGCCGCATGTTGGACACCCCTGCCATAGAGCATACCTGGGGCGCTCTGAGAAGAGAAGTTGTAATTCGCCACCCCCTCTAAAAAACCAAGGCCTGAAAACAGCATGGATGAATAAGTGCGGGAGTTATTGTCACTGGAACACTAATAAACTTTCTTATTTCCAGTATAAAAGGACGATGCAGCCCCTTATTTCTGTAAAAGGGGACCATAACCCATTTAATCTCTTTTCTATGCTGCAAATATCGTTTCATACCATCCCACTCCCATGAGTATTCCGTGCGATCATGCAACGTGTATTTTAACTGTTGAGTGGTTATTTTTTGCATTATTTCATATATATGTGCATGCCAAATTTGATAGAAATCCCCCCATCCCCAGTAATTCCAGAGATTATCAACTCAATCTGAAAAATCTCTTAACTTAGAACACCCCAGTGTACTTTCATATTACTTGAAAAATAAGTCAACAGAAATATTTTCAAAAGTAATAATTAAAACTAAGTAAATATTTTTAAAAACACACACACACTAATGCTTTCAAGGAGTAATCTAAATGCTGAAATCATTTTCATTTCAATAAAAATTCATAATGCTATATTGGATTCTAAGTTCTTCGAAAATTGAAAATAGAAATTAACACTTTCTCTCTCAGCAAATAATCTTATTTAATGAATTTTGCCTCTTCTAATTGGAATATAATTTTATGAAAAATCTAAAGTTTTTATGTTTGTGTACAACACATTTTTCATTCAATATTTTCTGAAGGATTTGTATTTACTTTCTCCATTGTTCCGCGATTTCTCTTCCAAGATTTGAACTATTCTATTTTAAATGACAAATCAATTTTTGATGAATAACTATCTTTTTACACTTCGGTCATGATGAACCTGAATGTATGTAGCTTTGATTGAAATTGAGATATGTCCCAGAAAACCATGTTTGCCTTTGAAAATGGAAATATTTAGTTGAGAATAATGAGTTTAAATATATTGGATACTCATCGAAGATGACATTCAGTTAGAGTCAAAATTCCTTATTTTATGATAATATTTACATCTTTGGGATTTGTGAATTATTAGGATATAACTCCTATTCGACGAACTTGAGAACTATTTATATGTATGCCCTAGAGAAAGTTCCATCGTAAGCAACGGTTTATCTGAGTTGTCGCCAAAGCGAACATTGGCGACATTATCATCTATTATTTGCACCAAGACAAAGAGGTAAGGTCATCGTTCCAACAGTAAAAGAAATACAATGTGCATTCACATGTTGGTAATATCTGAAAATACCCCATCCTCTATATATATTTGTAATATCAGCCCGTGGTATAAACCATGATGTTTAACATTTAAAGGTTTTGTGGGGTATAAGTCGACAAAGGCTATTATCCCCTTGAAATGGAAATTATATGATTTTGTCTTATATATAATATATATCGAAGAATTTCATCCTATGATATTTAAAAACAGCGCCACCTATATAATATTAGCAATCAGTATGAACCAGAATTGGGCGTGTTGTGTTTTTTTTTCATGTAATTATGTTGGGCATCATAGTTTTTATAGCCTGTAAATACCCAAGGCTGATCATAGGGTATCGGCCGCACTCGTGCAAACGCCTAATGTGCCGCCCCCCTAGAGAACTTTTCATATTTTGACTAATACTTAACGTTGACGTTAAAAAATGATGTACTTATATATGAATAAAAAGTAAAACGCATTAATAATAACTCAAATAAAATTTGAAGTGCAGAACTTCATTTTTTGGATAGGTAATAATAGCGACAAAATGCTTTAACAAAATAATAAACTAACAAAAATATAACCTTTAAAATAAAAATAAACATATTTTATAATTATAAATGCAAAAGAACACAATTTACTCTAAAAATACAATCTAATAAAAATAAATACTATGGTACAAATGTCGTGAAACGAACAGTATATAAATCAGTCCTTCTACTAAGAATAAGTAATATAATACATAGTAAAATCTGGTGTAGAACGCGCACTTTTAACTCAAAAAATAAGATCGAAATTTACGGTTGCGCGTTATACGCAGGGTATAAAAAGGAGAGCTTTAAAAATACAAAAAGATGAGCATAGAAAAAGATCAGATTTTTACATATATCGAAATACTGTTTCTGTGAAAGAAATAACATTCCTTATGAACTTTTTTTTAAAGGGCTGTAATTCTGAAAGTACACTATTTTTTGCTAAAGCGTAGAATAATATTCGAATAAAGGACTTTAAAAAACAAAATCATTGCGCACATGCATTCCAGGTTCCTTCGTAAAAAAGGGTGTGCGTGTTATACTATATGGCGAATATGTGTAAGGGCACGTTATATGCCAGATTTTACTGTAATTATAAAATAACTTTTCTGGCTTTCTGAGAAGCAAATTTATTAATAGTTTCGGTTAAATAAGTTTTTTCTGATATTTCGAATTCAATTGAGGCTACGGCCAAATCTGAAAGCCTTTCTTGTGTCATATTATTTCTCAAGTAATTCTTAATGATTTTTAATTTACTGAAACTTCTTTCATCGGAAGTTACGGAAACAGGTTGGCTTAAAAAATTCTTAATGCTAGAGCGAAATTGGGAACACAGGGAATAAGATCAGTTTTCACTATAATTTCTAATATCTCAGTTGGCTGTTTTTTACCAGGAAAAATATCTTTGAATGAAGTTATTTATTGGAGAGCTGTATACCGTCTATATCTTATTTTGGAATTTCTTTTTTATTTTCCCTTATTGTTCCAGCAATAGGTTTTTTTTTTCAAAAATTCTTCTGAAAATGGATGCGTACCAGTTACCTCCTTTAAAGTCACGTTCTGCCCAAATGTTTATGTGTCTATACATATAAAACATTTATTTCTAACTGCGTCTCCCTCTTCTAAATCTGGATCGATTTCAGTGGAGGAATCATAGTTGCTGTTATATTCTTCATCATTTGATTCTTCCTCATCATAATCACGAACAGAATTTGTTCATCCGAAAATACTTTTTTACTATATCTGTTAAATACTGCATCTATTAAACTACTTAAATATCACATTTGTTCATCATAACTACAATAATACGCCATAGTATAAGGAAGATTTAAAACGTTCTCAGGCATTCAGAACTGTAACGACGATTCACGTGCAAGGTATGACATACCCGAAGAGGCGGTATCCAAAAATATATATTTAGAATTCGCCTACAAGCTAAAGCCCTTGAAAGGATATGACCTTAATGTCAGCTACACAAGAAACTATCATTTTTCCAAAAAAGGTTTAGAAGGAGTGTTGAAAAAAAATAGACAGTGGGTATGATAATAAATAAAAACAAAAAATGTGTGTGTATCTTTAAGTAAACTTAACATACTTTATTTCTTTGAAAATTCTTTTCACAGTTTGAAGCAATTTAAATTAAATATTTAGAAATCATATATTGTTTCCTTTATTACTAAACAAAATTGTCGTAATGCGTTATGATGGCAAACGAAATCATCAAATGAAATATAACTGTTTTATTTCAATTTCGCGCTATTGTTAGGATCATTTTAAGTATGGTAAATAATAAATGAATGTACTCAAAGGCTCATTAGTGTTTTGTATTTTAGATGAACTACTACCGTTTTTCATAAGTGACTAAAGGAATTATTTTTATACGAGAGACAAATAATATTCTTTCATTTAAAGAACAATGCCGATTGAAAATGTTTTAAGAAGATTACGGCACATTCAAGCTACGAAAACATATACTTAAATATGTTAATCAACATGAAAATATTCTAAGAAACTGATGACAGTTATTTATATAAATAAATAAATAAAGTAGTTATAGCATAAATGCAACAAAATATTTTTTTTCACTTTATCTTACGCAATGATTAAAATATCTGGTCATTAAATCTTAAAAATCGAAAAGAGAATTTTGAGAGTTACTTTTTTTGTTGTTTAACCGTTTTTGTTGTTCCGATTTTTGTCTTGTCTAAAAGAAATAAGTTCGGAAGTCAAATTGAGGCAAAATTTCCTCAGTTTTCTTCGAAAAGGGATCTTCTTTCTGAGGGCCATTCTGCCCCTTTCTTTTCATTCGTCCTTAAGCATGTCATAAATCTTGCTCTTGCTCTTCATCACTTTTGTTCGATGTGTCGAATTCCACCATTCTCATATCGTACTCTCCAGTACGCCACAGAACATATTCTTTTGATTTTGTCGATTGTCGACAAAAACAACAGTAAAAAATAAATTATTAAATAAACAATTAGCAATAACTATTAAAATAAATTAATAACAAAAACTTAATTAAATTTTATGTACTATATGCATAGAATTATAATCAATCGGAAAAAAATCAAAAATGAGGGAGGGGAGACTTTCCGTACCAATGGACCCCTACCCACTTGTATGCGACAATGACTGGAACTCATTGAAGAGCACACCAAGTTTTGAACCAGTTTTGTGTTTGTAATAACTGTATCTTGTCGGATAATAATACCAATTTTCATGTATGTGACATCTTTGAAAAGCAATATAACCAACCCACGATTCTTATAACCAATAAGTATCATTTTCAGCGCTAAGTGAATTATTATTATTACTACTACTATTATTATTACGGAATTATTATTAAATGCCTTATGGAACTTTCTGCCTCTGAATGTGTATTATGAAGCTGTAAAGAACGCGCCTTAACATTTATCACGTTCTCGTCTATTATTCTATTGATTTTAAACTGAAAAATGTCGAAACATTTTGCATGAGGTCCGATAGCTACCTCTTCAATATTCCTGTAAATTTAGCGGTCCTCTTTTAATCTCTTTCAGCCTGTAGTCATTCTTCCTGGTTCAGTTGCTGATGAAGGACTTTGAAGCTTGATTAGTTTGAATTTAGGATTCTGCAAAAGATTGCTGCATAAGTTTTTTTATGCGTGTGTGAGATTTTAACGATTTTCGTTCTAGCATTCATTAAGAAAAGTTTTTTCTGTAGTAAAATCTAATATTTCATGACAGGTATAAGATTTATCGTTTCATAATAAATTGATGGACCACGTCAACTGATAGCAGATTGTTTTTCTTCTTCGCATCTGCATTCAACGTTTATTTATGATATCTAATAAAGTTGGTGAGAACTGTGCTAAATCTAATATATTGTGGATTATATTTGTAACTTTTCAAATATATGAAGATAATAACGATTAATAATTCTTAATCATGGCGAGTGACCAGAAAAAGATCATTTCAGTCCTCGTTAATACATAAGAAAACAAATACGAATTTGAATTTCATTGAATAAATTGTTTTAAAAAATAAATGATTTCTCTCTTGTGCAAAAAATTTTTTTATAGGACACTAATGAATAATTATTATTTATAATACGATCTAAGCCTCTTTGACTTTGTCACCGAAGGCACTTAACAGAGAGAACTAGCATAAGCCCTGATTTTTACAAGCATACTTATTTTTTACCTTCATAACTGAACCGTAATTAAAAATTAACATGAACATTCTTTAATCATTCTTATTTTTTGAAAAAAAAAATGAATGTTTTTCCCTCTATTTTTCTTACAGAAAAAAAAGAAGGAAATTGCCCATAGCAATTTGGGTACCCTAAATGACATACCAAATATTTATTCAAAGAGTTATACATTTTTAATATAAAATACATGATATTTTATTAAAATTTAAAATGCTTACTCAGATAATATTAGATTAGTAAAACTTTTCATTTTTAAAACTTTAAAATATCTTTCACATTATGGCTTCCCTTTTTTTTTTTTACTTTTGATGACTGACATCTCCGTTTCATGCATTCCCTGGGAACCTCTCATCTTATGATTTATATGATGTTTTGGCTTGTTTCAGTTAGAATTGACAAACATCTAATTATATTTAGCAATGCCAATCATGAGGTCGAGAGATAGAAACCCTTTTTTTCTCTGTTCTCTTTTTGTATATCCGTGGTATGATGTGTAATAAAAAATGATTAAGATTTTTTGGCACCAAAAATTTTAACTAAATCTTTAAATATACCGATTGTCCAATGGGAATAGACTGACAGTTGTCGGAAATTCTTTTGAAAAATCAGTCCAGAATTACCTTTTTCTCCGCGGTTGGCAGGGTTGCCCAATTTTCTAAAAATTCTTGCCAGTTTTTTTGTAGCTAATTTGGGGATCTGAATTAGGATTCGGCTAAAATAAAAATTTCTCCAGTCAGGAGGATTTTAGAACCGTTTACAAACCACTTGATTTTCCGAATCTGGAAGGTTGACACAAATGCAGAGAGAAAAGATAAGCTTATATAAGAATGATACGTGCTATATACACACACACACACACACACACACACACACACACACACACACACACACACACACACACACACACACACACACACACACACACACACACACACACACACACACACACACACACACACACACACACACACACACACACACACACACACACACACACACACACACACACACACACACACACACACACACACACACACACACACACACACACACACACACACACACACACACACACACACACATACACACACACACACACACACACACACACACACACACACACACACACACACACCCGTCGATTAATTTCGCCAAAACAAAAGACATTGTCAATTCAAGAAATGTCTAAAATACTGTTAACGTTATTACTATTTTCGACAGTAATGGTGGGAACGGTTTTTTTTCCACGACTGGCTGCATATCGCTGCATTTGGCGACATCATTTGATTTGAAGAAATTGGTCGACGGTATATTTAAGTGCAATAAGATTTTGTGAAGATAAGCATGATGAACTTTTGATGATTTTTTTTGACAAAAGTAAAAGTGCACCACATAAATTTTTCTAAAGTGTTTTTGAATCATTTACTCGATACTTTTTAATTTCACCCGAAAAAATCTCGCCAAGCAGACTTTATTGACAACAACACACAAAAGAATATTAATAAATGTTAGTTCTAAGAATTTTTTTATTTAGGAAGCATACAGATTTTAATATCAAGTAAAATGTTTTTAAATGGGTCTTTCGTTTGAAATGTGGGGGGGGTAAAAGGTTACCAGTTGTAATATTACATTTGAGACCGGTTGCATTATTTTTGGCAACTTCATTGTTTTTTATTCCGTGTAAATAGAAAAGTACTTTTTATTTTTAATAAGGTATGTTAACATATAAATACAACCTCGGGCAATAAAGTTCGTTGAATAGTCCAGCAGCATTAACGTAGATGAAATATTAACGGAAGTTACCTTACTATCCTTCGAAATAGTCACCTCCCTAAACAATGCACGGCTGAGATATGCTATACATGTCCTGGCAACTTTGCGAGAAGTTTTCTTTTGAGATGGAGTTCAAAATCTCATCACATTTCGTTGATGTCAGAAATACCATCAAATCTCTTTCCTTTCAAAGCGAGTTTGAGTCGTAAGAATAGGAAGAAGTCTAGAGATTTGAGATCTGGCGTGAATGGTGGATGTTTTATTTGCACCACCCCCTTTTTGGCCATTAAATGTTTGACGATATTGGCTGTATGAAGGAGAGGATTGTCGTGAACAAAAACTATGATTTTTGTGTGTACTGGGGTCGTACCTTGCGTAAACGTTTCATGAAACGGGTCAGAATTTCAATGCACCTTGCAGCATTCATCGTCCAGCTATCATGCGCACAGTTAATCGATGATATTTCTTGATTAATTTACTCTCTATTATTACTTATCTATTATTTTCGTCACTGACGGAGGTCGCCAAACTTCCGCTGCCGGGGTTGTCAGAAACACTTTCTCGACCTTCTTGAAAACGGGTGAACCCTCGTTACACACACTTCATGGACAGTTGCTTGATCTTCATAAATACGTACCAGCATCTAATATGTTTCTGTTGATGTCTCTCGCCAAGCTTAAACAAAACTTTAAATTGATCTTTTGATCCTTCATTTTCCAGTTCTCAGTTAAGAAACAACGCATTAAACAAGCACTTTGTAAAACAAGCCTTACATGGAACACAAGCGATGCTCAACTAAACAACGGTGAGCGAAGATGGTCAACACTTGTCTAACCTCATGTGCAGCGTTTTGTTTCTCCAGTGTTTCCAGATCAGTGGTTCTGACTTTATTCACCGTACTTAATTGCCAGAGGTTGGGAATGATACCTTATGCTGAGTAGTTGGAGTTTTATACACAAATTTATGAAGATACAATTCAATTTTAGTCTTCTGTTTCTTGATACAGAATTGTATGACACGCAGTTCCTTAAATATGTTATGTTTCGTACAGGAAATAAAAACTGTCTCCATTCAGATTTCAGATTTCTGTCACACAATAAATTTAACGCTACTCAAATTAAATATACCATTCTAAAGTTACAAAATGCAGTTGAGAATTTTTAACACTGCGATCTATTTCAGAGAAGATGAGATCAAATCAATATTTACTACTTCATCGCAAAGGAGAAATTCGAACGAAAAAATATTTATCTTTACGAGAAATTGAGAATTTCAATTGTTTTTTTCTTTATGACGTTTTGATGGAGTTTTTACGAAGGAATAATGCAGAGTTACTTACGACTCTTATCGTACTCTAAGAGTTTCCTGTAAATAGATCCAGATCATCGATTTTAGATTTGAGTTTTCGCAACTCCATCAATTGTTACTGAGAAAATCATTTTGAAGTTTTCTCTTACGATGTTTTTATTTTTAAGATGATATTTGAATTTTAGTTGATCATATCACGAGTCAAAACATGAACTAGAACTTTAACTGTGTAAATAATCAGTGATACATGAGAGAATAATATATAGCTTTGTTTCTCTGTAATAAAGTTGAAAATAAATCCTTTCATTTGCCTTGAAAATTTATCATATTTGATCAATCATTTAGTCTTTTGAAAAATGTATGCGTGAAAATCAGTTTTTTTATTATTGTATAAAGATTTGTTTTTGTTGAAAATAATTTTTAATAATTTCTATGCTCAAATTTACCTGATTGTTTGTTTTATTTACTGATAGATAATTTTTTGCTATTATGAGTTATGTTCCTACAGTTGACAATGCCCTTGGAATTATTCTAAATATTATATAATAATATAATATAGTAATCTGTATTTTATAATATATATCATTTGTATATTTATGATGTAAATCATTTGAATAAGAAAGTAAAGTACAATTTTATTATTGAAACTTTAATAATGTTTATAAAAATTATTACATTTAGAAAAAGCCGGCTGGGTGGTGTTGTTTTGTCATTGGCCTTGCACGACTAAGGTTGTGGTATCGACTCCTGCCAGAGTCGATGGATTTTCATGAGGCAGAAAATCGACAGCGTCCATGTCGTGTAATTATTTTGCATGTTTTAAGACTCCTAGAATGCCTGTTAGGTTTGAGTGCTCTCTGCAAAATTAAATTCATGTTACGAATTCGCATTGTCAGAGCTCAGGTGCCTCCCACTGGGGAAGAAACTGTGTGTCAAAATTACATTGTGGAGATAAGTATCCACCATTATGGTGCCGCATTTAAAAAGAGATACCAGCTCCCGGGAAATGTAACAGCTCTGCAATAATAAAAATACCAATCCACAGTGTCCTTTGAAAAAAAAATATTTAGAATAACTCCAAACAATGGTTTTACTTCAGAAGTCGAATTAATTGAGAATAAATATGTGAATTAATCATTTGTTATAATTATAAAAGTTCATTTCATGGCGCTAAAACTCCGTCTGTGCAACTTAAGTGCTGTTTCAAAAATGCACCATTCACAGAACGATTTCTCTTTTTTTAAGATAAAAATGTAGCCAAAGCTCCTTATTATTTCATATTTGGTGTTATGTTAAATTATTGGTAAGTCAATAATCCCCAGGAAATAGTGAAAAGACCGTGTGATATTTCAGTGAAAAACACCATCTGATTTACATTATATTAAACATTAATGGGAAGACTTTTTGAATGGAAGAAAAAAATTTGTTTGAGAGTTTTATTTGACAAGATTTCTTGTAGTCGCATTTCTCTTTTTCATTTTTGAATATATTTATTTTCATCCTGAAAGTTCATTTCACAACAAGAATCTTCCAAAATGAATAAAGAGTAAAAAATAAGTGTTCAAAATCCTTCACATTCCACGGCCACCAATAAGACTCGATTATCGCCCTTTTGGGGGCATTTAGCTCACTATTTAAGAATGATAGATTAAATAAGGCAAAGTAAATGAAAATGGCGTTGTCTTTATCAATCTAAGAGTCAACATAACTATATTCTAATTGAATTAGTAATTCAGTTTTTCAGACAAATTATGGTAAAGAAAATGAGATATTAGCTCCATTATCCTTGATAGTGTTTGTGAAACGCTGTTTCAGCTCCACTAGATCAACAGGAAGGGTAGGGACGAATTATTTGCCATTTACAGGCCCCCACAGGAAGCAATCACAATGTTGAGTCAAAACTTCTGGGTAGCCATTGGCAAAGTGGCATATTGTAGTCTGTGGCTTGTCCAATCCATCCCTTAGGAAGACTTTCATCGAGGTAATATCGCACGTGGACCAAGCTGTGTGGTGGTGCCCTATCCAGTTGTAGAATGTAGTTGTCAATACTGTTATGGAACTGTAGCATAAACCAGAGAGTTAACATGTAAAAAAAATGGCTTTCATGACATTTTGCGCAATTCAAAAACACTAAAGCCTTTGCCACTGCAAATGCCGCCATTTTGGCTAATAATTATTCACATGATACGCGTGCAATTGCCTGCGTCACTTCCGCCAGGGGCTAGACACAAACTTTAAGAGTCCATCTACCTTACGGTTCACTTAAGTGTTGCTTGTCTTTGATTGTTACTGTTTTACAGCATCTGAAAAGTCTATACTTTGTCATGAATCATCCTGTATTATGAGATTTATTGCTAATAGACTTTTGTATAAGTTAAGGTATCTCACTACTTGCGATAACTTTTTTTAAGAAAAAATAGAGATATGGAGATTTATTTGTGATTTTTAGATTTATTTAGCATAATTTAAGGAAAAAAATCATACAATTTGAAAAGAGAAAAAAAAATTATTACAATTAAAATGGGAAAAAATCTGGTAAAAATGTACAAAAAAATAAATAGAAGAAAAAGAAAAAATAAATGAGTCTTTCAGAAGTCGCATATGATGTGTAACATCTGACATGTTATCGTGGAAAATACGCAATATTAACTTTTTTCCTGAGAAAAATATGAATAGGTTATGATTGCAAATAATTTTCTATCGAATAATTGTATCTTTAATGAAAATTGTATTTAATTATATATATATATCAAAATGAGTAAAAAAAATGCAATATTTTATCAAAAATAATTATTCTTGTTCAATTTGAGGAAGAGCAGAGAGAATAAACTTACGATAACTAAAATATGACACATATACTTGTGATTTCAAAGTATTTCAAAAACGGTTGAAAACAGCGTCAATAACAGCACCACTGTTAGCAGTCAAAACATTCTAATTTGTGTTGATTTCGAGCTTGAGTTCATCCTTCATAAAAGCTATGAGCGGCTCAGCTTTTGCCAAACTGAAGTTAAAATCACCAATCAAAATCAGGGAAAGCGAGTGATAATTTTTTTAAAAGAGTGGAACCACCTTCGTTACATGGTAAAAGTACGAAATGCAGAAAATCTTTAATTTTTTTTAACTGTTTGATTCGAAGAAATGTATACGACCGCCGAAATCACTATTTGTCCATTTTCAAATAAACATTCTGCCGCACTTATGTCCCCCAATATCATGACTAACGGATTTAGAGTCAAGCGCTCGAGTGTTTGATGGGTACTAGAGTTGGACCACCATGTGAGGGTAGTGAAAAGAAACAGCCACGCACTTTCATTGGTCAAATCAAGTAGCGCGCGCTTACGTCACATCCTGTTACACACATCCGTCTCTTTTCACGAAATCACTCCCAACAAATATCCAGCAACCGAGAGGAAAGATGTTACACATAAAAATTACACAAACGGGGCCTGTTCTGTACAAAAATTTTATGAACAAATTCTCAATTTTTCATCTTTGATGTGTTAGTTTATTATTCGTTTTTGAAATGATCTTCATGATATAGGAGATGTTTTAGTTTTCACAAAAACTAGAGTACTTTATCTTAATGATTATATGAAATTGCTTAAAAAGACAGTGATTATATTCACATAAAGGACTGTAAATTTTGAAGTAAAACAGTAATTGATAAATCTGAAGGTTAAAACACTCCTACTGTTATACAAAACATACACAAAAAATTTCAGCAAATTATTTTAAAAATATTTTGAGCAATCGCTGTCCCCGTTTGAACTTTTCGCCAAAAACACATTTCGAGTAAAACGCATTCTACAGTTTGTCATCTTGAGTAAAGTTAAGGCATCTGCTTTTACTAAAACACTTGTAGTTTTTGTTTTAGTGAATGCAAAATAGAAAACTTGGTATTTTTATTAAGCTAATAAGATGACCTATAAAAGAAAATCATAAGCAAAATTTGTCAATTTTTCAAAAAAATCATGATTTTAGGATATTTTAGGATAGTCGGATACCTTAAAAGGTAATGAAATATTAACTAATTAAGAGGACAACATTCACGATTCTTGAAATGAATTTCTTTCTGATAATTAAAAAAAATATTTTTCACTTTTCCCGCTGAATTTTAGAACTTTCTGTGCACCAATCTGTTTGATTTTCTGTGTGGAAATCTAAATTCTGAGTAGCAAAAATAGAGTGGAGCATGTTTTTTCTAAACATCAAAATAAGGAATTCTAAAGGGAACATTGTAATAAATCACCCCAATTATACATACCCGAAAATGCAACTAAATTTAAAAAAATTCACAATCCAGTACTTTTGGTGCATGAAGGTTTTAAAGGGAGTATTGAAATCATTCGAATGATTACTTGAAGTAATACACCCTTTCCTCTCAGATATCGGATATATTTTTCATAAGTGCAATCCATTATTGAATTTCCATAATTAATACTTCATTAAAACGATTAACTTTGTTATGCATTCTCTCAAAAAAATAATTTAACACTGCGACGAAAATGAAATGAAATGATTAAGCACTCGTTATAAATATCTTTCGAATTTTCTCTTTGATATGAGGATTCCCCAATTACGAAAACTCCTTCTCGATTTCTAGGCTTTACATGGGATAAGCAACACCCCCCAAAACAATTCCGGTTGTGTAATTACCGTTGTGGGACCCTTACCCGAACATCTGTAATTTTCATTTCTTTTTCATCTTTTCGCGTTTGCGCCTTTTTCACATCTAATTTTTCTCATTAACTATTCAGGAATCACGATCCATAATTGACAATTATGCGATAATTATTCTACACCCTATCGAATTGAGACGCCAAAATCTGGCAGCCGGATATGAACGTGTCGGATTCTTCTCCAACTCAACTCGGTTGTCATGGAAATGGAAAAGTGAGCGGGAAGAATTTATTCGTTTGAAGTGGCAACATTTGCTAATGCCCAGTGGGAATTTTTACTGTGGGAGATGACTAAATTATTAAGTGGATTAGAAATGCAGTACGTAGGTTCTACAATAAAAACCGTTGGTCAGTTCGATTGAATTAACATCGTTACAATGGCAATGGACTGTACAATTTTGAACCGCGATTAAGCATAAAAGATAACAAAACTAGGGAAGCTCAAGGAGACTAATTTCGATGAATGTGGTAATGTTGAAAATCTATTGGCATGAAGAGCAAACATTTTAAGGCAACTAGGCTACCCCTAGGAAAGGAGCTGTTTTTAAGACTTCGGGAAATTTATATGCTGCAGTTAAGTACTTATTTATGGCATCAAATAGTTTACGCAAAAACAAAGAAAAAATTGTATGTAAAAAAAGAGGTACTCGTTGTCAGTTATATAGAATAATCAACAGATTATCTGCGAATATTTAACTACTTGACTGGTTACACGGGATGAAAAAAGGACCTATTGGGGAAGTTCTCCAGTAGCTCAACCATGGAGAATTACAGCAGTATCTATGGATCGCGTTCCAGCCGCTTTAATTCAGGGAAGGTAGCATGCACAACTGCAAAACATGAAGCTGGGCTCAGTTGCGATGGCTCTATCCACCATCTTATTCTCTTGGGGAATTTTTTGTCCTTAAAATTTATTTTATTAGAACGTTTCCTTCGAAGAAGAAAAACATGAACATGCAAATTACGACTACTATATAGATTCAGGTTAAGAGAAATGTAGGGTAGACTGCTAGTGGAGCAGTGATTAATCAAATTTAAAGTGTGACGCAGAAATTTAGTAATTGATAATTGTGATAATTAAGGTGAAGATATATCGCTTAAGCTTTAATAGATATTAGATAGCTAGGAAGTCAGAGTAATTGAATTGAAGTAAGTATTACGAGTAATTGAAGTCTTCTCATATCTCGCGTACCTTATCAATTGTCTTCCTATTGATTAATTGGGTCCATTTCTTAGCTGTGATCTTATGTTATGATTTGTGCTGTAAATAAATTAAGTGATTTTGAATATGGCTAGTCTTCCTTCCCTTTCTCTTAAACCTTTAAGTGCGATCCTTACACAGTGATGGGGGTTTAGTCTGCCATAGCACTACGAAGGTGCAGCTCTGTTGAGGCCGGACCACCCATTCGATGACTGTTGAGACGTCACTAACTCCCTAACAGAGATCTTTGGTAGGGACCACCGCAAGTCTATGAGCTGCGAAGAAGTTTTCGTCCGTTGGCCCCCTCAGGGGGCTCACCTCCTTTAGGTGAGTGCGGGTTTCACGCTCCCGAAGTACCCCAGTGATCTTTTTTTCCCCTTCTCCCTTTTTTTTCTTTAGACATTTGTTTGCTTTGGGGATAGTTTTCGTTTATGGTTTTTTGTGATAAGATATCACTGTTCTTTAAATAACCCACAATTATTGTTTCCTTTTTTGTTCTCTAACTATGTTTTATGAAAATATAAAAATCCCCAAAAAAATTATAAGATACGTTTTTTAAAAATTACAAAAAAAGCCTTTTTTCCGTTCCTAACAAAATAACAGGTCGGCGGCGTATCAATGCCGATCTGCTGCATGCCTAGCCCTTAGCTCTAGGGGTCTCAGTACCACCCTTTTAGCCTCTCCCGCGAGGGATACTAATTGGGCAGCGGAAAGGATCCTTGCGGGGAAGGGTATACGGCGGAAGAGTTGCGTGCGTCGTCGGTGACGGCTCCAAGGAACGCTCTGCCGAAAGCGGTCCCAGAGGACGAGGAACTTGGTTGCGGATGGCTAGGCGGCGGGGACTCTTTCATATCGAGAAATCCTCCTTGGCTTCGGCCTTGGACCGTGCCCGGCAGCACGTTATGGGGGTTTCCCCGGTGTCTAGCTTTGAAGAATCCTCCGGCGGTTACACTGGGCGCGTTAGAAAAGTGTGGGAATTCGTGGCCTGGCGGGGGCCGCGATGGAACTAGAAGTAATCCGTGTTGCCAAAAAAAAAAAATGGAGACAACAAAAGAGAATAGCATTTTGGTTCCGGAAAGGCTTTCGCCTCCAGCGCCAAAAAAAAATTCTCTCCTTCCTGGGCCGACCGTGTCGAGTCTTCGACACCGTCAGCCAGTCTCCATTTTAATAACTCCTCGCCCATCGAGGAGCAACAAATTGCTAATTGTCGATTTTTCATAATGTCTAAAACCGATATTTTTTCAAACGTATCACCTTTTTTGATTCACAAACGAATAACAGCTTGTGTAGGTGACGTAAAGACTATTCGAAAAATGCGTTCTGGGGACCTTTTTATCGAAGTTACTTCATCAAAACAGGCTTTAGCTCTTGCTAGCCTGAAGCAATTGGCACACTTTGATATTCAGGTTAAACAACATGCAACCTTGAACTATTCTCGAGGAGTAATCTCCGCAGCGGATTTATATAACGTGACCGAAGAGGAAATATTAGAAAATATGGCAGAGCAAAATGTATCCCAAGTCAGGCGAATAACCATAAGGAGGGATGGACAAGTGCTTAAAACAAAGCACCTCATCCTGACCTTCGCTACGCCTGATCTTCCTCAGTCCGTTAAGGTTGCATACCTACATTGTCCTGTAAGACCATATATTCCAAATCCGTTGCGTTGCTTTCAATGTCAGCGCTTTGGGCATTCTAAGACCACATGCCGAGGCCAACCAACGTGCGCTCGTTGCGCGGAGGTTGGTCATGACAGCGCTGATTGTAAGGCAAGAGAAAAATGTGTCAATTGTAAAGGAGACCACCCTTCATACTCTAGATCTTGCCCAACGTGGTCCATCGAAAAAGAAATTACTGCCTTAAAAATAAAAAATAAAATCTCCTATCCAGAAGCTCGGCGTATTGTTTCCTCACGCACGCCAGTTTCTGGAATTAGTTATGCAGCTATAACCAAAAAAAGTACGAAGACAATAGCTATTCAAACCGACGAACCTACAGCAACCACACCTAGCTCACCTACTCCAGGAAAAATAACCGCCAAACCTAACTTCATTACAGTGGATACAAGTAAGCCGATATCCACTCTACCCAATGTCAAAAAAACCCGAAAAACTCGATTAAAAGAATCTGGGGTACTAGCTAATAAGAAAAAGACGTCGAACCTCTCCAAAAAACCCCATGACATGGGGGAGGATGTCATGGAAATCCATGCATCCCAAAGTGACGAAAGTTTAATGGATGCCCAAACCTTCGTCTTCTGGCTCCTTGCGAGGAGCAAGTGCGAAGACTTGATGCCCTCCTTTATCTCCTGGAACTGCCGTGGTCTAAGAACTCGACTTGATGATCTCAAATCCATCATATCCACGTACCTGCCCGCATGCGTTGCTCTTCAGGAGACATTTCTGAAGAGTACCATGACAATACAAGTGCGTGGTTATAATTGTGTACGACGGGATGTAGATGGCGATACATCTCCAACCGGAGGTGTATGCCTCTTCACATCTAATCTGTATCCCCGTAATGTCGTCACACTGCACACATCATTACAGGCTGTGGCTGTTCGGATTCACATCCATTCTTTAGTCACAGTCTGCTGTGTTTATTTACCACCCAACGATGTTGTGCCACAAGTGGATTTGAATCAATTAGTCAGCCAATTGCCAGCTCCTTTTATTTTGCTCGGTGACTTTAACGGACACAGCCCTTTGTGGGGGCATGATGATACAAACTCTCGTGGGCGACAGATTGAACAGTTGATCTCGGATCACTGTCTCTGTCTGCTAAACCACGACGAGAAGACTTATTTCCATGCTCCCACAAGGACATTCCACTCCCTCGATCTAGCCATCTGCTCGCCCATTCTGCTACCGATGTTGAATTTCGAGGTTGCAAACGATCTGCACAACAGCGATCATTTCCCTCTCCTAGTCTCGCATGTTAATGGTGCGGGGACACGTTTTCGTCCCCCCACTTATCATTTTCATCGCGCAGACTGGGATAAATTCACTCGGTTAGCGATTATCACAGGCACAATGGTTCAGAACAGGGCAGTTGATGAAGCAGTCTTCAATGTCACTGAAGCTATTCGGAATGCTGCCAATGCAGCCATTCCCAAAACATCCAATTCTCCTCGAAAGCTGTGCAAACCATGGTAGAACGCTTCCTGCCAACAAGCCAAAAAGGAACAAAGGAGGGCGTGGGATATTTTCAGGAGGTACCCCACAACTGATAATCTCATAGCGTTCAAACGTGCGAAAGCGTTAGCTCGTAGAATACGTCGTCAATGCCAGAGAGCATCTTGGATCCAGTATGTGTCTTCAATCACATCGTCAACTACCAGCCAACAGTTATGGAGAAAGGTCAAAGCAGCGAATGGCCTTTATCGGGAATTTAACATTCCGATATTGGAAACTTCTACTGCTTTGTTTTCGTCGCCTTTAGATGTGGCCAACTTGATTGGCAAAACATTTGCTAGTGTGTCCAGCTCCGATTCATATAGACCTACATTCCAGGCGACTAAGAATCGTTTAGAGCGGACACCTATAAACTTCAGGTGCCGACAACCTTTACCATATAACTGTGACTTTGACATGTTTGAATTGAAGAGAGCCTTATCATCGGCCCACAATACTAGTCCAGGTCCTGATGGAATATCTATGAATTGCTTCGCCATTTGAACGATGATTTACTAGTAAGTCTCCTTTACCTATTCAACCGAATAAGGAGGGAGCAGGTGTATCCTACTCAATGGCAAGAAGCCATAGTGATCCCCATTCTAAAACCTGGTAAAGATCCAAAGAACCCTCATTAGCTATCGACTGATAGCACTCACGAGCTGCATTTGTAAGACACTAGAACGTGTGGTCAATGCCCGTCTCGTTTATGAGTTAGAAAAGAAGAAATGCATTCCTCTGTTTCAGAGTGGCTTCCGTAAGGAAGATCCACTCTCGACAATATTATTACACTAGAAAAAAAAATCAGAAACGCTTTTGTCCGGAGGAATCATTTAGTTTCTATCTTTTTCGATATCGAGAAGGCATATGATCGTACTTGGCGCTATGGGATACTTCGCACTTTATTTAATTTTGGATTAAGAGGCAATTTGCCTACTTTTATTAAAAATTTTTTAAATCTTCGTACTTTTAGAGTGAGACTGGGTGGAACTCTCTCTGCTCCTTTTACCCAAGCTGAGGGAGTTCCTCAGGGGAGTATCTTGAGTGTCACCCTTTTTATATGTCATATCTCTCACATTTTACATGTTTTATCGCCTTCTATACAGGCTTCACTATACGTGGACGATCTACAGATCAGTTGTGAAGGTTTGGACATGCGCCTGATTGAACGGCAGTTGCAAACTGCCGTCAACAACATTGTAAAATGGTGCGACAACAACGGTCATAGTATTTCTGCGAGCAAGAGTTGCTGCGTGCACTTTTACCGCAAACGGGGTATTCATCCCGACCCCGAAATACGCATCCGTGCTGTACAAATTCCCGTAGTTCCCGACGTACGATTCCTCGGTGTAATTTTCGACCGCCGGCTCACTTTCCTTCCGCATATTTTACATTTGCGGAAGAGGTGTGAAAAGTCTTTAAACCTCTTGAAGGTGTTGTCAAACACCTCTTGGGGGCGGATCGAACATCATTACTCCGAGTGTATCAGGCAATCGTACTCTCTCGCATCGACTACGGATGTGTTGCATACGGATCAGCATGCAACTCTACTCTGAAAAAACTTGACCCCGTCCACCATATGGCACTGAGAATCTGCTCGGGTGCGTTTCGCACATCACCGGTGCAGAGTCTCTATGTTAACTGTCATCAGCTTCCTCTAGATCTTCGACGGAGGAAGCTGTCTCTTGCGTATTATTCTAAGATCTTGTCCGTGCCTTCACATCCTCTGCAGAATGTGTATATGAGTACCAGCATGAAGAGACTTTATGATGCACGGCCGTCTAACATCCGGCCGTTTATGGATAGGATGAAGCTTCATATTTCTGAACTCGACCTACCTAACGTGCATATTCAGCAAAGGAACCTTTTCCTATTCCAACCTTGGAATACGCCACGGTTCCATTATATCAACCCTTTTGCCTCATACAGTAAATCCACTGTAGCGCCTGTCGTCTTTCAACGCGTCTTCGCCTACCACCGCAGTCAGTATGGTAGTTATTCGACCATCTACACAGATGGTTCGAAACGTGCAGATTACGTTGGCTGTGGAGTTGTGATTGAAGATGTTATGCACGGTTATCGGCTCGACACTTCTTGCAGCATTTTCACTGCCGAAGCTGTCGCCATTTACCGTGCACTTCAATTAATCGACTCCAATATGCCCCGTAAATACTGCATCTATACTGACAGCATGAGTGTACTAGAAGCGCTTGACAACTATAACGATCGATGCCATCCAGTGGTTTGTAAAATACTCGACATTACGAGTCGACTGTACAGCAAGGGTCACGATATCGTGTTTTGCTGGCTACCAAGTCACGTAGGAATCATAGGCAACGAGCAAGCGGACAGCGCGGCGAAGTCGGCGACGACGCTTCTGCCGCTAGCGGATATGAAGCGCGTCATCATGCATCATATTTTTAAGATCTGGCAGGAATCATGGAGTCAGCAGTTGGATAACAAACTGCACTCCGTGAAACCTGTCATAGGGGCATGGCCTGTGATGCCAATGCGAAGAACTGATGTCAAATTGACTCGTCTTCGCATTCGCCATACTCGCTTAACACACAGGCATTTGTTGTTTGGAGAACGCGCTCCTGAATGTCCTTCATGCAATGTCTCTTACACTGTTCATCACATTTTAATAGATTGTCCCGTTTTTAATACTCATCGCATGACCTTTTTTCATAAATCTGTTTTAACCTTATCTGACTTGGTGGGGGAATCTCCCCACCAAAATCTATTTGCTTATATGCAGAAAATTGGATTTTTATATTTAATTTGACTTTTTAAAATGTTTTATCTTTACCTTTATTTTTTTTTATATGTGCATGCAGGCATGCACATATCTAATAATTATTTTTATATCATTGTATTTTTCTTGTGTATTTTTAACATGTTTGTAAAGTCGTGAGTTCTTTTCCGACCGTGTTCGAATTGTGACAAGAAAATAATTGCAGACAGGATTTGGTCCCACTCTTTATTCCATACCTTCTATGGGACATTTCTTAAAATCAAGAATATATTGCGATGTTACAGGATTACGATACATCGTCCAGCCGTGTCTACTTTTCACGACCCCGGCTTTTTTCGTCACCGCCCCTTCTTCTCTCCCGTTCCGACCTTTTTTCCCCCGTCGTTGCCAGATCCTCTTCTCTATATCGTCTCTCGTTCGACCTGTTGCCATGTGCAGGCAGCGGTTCCTTACACGCCCCACCTAAGAGTAAAATTTGCCCCTTGTGGCTGATTTTACCATATCAGACACCAGGAACAGAAAATTCACAAACCGTGACACAGAAAATCCACAAACGGAACACACAATAATTGCAACAGTCAAAAGTCTTGATGATTGTTCTAGTGAAAGTTCCTTAATACAAACACATGAAATAGTATTAATAGTTCACCCAATTGAAATAAGTGACTATGTTCCCAGAAAGATCTAAACTGTAATGGGATTGCAAACAGAAACATAGAAAACACATTATACAAAAAAAAAAACACTAAATATATACCATACAGTTTTTATCTTAATCTATACAATGTTTATTTCATTAACTCATGAATGTGAATGCTCAATGAGTTCACTAAATCCATATTAAGTCCACAGTAAAAACTTTCCTATGGCTCTAATTTGCCTTTGGCCGGTATAATTTCCGACCCAACCCATCTCACCCATTCTAATACAAAGTTAATTTGTTTTACACGATTTTTCCAAATCTGCATCAGAATGTCTATGTCGACTATTCGAGATACAACAAACTGCTCTAACATTCTTAAAACCTGAGCCGTTAAATTACATCCATAAGAAGTGTATTCAATCTTAAACCTCACTTTTTTAGTCATGTAAATGTCAAACGGCATAACGCACGCGGCATACCCCTTCGTGAGAAAACGACAGAAATACCACTTCCACAAATCCAGTACCGTGACCCACAATGCTGCGCTATTCTTTTCTACAAAACCTTCCCTTTTCGACAAAAGATAAATCTCGGTTCTCGAAAATATGTTTAACAAAGCTTCACGGGTTACCTTCGCACTGAGACTAGTCACCGGCCTAGCCTCGCCCCACCTAGTGTGCTGATCCACCAGACGTAAAATATATTTATGTCCCTTTAAGCTTGGCGGATCAATTGGACCTATCAGATCCATATTCCCCACCTCAAATGGCAATTCAGGCCTTGCCACAGGTGTACTGGATGATCGGTCTTTAATCCTAACCGATCGAGTGAGCTGACATTCTTTACATGACTCACAAAATTTCTTCACATCGGCCCTCAGACCCTCCCAAAAGAAAGAATACTTTATTCGTTCAAGCGTCTTCTTGGGACCCATGTGACTACTGAACACGGAAGTATGCGCTAGTTTCAACACCTCAGTTCTTCTGCACTTCGGAATTACCAGCTGCCCAATACTCTCCCCGAGTATTTTATCCCTACGAAATAGATACCCATCCACTTCGTAGTAGTTTCCTTTGCCTTCCTTAGCATACTTCCAAGCCAATGCTAACTCGGCATAACACTCCTGTTCGGAACGAAAACTATCAGCCACCATGCTTCCTTTATCCATCTCAGCGGTCACCTCCTCATCCTTAGTACCCAATGTTCCCACTTCATTCCGACATGAAGTAATATTCCTTTGAGAATCCTCAATGTGCTCCTGTGCTTTCTCTGGCAGAATACCCAATGAAACCTCGGTTTCATCTACCTTTCCTGAGTCAACCCTCAGGTCCTGAAAGCTTTGAGCCAGTGAATTCCCTTCACTCTGGGCTCCTCCCAACATATCCAAAACCTCTGGTGGAAGCAACACGTCTTCTACCGAAACTTCTGCCAAAGCACATAACACTTACTGGTGCACCACATTAATCTGGCCACCGGTAGCAAGACCAATTGGAACATATACTAAAGGACATTTAACCGCTGGACCGAAAATACCTTTCAAAAAAATCGTGGAAGCTCCTTCAACCGATATTCCAGGAACTAAGTCTTTCTTGATAACAGTAATTTCCGTACCAGAATCCAATAACGCATGGACTAAATTCCCATCTACACTGATAGATGTTTTCACTAATTTACTTAATTTGTCTTCAATAGCCCGCCTAGGAATGACTTTACCTAGCAAATCAACTCTAGCAGTGACCGTTCCATCTTCTAATTCTGTCCCTTCCGTTGACACCTTATTCACATTAAGTCTTTTATTATCAACCCCTTTGTTTTTAGGACAATTCCGCTTAAAATGTTTATCTGATCCACAGGTGAAACAAGCGAATTTTTTTATTTCAGTTACTTTACCTTTATCAAAGTTTTTCCTAGAAGAAAATTTATCTGTCTTTTTCTCCCCAAATGGCTGTTTACCCCAACTACCATTAAAACTTCTCCTTTTACTACCATTCCATTTAGCTCTCTCAGGTTCATCGTAGGATTTCCCTTTGGAAGCATAAAATATATCACATTGTTTGCCCAAGTTCCTGGGTTTGTACCATTCTTCCCCTTGGAGCACACCAATATGGGTCGCCGTCTCAGAATCCAACATTTCAAACATTTTATCTGCTACGATCAGTTGATTAACTGACTCAAAATCATTCGCTTCTCTTAACTTACAGTAATATAACCACATCGATGTTAAACGGGACGCGAACTGAGAGAAAGTTTCGTCAGAGTTACGTTTGGCCTTTCTAAAATTTTCTAAACATATTTTTGGTGAGGGTTCATACTCTTTGAGCACAACCTGTTTTAAAGATTCGTAATCTTTTCATTCTTCTTCGCCTAGGTTAACTAATAAGTTTGACACTTTGTCTCCTAACATGCATAACAAAACCTTCGGTTTTAACTCGTCGCTAACCATTTCACTAGCGAAAGCCTTTTCAAGACTAGAAAAGAAATATTCCCACCCATCTGATTTTTTGGGTACCTTTACAGTTAAGAGCCTAACCATTTTAACTATTTCCTCTAAAGATTTTACACGTGAGGTTTGACCATTATTTTGATTAGCACTCTGATTAGCGATCCTGGATAATTCCATTTCCAAGCGTAATTTTTCAATTGATAATTGTTCTTGTTGTTCTAGTTTTTGCCGCTGTTCTGTCTCTAACCTTTCGGCTGTAATAACTTCCAATAACTCTTTTGCCTCTTCCTCCTTGTAATATTTACTAGAGATTATTAAATTCCTTAAAACAATTTTAGACATAGACGGATCAGGTGACTCATCTAAGTCCCGCGCTAATTGAATTAAGTCAATTTTCTTACTTCTAATGAGAAATGCCATTTTTAATCAAGCTAAACCTAATGCCAAATTACCTTCTGACAAATTTAACTACAAACACTTAAATGACCTAGTACTATATATTTAACAAGCAAGAAAAATTCTACTCGTTTTTTCTAAGAGTACTCAAATTCCAGAAACACAATACGAAATATGTTTACAATAAAACTTATATGAGACACAGTTATTTATTACTAATCAGAACGCAGAACCTTTTTCAAAATAAAAAAAAACACAATTAACAACATACTTTAGCTACATTACCATAGAATTATTTCTCAAATCATAAATCTACTCTTAGTTTCTTTTTTTTTTTTAATTAAAAGAAGAATCTTATGCAGGAAACAAAAAAACCAATATACATATACATCATAAATTACGAGCAAAGGAAATAACCTCAGATTGCATTAAACTATCAACTAAATGACAAATTGCAACACTTTTGCTTAAAATGAAAAACTATCATATAATATTCAAAAAAAAAAATGCCATATTCTGAGTCATAAATAACCTACAAAATCTCTTATTTACCACATTTTAACAGGAAGTCCGTCTACTTGAAATACATATACACATTTTTTTTTAATGGATATTTTTCACCCACTCAAACATACATTTTTCGCAACCATTATATCAAGATAAATTAATCTAATTCTTTTTTTTTTAATTCTGCAAACTGAATTGTTATGCAAAACACTTTCTATACCCAGATTTTAATTTTTGAGACAACTTCAAAACAGTAAAGAATGATGATAAAAAAAATTATAGTTAACACTAGAACTCTAAATACCATATTTTACAACATTTAAAATGATACCCTATCATTTCCAGGTAAAATAAGTACACAATTTTCTTATTTCATCTACACAATAATCCAACAACATAGAATATTGCAAAAAACCAATGAAATTTTCTTTTTTCAGATATATCTGCTTTTTCTATTTTATTTTTAAAAAAACAAATTAAATATGACTGCATCCCATTACTCTTTTAAATATTCACACAATATTTTAACTTAGGGGAACAATAGCCACTTACCTCGACATGAACGCTGTTTCTGTATCTAACACTTTTCAGATCACGACTCCATTCATCAGAAAATGAAGAAAAATACGACATCTGTTCGTTCATATCCCAACTCGGCAGGTGATGGTAAAACTCCATATGAAGAAGGTCTTGTTTTTTTTTCACTTGGAACTGCTGCAAGGCAATTCCCGGGATGCACGTGGTCATCAACTTGAAGATACACTGCAGGGTTCTATTTCCTTGTTAAAATTTTTCTTTCAAACTGAATGTCCACTAGAACCTTGTTCACAATTATGTAGTACGAACACCGATCAATTTGAAATATTTTGTTCATTTAAATTCTGCTCCATTGCATCCCACTCCTGATACCAGTGTAAACTCGTGAGTTCTTTTCCGACCGTGTTCGAATTGTGACAAGAAAATAATTGCAGACAGGATTTGGTCCCACTGTTTATTCCATACCTTCTATATGGGACATTTCTTAAAATCAAGAATATATTCAGATGTTACAGGATTACGATACATCGTTCAGCCGTGTCTACTTTTCACGACCCCGGTTTTTCTTCGCCACCCTCTCTTCTCTCCCGTTCCCACCTTTTTGTCCTCCGTCGTTGCCAGATCCTTTTCTCTATATCGTCTCTCGTTCGACCTGTTGCCAGGTGCCGGCAGCTGTTCCTTACAATGTTTTTCATATTTTAACAAACGTGTGGCGCAGTATAGCCAAATTTGGCTCTTGCGCCATTAAACCAAACAATCACAATCACGTCCCGTTGGCATGAAAATTTTGCCAATTAGTCATTAGGTCGTAGGGGGATTGTTGACATTATAATCAATGGTTAGAATCATTATAATTGTATTGGCGACAACTCGAAAAGTCCGTCACCAACCGTGACCCTTATAACCAATAAGTATCAAATAGTTTGTAAAAAAAATTATGAAGAAGTTCGGGGGGTGCATATAGTTAGTTTTGAAACTCATTGAATAAGAGATCAATTCCTAATAATCCTCAAACCACAACGATGCAAATATTTGTATGAAATAAGAAGTCCCAACTCTAATCCAAAGTCTAATCGGCTGTGATGCTTATACAATATATTCAAAACTGAAATATTTACGGCCAAGTGCGTCCACTTTCCAAGACAAACATGGTTTTCCAGTACGCCCTAATTCACATCTAAGGATCACATTTTCCTGTTCAATAGGGTCGAAGTGTAAAGAGTTATAGTTATTTAAAAAAACATAATTCAAATCACGGACTAATGGAGATGAAAATACAAATTCACTTTTTCCTTAAGAAGTATAATTTCTTTGGAATTTTTATTCTACTCTTATACATTTTAACCATACTTGTAAAAATCGGTGGGGGTAACATAGTTTTTTTTCTGTTGTAAGATATTAGTTTTGATTGAAATAGCATCATTGTACACCTGCTGAAAGCTGCTGGAAACAAACTGAGAAATTATGAACACATATTAAATAATGATGACTTCATCTGAAAAACTGCAAAACTTTTCTAAATTATAATTTTGTGTCATACTAATTGAGGGTGTTAAGATTCAAATCTATTTTTATAAGAAGCAATACTTATCATTTCAATACATTTTGATAAAACATCTGATTCGATACGAATGTTATTTGCAACGAAATTCGCGATCGGAAAATACCGGAGTTGCAAATGAAATGCTAGAATATATATTAAATATATTGGGTTGTTCGGAAAGTAATTTCGTTTTTTCCTGACAGAGGATTTAATTGTATTTTTTTGAACCCAACTTCACATTTAAGCCGTATGGTTTTATATGCTTTGAGAGCTCATATGGCAAGGCTTGTGTGTGAAGAATTCCAATTAATTCTACGCAGTAGATTTTGGTTGGTGCCCTTTTAAATATGGAGAGCGATAAGCAGCATTTTCGACATATCTTGCTGTTTTACTACAGAAAGGGTGAAAATGCTGTTCAAGCCAAAAAGAAATTGACCGATGTGTATGGAGAAGGTGTGTTGACAGTACGCCAGTGCCAGAACTGGTTCGCTAAATTTCGATCCGGCAATTTTGATGTCGAAGATGCACCACGTTCGGGAAGGCCGGTTGAAGCTGATAAAGACGCGATAAAGGCATTAGTTGATGCGAACCGGCGAATAACAACACGTGAGATCGGATTGAGGTTAAATTTATCAAATTCAACAGTTTATGACCACTTGAAAGGCCTGGGATTATCCTCGAAGCTCGATGCATGGGTTCCCCATGTTCTCACAGAGAGAAATCTGTGTCGCCGCATTGACGTCTGCAATGCGCTTCTCAAACGTCAAGAAAATGATCCGTTTTTGAAGCGCATCATCACTGGGGACGAAAAAGGTCATGGAGCAAAAAAAGATGAACCGGCTCAAACCATTTCCAAAGCCGATATTCACCAAAAAAAGGTGATGCTGTCTGTTGGGTGGGATTTTAAAGGAATCGTTTTTTTTTTTTTAGCTTTTACCGGAAAACACAACGATTAATTCGGAAGTCTACTGTCATCAGCTAGACAAACTGAATGATGCACTTCAACAGAAAAGGTCAGAACTAATCAACAGGAAAGATGTAGTGTTTTACCAAGACAACGCGAGACCTCACACAAGTTTGGTCACTCGCCAAAAGCTTTTACAGCTTGAATGGGATACAATGCCACACCTACCATATTCTCCAGACCTGGCACCATTGGATTATTATTTGTTCCGATCACTCCAAAATTTTTCAGACGGTAAAACCTTCACGTCAAATGAGGAGGTCAAAAACCACCTCGATCAGTTTTTTGCCAGCAAAGACCAAAATTTTATGAGCGTGGAATTATGCTACTACCAGAAAGATGGCAAAAGGTGTTGGACCAGAACACGGCCAATATATAATTTAATAAAGTATTTGTTTATTGTACGAGAAAACTGTCTTTCACATTTCCACACAAAAAAAAAACGAAATTACTTTCCGAACCCAATATAAATTAAATAATTAATTTTGAATAATTTAATTCAAAAGTATAAAAAATAATTATTTAAACAAACATGCATCGCATGTCTGAAAAATAAGTGGTTTCCTTCACATATGCTTTCATTCTAGTATTGGTTATTGCAAATGTTTTAACTGAATTACAATTAATAAAATAATTCAAGGTTCACACAAGAGAACTCATGTTCTTAAGAATCATGGGCTCGAACTGAAGCGTGTTTGCGGGTGCCTACGAGACTCGTCCAGTTGTCGAAATGGAAGCAAAAATCTGCGAAAATCAGCATCAGAGACCTTTCATATGATACAATATGATTAAAGACTGAAACAAGAAGGCGACAATATCTTAAAACGCTTCATTGCAGCAGACAAAGCTTGGTTGAATCACTGATCCAACCATAATGAGACTAATTTTACTGCCGTGAAACCACTCATCGGAATGTTAATTTCTGTGGCATGAGAAAAGTTTGCTGTCTGTTTTAACAAAAACTACCGATAGATAGCGTGTATAAACTCATGTTCTTAAGAATCATGGGCTCGAACTGAAGCGTGTTTGCGGGTGCCTACGAGACTCGTCCAGTTGTCGAAATGGAAGCAAAAATCTGCGAAAATCAGCATCAGAGACCTTTCATATGATACAATATGATTAAAGACTGAAACAAGAAGGCGACAATATCTTAAAACGCTTCATTGCAGCAGACAAAGCTTGGTTGAATCACTGATCCAACCATAATGAGACTAATTTTACTGCCGTGAAACCACTCATCGGAATGTTAATTTCTGTGGCATGAGAAAAGTTTGCTGTCTGTTTTAACAAAAACTACCGATAGATAGCGTGTATAAACTCATGTTCTTAAGAATCATGGGCTCGAACTGAAGCGTGTTTGCGGGTGCCTACGAGACTCGTCCAGTTGTCGAAATGGAAGCAAAAATCTGCGAAAATCAGCATCAGAGACCTTTCATATGATACAATATGATTAAAGACTGAAACAAGAAGGCGACAATATCTTAAAACGCTTCATTGCAGCAGACAAAGCTTGGTTGAATCACTGATCCAACCATAATGAGACTAATTTTACTGCCGTGAAACCACTCATCGGAATGTTAATTTCTGTGGCATGAGAAAAGTTTGCTGTCTGTTTTAACAAAAACTACCGATAGATAGCGTGTATAAACTCATGTTCTTAAGAATCATGGGCTCGAACTGAAGCGTGTTTGCGGGTGCCTACGAGACTCGTCCAGTTGTCGAAATGGAAGCAAAAATCTGCGAAAATCAGCATCAGAGACCTTTCATATGATACAATATGATTAAAGACTGAAACAAGAAGGCGACAATATCTTAAAACGCTTCATTGCAGCAGACAAAGCTTGGTTGAATCACTGATCCAACCATAATGAGACTAATTTTACTGCCGTGAAACCACTCATCGGAATGTTAATTTCTGTGGCATGAGAAAAGTTTGCTGTCTGTTTTAACAAAAACTACCGATAGATAGCGTGTATAAACTCATGTTCTTAAGAATCATGGGCTCGAACTGAAGCGTGTTTGCGGGTGCCTACGAGACTCGTCCAGTTGTCGAAATGGAAGCAAAAATCTGCGAAAATCAGCATCAGAGACCTTTCATATGATACAATATGATTAAAGACTGAAACAAGAAGGCGACAATATCTTAAAACGCTTCATTGCAGCAGACAAAGCTTGGTTGAATCACTGATCCAACCATAATGAGACTAATTTTACTGCCGTGAAACCACTCATCGGAATGTTAATTTCTGTGGCATGAGAAAGTTTGCTGTCTGTTTTAACAAAAACTACCGATAGATAGCGTGTATAAACTCATGTTCTTAAGAATCATGGGCTCGAACTGAAGCGTGTTTGCGGGTGCCTACGAGACTCGTCCAGTTGTCGAAATGGAAGCAAAAATCTGCGAAAATCAGCATCAGAGACCTTTCATATGATACAATATGATTAAAGACTGAAACAAGAAGGCGACAATATCTTAAAACGCTTCATTGCAGCAGACAAAGCTTGGTTGAATCACTGATCCAACCATAATGAGACTAATTTTACTGCCGTGAAACCACTCATCGGAATGTTAATTTCTGTGGCATGAGAAAAGTTTGCTGTCTGTTTTAACAAAAACTACCGATAGATAGCGTGTATAAACTCATGTTCTTAAGAATCATGGGCTCGAACTGAAGCGTGTTTGCGGGTGCCTACGAGACTCGTCCAGTTGTCGAAATGGAAGCAAAAATCTGCGAAAATCAGCATCAGAGACCTTTCATATGATACAATATGATTAAAGACTGAAACAAGAAGGCGACAATATCTTAAAACGCTTCATTGCAGCAGACAAAGCTTGGTTGAATCACTGATCCAACCATAATGAGACTAATTTTACTGCCGTGAAACCACTCATCGGAATGTTAATTTCTGTGGCATGAGAAAAGTTTGCTGTCTGTTTTAACAAAAACTACCGATAGATAGCGTGTATAAACTCATGTTCTTAAGAATCATGGGCTCGAACTGAAGCGTGTTTGCGGGTGCCTACGAGACTCGTCCAGTTGTCGAAATGGAAGCAAAAATCTGCGAAAATCAGCATCAGAGACCTTTCATATGATACAATATGATTAAAGACGAAACAAGAAGGCGACAATATCTTAAAACGCTTCATTGCAGCAGACAAAGCTTGGTTGAATCACTGATCCAACCATAATGAGACTAATTTTACTGCCGTGAAACCACTCATCGGAATGTTAATTTCTGTGGCATGAGAAAAGTTTGCTGTCTGTTTTAACAAAAACTACCGATAGATAGCGTGTATAAACTCATGTTCTTAAGAATCATGGGCTCGAACTGAAGCGTGTTTGCGGGTGCCTACGAGACTCGTCCAGTTGTCGAAATGGAAGCAAAAATCTGCGAAAATCAGCATCAGAGACCTTTCATATGATACAATATGATTAAAGACTGAAACAAGAAGGCGACAATATCTTAAAACGCTTCATTGCAGCAGACAAAGCTTGGTTGAATCACTGATCCAACCATAATGAGACTAATTTTACTGCCGTGAAACCACTCATCGGAATGTTAATTTCTGTGGCATGAGAAAAGTTTGCTGTCTGTTTTAACAAAAACTACCGATAGATAGCGTGTATAAACTCATGTTCTTAAGAATCATGGGCTCGAACTGAAGCGTGTTTGCGGGTGCCTACGAGACTCGTCCAGTTGTCGAAATGGAAGCAAAAATCTGCGAAAATCAGCATCAGAGACCTTTCATATGATACAATATGATTAAAGACTGAAACAAGAAGGCGACAATATCTTAAAACGCTTCATTGCAGCAGACAAAGCTTGGTTGAATCACTGATCCAACCATAATGAGACTAATTTTACTGCCGTGAAACCACTCATCGGAATGTTAATTTCTGTGGCATGAGAAAAGTTTGCTGTCTGTTTTAACAAAAACTACCGATAGATAGCGTGTATAAACTCATGTTCTTAAGAATCATGGGCTCGAACTGAAGCGTGTTTGCGGGTGCCTACGAGACTCGTCCAGTTGTCGAAATGGAAGCAAAAATCTGCGAAAATCAGCATCACCTTTCATATGATACAATATGATTAAAGACGTATCTTAAAACGCTTCATTGCAGCAGACAAAGTGCACTGATCCAACCATAATGAGACTAATTTTACTGCCGTCCACTCATCGGAATGTTAATTTCTGTCGTTCTTAAAATCATGGAACTGAAGCGTGTTTGCGGGTGCCTAAAAAAATGGAAGCAAAAATCTGCGAAAATCAGCATCAGAGACCTTTCATATGATACAATATGATTAAAGACTGAAACAAGAAGGCGACAATATCTTAAAACGCTTCATTGCAGCAGACAAAGCTTGGTTGAATCACTGATCCAACCATAATGAGACTAATTTTACTGCCGTGAAACCACTCATCGGAATGTTAATTTCTGTGGCATGAGAAAAGTTTGCTGTCTGTTTTAACAAAAACTACCGATAGATAGCGTGTATAAACTCATGTTCTTAAGAATCATGGGCTCGAACTGAAGCGTGTTTGCGGGTGCCTACGAGACTCGTCCAGTTGTCGAAATGGAAGCAAAAATCTGCGAAAATCAGCATCAGAGACCTTTCATATGATACAATATGATTAAAGACTGAAACAAGAAGGCGACAATATCTTAAAACGCTTCATTGCAGCAGACAAAGCTTGGTTGAATCACTGATCCAACCATAATGAGACTAATTTTACTGCCGTGAAACCACTCATCGGAATGTTAATTTCTGTGGCATGAGAAAAGTTTGCTGTCTGTTTTAACAAAAACTACCGATAGATAGCGTGTATAAACTCTCTCGATGTTCTTAAGAATCATGGGCTCGAACTGAGCGTGTTTGCGGGTGCCTAGCGTGTTTGCGGGTGCCTACGAGACTCGTCCAGTTGTCGAAATGGAAGCAAAAATCTGCGAAAATCAGCATCAGAGACCTTTCATATGATACAATATGATTAAAGACTGAAACAAGAAGGCGACAATATCTTAAAACGCTTCATTGCAGCAGACAAAGCTTGGTTGAATCACTGATCCAACCATAATGAGACTAATTTTACTGCCGTGAAACCACTCATCGGAATGTTAATTTCTGTGGCATGAGAAAAGTTTGCTGTCTGTTTTAACAAAAACTACCGATAGATAGCGTGTATAAACTCATGTTCTTAAGAATCATGGGCTCGAACTGAAGCGTGTTTGCGGGTGCCTACGAGACTCGTCCAGTTGTCGAAATGGAAGCAAAAATCTGCGAAAATCAGCATCAGAGACCTTTCATATGATACAATATGATTAAAGACTGAAACAAGAAGGCGACAATATCTTAAAACGCTTCATTGCAGCAGACAAAGCTTGGTTGAATCACTGATCCAACCATAATGAGACTGCCGTGAAACCACTCATCGGAATGTTAATTTCTGTGGCATGAGAAAAGTTTGCTGTCTGTTTTAACAAAAACTACCGATAGATAGCGTGTATAAACTCATGTTCTTAAAATCATGGGCTCGAACTGAAGCGTGTTTGCGGGTGCCTACGAGACTCGTCCAGTTGTCGAAATGGAAGCAAAAATCTGCGAAAATCAGCATCAGAGACCTTTCATATGATACAATATGATTAAAGACTGAAACAAGAAGGCGACAATATCTTAAAACGCTTCATTGCAGCAGACAAAGCTTGGTGAATCACTTGAGACTAATTTTACTGCCGTGAAACCACTCATCGGAATGTTAATTTCTGTGGCATGAGAAAAGTTTGCTGTCTGTTTTAACAAAAACTACCGATAGATAGCGTGTATAAACTCATGTTCTTAAGAATCATGGGCTCGAACTGAAGCGTGTTTGCGGGTGCCTACGAGACTCGTCCAGTTGTCGAAATGGAAGCAAAAATCTGCGAAAATCAGCATCAGAGACCTTTCATATGATACAATATGATTAAAGACTGAAACAAGAAGGCGACAATATCTTAAAACGCTTCATTGCAGCAGACAAAGCTTGGTTGAATCACTGATCCAACCATAATGAGACTAATTTTACTGCCGTGAAACCACTCATCGGAATGTTAATTTCTGTGGCATGAGAAAAGTTTGCTGTCTGTTTTAACAAAAACTACCGATAGATAGCGTGTATAAACTCATGTTCTTAAGAATCATGGGCTCGAACTGAAGCGTGTTTGCGGGTGCCTACGAGACTCGTCCAGTTGTCGAAATGGAAGCAAAAATCTGCGAAAATCAGCATCAGAGACCTTTCATATGATACAATATGATTAAAGACTGAAACAAGAAGGCGACAATATCTTAAAACGCTTCATTGCAGCAGACAAAGCTTGGTTGAATCACTGATCCAACCATAATGAGACTAATTTTACTGCCGTGAAACCACTCATCGGAATGTTAATTTCTGTGGCATGAGAAAAGTTTGCTGTCTGTTTTAACAAAAACTACCGATAGATAGCGTGTATAAACTCATGTTCTTAAGAATCATGGGCTCGAACTGAAGCGTGTTTGCGGGTGCCTACGAGACTCGTCCAGTTGTCGAAATGGAAGCAAAAATCTGCGAAAATCAGCATCAGAGACCTTTCATATGATACAATATGATTAAAGACTGAAACAAGAAGGCGACAATATCTTAAAACTTCATTGCAGCAGACAAAGCTTGGTTGAAATAGAAACTTATGCATTGAAATAAAAACATCGGTTTAAAAAAACAATGAATTAAATCTCAGTTTAATTTAGATAACTCTTTATGATTATTTTTTTCCATTTGCACATTTTACTCAATAAGTGCATCAGTTTTGTTTGCTTACCTCGTAGATGACACTAAATGCTATTAAGTCAAAAACTGACTATTTTTTCCAATTGCTTACCAATTAACCCCCTTACAACTAACTTAATTTAAGGTTTAAATCAACTGAAAACTTGAAATGAAGAAATAAAAGAAAAAAAAGGAGGAGTAAAGAATGAGAAGAGAGAAACTCAGACTTTTCTTTAATTTATTTTAATCCTGCTTAATTAAAGAAAACAGCTTTTTAATCCTGAATTTTTTGTAATGTCGCATCAAAATAAACTTTACTTTAAAGTATTTGTTTAACTTAAGAAATACGTATTTATTATTTTTTCGTTCCACCAATGACTGTATTGGAATTTAAAACAATATTCATGTCATGATTGGATTTTAATTACATTTTTACAATTGATTTAGATTAAGAAATCAAAGAATAAATTTCTTGAAAACAGGATTTGAAGCAAAAGATAAAAATACGAGAAAAATGTTAGTTTTTGTACCCTTATTTATACTTACTTATTTATAAGCCCGTAAATGTGCAACTAAAGTTCTGTTTTGTTCCTAGTGAAATGTAAAAACTAATAAATTATTTTGAATCAATTAATATTTTTTTTCTTTTCAAGTAGAAGGCCAGCTTTTTTAGATAATGAAATCTCTATTTTTTCAATAAGAATGCAAACGCTCTACAAAGATATGTTTCCAAAAAATATGAACTTTATAAAATAGTTCTTTACAAAAGCATTTCCTTGAAAAAGGTCTTATTTTTCTTAAAGAATCAATTCCCTTCAGTTTCTGAAATAAGATTTCTGAATATTTTATTTTTGTGTTTGCATATTCTAATATATTTCAATATACATGTTACAGACTGGATTTTCAATTCTGTTTACGATGTCTTGCATGTAATTTATTATTCTTGAAATCTTAAATTCTTTAATATTTTTTTGTTTTTTGTATTTACGTAACGATTACAACGTTGCTCTTTATATCAACTTTCTTATATTCCTACGGAAGATGGATAGAAATATATTTTTGATGATATATTTATATCTATGATATATTTTTCATCTCGTCTCTCAATTTTTATGGTATCGTTTTCTTGCTTTACATGCAGTATGTTGATACTTTAACTCTTCAGATGGTTTTTATTTTTTCTTACTTATTCATATATTATATCTCATGGTTTTTTTTCCCATTGTTATACAGGGTATTCCAAAAATAGCGCTCAAATTTTGCACAACAAGCACATTATAAATGACTAAAGAACTATACCTGTGCGATCCAATTTTATGAGAAAAATACAAAAAACAAGGAAAAAATACCCGTATTAGTCACATCCACCGCAATATTTGAAAATATTTAAAAAGTCAGATGCTCAAAGTATGCACCTGTGAATATCGAAGCAGGCCTGAGTGCACTGTGGAATGGATGAGAGCACGCGTCGCAGCAGTACAAGCAGTAAGCAGACGAAAAATTAAGGCAGTATAGTCACTACATCGCAGTAAACCTTCCATAAAATTTCCTCATAGGGAAAAAAATACTGCAGTATGAGATGGCAATCCTGATGGCCATAGAAATAGAAACCTTACGGCCGATGGAGAAGCACATAAATGCGCCGGAGCCTTATCATGCATCAACATTTACCGTGTTTTTCTTCTAAACTATGAATTGTGTAGGTACAGTTCTTAGAGTATGTGTACTCCCAAATAGGAAATCTGGCTGCGCACAAAGTATGGGACATCCTGTATTAATCTATCCAGTTGCTAAGGAAAACAATATTGGCACCACCAAACTAGTTTGACTCCACAACCCAATATTGCATTTTGATTTACTAGATTCCTATTTCTTTCTGTTTGATTAATCACCTAGTTAATGTTTTTACTTTCTTATTTTTCATTTAATGGTATCATATACACTCATGTCCATAAATTAAGAATAATTCAGAATCACACAGAAATTGAACTCTAAAATAAAAATTTCATCTGTAGAATTATCACACACATCTTGAAGAAGAATATACAAATTACAGGATGGCGCTGATAGTACGTCACAATGACAAGAGTGTAAGAGAGGGGGATATAAATAATGTTGGCAAAGAAGTAAAATTGTTCACAATCGCTTTAAAAGCCTTTCAGTGCAATAACCGCATAGTTATGGAACAAAGGAAGCATTAGGAGGATTTTTTACGTGGTAGAGTTATTGGATGACTGGAATGTGGACGAACACAGCTGGAAGTATCCGAGGAACTTGGAATCACCCAGAATGTCATCTCCAGGCTTTGGCAACGATTCCAAGATGATGGTAATGTGGGTAGATGTTACAGCACAGGTCGCCCCCGAGTTACAACACCGAATGAGGACCGGTATTTGGCAGTTACTGCCAAAAGAAACAGACGGAGCACAGCATCAGATCTGTCTTGTTAGCTCTCTTCAGCTACCGGTACGACAGTTTCAAGGCAGATCGTGTACAGACGCTTAGGGCACATTGGTCTATATGCTCGTAGCTTGTCAGATGTGTTCCACTTACAGCAACTCACTGTCACCTGCGATTAACCTGGAGTAGAGAGCATGCATTGTGGACACCACAACAGTGGTCTTGTGTGATGTTTTCCGACGATTCCAGGCTTAGTTTGCAATCTGGTTCTCGCCGGACTTAAATATGTCGAGAACCAGGTATCCGTTACTACCAAGAGAACACCATTGAACGACACCGTTATGATGGTGCAGGATGGCGCGTTTGGGGAGGAATTACTCTTGGTTCCAGAACTGACCTGCATGTTCAGAGTGTAACGATGACAGGCCACATCTATCGGAATGTCATTCTGGAACAACATGTACATTTGTTTCGGGGCGCCATGGGTGCTGAATTTCGGTTTATGGATGACAACGCCCGTCCTCACCGTGCAAACATTGTAGACTAATGCCTTCAATCGGAGGATATAACCCGTACGGATTGGCCAGCATACTCAGCGGACTTTAATCCAATAGAGCATGTGTGGGATATGCTTGGCCGACGAATTGCAGCCCGTCAACCCCTCTCCCACCTGTCTACCGGAACTTCAGAGGGCATTGCTTGATGAGTGGTGTAATATTCCCCAAGATCAGATTGATAATTTGATACTCAGCATGCCTAGGCATTGTAAGGCCTGTATTGCATCGTCCAGGAGACATACTCCGTATTAACCATCATACTAACCATGCTATACTGTTTTTGTAGATAGGTTCTTTTTTTGAAATTTTTGTACCAGGAAGTAAAAATCACAATTTTTATTAATTATGTCTTACATATAGCATCTTTTTTGTTCTTTACCTTTCGTTTAATAAATAGACTTTACAAATAAGTCAAATTTGTTTTGCTTCTGTCTCTTTCTTTGACTGAACTTCATTATCCTTAATTTATGGACATGAGTGTATTATAACAAATGTACATCAAGAAAAAATAATTTCTTTGAAGAAAAATCAAGGATAGAAAATTCTAGAAAATAATCTGGTTGTCAAACAAGTGAACAACATTTCTGAAAGGACTAAACATATTATTTTCTCTGCAAAACTGTTCATTAACATAACTAGAACACAATTTCTTCGAACAATTTCAAATGGACCCCGACATTTCCCTTTCTAATAAATATTTACGATAAACCACTTCCTTCTAATTAGAATGTTTACTTCATTGCTAACTGTTCCTCACAAAGTCTTGTTTATCCAAACTTTCCTTCAACGTTTTCAGGAGAACATTCCAACTGTCTTTCATTCCATTTTCCTGTGTGGAATTCGCCCTTTTTGAGTGAGAGTCGATTTGAAATGAGACTTGATTCGATTGAAAGAATTGTTAAGTCCATTCAAATGCTTGTGAAGGAGGTGTCTGAAAGCTATGGCTGATATAAATAAAATTGTCCGGCTAGGTGATTGTTCAAATAGGATTGCTTATTCGCATCGTAGATTATTTTTATCATGAAAATCTTCACGCAGCATGAAATTGATTAAAATTATGTAGTATGTACTTTTTAAAAATATATTTGATTTTATGTTTTACCTGATTTTTTTAGATACGTATCACTTTGTCTTTATCAAGTTTAACTTTAAACGAATTTTCTTTAAGGATTCTTTTCTTCATAATTTTGCTCTGCATTACATGCTTCTCACAGGACTCTTAAATTGCAAATATTTCAATTTTTTGAAAAAAAAAATAAATGTTTAATTATTCTTAATATTTCTGAATATTTTTGTACTAAAATTGTGTCGATACAGTGATAACTTCCGAAGTTATTAAGAAATAAGTAGAGAAATTTAAACGAAAACCCTATCTCTTTCTTATTTTTAACTTCATTTTTCGCAAAACAAAACCTTTTAGCTTGCGCGCAGGATTTCTCAGAAACTATTTATGATATACATTTGAAATTTCAAACACGTGTTCAAAATATGGCTCTTCATATACATCAATTTTCAAAAAAAAAAAAATAATAGAATTTTTTTTATTTGAATTTTTTTCTTAAAATTTTAAAATTTTCATTATAATTGTATTTAAAAAATATTTGTTTTCCTCTAAATTTCTTAAAAGTTAGTGTAACTTCAAGAGGAAACATTTTTATACTAAGTAAAATTAATTTTGCAAATCTTGATAAATTTTGTATTTCAGAATCCTGCGTGGTGTAAAATACTGATTTTCATAGCTTTGAAAAATTGTCCAATTTTTATTTCTTTACAACTTTTTAAATTCTTTCTCAAGTTCTCTGAAAATTTGAGAAATATTGTAAATAAATATATAATCATCATGTGGTAAAAATATTAAATTATTTTTTTTTTGTTTTATTGATATGTTACATTGGTTTGAAGAAGGATGTTTTTTTTATTTGCACGGATATACGTTAAGTGTCCTGTGAGCTCTTAACTTAATACTATTTATTTCTCAATGCTTAAATTTGGTACCAGTGATAAAAAAATAGACTTGAGAAAACTAGGTGGTCTACTCCTAAAAATTGCAGAAAAAAAATTCAAAATTTTGAAATTTCTTAAAATGAAAATTATTTTTAAATTCATAAAATTTATATGAATTATTTCACTATTTTTGCATATTGAAAAAGAAAAATGCTTAAGTAAAGCATTTTTTTGCTTATTTTAGTAGCTTATGTCACTTCAAAACGTTTTCTGTAGACGCGAGGACTTTTAAACACCAGTGAATACAATTCAATACAGTTCTTTATTATTTTAAGTAATTTAAAAACATTCATTACCACATTTTAGTTGTATAAACACTAAGATACAGTAAAAGTTCATAATTTCAAATGAAATTTAACAGAAGGAATAATGCATAAAATAGTTTTCTAGCAAAATTGACTTAATAACATTAGGCGGAAGAATATTACTACAATTTTGGAATTAATGAAATGAGTTTGTATATATATATGATAACACTACGGGGGGTCGGTAAGTCAAATATCGGTAAGTCAAATTTTTTTTAGATTATTTAAAAAATAATTAATTTACTAAAAAGAAGCCAAGAAAGAAACCCCATTCTGACATAATAAGAAATAAATAACATATGCTGCATAATGTACTTTATCAATACTAAGTTAAAAACAAGTTGTAACGTCCCAGTGAAGGCTGGTTTTAGGGGGTTTGAGTAAAGATCAGCTATATATATAGTAATTCAAACACAAATTTTATCACTTTCACTTAATCACAAGACAACTTAGGGGGAGACTTTACCTATAGACATTTAAGACATTAAACACGAGGGATTTTAAGTATCCTAGAAATAAACTTGCTCTGACTCCACTACTGGGATTACGTTCGGATTACGGGTCGTTACCTTATTCAAGCTTCGATATCCACTTTCAACCATCCTTGCCTATTTTATTTCAAACATTTAAATAGAAGTTCTAATTTACATAAATCTCGTCTTCTTCCCTGAGAGAGTTTTGCAACTAAAATCACATTTAAAAATATTAATTTAACCCAAGAGCCTTATAAGTAGGATCGCGGATAGACCCGTTATAAAGTTTGATTATTACTGGTGACACCCATGGTCTTATCATTAGGGATTGCAATGTCGGACTAAAAGTTCAATACCGGTTTTCGGTATTTTTTAGGTCTTAATACCGGGATACCGGTTTTAATACCGGTACTAGAATTTTAGAAAAAGAAAGAACCACAGGCGTTTATTTGTTTTATTTGCTAGTTTTATTACAAAGTGTAAATATCACAAAAAATGTGTAACTTTTAAATTATAACAGTATATAAATAATGACAAAAAAGTATTAGAACATCATATTTATTTAAATCCCAAACACTTGTAAATATTACTATTCAGTCTGTGGTCATCTAAAAAATATTTTGAACCCTAGAGTATGATATGCAAATACAACGTGAATAACAAATCCAACAATTTGAAAAATATCGAAATATTACGCACTTTCTTCACAACTATTTACAACCTTGTTTTCACAGATAGGAATATCAGACTAAGGATCCTGTGCGTAAGCTGTACCGCTCTGAGCTGCAATAGGATACAATATACATAGTTTTGGTCCACCTCCTTGGATTATTAACATATTTTATTACTTCTCTTGATTGTACGATGCAACTTTGTATTCACTGTCTAAATAATTTCGCCCCTTAGAGAGACATAAAAATAAGAACGCATACTATTTTGCTACGTTGGTGACCCTGAACATATACTGGAGACAATTTTAAAAATTTCTAGTAAGTACCAAAAAACCGGTACGGTATTCGGTATACCGGTATTGCAATCTCTCCTTGTAATATATACAAAATTTAATACTTATCCTTACAATTTGTGCGGTGTATGTAGTTAAAGTTGTAGTGCCTTTTAGCATCAAAGTACCTTACTATTACATTCAATACATTGTTATTGTATGGGCGGGGAGGGGGGGAGGAGGATGAAGAAAATTATGATTGATAAATAGGTCGCAAATTATGAAAGTTTAAAAAGCACAAAGTCCCACCATGTATAGAAGCTGATACCCGTTAAAAGTGTCGAGGCTCAAAGGATTTCACGTTTGCTTATAGAGCAGAACATGGGTGTCAAACTTGCGGCCAACAAGAAACATTTTTGCAACCACCGACCAAAGTATCTCTCGGCACACTATAATATATGATAAAACATCAAAATTTCTTCCGAAATAGAAAAGATAGTAGCTGAGAAGGGATGCCGAATTTCAGGAAGTAAAAATTAAATTTTCTTGTTATTTTGTATATATATGTGTATTATTATAATGTTATTCGAAATAAACCTACGTTTCTATGAATATGGATTTTTTGCGGTCCCCTCTAAATTAAACCTTGTTTGTTTGGCCCATGTTAGCTTTTTGAATCTGACATCCTTGGTGTGGAAGCTTGAAGAATAGCATGCCTGATGATGTGTCATCCATCAATTGATTGAGGTTCAAAATTACGAGTTTTGTCGCCAATAACTCTCGCGTTACTTGGAAGCACGATTTTAATAAATAATCAATCAAGCATCGAAATAAATACAGTTATTAAAATTGGTATACAAATTGAATAATTTAATGTTATAGAAATAAATAATCATTTACGAAAATAAAAATCTATGCAGAACAACAATTTATACCTTTCATATTAGATCATATAAAGTAATTCACTTCCAGCTAGTTATTTCCTACACCACAATGTAGCTTTCTGTGACAAATGACTACATACATATTACGGAATAACCTATGCTATATCTCTCGTCATTTAATTTACATTACGCCTACGATGATATAGATTGATGATCCAAATCCCTGGGCTATTAGTGAGTTAATCCATGGACACAGTGTTAGTCCGGTGAATAATCTATTCCCAACAGAACACAGTGTACGAAACGGTTATCCCGAATTCTAAGCGCTTATCCTATATTAAGAGAAATAATTTTACCTTTTTCCCAACTTAAACTTTATCAGACCATTATCATTCTGTAATACAATCTAGGTAGAGTGGATTGGTTTTTACTTTTGTATGGGAATTGGATTTATGATACTGATTTTGTGTTACCGTATTTTCTCTTTGTGTCTGAATTCAACAAATAAATTCTTTTTGATGTGCCATCCTTAAAAAATTCTTAAGGGCTTCTTACTCATCGCTGCATTAGTTACTGATGAAAGGTATTTCCTGTTGTACAGCGTTGGCTGTAAAAGTTTGAATTAAAAATGGTGAATTCTGCGTTGGATTCAATAAATTCTTTATTAGTGTAACAATTATTTATTAACTTAAGAAGGAAACACAAATTGTTGACAAAAATAAGAGGCAAAGAACATGGACTGTTTTTAGGAGTGACCTTTTTCTTTTCTCACCTGGTCTTTACTAAAGATATGTGATTGCCAGAGGGTGCAATTACAGTTATCAAAACAAGAATGGTTACACTGTGGAAACACTGTTTCCTAAACATTCACTACATAGGGTATGAGATTTCATCAAATGACAACATAACTTACAAAATGCTCTAAACCAATTTCACTTTGAATCCATAGAAAAGTGATTTTTAATCTGGCTTTGTCTAAAAAAAAAGAGATTGATTTAATTTACAAATGAAGCACGGCAAAGTACAATCAATTGTTTCTTACGCGGTTTTCAGGTAACACATTTCGAGAAAACATCACCTTTTTTTTCTTTAACTGAGTTCCTTTACTTTAACACGAGTAAAGATGGTTTGTTACGGTCAATGTGTGTGTGTGTGTGTGTGATCAATTTGCGAAAGCCTTTTCTGGGGGCTGTGTATTTAGAATTGATTCACTTAGAGTAAAAATCAACTAGAGAGAAAACGTAATCATAAGTAACGGCTGTATCCATAGTTAACTGGATTGTACAGTAAGACCCCGCTTAACGCTGTTTCGGTTTAAAGCTCTTTTTTTAATTGTGTGGGATTCCCCGAAATCGCACGCAATCCAAAGCAGTTTATCTGTGTTTCATCTTTCCTGTGGTGTTATACGAACGTACTTTTATCGTTTCAAGCATTTGTTGACGTTATTGCAAGTATGAATTTAGATAATACCACGATTTTTATAGTGAAACATATTAGGATTTTTAGTTTTTATCATGGATGATAATAAAATTCACGAAAATAAAGCTACAAGAAAAAGCATTTCACTAGAAACTAAAATGCAAGTGATTGGAAGATGAGATACAGGTGAGCGTTCATCTCTTATTGGTACTGCATTGAATTTGGCAACTTCAACACAATAAGGACCATTCTTAAGAATAAAGAAAAAATACTGCTAGCGGTAACTGCAACTACGACAGGCTCTGAAACTAGAATTACCTGTTCTAGAAATAATACAACACATGAAATGGATAAACGACTTTTTCTACATGGATTGGCGACGAAATAGAACGCAATAAGCCTTTAATTCAATCTACCTTCTTGATAAAAAGGCAGAAAATTGGAAATACAGAAGAGACTGAATGATCTGAAATGTAAACATACTGACTTAGAATTTTATTTATTTTTATATGTATATTCGTTTATTATGTTTCTATATTTGTAAGAAATATATTTTGGTTTTTTGTTATAAAAACATAATTAATAAATTTAATGGTAAAACAACTGACCAATTTTCTACCCATTTTTCCCTAACGTCATTATTTACTTGATGAGATAACCTCATTTAAAGCTGTTTCATATTACGCTCTACTTTGATGGAACGCGTATACCCCGCGTTAAGCGGGGTCTTACTGTGTCATGAAACTCGAAGAGTTAGGAAATCGAGTTCAAGAAAAAGCAAACCGACAGCATATCGCCACTATTGTTTTTAGCTCTGGTTTCTGATTGAATCTCATTAGTCAAATTAAGTCCCGTGCGTGTATCATCTCATTTACTAACTTTTTGAACTCGATACCACTACAAATATATCGGTTCTTCCTTCCACATCTACATTCCTATTTTTCTAACTAATCCAATTGAAAAAAATCGCTGATATTTCTTTAATTTTATCTATCGTAAAAGCTGATACATATCGAAACTTAAAAATGTTTGTAAGCATACGAATAATCAATTAAATGTGTATGTGCTATTAAATCTAAACCTTGATCTCGTTTCACCACTTGACCACTAACTTGACCGTGTTACACAAAACAGCCGAAATATCCCAAACTACGTCATGTAGGATGCAATATTTAGGCGTAAAAGTACATTATTTAAATACATAAAATATAAATTAATATAAAGACATAGATAGTTGACAAAAAAAATTGTGCTGTATCAATCCCTAAAATAGCATTTTATTCAATTCATACTATTATAGCTCACACTCTCTATGAATTTATTTATCTTGGTGGAAATTTCAATCGTTAATAAAATACATTTTAAAGCGCTCCATTGAGCTGAAATTTTATATACATGATTGTTTTGGATGACAATACAATAATTTAACTATAATTAATAAAAATTAAAGGATTAAATCCAATTATTTAAAGAATTACAAATACAGCCATGTGGACATCATTTTTGGCGACTTGTGTCAAAACTTGAAAAAAGTTTTTTTCTCACATTTGAAATCATTCAGTTGAACTGAAATTTTATAGACACGATTGTTTTGGATGACAATACGATGCTTAAAATTATAATTAATAAAAATTAATTATCACTTTCTATAGTGATTCTGTCGCGAGTAAATGCGTATGTATATTAATTGTAACTATTTTATAAAAAGTAGCTAAAATAAAATTTTTCTTTATTGATCTAAGTAGGAATTGACTTAATTTTTTTCTTATATTGCTTGTGTGTGTGTGTGTGTTTTTGAAGAAACTTGTATCTTCTCAACGACGAAGTGTTTTATTTCAAATTCAAATATTTTTAGAAAGGGTTTTAAGTGCTCCCCTTTTGAAAAAAATATACCTTTGAAATATAAGAAAGTATTTTATGTAAAGAAAATCCTTTGATGTCAGACATAGTTTCGAATTCTTTTTTTAGCTGTTCATTTAAAAATGAATACATATAAAACAATTTTAAGAAATTTTTGCCCGTTATCCATAAAATTGCATCTTTTCCTCCAAATTGGCGTTTTTAAATCCAATTGCTACTTCATTTATTTTCTTGATATGGAGCTAAAGTATTTAGTTTTTCCATATGGACTGCATTTTAGACCTTTATAAGACGACAGGTATTTTAAAGAGGAGATCGGATTAATATATTGATTGTTACTTCTCGATGGAATATAACACGGCCAAAGTAAAATTTATCTCAACATGAAAAAGACAGTTTGATTGTATCTTCTCTTTATGACTCTTAGATGGATTGTCTCTGATGCAGTTTTGAAGAGATAATGCTGAGTTATATACTGAAGAACTATCCTCCTCCAGGGGGAGGGGGTACCCCGGAAATAGATGAGAATCATCGATTTTAGATCTGACTTGTCGCAAATTGTCCATTCCCACAGAATTGTATTGCAAAAGTCTTTTCGAAGGCTTTATCGTGTTTCTCTCGCATTTTTTCTCTCTGAGTGTAAATCTAAGAAGAGCGCATGTGATCGTGGGTCTATTTATCAATATATTTATTTATTTAACTTCCTCGTCTTAAAAATGAAGACCAGTGGAACTAAATGCGATGGCTAACTTCGTCTGATTTGCAACCCACTTTTTTCACGATGTGCAATTTACGTTGTAACAACCTACTAGAGATTGTTGGTTTTAGGGGGGGATTCGAGCAAAGATCAGCCATAGCAAGTTTTAAACTTATATTAATTTATATCGTTTTCTTAATCAACACAACTAATGGTAGGAAATTCACTTTGTTAATAAATGAATGAACAATCGAACGGCTTAAGGTTACTAACATGTAAGTATAATTTACTCCACTTACTCTTGACTTCTAAGCAAGAACTCACTGCAAATATCTTTCTTAATTATTCGACCTCCAATCAAAAATCTGGTTCAAAATTTTAATCTCCAATTATCAACGATCTACTGTCCAGTGACTATCCCTCGACTAACATCGCGTACCTGAATGCCAACGCTTAAATAGAACAACTCATTTGAATAAATCAAGTCTTCCTCTTCGAGGGAACGTTTTTGACAAAACTTACATGTAAAAAGAGTAATTTTACCTCAAACGAATTAATAGAAAATTTGCGCATAGACCCGTTACACCTTTGAATTACGAATTTACGAAGACAAGAGTTCAAAATTCCAAAGGATAACTTAGAATTAATAAGTTTCCGATAGATTTTCAGTTAAAAAATTTTCCGTGGCTTCATGTAAGTTTCTGGAGAGTTAGATACGGAGAAGCCTTGAACTTCCTACTGTAGAACTGAAAGTAGTTAAATCTTTCGCCCCTAACTCCTCAAGTAGCTCGAGCGGAAAATTGTCTAAGAAACGATAAAATGGTACTTAGTTACGTATTATACCATCAACCAATTTCAAAAAATCAAAAGACCATCACCAAATAAATAAAGGTCACAATATACAGCCAATTTTATAACCTATTCATTCTACTAGGGTTTTACTTATTACCCAATGCGAGCAGGAATCACAAATCCAATTAACAGTGTGTCATTTATATGGAACTTGATCTGAGAAGTTATTTACAGAAGATGGTTCAACTCAGCCTTTTCCCTTACTATTTTGAAATTGTAAATTAAACTACATTTTTTTTATTTTTAAAATCTGATTAGTTTAATTTAGTTTTTGTCATATGTGGCTTATCATTTGAGTTTTATTTCATATAAGTAAAATAGAAGTTACATTTTTTAAATTAGTAAAAAAAAATTCCCGAAAGTGTACTTTTCAAATACTAATCCAAATTTTTTTTTAATGATTTAATTAATCGAAATAATTTCTTATTATTTCGATTAAGTAAGCATTTTGTATAAAGGAGTGTTTGTGAAATGTATGGGTTTCATAGTAGATGTTATCTCTAAACTTCACACATAATCACAATAGTTCTATTTAGTGAACATTTTTTTATTTTTTATGCACCAGTCAGCACGTTTAGCGTCTTTTACCCTAATGCTTTTTCTAAAATTAAAACAGAATACCGAGGTTCTTAAGTATCTGACAAAAATTACCTTTAACTCTGTTAAGTAATAAATTTTTATACCGCGATAAATCTTATAACGTTGGTACCTGAAGACGGCATTCTAATTAACTACTGTTTTGTTAATTTTAAAATTAGCCATGTTATACCTCGGTCGTAATACCTGAGTGTTCATGGTCACGAACTAATGACCAACGTTGTGAACTTTAAATCAGGGAATCGGAAAAAATACGCCGTGTGGAGGGATTCATGCACAACAAAGTCCACTTGTTGGCAGGATGAGGAAGTATGGAGAGTGAGGTGGAAACACAGTCGTGGTTCACTGGTTCAAATTTCGATGCCCCTTTACAACAGCACTCGAGTTACTTTGAAGTGCGATATTAATAAAAAACCAAATCAAATCAAACCAAGTTAGATCTTATAAAGAGAACTACATACGATAAAGAAATAACAGTACATCTGCCTTTGAAAGTCCGCATACAGTCAATCCTCTTACACGTTTATGCTACAATTGCTATTAAAATATCGCTTCACAAAATCAACATACTTGTCAGGGAGTCTTCAAAATTTCCTTATTAAAGCAACAGCAAAAAACCTTAACATTTAAAACAAGAATTACCACCAAATAATCACCAACCACCTCCGCCAAAAGTCTGCGTAAACTCACAAAATAAAACTTTTAAAGTCCTTTTTTTGTAAAATAATTGCACTAAATCGTGTTTTTAAGTAATTACAAGCTTCTTTTACGATTTATTTAGGATTTGAGATTTGAAATCTTGAGTGGTTTCCTGGCAGATAACAGAAAAGAGATCGATATATTATTGAAAGAAAAATCATCATAGTTCTTTAGAAAATGGAAGAATTTTCAAAGAAATTCCTGAAGTGTTCATGTACTACAAATTAATTAAAATTTTAATTGTCCAGTCAAGAGATTCATCCATTAATGTGCAATGTCTCCTTGACAATCTTGGTTTTTAATAAGCTCTATAAAAAATCAAAGACTATAAGCATCACAAATAGCTAAAGGTTTTGCTGAGGTATTGCAAAAAAGCGTGATTTTAACTAGAATTCAAAGAGAAATGAAAAAGGAGGACTATCATGGCTGAGTTGCCCTCAAGAAGCCATTCATCTGTCGAGAGCCAAAAAAACACCTAAATAGGACACATAATTAATGGAAAAATGTAATATGTTCAATTGGAAGTAATTTTAGTATTTTCGGCATCAAAAATGACAAAAATATACTTGTAGAAATTCCTGCCCAGATCTTAAGAGAATCTTTTTTTGGCTATCAAATATGGAGGAGGAGCTGTAATGTTTGGGGGGTGCATATGAAGACTGGGTAGGTAATCTGGAATTTATTGAATCAAAAACGAACAAAATTGATTACGTCAACTTATTGAAGTAAAATATCAGAGCAAGTGCTAAGAAACTTGCGGCAAGTGATGATTTTTTACTTTCAGCAGAGCACAGATACTATGCTAATGGTTTACATTGTAAAGCTACGGTTGATCTATCATGTGCCAAACCAATTCCATAAGCCATCCCAGTTCCCACATCACATCAAAATATAGCATTTGTGGGATTTACTTGAGTGCCTTATAAGGGAGAACGTAATAACATCCAAGGAAATGCTCAAATCTGTCATAGTAGAAGAATAGAACAAAATATCCACTGATGGGACAACTAAGATAGTTGAATACCTTCCAAATATGTTGAGAGATTTATAGAAAGAACGGAAAAGCTTAAAAAGTATTAACTTTTAGTTGCAATCCATTATTGTAAAGGTTTTTCTAGTGTACGCAGACTTTTGACGCACACGATTTGTATCGTTCTTAAGTTATAAATATTTATATTATTTCTGTAATAATTAAGTGATTGCTGCTTATACTATTTGAATCGACGGATTTAGATGAATCAATAAAATAAAGTGTATTGATTCAGAAAGATTTCATTTAATGAGTGATCTTTGCATGAATATGAAAGATGATCGCCTGTTCGGAAGCAAGTGTAGATCGATACAATATGCATAAGTAGTCAGCTCTCATTCATTATTACGAAAATTCCTAATCAGGGAAAATATCCCATCCCCCCCCACTAATTCTGCATCCGCAGGTTTCTAAAAACACTTTCGGCTATGTAATTACATAAGTAAGGTCTTTATCTAGGACTAAGGAGAATCCTAAAAACACTTCGGCTGTGTACTTACCGGATTAAGTTTTTTATTCAGGGCTAGTTGACCTACAATTTCCCGACACTTTCCCTTGTGGCCGTTTACGCGTTTTCTATCCTGAAAGCATCCATCCAGATTTTCTCATTAACTACCAGGGAATCGCGACACATAATTGTCAATCATGAGGTTCTAGTAAACCAATACAAATGGGTCTGAATTTCAGCTGAATGCTATCCAAATAGAGGGAGGATAATGAAAGCTGAAGTAACAGTTGTTTGAAGTAGTAATTTTATTCAGATCTCCAATTTTCGAGTTTTTAAGAGGATTGCCTTAAATGCAATAATGCGATTAATTAATAGAAATGAATCACACTTAATTTCTCTCTTAATTTATAGAAAAAGTTTAAGTGTGTGCTGTGAAACTGTTGTAAGATACTAAAAAATATTTCTGTGTCAGAAATTTTCAGTAGAAAAGTACAAACGTATTTTAATTTAAAATAGTAGTGATTAATAAATTAATTTGAATATCATGGTGTATGTTTTATAGAATTAAAATGTATATCGAGTATAATTCAAGATTTATGGTTTTACGTCTACAACATTCAAATAATTTATGCATACAATTGCAATTTCAGAAAATTAAAATGCTATATTAATATAATGAATGAATTACAATTTTATACTAGTAATATCCATTGATTTACGCACGAAGTGCAATATTTCGTAAATAAATTTCTATTATGTACAGACATAAATTTTAATGGTAAAAACAATGAATATGTTGTGTAGTTAATTTTAATTGAATCTTCCATTTTATTATATTGGTTTGAAAAAATGCACTTAATTGATGTAAATAATGAACATAAAAATAAAACAAAAGCGTTTCATCAGAAGAAATTTGAAAAGTAACGTTGAAAGTTACGAAGTTTTGTAGAAAATTTGCACACGATTTATAAAGAATGAACATATGCGTATAGTATGTCAAAGAAAATATATTAAACGTAGATAATATTTTTTAAATATATCGATATGCATTTGAAATTTATTGTTAAAAATTAATTCAAAATGTTACCTTGTAGAAGTTTCTGGTATAAAAATTAAAAATAGTGAATTATATGTGTTCATAAACCGTAAAATAACAAAAAGTAAAAAAAATTAATCTCAGAAAACAACTGTTAGCTTATATATAACTAGTATTAAAAAATTTTTCCCTTCATAAAAATTTTCGTTTTTCTTATGTTTTAAGTTTTCACATTCTAGGAATTTCCAAATTTAATTTTTGAGGTAGAAATATTATTTAATACTTTAATGAATATTAAAACTGACATTAAAATTATTTTGAATTTTTCATAGAGTTTTGTGAAATACTTTTCTTCATTTTCTCTCTCAGTTTATATACCTTAACACATATTTTCGAAAAAAAAAACAAAAACAATAATCTTAACCAAAATTGTAGAAAAATTTAGAAGACCGAAATAAATCATGAATTTATTGCTGTAGCTTAAGTTTAAAACCACCTTAATCAAAATAAAACACACTCTGCTCTATTTTCTGCGTTTATTTCGTAAATAGTGTAATCTTTAATACACACTATCTCAATTGTCTCAGATAGATATAATTCACAACTGAAAAAAAAATATTTTGAAAAGACGAATTTCAAATTCCCTCCGAAATAACTTTCCAACAACGCATTAAAAATATTCCAGATATTTTGGTCAAACGAGCAAGAAAATGATTTTATAATTACCGATTATACCTATAGACCTGTAAATTTAATAAATTTGAAGTTCTAAACATATTTACATTTTATGAAATTGGAAAATCACAAAATGTAAAGAAAAATATTATTTTATTGTATATAAGTATACTTTTTCTTTCTAGAGCATTCTACTTCCCCAAAGAAATTTTTGTATAAAAATGAGGACTATAACTTGCTTTTAATTGTTTGTTCCGCCAGCAATATAATTATTCCACTCAAGTACTTTCAGGAATAAAATTTAGACTATAAATTAAGTAATTTTAACGTTTAATTGAAATTTATAAAGCACCACTCGTATATTGTTAACTTTAATGGAAACTGTATAGTATATTATATCATTGAAATGACTGTTATATAACTGTATCATACAAATTACTACTATAAAAGAGATATTCCAATGGTGTGGTTCAGTTACATTTATATATATTAATATATTTATTCAATAAATTATCATTGCAGTATTTCAGATATATGATAGTATTTTTTTAAATCACTTACCATTATTTATGTAACGTTAGTTTATTAATTTTTTCTCTCCGTTTTCTCTCAGGTTACTTGAGTGGTTCTCAAACTCCCCCTCCCCTCCCTACGTGGGAGGCGCGGGCATTTCGAAAAGTCGAAAATAAAACATTTAAAAATATTATTAATGTATTGAAAAGAAGCAAAACTAAATACATTCTGACATAATAAAAAATAAACTACACATTCCCATTGATATAGTACACACATCAGTGCTGCACCATAATTAATTGAACTGTACTAAGCCAAGAAAAAGTTTAGTAAACACCAGAGAATCCATGAGCGTGTCATACATAAAATTATGCACAAAATTTAATACTTATCTGAATAATTTGTACAGTTTATAAGCAAAGTTGCATTGTCGCTTTACCGTACATTATAATTGAATTCAATACATTGTTATAATAGGAAGCGGGACGTGATAAAAATAATCATTGGAAATGTGGTTACAAATATTGAAAGTTTGAGAAGCACTGGGTTACCTTCAAAAACTGAGAGAGTGACTCTTTTATAAAACAGAAACACAAGAGAAGTGTAAGTCTAAAATGTGGCAAGGGTTAGCCAAGTCGTGGTCGCAAACTCGTGGCCGGCTTTATTTGAAACTAGGAGAATTTCCACTTATAATCTTTCGAGGCTCAAATTTCTCACCTCGGCGTGGTATGGAGGCTTGGCGAGAGGGGTTTTAGAGTTTAAGAGTAATACGTGACATTCACGAGTGACTCTGACATTTCGACTTCTTTTAAGGTATCCGTACACCTTCAAAACGTCATTTTCGTCAAATTTTTCGATTTTTAATTTAAATGTTATTTGAAAATATGAACTTTTTTCTTTAAAATGGTGTTTAAATTTTGTTTCTATCTTATTTAGAACTTAAGTTATATGGGGATTTAAGTTTCATTCGATAGCACCTTTTTGAACCCGGAAGTACAAGTCTGCATTGCGAAGTAGAAAACAATGTTTGTTGACATTTTTATTTTTCAAAGTATCGTTTAAATATGCAATAGTAAGAAATTTAAACTTTTTAAAATATGAATTTGAGTTTTCAGAATTATCAAGAATATAATTGGCAACAGGTTTTTATTTATATTTTTATCTAGAATCTGGCAAGAAAATAGAGTGCTTTACTGTTTGTTTACATTTGCTTATGATTGCGTAGCTCTTTATAAGCTTTTGTTTAATCCTTTTTTATAGCAGAAAATTTTAATTTTTGTCATTTAAAATGGGTAATGCTAAACGTAGAGTTAGTGCAAAGAGAAAACGCCAATTTCTAGCAAATGGATCCTGCTTTCTGAGGATTCCACATACGGTTTGTGCTCAAATTTTGTTATCAGGTGTAAACATTGTGACTTTTACTCAGGGTTTTCTAGTTCAAAGAAAACTTTAAACTGTCCTGAAGTAAATACAAGATTTGTGTATGGTATGAGACAAATTGGGAATTGTTTTTCTGCTGGGTTTAAATTATGTGGTACGTTAAATTTACCCAGGCTCAGTAAAACTGCGTACACTAATCATGAGAATAAACTCATGTTAGTGAACTCAGAAGTTAGTGAACTATCAATGCAAAAAGCAGCTTCTGAACTGTTAGTGCTACATCCTACTAAAAATAAAATTGTTGAATGTGGCATTTCAGTTGATGGAACGTGGCAGCGTAGAGGTTACTCTTCCATGAATGGGTGTGTCGCAGCGTTGTCAGTTGACACTGGTAAAGTAGTAGACATTGAAATAATGTCGTCATATTGTCCCACCTGCAGAAAGATTTCTAAAATGCCTAGAAGCATTGAGTCGGAAACTTTTGCAGCAGATCACGTGTGCCATAGCAATTTTCAAGGTTCTGCGTTAAAAATGGAAGCTGTTGGTGCTACGAGAATCTTCCAACGTTCTATTGTCAAACAAGGCCTTAAATATGCACATTATTATGGTGACGGGGACTCTAAGGGCTTTATCAGTGTCAAAGATACTTATGGGAAGGATAGCGTCACAAAATATGAATGCATTGGTCATGTTCAAAAGAGAGTAGGTGCGAGATTGCGCAAACTAAAGTCTAAAAATAAAAATCTGTCTCGTAAAGGCAAACTCACCGACTCTTTTATTGACCGATCGCAAAACTATTATGGGATTGCTGTTCGTAGCAATGTTGGAAACCTATCCGGTCTTCAGCAAAATGTTATTGCGGCTTTGTTTCATTGCTCATCAAGTGTCGAGAAACCGATGCATGGGCAGTGTCCCATCGGAAAAGATAGTTGGTGCTACTACCTGCGAGCACTGTCTTGTGGCAAAAATCCAAACGAAAAAAATAAAGGCTTATCAAATGAAGTACTAAACACGATTAAGCCTACATATTTAGAGTTCTGTACCAAAGAACTGCTTACTAAATGCCTGCATGGCAAAACACAAAATTCAAACGAGTGTTTAAATGGCGTTATATGGCAGAGAGTACCCAAGGAAGTTTTTTCGTGTGCCTCAAAATTTTAAAATCTGGTGCATTGGATGCTGTGATCCAATTTAATGATGGATACAAGGGTTGTGTTGAAATTTTTAAAAAACTTAATATAACTCCTGGTTATTTTACTTAAAAAGCATACAAACATCTTGACATCAATAGAATTATCGACGCAGAACGACATTCAACACCAAATGTAAAGCAGCGTAGAAAATTTTAAGAGCTACAAGGAAAAAAAAATCAATGTTTTAGAGAGTAAAGAGAGTGTTATTTATAAATCAGGAGCATTTTAAGTATATCAAATTGTGTTTAATATTAAAATTTGCAGTTAAAAGTTTATTTCTGATTTATCTCAAAATGAATTTGTTTAACGTATTGACATCTGACAACGTAAATATCAGAAAAAGTTGTGAACCAAATTAGTTCAAATTTTATAAATATATTTGTTTTATAGATTTAAAGAACCCCTACTACTTTCATAATTATATAGTTGATATGTTTTTAGTAACTAAGGTATATATCATGCTCGTAATAATTTTTTAAGGATTTTTCAATGTTCTTTTACTCGAAACTTGATAAAAATTGTAATAAATTGATTATCATCAGGAAAATAGTACCAGCCCTAAAAATGTTATAATGATCATCATCAAATTTACAGAAAAGGGATATTTTTGTTTACATTTGAGTTATGTGCGTTATTCTAATAATCAATTTAATTACTATTTACACTATGCTTTACTCCCTAAAATTTTTTTATGTACCACAAGTAACATATTAAATGTATTTTTCATAGTTTTAAGTTATATTTCATCAGTAAAAAATATTTTAATAGCAAATATTACAGTTTTTAAAAAAATTTTCTTCGAAGGTGTACGGATACCTTAATCAAAATCGATGGTAAACTCATATAATTGAAAACAAATATAAATAATTTTAATTATTATAACATATTTGGGCGACATAGGATGTGATGTACCTCCCCTTGGAAGTACATCCCTCGAAGTATCAGCGTGAGCTAGAGGTGTAGGATTTGCGAAAGAACTCGGATCAAACATTAACTTAATATGACTTTATTAAGATATTCAACTTAAACTTTGAACAAATATAATATAACTACTTAATAGGAGAATCTACTATGAGAGAGAGAGAGAGAGAGAGAGACACACAATGCGCAACACACAATATAATTCAGAGCAATCTCAATAATCGAACCCCCTAATCTTCAAATATACGAATAAGTAAATAATCCTACCTTATATTATTTTGTAATAAACTTGTCTTTATCTACAATGGTATGTAGCTTGCCGTTTAACTTCTAATCGATCACCAATATGTTTATCCACGACACGTAGAGCTTAAATCTTGAAAGACGAACTTCAATAATCTTCAATTGCCACAACGCAACGCCTTTACATGCCCTTACATTGCCATCCCGCTTACTCTAAGAACCTATATTTATCCTATATTATTTGCATCTCTTCACTTCTCGTTTCTTGGATTTGGTTGGAAAAGAGTTGCCTTTAATTCTGACCCAAAGAACCCAAAAAAAGAAAAGACGCATAAGACGTCACAAGGAAAAAGGTAACCTATTTATATCCGTCATGGGAGTCGTAGTCGAGCATTACCCAACAAAATTACAATAATTTTTGACATACGGTTTTGGATTCTTGCTCCCCGCCATCGAGATACACCAGGCACACATTTTTCCCTTCTCAAGACCTTCCAGGTTGTTTTGGGGAAAAGTGCTTGATCCAGAACTAAATAAACGCTGAGCACATTTTCAGACAGGAAAATGGCTAACTTTTTATGAAAACCACCGACATTATAACTGATACATCTGTTAACAATAGAGTGTTCCTAAAATTTCAAAACTTACCGTGAATATTTTTTTTTCATTTTAACACGGGAAGGGATAGTTCACTTTACATTATGGTATAGAAGAAAAAGCGCGAAGCACATTTTAAACCAGAAAAAATAGATGAACTCAGTTAAAAAGGTGAAGTATTATAAAATATACTGCTCTCCAAAGAGAGCAACGCCAGAATATAACATCAATTCCTCATTTATTTTACATTTTAAAAAATATAACAAATTAGGGTCATTTTGGTTCAAATTAACAGAAGACAGCTATACGGTAAGCCTCTGCCATGGTGTTTGGCCCTTCACTGAGGTTTCAGCTTATCACACGAAGTCCTCTTGTCGCTTTGAATTACGATGATAATAAACAATTAAACTATTAACCTAAAATCTTCCATTAAAAATGAATATAGATCATAAGGCAAATTTGAATTATTTTTCAACAAAATTTACACTCAACCAAATTTAAAGAGATAAAAACGGTACTTTTGCATTTTACCGTCAATGAATTTTTTTTCAATTTAAAAGCCATCGCACATAGAGAAGTAACTGCGTATGTTCTAACACAGGGATGCTCAACCTTTTTTCTGCCGGACCGCATACATAGGTTAGCAATTTCACGCGGGCCGCAACATGAGAATTAATGGAGGAAAGGGGGGATGCTGTAAAATATAGATAACGTAGAAAATTTTAAATGAGGAAAATTTATCAAAATATTGAAACTCCTGTTTTGCTTTTCTAATTATTGTTTTTATATTTTTTATTTTTGAGACTACATTTTTGGAAATTGTAAGCATTTAAGAATCACTCTTTCACAATTTCTGCATTAATAAACACGGTTTCATATACTTACCAATAATATCACTAATTTCATAGGATGCCTTTGTTACGACTGTGACATTACCACTGACAAAACACTTTTGTGCTGATGTAAAGATTATTCAAGAAAGCCTATTTATCACCTCTTGAAAGAGATCTTCGAGGAAAATGGGTCATTGAATGTGATTTCTGTTTATTAGTATTTTTTAAATACAATACTTTCGTAACAAATCATATAATTACTGAGCCATGCTTGTTTTTCACTACAAAATAGTAGACTTCCTAATAATTTGAAACAATCTATTTTCTTCGAATACTTTTCGCTTGCAAGATATGAAAGATAGTTAAAAATGAGTTCCACCCATAAAATGGTCGCTACTCCACTGTGTTGTCTATTATCACTAATCAATATATCTATCTATCTATATCTATCTATCTATCTATCTATCTATCTATCTATCTATATATATATATATATATATATATATATATATATATATATATCAATTTGTACCCATACGAAATCGACAGAAAAAAGAAAAACTGATATATATGACTTTTAATAAGGAATTTTGTACCAATTTTTTATAAATAAATGAATTCCTCAGAGCACTGGGTCATGACCTTAAAAAGGCCCGGTGGTTGAGTACCGCTGTTCTGACACAACTCTAATAACAATCAAAACATTTAGAGTCATTTTTTTGGATTGGCGACGTTTTTTGATTGAGTGAAATTGATTGACGGTAAGTACCAAAAAAATATGTCAAATAATAATCCTTTTATCAGAAAAAATAAGCAGTCGCTTGGATAACATTACGCTCAGCAAATTAAAGAAAAGTTATTACATTTGAGAACAAGCTTTCTCGTTGTTATGATTCCAAAACTTAAAAGAAAAACCTTTTAATACGTAGCACGCTTGAAGATAAAATTATCTTTTTCAATTAAAGGCTTTCAGAAATACTAACTTTCAACATTTTCGATTTTTATAAAAAATACTCTTGTTAAAGTAATATTCATATTGAATATACCGATATCAAAACTTTTAAAGATTGGAAAAATATCTTCCAAGTTATTAGTTTTTTTTCTTAAATATATATTGCCTGGTTATTAGTTGAAACTTCGACATTAATCTCATTTTGTTTCTTAGTCAGCTAATTTTTATTTTGTGCGTTGGATTTCTTCATTTTTATTATTGCTGACATCTTTGAAATTTCTGGGCTTTCTTTTTTTTTTATCCCAGAAGTAAAAATTAAGAGGTAAAACAAACTTGTAATCAGAAACAGTTTGAAAAAAGATTTAAAAGTTTGATATAGTTTTTTTTTTTGAAAAATTATTAAGCTTTTGAATTATTTTTGATTCAAATTTCTCGAAGGTATTTTGATATGTTTAATAAACATTTATTTTTTAGTATCTTGTCTTTCAGATTGATCTTGTTCAGTCCTGTTTAGCAACTCTACGCGTGCGTTAAATGTCAGCATAAATTTATAACTTACTTAATTTTAACCATAACGAATGTAATTAAAAAATAGGTTTTACGATTTGTAATGAATCTTTTACATTTAAGTAAAGATACTTCTTACCGAAACAAACTCAGAAAAATTCTTAAACTTCATTTAAAGTTAATTCAAGCATGTAACACTTTGTTCAACATTTTACTTCAGAGATTTTACCTGAGATTCTATAAAAATAGTAGTTTAAAGCTTATTATATATATATATATATATATATATATATATATATATATATATATATATATATATTAGCAAAAATATATATAGTTAGGTCATTTTCTTAAATAAAAGCACATTTTTAACCTTGTAAACATATGCCTTAGCAGTAGCACTTTTATTCCTTTCAAACTGAATAATTACTTTGGAAATTTGTAGATAGACTCTAAATTAAAAAAAAATTGTCTTTTAGCGAAGAATGACTTAAGTGTTGTCCACCTTTGTGGCTGGTTTTGGGCAGTTAGTTCTGCCCCCCTGATGACGTAATCTCTTCCCACACATTATTATCTTGTTCTCATTCTCAACTGAAAATTGGAGAAATACTATGATCTAAAGTGTTTTTAATAATATCTGGTTTTAAAATTGAAATTAAATTATTGCCTCTTTCCCATTGATATATATAGTACTAGCGTAAACACTTATCTCTATTCTTACTTTTTTATTTAACAAATGAAGTGTTTGAATATTCAATTTTTCAGTCCTAAATAAAATATCAGATAAATGAATAATATTAATTTTAAACTAATTCAACGTTAATTAAAAAAAATAATATTAAAAAAAAGAAAAAATTGAGAAATCTCGAGCGGAGAGAAACTTGTTTTTTCCCTTTAAATTCACATTTTTTATTTCAAAACTTTTTCCTGGCTCGCTAAACACATTATTTTTTGTTCGTTTTTTGCGAAAGTGCAACTAAAATTCGTTAAGTTTTTTTGTTTCTTTTTTTAAATGTTTTTTTCTTTCATTTCATTCCTAAAGCTCTTCATCCAATTTAATTCGAGGTTTGATTTACCTTCAGTGTTGCAATAGGGAGAAAAGAAAACGTAAAATCACCTTTCTGTAAACTTTTAATTACTCAGTCTTGTTCAATTAAGAAAAAAACCAACTTAGATTAATCCTTTACTCTTAGGTTCTATTGACAAAATAAAATTTATTTTCAAAAACTTTTTTTAATTATTTGTGGGTTTATTTATTTATAACTCTTTTTTAATAAGCAATAGAATTGGAAGTAAAACAACGTATCAGCTAAGTAAGAATAAATTTTAATTAAATTCTAAAAATCGTTCTTTATTCCCAATGTAGAAAATCATAGTGTGAAATAATTGAAAGTTGTATATATATAATCGCTTATTATTATTAACTGAATTTTTCCTCGTGATTTCTTTCAGAATACGTTTTAACTTTCTACGAGCTAATGCTTAATGAATGGGTAATCTATTTTAAAATGGGGTTACATAGATAACTTCAATTTTATTGCTTCATTGAAATTAATACTTAGAAACAAACATGGATTTATATTATTTCAATATTGGAGTTATGTTACTCAAATAATAGTATATCCATTAAAAAAAAATCAGGTTTTTTTTTTACCTTTTCGTCATTCAAAAGAATGACGTCATGCACATAAAATTCTACATGCAGCAAATAAAAATTATCATAAATTAGATTATTAATAAATACTTCATTTTTGAAATTTGGATTCTTCAGAAATGTAACATTAGCAAGTAAAGATTTATTTTTAATAGGAATATTTTCTAAATGCTTGCACTTCTATTAAGTGTCAATAAAGGTTGTATATTATTATACACCTACTTTTCGCTTCTTATTATGTCCTACACTTTCCCTTTTTTTATGTATTTCTGAAAGGATCTTCCAAATGGTTACGAGGAAATTTTGATAGTTGATGACGAATAAGTGCTCATTTGTCGTTGAAAAGACGATCTTTAGTAACTAGTTGTTTATCATAAGGGGGTTTGTTACTAAAGTTAATGAACAAACTTTTTCAATAAACCAAATTTTTTTTTATATAAATTTAGGACAATTATAAGATAAATACAATTACGTGTTCTCGATTGAACTCAAAACCGACTTTAGAGTTGCTGTTCTACTTGTAAAATTCAGATAAATTTTCAAGTTTGGGTATTTGGTGAAGATGTTCAAATATTGAGATTCACCAAAATGTTCCTTAAAATTAAAAAAAGAATATATATATATATATATATATTATGCATGTAATTTGAATCAAGAGCATTTTATCTATTTATGGGCATTATTATTGTTTACAAATACGCGCATTTTAATAGAATTTAATAAAATCAAAAGTTGGTCACTGCGAAGCCCATGAACTGACTTGGCTGGAAACATGTAATTGCGTTTATCATGTGACTATGACGTCATTTTGTGACATTTGTACGTCCTTTGTACATCAATTTGTGAACAGATTTGCTAGAAACACATGTTTGTAGTTATTATATGACTATGACGTGACATGAATTTAGTTCATTTTGCTTAGTTGACTGTCAGAAATAATATAAGTGAATCGTATTATTTTTGAATAACGCTTAGAAAGTAAATTTCGGTTGCTTAAGGATTGTGTACAAAATTAGAGCTTTAAGATTTATATAACTATCGTTAACCTTATTTTTAAAAATCATGTGAATATACAAAATGCTTCCTGAAACTCTTGTACATATGGGGGGGGGACATTCTATAAATTACATAAAATATTTAGAAATAAAAGATCTATCAAAAAAATTGTTTAAAGAGATTTGTTTTGATGCTTAGTAATAAACAAGTAGTATAAAAAATAAAGTTAATTCCCCTACTTGGGTCAACAAAGAAAATTTTTATTTTAATTACATTTTATTAAATGATTACAATTAATATAAATATGTATATACATGTGACAGAATCACAATATTAAGTGGCAAAATAGAGAGCAAATTTCCTTACAATAATCAACATATACTGCCGCTATCTATTGCCATTATTTGGAACAAATTTAATTTTTTACCCATATAAAACTTTAATTAATTAATTAAATTGAATTAATGAATTAAAATGTTAAAAAACTGCATTAACATCAAGAGTCATACACTACGCGTTTAAAAAAATGTATTTAAACTTGAGTGGATGAATCAAAATTATTTTATTAAGGATTGAAAATTATAACAAGATAAATATTAAATATATATATATAGGAAGAGAGTGAATTAATATTAGTAATTCAATAATTTGTTTCGATCGTAGTGCATTCAAAACATTTAGAAAATTTGTTGTAATTATATTGTGATAGTAATTATTTTAATGAAAAACAATTTTGCTTATATGAAACGCAAAATTAATTTTATTAAAATAATTACAATCCTTATATTCCGGAAATGTGGAAACGTTCTTTTTCTCTCAAAAAGATAAAAGCGGAAAATAAAAACATTAAATAATACAAGCGAAATGAAAAAAATATCGATGAGAAATCAGCTAAGATGAGAAACATTTCAGAAATTAACCACGCTTAAAATTGAGAAACTCCAAAGTCCAAAAATCTTTGTACAATCTGAGGAGATTCTGAAAAACAACTTCCAACATAGTCTTGTCGGAAATTCCAAATGGAACATTGCATTCGTCTGTCCCAAATGGTCATGTACAATAAACCTTTTCTCTAATTAGAATGTTACTTGCATTATTCAAGAAAAAAATGTCTCGCTAATCCAAATCCTCCTTCAGGGGTTTTCTGGAACTCATTCCCATATCCTTTCTCCACTTATCCTTTATTTAACTTTCTGAATTTAAAACCTCCCGTTTCAGGTAGCAATCGATTTGAATTGACTAGCCTTTACACCTCGCTGTTTATGGGATTCAAAAGTCTTGTTGTTTGCTTATGCAAAGGGATGTATTGGAAATCATTTGAAGAATTTAAATGATTTTGTTTTGAAAAACTAAAATGTGTATAACTGATGAAATCGATTATGCGTACGCCATAAATTACTTTTAACCGAATTATAAACGGATGTTTCTCAAATTATGAGGAACTGAGTTTTGAGTTCTTTAAATTACTAACTATCAAAGTTGACATTTTATTTTACTTATATCTAAAATTAATATTTGTATTAAGAATTAATTCTTTCTTTATCAGTCTGGGAGAAAAATGAACCACTCACTCTTCACGAGATCTCAGAATATATTAGTCCTACTGACTTGAAATTTGGTAAGCATGTTTTTATTTTTTTAGTAGATTCGCTAACAATATGGGCTCTGAGGGAATCGACACCCGAGGACGAGTTATAATTAAATGTTCAGTTTCTGAACTTATTCCTGTTGAAAGATATTTAAAGACGCTGCAGTTTTTGATAATACCCTTGTGACGGGTCTATCCGTGTTTCTTATTGGGTCACATACCTTTTAAAAAGTTGAAAATGGTTAAAAATAGTGAGCTCTTTAAAGCTCTATGATTTTTTTATTATTGTTTTCTGGAATGTAAATTTTGGAGGAATAAACAAATTGATATTACTTTACTTAAAACATAACCAACAAACACAGTGCTAATTAGGATAAATTTTTAATTAGATAATTACAAAAAGAAATTTTTGTTTTCTTTTCGCAAGTGATATGCATTACGCGCAGCTTTATAAAAAAAGTTACCAATATTTTTTGATGAACTTTTTGCTCAGTGTTGGAAATTGTGTTAACTTTAAAATGACGAAGCATGAAATACTGATTTAAAATTTTTAGTAAACTATAACAATTTAAAATTTAACTATAAATTTTTAAAAAAAATTTTGCTATTTTATATTTGTAATTTTAAATTTTTTCATTAAAAATTCAAACTGGTTCGTCATTTTAAGTACAGATATGATCAGAATCTACAGTAAAAATTTTATCATTTTCCATGGCACGGTTTTGAAAATATCATGCGCGTAATGAGTAAAAATGACGTTCTGAGAAAATTGACATCAAACGTAAAATTTACCACAGTTTTATATATATATTATTCTGGTTACTCAAACAACAACTAAATTTAAATTAAAACTAATGTGAAGTTTTTTTAGTCAATAAACTTCAATTTATTAAAATTATTATAACTAAAAACATATATTATACCAATGCAGTACAAGCATCGAAACGATATCAATAGCTACAAAATAATCAAAATGCAACAAAGTGATTCATTTCTCCAAAATAAAGTTAAAAATTTATAAATATTACTTAAAAATAATCAATACCTTAATTAACAACTACTTATTATAAATATTAAACAATTTGTGATATGAATGCAGTGTATTACTATGATTCTAAAATGCTAAAATTCGCCACATGCATATGATGTTCCCTCTTTTTCAGTTAATTTCTTACAAGTAGTTTTAAATTAAATCTTTTAGCCTGTCGTACTTCTTTTGTGCGGAGATTAAAATGTACTTCTGCAGTCTGAATTCTTTTTATATCTACAAGTGTAACAAATTTATGTGCAAATTGACCAACAGTCAGACCAAGCGATTGCATAATTTTTAGTCTGCCTTGATTGCCATCATTAAAAATGACAATTGCCTCATTTGTAGATATATCAACAATCTTTCTACCACAACCTAAAGTTTTTGGGCATAATTTCCATATTAATGAGTTAATGGATTCATTATTATTTTGGGTTTTACCCCCTAGACATTTTTGTAGAAGTTTAGGTTGTGATAGATCATTAAACACAGGTTTTATGGCATCCATTACTGCCACTGGCAATTTGTTACTGTGTCTAAAAGTTTCCACACTGCCCTCTACTACTTGATTTTGATATTTACACCAAGAAATAGGACCTACGGGACAAAAACTGTGCAATGGTTCTTCGTCGCTTGAACGTATATGGAAATATACAGCCCAAACAGCTTTTTGCATATCTAACAGGCATGTTTTATTTTGTCGGATTGCATTTCCATAGTACGTTGTAATTAAGTCGATCATTCTGTCGGTCAACCTTCCCTTTCCCCCAATCGACTTCCCATCACTGAGTTTGGAGCTCATTTGTTTTAATTTTCGTAAACGAGTTTCCATTCTTTTTTGAACATGTCCAACACATTCAATTTTTGAAACTGTGATATCTTCTCCATACGGATTGGATGCAGTAATAGATGAGAATGTTTTGGAATCGCCATCCCCGATGTAAGATGTATATCTCACAGAACGATGACTTAATGAACGCTGAAATACACGAACCATTCCCACAGTCTCCATCATGCCAGCTGAACCATTGTGGTTTTTCAAACATTCTTTAACGTGAAGAATTTTCCACTTTTTGTAAGCAGGTGACCCCATTCTTCGTTTCCAAGAATCACATCCTTTACAGAAAGAAGACATCACTTCCGCATCAATACACTTTCCTGTTTTGTCTCCTATAACAGCACACATACCAACACGAGAAGAATAGCCACGGGTTTTCCATGTTCCATCTCCACTAATTATTATATCGGAAGAATTTGTCAAAGTTACCTCTTCCAAAGCTGCACTTTGCATTGAAGCTTCTGCGACTTCTTTACTACACAATTGTAGTTTGTTTATAATGTTATTATAGGATTTTTTTCAGCAACTGGAGGAGGAAAGTCCATGACACCACAGAAAGTTGTCATTGCTGCGTGACCCTGTCCAATTGTCCTCATTGCGTACACAAAACGTCTGTTTATTTCTGGAATATTTTTTCTTTTACCCAGCATTTTTGAATTTCTAAACGAACACAAGTCTTTACAGTTCTTGCATTAAATCGAAAAAACACTAGACAAACCTCTAACACATTTTTCTGATAGTTTAATATCACCACCACATTTTTTGCAAGAAGCAAAGTTTTGAATGTTTGTAAACATGATAGTTTTATCAAACACTCTATAGCCATCAAAACAGTCATCATGTTCAATAAAAGATGAATCAACATCTTGCAACCGAATCTTTTTTCCAGATGCACTGTTGTTTAGTGATTCATCCACACTGTGTACAGCTTTGCATCTCGTATGCATATTACCAGTAAACTTCCTTTTCTTAGGACGTTTACCAGATGGTCTCTTTTGGCAGATTCAGTCGAATTCATCATTCAAAAAATTATAAAAAAAATAATATTTTTCCTAAAACTTATCTTAGAATAAGATACGGTATGAAAATCAAAAACGAGCGAGTATAAATTCAAGATTCACTTTATCAAAACAAAGTAGAAGTAGAAGTTTATAAAGTTAGTAGAAGTTGTAGTTAATATTCAGAACAACAATAATAATATTTGAGGCTTAGATTCAAGCATTTGATAATAATTAGAATGAAAATATTAGAAACAGAGAAACGCAGCTGTCACCAGCGACATGACAGCTGTCACCCTGGAGCCAAAATGTAAACAATATTTAAATCGCCTTTTCTACTCTTTTTATTTTCTTAATAACGTCCGTTCTATTGGGAATATCTGCATGCGGTTTTTTAGAACACTCAGAAAGGTTTACTCTATAAAATAAAATAATAATAAAAAAAATCGATTTTCCGGAAATTTTAAAAGGTATATGACCTCTTAAAGTACTAATCTTTTTGGGAAATATTGGGTCTTTTAAAGTTATTATATTATAAGGCTTTCTTCAGAAGAAGACGTGACCACATGTGCAAATTAAGACTTGCATATAAAGTTGAAGCTTTCAGGTTACAAAGGAGAGGTAGGGTAGACTGCTAACGGGAGCAGTGATTAATTAAACTTGAAGTGCGGAGTAGCTGATAATTGTAATATCTAAGTGGACAATCTGTCACTTAAGAATTAAACTAGATTAGGTAGCAAAGATATAAAAGCTATTGACTAGACTTAAGTGCTCTAATTATTTAAAGTCTTCTCGTATTTCGCATACCTTGTTAATTCCTCTCCACACTTGATAATTGGGTACATCTCTTAACTTTGGTCAATTGAATTTATGTTGTAGTTGGGGTACTGTGAATAAATTGAGTTATTTTGAATATATGGCTAGTCTTCCTTCCGTTTTGCTCTCATCCTTTGACGCGTCGGACAGATCTTTACACCTTAAACACAAAATTTGTATTTTCGTTTTCAGTGTAGATAATAAATTATATTTAAAACGATACCTGTTAAAAATTTAATTTAAATGTCGTATGGTTGAATTAAAGTTTTTGTATAAAGTTATTGAGAAATAGATAATATGATTTATGTGTGTAATTATATCATGGCATTGGTGACTATTGGTGGTATGATAAGTTGATGAGAAAGACATGAGCTTTTTAGACGAAAGGATTTAGAAAATTAATTTGAATTAATCCCATTAAAGCCCATCGATTATTCTATTTTTCGAAATTTCTGATTAGGTGTTAGGTTTCTCTATCGTGTTTTATGTGTGTGTGTGCTATGATGTAATAACATACCAGAAGTAAGCTTTGGTATTTACATTTATGCTATAAATCTCTCCTCTCCATGCTTGTTAGAAGATATAGTTAGCATAATAAAGAATCTTGAATGCACAACAGCAACACTAATAACAAGAGTAGACGAATGTAGAAACATCAGTATTTTGACCTCAGAAATTTCGGTATTACCCCCTTTTCGATTCAAACTTAGGTAATTAATAAACGTAACGAGCATTTTAAATAAATTGTTAATTAATCGAATTTAATTAAATTGTAACTGCCAAGTAATCAAGATTTGTTATTGCTTCATATTATCCTGCTTGCTACTAAATGCATTGAGTAGCATAATTTAAAACATTTACTAATTATAATGAAATTACATGATTATTCAGTTTGGTATTTTAATCTTAGCAGTTAGTTTATTAAAAATCAGTGCCTTTTTTTCTATTTCAATCCAGATATTTAATTAATACATAATGAGCATTTTAATTTTATAGCTAATATATCAAATTTAATTAAATTGAAATTATAGGGCAGCTAAGAATTGAAATTGCTTCTAAACTACGCTACTGGTTAGACGATACATATAATGTAATAAGTAACATCGACGGCTGGGTGGCTTACAGGTAGCGTTCTTGCCTCGTAAGTTGTGGGTTCAATCCTGGCTAGAGTCGATAGGTTTTCTGGATATGAAATTCGCAGGCACGCATGTCATATGATTATGGGGCATACAAAATATGTTTGGTCTGATTTGGGTCTGGTTCTTCTGACAAAATTAAATCATGACAAATTTTAACATGCAACAGAAATTTTAACAAAAATTTGATAGAGAGAGCCACCTCTAGATGGTGCTACCATTGAAATGGCTCTCAAACTTGCAAGGTTAACTCAGCCTTTCATTCCTATATTGGGTTGATAAATGAGTACCAAGTTTGCTTAGGAATTGAACACTGGGGGGTTCGCGTCAGACTGACCACTTAATCGAAACATCTGTCAATGCACTCCAACGCGTAAGATTACATAAACTGAAATACTGAGGCAAGCACAGTAGGCCTGGACTCTCATCGGCTGTTGCGCCACTGAGTTCACAGTTTAGTTCAGTTAACACAATGATATTAGAATAACTCGGATGTATAGAAAGTTTGCATTGATTGATTGAATTTTTTCATATCACATTTCGAAGCTGTACGAGCACTATTACAGTCAGACTTTTAATTTTGAATCATAACCAAGGGACGAATATGACATTGGAGCTCAAATCTCCAAACTTTCACATCACGTAACGCGAGGATTTGCAGCCTCGAATGATATTTAGCTTTCATCTTTAGTAAATCTATTAGTAGATCACAGCTATGAATTCGGGACAGGCACCGTTCGGCTTCCGCGATCTAGTAAATATTTTACGCTTGCCTTACTTAATAAAATTTAATAATTAAAGATGTTGTCAATTGGTCATACAATAAAAATGTATTGTACAAAAAAATACTACACTTTGACGCTAAAACTACTATACGACTTTAGCCTCTTAAGTACCACCGGTGTATATAAACGTCTCACTCAGGCAAAGCGTTTATTTCCTTGGACGTATATATACGTATTTCCAAAGTACGATCTTTTCTGTGCACTGCTACCCATAAAATTATTCCTAAGGCTTTAGAATTCAGTAAAAAGGACCTTGTCAATGTTTGTGAAATATTTACTTATTTCAGATTAAATATTTGATCCGTCTTCCTCCCTCCCCCCACCAATATATCACATACGTACGCCTACGTGGAAAACGGCAGACGTTAGGAAGGGAATCGCGTAGCTTTTAATCGGTAGTTATAGGTTTAAATGGTGTTAACCAAACAAATAATCAAGATAAGGGTTAATTTTTGTATTTAATTTTATATGTGACATTCCCGTGGGGTCACTGGCAATTATTAAATTTACTCTTAACTTAGTATTGTTAAATTACTTATAAAATGCGTTGTGTGCAACTGATATATTTTTAAGTATAATGTATCAGTATAAATGTGTATTTTATTTATTTTGTCAGAATGTATTTTGTATGTTTACTTTCAGTAAATTAATATTCTTTAAAAGTAATCTTTTTCTTTCGACTATTCAATATGCTCGCCCCCCCACACGTACAGTTATTGCGCCCCCCCAGAGGGGTGAGCCCCACAGTTTGAGAAACGCTGAAATAGGTTGAATGTTTGAAAAGATGTTCCAAAAATATATCAATGGTCCAAGAAATTCATTCAAAAAATAAACTAACGTATATTATCTGAGCACTTTATAACTTAACTGCTTTACTTTTAATAAAAATGTTTAGCATTAGACATTTAGCTGTAATTTTCTGAAAACAATAGACCGCGGTATATTGTTAGTCATTTTGAAAAGAGTTAATACGGTTAACGGCTAATGACTCAGATTAGCAGCTCAAGTTGCATGGAAAAAAAACTCAATGTTGAGTATATGCTGACTATATATTCAACTTATTCTAAAACTTCTTAAACTTATAGGTGAGAATAACTTTAGTTTTAATTTCATTCAAAAATATTAAATCCCGAAGAAAATGGCTATTGACTATTAACGGGAGAAGGTCCGGTACTAATGACTGACATTTTACTAATTGACAGGTACTAGAATGTATAAATGTATAATACGCAAAAAATATATGAAAATAGGTATATAATATGAAAATAGGTTTGATGCATCAAACATTTTTAGTTTTTTTTCACGCTGAGAAGTATTGGGTTGTTCGGAAAGTAATTTCGTTTTTTTTCTGTGGAAATGAAAGACAGTTTTCGTATAATAAAAAAATACTTTATTAAATCATATATTGGCCGTTCTGGCCCAACACCTTTTGCCATCTTTCTGGTAGTAGCATAATTCCACGCTCATAAAATGTTTGGTCTTTGCTGGCAAAAAACTGATCGAGGTGGTTTTTGACCTCCTCATTTGACGTGAAGGTTTTACCGTCTGAAAAATTTTGGAGTGATCGGAACAAGTAATAATCCAATGGTGCCAGGTCTGGAGAATATGGTAGGTGTGGCATTGTATCCCATTCAAGCTGTAAAAGCTTTTGGCGAGTGACCAAACTTGTGTGAGGTCTCGCGTTGTCTTGGTGAAACACTACACCTTTCCTGTTTAGTTCTGACCTTTTCTGTTGAAGTGCATCATTCAGTTTGTTCAGCTGATGACAGTAGACTTCCGAATTAATCGTTGTGTTTTCCGGTAAAAGCTAAAAAAAACGATTCCTTTAAAATCCCACCAAACAGACAGCATCACCTTTTTTTGGTGAATATCGGCTTTGGAAATGGTTTGAGCCGGTTCATCTTTTTTTGCTCCATGACTTTTTTCGTCCCCAGTGATGATGCGCTTCAAAAACGGATCATTTTCGTGACGTTGTTTGTTAGAGGGCGCTTTACACTTTGGAGTAACGAACAACTATTTTTTACTGTTATTTTTTGTATCACATTAAATGTTTTCAAAAGCTTAAACTTAAATTTTGAGCTAAAAATTTGTATCGTTGGGAGTGGTTAAGTAGCGCAAAAGGAATTGTGTTCAGGAGGTGAAATTTGAATTCACCTGCTTCCTTGGACACAGTTCAGTTATTCACGATCTTTGATGCTCGGTCGTAGACTAGGCAGCAACTACTACCCACTAAATGTAAAATAAGCGAGAGAGGGATGACAAAATTAAATTAAAAAAGTATTCATAACAGACATGAGTAATTTTTCCCGCAAAATACCCGATTATGCAAATTACCCTATTTGCACGCAAATTGTAGTACACAAGGATTTAACTGTATGGGGCTAACTGTATATAAGCATGTCAAGTAATACTGCAACGTGTTTGAGCCAACATAAAGGCTCGCATGTGGTTCCAACATGACAGAGCGTCTGCAAATTTTAGCGCAGATGTGCAAAGTGCATTGGATACAGCATATACAGGGCAATGGATTTGACGGGGTGGTCTGGTAAATCGGCCGGTACGCTCGCCTGACCTCTCCTGCCTCGACTTCTTAGTCTGGGGCCATATGAAGAGTCTTGCTTACACAAGCCCCGTCGACTTCAAAACGAGGCCCTGGTTGCGAGGATTGCCGTCGTAGCAGGCGATATCCGGGAGATGCCCCGGGTATTTGCTAATGTTTGACGATCTCTCCGCAGGCGGTGTGAGGCCTGCATCTCTGCTGGTGAGTGATCTTTCGAGTAGTTTTGGTCATTCCGCAATAAAATCATGCATATACCATTTTCTACGTGTCATAATTCATTTAACCTTCATTCATACGCACTACGTGCGTACATCAAATTGTTTTTTTTTATTTTTAGCAGAGAAATTGCTCATGTCTATTATGAATAATTTTTTTAATTATGTCATTCCTCTCTCGTTTATTTTACGTATAGGAGGTAGTAGTTGCTGCCTGGTCTACGACACCAAGATCGAGAATAACTGAACTCTGTTCAGTGGGAAGGGAGTTTCAAATTTCACCTCCTGGACACAATTCCGTTTGTGCTACTTAACCACCCCTGACGAATCAGATTTTGAGTTCAAAATTTAAGTTTAAGTCGACGTTTCTGAATGCATTTAATGTGATACAAAAACTAACGGCAAAAAATAGTTGTTCGTTACTCCAAAGTCTAAAGCATCCTCTATCAACATTTTTTAGCTTTATCTTTAAAATTTATTTCTCAAACAATTACTGACATAAAGAATGTTTAGCGAAAACCGCTAACGAATCGACCCATTTTTTTTATAAGCATTTGAAATTTCGGACCCTAAACTTTAATGTCACCTATTTCCTTTGGAAGACGTTAGGGGCCCTAAGTTTCCTATTTGCTATTGTTTGTCTTGATGTGTACTAGCACCCCTTAAAGTTTTGCTGCAGAGTTTAGTTACACCCTGTATGCACACACAAGTAAGATTATTCACACAAATTTAAATGTGATTCAGTAAATTAATTTTTAATTTTATCCTTCTTCCAGGTGAGAATATAGCCAAATCGAGTTATCAAGCCTAGTTTCAAAAACGAAAAAGGATGCTGGACCTTGTTAGGAACTCCTCCATGAGTCGACATAATCTGTATTTTTTGGTCGAGATTCTTTTATTTACGTTACACTTAGCCAATAGCATTCATATTTTTTCCAAGAGCCTTGTAACTCTCAGCTACACTTAAGTAACGCTTACGATACTTGAAGTAGGACCCCCCATTCTCTGAACTTCTACATCAACCAACATTTGACTGGTTGAATATGTAATTATCTTCATATTTGCTACTCTGCCAGCCTGAAGTCAGCAGGGTTTGATCTCCTGACTCCACTACGACAACTAGGACCACGAATTTGATTCCATGACCACTCAGTCACCACAGTATGGCCTGGTAGTTAACCTTTTTGTGGCGAAATACTGATCAATGAAAAACATTGTAGAGGCGAGTGTGTCACATGTGCATCCTCTCTAATTGTCAGCAGCCGGATGATGTACTCGGAAATTGCGTTTCGAAGTAGTTTTACAGGATTGGCCGTCCCCATGGAAAAGTGCATTGTCCAAAAAGGCCATGCTGTCCAATAAGGGGGTTTGAGACTGGTATGTATATATATGACACACCCGTCGCGAAAGCGTTAACCCCTTCGCGATGGGCAGTGCAAACATGCATTCATCACGGCCGCACCTCATGGCGGGCGGTGCAAATATGCGCTTTTAGAAAGACGCTCTGGTAGACCGAGCGATGCATATATAACTTTTCCACTGGAACGTTTTTTAATGACCCATATTTGGCACCCTATGTCCATTATATTGAAACTGAACATAGTTAGAGTAACCTGACCGTCAGTCTGTATATATTCTGCCTGGATATGATATTTTGCTCATCAGCTGGGGCGGGGGAGGGGATAATCGAAATGTAAACAAACAGCTCGTAAAATGTTCACGTGATATAAGACATTCGCGTATCCAATAACTTTCCCAATGCTTTTTTATTTTCTTTTTCTTAACAGTGTGTGGTGTTTAAGAGTTTTAGCATCAATTCTGTTACAGTTTTTGTTGCTTTCGGACATATTTCGCGCACTTTTCTTATTTCAAAAACCTTCACTTCAGATTATTATTTGATTGTTTTGAAAGCATTTTCCTAACCTCTTAATTTGAACAAAATGATTGAAAAAAGCCAAAGTGTATAGTCATAAACCGTGTGTAAATAAAATTAAAAAAAACGTAACAAATGTTTTATGCTTGCAAATCATACAATACGGGACTTAGCGTTTCCCCATGCTTCGAGATTTTCTACACTCAGTCTTCATTTTAATTTTGCTCTTTCTTTTTGTAAATAATCTTTTTCATAATTTTTTATATTAATTTGGAAGTTTATTAATATGTTTCGTCAATGAAAATTTTGGCAAAAATTGAATAGCGCTTACAAAATTTATTTCCCAATGTAAGTGATATTTTTTTATATAATTTCATATAAATTAAAGGAAAAAGTTATTACGTTCTAATTTTAATGTTTCAGACACCTTATGTAGTAATCTAAAGGGGTAACAAAAATTACGTCGTTAGGACTGAAATTTTGTTATTTATGCTCTTTTTCTTTAGTTAGGCTTAGCGACAAAAACGAAGTGCAAGTCCTTATGCATTCACCTCGTCCCTAGCGAGCGTCTCTTAAAAAATCGCCCCCGTCCTGAAGAAATGATCTCAGTTGACAAAGAGCTCCTGCAGAAAGCTGCTAGGGAGCTTATCCAGAATGTATCACTACATGTATCAATCACTGACGTGCACATCTATGTAGTGTCCTCATCTAGTTTTCAAATTAATTAGTCCGACGTTATTGATCCTACACATGTAGCCCCTGTTGCAGTTTGGATTGAAACCAATAGAGATGACATAAATATGAAATGGGAGTACATAGCATTTTAAATATAAGGCGTTTTTGGTATTTTAAAATATTTCAGATTATTATTTAAATTTTTGTTGCATAATTAAAACAAAAAGGTGAAGGGAAAAAATGAAAGAAACTAAATTGTATATTAAAGCAACTGCCCCCATTTATTTACTATCAGGATCCCGTGTGTGTTACTTCATCAGATTCCCGATGGTCCCAATACTCTGAAGGCTTCGCGAACCTCAAGTTTTCCGATCAGGATCGTCTTTCTGCTGCGTGAGGTATTTTAAAGTAGATTAGATCAAATCAATATCGATTGCTGCGTTCCCCGTCGGGACCGTTCAGACGAAAATAAATTTACTTTGACTGGAAACAAAGACTGTGAAGGTTTCTTCTTTCTATGACATATTGATGGACCATTTTGTGGAGAGGATGTAAAGTTACCGACGACTTTCCATACTGCAAGCTCACATCGGAAATAGAACTGGATCATCGATTATAGATTTGACTTCTAGCTAGTGGCTCAAATCTAGTTTATTGTCTCAAAAATAATTTAAAAGTTTTCTAATATTTTTGGTTTTACATATTCCCATTCAATAATAAAAGAAATTGTAGAATCGAAATGGATCGCAAAATATTCCAGTGTTGCGATTTATGCAAACTTAATCATTGGAAATAAATAATTTTGTTATAAAGCAGAATGAAAATTGAATTTTCACATTAATTTCTAATAAATGGCTTTAATCTAAAATCTTCCTACAGTTTGCGTCCTTTTTCAATCTGTCATCGTTGTTACTTATGCCAACTGATCGACAGTAACGTCAGATCAAGGCCTAAAAAATTCATTGTAGCAAGGAGATATATTTACTCTCGTCTTTAGCTGTAGCTTTGAGCACCATACTGGAGACCGCGTGATTTGGCTCAATTCCATCCAAAGTTTGAGATACACTAGGAATAGTCCTAATTGGGGGAGGGTCGTGAGCCTCCCACCAACCTCACGAGAGAACTTACGGCAATTTAGAGCAGCTCCAAGCTGCAAAGGTACTAATACACAAGCATTCAAGCTTTCTCCGGGATTCAAACCCAGTCCCAACTACACAGCATTCAACGTTACTATCCACTCTACAGGATAGATGGTTATGTTTTCAATCTAAACATTATTATAAGCCTCGGTAGTGAGTTCCTAGCGCGCGTGGCTTCTATAAAGCCATGCGTTAGAGTTCTGGTTCAACTAGAGATCTGGCATGTAGAAAAGCCGATACACGTTCAATATAACGACACATTGGTTTCGAATGGAACTTTGGGAAGTGGAGTACCAGTGCAGGTGCTGTCCTCATCACCCGACCGTGGTTCAGAATTGCAAAATTTGTCGTCAATAGCGGTCGACGTTGCGAGCAAATCCTATTTATAGCATGGCAAGGGCTATTGGTGACGGAGCTCGTATTTTTGAGTCATGTTCAAATGATGAGGATGACACTGGAGCTGGCATCCCGTTCTCCAAATTTCCACATTATGGTAACGTAAAGTAATTTGATCCTCGACACTTTTAATGTGCCTCATCTCTTATACATCGTGACCCTTGAGGTACTAAGACAGGGAAGTACGACTCGACAATGCCGACCACTTCATGACTATTTTGGCTCCTTTAAAGACTTTGAGAGGACACTATTTAAAGTACAGGGGCTCTGTTATTTGACGCGAGTCTTGGATTAGAATAATTTTAGGTCGTTAATCTCTCCCTTGGCTCTAAAAAAGACTTTATTTTTAATATGACTCCATTTCTTTTTTCTTTAAATGCTGAAGTTTTGAGACTATCTCACTTAATATATTTTTTATGAATGTGGGTTACAAGTGGAAGTATCAAAGGACAAAAAAGTTGAATTAGTTTGGTTTACAAAACCTGATCACGAATATTATTTTCATTACGAAATCAAGCACAGTTACAAGAATCAAACAACTGAAAAATAAATTCATATTAAACTCATATTCTGCAAAACAGCAATTATCAATCCACGATTGTGAGGGGATACTGAATTACAATGGCTCTTAAAACTCTGGACGTTACACACTTCTTTAAAAATGAGGCATTAAACATCCACTTGTAGCAAAATAATCTATTCTTGATTTCAGTGTATCACTAGTAATATATTTCTCCCCACATTAAACATTTACGAGTAATTTTTGTTCTCATTTCTGATATAAATTAATTGTTAAGTGAAAAAACGATACCACGAAATAAGACAATAAATTCTCATTTTTAGAAGATATTGTGTGTGCAAAATTTTTTTTTATTTTCAAATGACAAATAGAACTGGGGAAAAGTAATGCAACCTTGAGACGAGTAGCAATAAAATGTCGCGGAGTAAACTTTTTAAAGAAATGAAGTGAGAGAAAAAATAGTCAAACATTGAATTAAAAAATTTTAAAAATTCTGCTTTACTCGAAATGTGGATTTTACTGCATCTCTTGATTCTTCTTTTTTCTGGACGATGAATAAATATTTTTACACGTCTGGCAAGTGCGATTTTTCTCTGCTATTTTATTGCTTGTTTTAATGTTAATTAATTTTTTTCTATTCATCTACATTTTCAAAGGAGCTTATATTCGTTCCTCAAATTCAATTTGTGTAAATATACATACAAACTGAAGTGAATTTTATCTTTTAGGTTTCCGTATAAGATTTCTTTCGGGAATAGTCAAACCCACGGTGCAAGTGAATGAATATTAAGGGTTTTCTTCTGCTAATGTTAAAGGATAGGGACCAAATTCGGAAAAAATCTTTAGATATTAAAGTACTTCGATATTAATATTATATTCTGGCTTCACTATCCTGCAGAAAAAAATTGGCTTATTTTATCATACTGTTCATTTTTATCCGAGTTGACACATTTTTTCCTTTATAAAATGTGTTTCGCATTTTTTCTCCTCTACCGTAATGCTAAATGAGCTATCCCTTCACATGTTCAATGGAAGAACTAATTATTTATGAAATATTTTGGAATTTTAAAAACATTATATTACAAACAAATGCATGTGAGTTACAATGTCACACATTTTTATACAAATTGAGGTCTTTTTCTGTCCGAAAATGTGCTCCGCGTCAAGTTCACGCTCTCGAACATATCGCCTTAACTTCTCACTACTCAGCTGCTCGAAGGCTTTGGTGACGCATCTTGTCATTTCGATCCATGGTCAAGTGACGAGGATGACACCTGAGCTGGCACCACCCTCTCTGATCTTCCTCACCACACCAACGAGAGAACATTTGAGACTCGACATATTTTACGTAAATTGGCCCACTCTGCATGCCAGGTCTTCAGCTGTTTTAGGCTCGAACTCGTGATCATAGCTCAGTGGCTTTGATCGTGAACTCGTTGAAGACTTCTCGTGAATACTGGTGCCTCTCTGAAGCCCCGCCCTGTAGAGAGAACGATGCCCATTAAATAAATCGTGGCTCTAAGTTCTACCATTGGCGCTGTGTGATAGTTTGTCACTTCGTCACCTGACTGAGATTCAAAATAATGATGTCATACGCCAATAGTTCTCGTGTTACTTTAAGTGTGACGTTAATAAACATTAATTCATTCATTAATTTACTTGATGCAAAATGAGGATTAAAAATTTGAATTGCTATGTAAGGATTTTGCAGTTTTTGAATCTGTGCTATTGCAGATATGTACTATATAACTGTTGTTCAATTTCTACTATTATATAGTTTACACTCTCCATATATATATATATATATATATATTTTGTTCAAGTCTTCAATCGTTAATAAAATACTTTCTATTCATCCACACAAGTTCAAATACATTTTCTTAAACATGTAGTGGAGAACACTTGATGTTAATACAGTTTTTTCAAACATTAATTCATTCATTCTCTTTAATGAATGAATAAATATTAACAAACAAAAATAGCAGTCCAACAGCATAGATAAACAGGAGAATGGAAAATGGTAAGGAAAATTGCTTTCTATTTTGCCACTTAATAGTGTGATTCTATTCTATGTATAGACATATTTATGTTAGTTGTAACTGTCTAATAAAATAAAAACTTAATATTTTTATATCAATATTACTTGTGTTCTATTAAAACTTACTGTGATTCCTTGAGATTTCCAGGATACATACCAATTTATTCAAAATAAACTATTTGTTAAAAGCATAGAGACTTTTCTTGTATTTTCAAGATGATCTTCCACGTAACAATAGTTGCTTATTAACAACATATCTCAAAAAACTTTAGAAGCTTATGATTTGATTGCCAAATACTACTAGGTGCTTTTTGATTTTGAAAGCCTTTTTGTTATTTGTTCAAAAAATTTACTGTATTTAATCAATTTGAAGTGTATAATGTTCATTTTGTTGCTCTGATAGTGTCTCTAACTACGGAATTCTAACGCATACTATAAATACAACAAGTGACTCCGAATAACTATTAATGGCAACTGTAAGCTTAACGTGATAAGATGAGCCACACTGTCAAAATATTTTAATAATGGTACTCGTAGTTTGCTTGCTCCCGTACTTAATGTAGAAAATGTAGGTAAAAAAAGTCTAAAATAATGTATAAAGCGTAATATACATATAAAAAATATTACGTTTAGAATGAATAAAAAAATTAAGAAAGCTGCTTATTTTATTAAATACTACCCTTTAAATATTACGTAATTAATTTGAAGGTTTTTTTTTTAAATTTCTAAAAATGCACGAGATGTAACAATTTAGTTCTACCGATTATAGAACACAGTTAATTATTAATTGTATTAGATCTATAGTACAGAAAGCATCATAATTTCTTACTATAATTATATCTCTTTTACTTTTCTTTTTTCTGAAATAAATATTCAATTAATTTAATGTTATATCCGCTACTTTCCCTTATGAAACGAATTTGATACGACAAACCTAATTTGGCCTTTAAATTTAGTTCCCTCATTTAGAGATTAACGCTCTTTTTTCTTTCTTTTAGTATGGAAAAACTTTCAATTAGGAAAAATCTTCTCCCCATTTAATTAGAATGAGCAAAATTCGAAAAACTATTCTGACTGCGTAATTAGAACAGCGGGGCTTTAATCCTGAACGTAGCGTTTTCCACCATCCCTCTCTTTTTCGCCCTTTCTGCACCCCAAGGTCTTTCGCGTTTTGTTTTATTCATCGTCAACTTGGCCATCACGATTCATAATGAACAATTATGGAATGATAAGGATTCGACACCCTGTTGAACAGACGTTGGTAATTCAGTTCACTCTTTTCTCAGTTTAGCTGAATGGGCAAAAGAAAAAAAAAATGTAAAATTAATTACTACCCCGAGTGTAAAAAAATTAAGAGAGTCCACACTGGTCATACAGTGGTGTAACGTATACACCCTCCCCCAAACCTGACTTTGCAGGATATTCTTTGTTATGTGATTGTGTACAGATCGGATAGATATTCTCAAACTTTCAATCCTTGCGACCCACTATATTCAATCACGATTTTCATCGCACCTCCCTCCATACAACAGCGATGCATTGAATACGATGTTTTAACGCTAAGGCTACGATACGACTTTAAACTCTACACCTCCGGTGTATATAAGCGTCTCGCTCAGCCAGTGCGTAAATTGCACCGGGCGTATATATACGTCTTTCCGAAATATGTTCACAACTATCCATAAAAGTATTCCGAAGACTTCGGAATGCAATAAAATGACCTTAAAATTGTTCGAGAAGGATTTACTTATTTCAGAGGATTTTCTTATTTTCCCTTTCTCACTCTTCCCAAATACTATGCGCGCAAAACGGTGGCATTGGGGAGTGAATCGCATATCTTTTAATGTGAGCAGTTAAGAAATTAATCCGGATAAGTTGCATATAGTTTTACATAGCGGTCACTGGTAATTATTAAACTTGTCCTTAACTTAGTAATGTTAAGATAATTATAAAGTTCATTGTGCAGTACTGAGACATTTTTATAAGTATATTATAGAAATGTTTTTTTTTCATTAGGACAGAATGTGTTTTGTTTGTTTTTACATTCAAAAAATTCATAATTTTTTGAAATAATCTTTTGTTTTCGACTTTTCAATAGGCTCGCGCCCCACCGCTACAGTTTGAGAAGCGCTGACAAGGTGACACAAAAATATAACTTTTTAACAATCAAGTAAAACCAAGAGTGATGGAAGAAAAATATTTTTCCAGGTGAGTGAAGCCTTACAATTTGCTATTTAAGAATCATTAATGGAATTTGTCATATTTTATAGTTACGTCCTTCAAATGCTGTCCTCCTGTACAAACGCATTCTTGAAATCTGCTGTTGAGATTCTCTCCTCACTGAGTGCTTGTGTAACATCTCTACGAAGAACGGGCACCCTATCCTGTGGCTTTCTTCTTTGAGGCACTTCAAAATTATTAATCCTACTTTTTATCGCATGTTTTAATGGGAGGGCACCATGACATCCTAAATTGTAAAAAGGTCAGAACTCCCTCTCCCTGCGCAGTTTTCAAGCTGTCACTGTTTATATATAAAAAAACCTTTTTATGGCTAATACACGCCGTTGCTGCGTTCTACTGATCCACGATTAATAAATTGGCAGACGGTTCACTTGCTCAAGGTCAATTTAGCCAATGCTGCCACCTGCTCATGGATGCTACCGCGCATTTCAAAAATTCTTGTTATTCTGTGTCACCCTGTTTATAAGAATAAATATATATATATATATATAAGCATTATACTAATCCTGTATAAAGAGGAAAACAAGAATAGCAAATCATTACGAGATGTGGCTATTAAATAACACAAGACGGACTCTGCTCAGAAACATTAAGCATCTACCAAACGCCAGCAACCAACAGCTATTTTGATCCCTTCTCTTTTGAACGCAATGCCTCTCGTTTCTGTCAACACATCCGTTTAGCCGCTGTCTTCGCTCGCATTAAAGTTTTTTCTCTTGGATTCGCTGGTAAAATGATTAGTGTATTGATTGAACATTAACGACTCACTGTTCAGCTACACGAGGGCTTTTGGAGATGGACCACGTAATTTTGAACCATGGTCAAGTGACGTAGACGACACCTGAGCTGACACCCCCTCCTAACTACCACACCACACCAACGGGAGGACTTTTCAGCTCTCGACATATTTAACGTCCATCGCTGCCCTACACGGTGGGTCTTTAGTGGTGCAGGGATCGAACTCGTGACAAAGCAAGTCACGTTCCGATACCTATACCACTCGGTTACCGTGGTCACAGATGATTAGTGTAAGAAAAGTGCAATGAAGTGTTCTGAAATTTCCCATGAAACTTGGAAAAATAATTTATTGAAAGAATTGTTTAACAATTCAGGTTTATCGTACGCATGTGTTTTTGAGTGGTTTATGCGTTTTCGAAATGGCAGAGAAGACGTAGATCAGGGGTGTCAAACTCGCGGCACACAATGAATATTTTTTCGACCCGGTCAGTATATCTCGTAACAAGTAAAGAGTGTTTTTTTCCTGGTATAGAAGTTTAAGTTGGCATTACTTTCCAAGATGGCGACCGATTTAACAGCCGTCAAGTGATTTATTATCAGTTTGGTTTGGCAATTCATCAAAACGATCATCAAGCAAGGCGTAGATTCGTCGAATGGGCCCAAAACGAGATTGCCGTTGTTCCCGATTTTCATAAGCGAATTTTGTTTAGCGATGAAGCGCACTTCTGGTTGAATGGCTACGTCAACAAACAAAACTGCCCCATTTGGAGTGAAGCTAATCCACAAGTGTATGTCGAAACACCGTTACATCCAGAAAAACTAACTGTTTGGTGCGCTTTATGGGCTGGTGGAATCATTGGTCCGTACTTCTTCAAAAACGATGAAGGCCACAACGTCACAGTCAATGGTGATCGGTATAGAGCCATGATTACTAACTTTTTCATTCCTGAATTGAACAATCATGATGACCAGGAGCTGTGGTTCCAACAAGACGGCGCAACATGTCACACAGCTCGTGCCACAATCGATTTATTGAAAGACACGTTTGGTGACCGCCTAATTTCACGTTTTCGACCTGTGAATTGGCCTCCAAGATCTTGTGATTTTACACCGCTAGACTATTTTCTGTGGGGCTATGTAAAGTCATTGGTCTATGCGGATAAGCCACAAACGCTTGACCATTTAGAAGACAACATTCGCCGTGTTATTTCTGATATACGGCCACAAATGTTGGAAAAAGTCATCGAAAATTGGACGGCCAGATTGGACTAAATCCAAGCCAGCCGTGGTAGTCATATGCCAGAAATCATATTTAAAATGTAATGCCACAAGATTATCTTTCGAATAAAAAAAATTCATGTCAATCGAATAATACATCGTTGTTTTATTGCAATTTAAAGTTCTATATCTCTAAAAAAACACCCTTTACGAACATTTCTCTCGAAATAGAAAGATAGTAGCAGAGAAGAGTGGTCAAGTGTTAGAAGGTAAACATTAGATTTTTCTTGTTCTTTTATTTATGTTTATTACAATGTATTTTTCGAAATAAGCTTATATTTCAAGGAATATTGATTTTTTGTTTTCCATGTTTGTATGGCCCAAGTTAGCCTTTGAGTTTGGATCCCACATCAAATACGGATGGTAGGATCGAAACGTTTTGTAATCAGTCGGTTAAATATTCATGGGATTGTTGAGACTGTAAGAAACGACAAATTATCCGTACAGCAAATTTATTACAATAATTTGGCTTGCAAAAAGTGTGGGCCAAAATGGTGCCTACAATTCTCATGTTTGAACAAAAACAAGATCGCAAAAAGATCCCACTGACCTTTTGAATGCCGTTGGATACGACCAAAATTTATTGAGAAAAATAACATAAAATGAGTCGTGCTCTTTTACTCATGATCCTAAAATGAAGCTCCAATCCAAGCTCTAGAAGTGCCTATCTTCACTTAGAGCTAGAGTGCTTATCTTCACCAATCGTCCAATGGATAAACCGGCACTGTGTAAACCTAAGGTTTAATCCCGGCTGGAGTCAATAGATTTTCTGGTTGCGAAAATTGTAGGCACGCATCCTCATATGATTATGCGGCATGTAAAAGATCCCTTGAGTATCAATTTGGCACATTCTGAGCAAAATAAAATCATGCCAATATTTACAATCGTATGAGATCTTGAATTGAATAGTTTCAAGCGTAAAAAATTTGGTATCGTGAGCCTCCACTAGATGGTGTCAGTAATTGAATGGCTCTCATAGATCTTGGTCGGGTATGCAAAGACTAATGGGCGAAACTTCAGCCCATTTAAAAGAAGACATTTCTATGAAGTAATTTATTTGAAAGGATAACATTATCTTTTATATATTTCCATTAACATTTTTGATAAAACGATAATAGCATTCTAATAACAGCATGGTCGTAATGTTTTTCCCTAATCAAGTATTTTTTTTAATCTAAATGTCTATACACAAACTCCTTTTTTCTCATAATATTCTTGCTTTTAATTTAAGAAAATCTTGGTTTAAACAGAAATTGAGTTAAATCTTAGAAATATTACATGTTAAGGGGGTCCGGCATGTCCACATAGGAGCCCATGTTACATTGCGTAAGTTTATGTACTTTTTTCTCAGAATTTACTTACTTCTCATGAATAAAATTTTTTACAGTAAATTATGTGTACTATCAGTAACACTGTAGCAAAGGGTTTTTTTTTGTTACAAATTAAACTAATTATGAATTTTTTAAAAATTGTCCATTTTCCCTCCCCTAAACTTTAGTTAAAAAAAGTCATATCTAAAAAGGATTGTTTGATATATCTAATTCGCTCTTTTAAAATATGTAAACATATTAAATGTCTGCTCGTTGAAAATTGGAGGATTATATGATAAGTAGTTTTTGAGAAAAAGGTACATAAAGTGAAAAATATTAAATTTTGAGAAAATCGGCTTAAAAGTAAAAATTTGTAATTTTTTAATCGTTTACTTTTTTTAGTACTTTCCAGAAGCATATGAAGCTTTTTTTTACTGTCTGCTCAAACAAGACTCTTCTAGTTTTCTTTTTGTTTCATTATTTTTAGCAATTTTTCCTTTTTTTGGGGATCTTCAGATACTTTCGTTAGGCTACATGAGTCCTCCATGCATCTAGTTTTTTGAAACATGGCGCACAGTTATAACTTGGTTCAGTATCAGAATGTTTTAAGATCATTAATTTTGCTACATGACTCATATTAAACTGTGCAATAGCTATATTTACCCCTAATTCTACCCTAATTTTAGAATTTTTAATTCCACAAATCTAGATCTTGGAATCGCTGACCATATGGTGCTATTAACTGACTCATTTGGGTTCTGAATCTTTCCATGTAAACATTTTCTTAATAACATAGGATCACCTAGATCTCTAAAAATTGGCTTCAGTTAATTCATTATTCTATATAGTACGTATGTATGTGTTTGTGATCATAGTGATTTTCGTTACATTCAGCTTCTGTCTTTTGAAACTTTTACTACATATTACTCGAGGGACCCAATCAATGCTGAGGGTTCTCGTCGGATGATAGAAGATGAAAATAAACATCCCAAACTGAATGCTTCATGCTGTGTAAATCAATGGCATTCTAGCCATATTATATCTTTTTATTTTTGTTATTAAAATGTTGGTTTAGTCAGTTATGACCACTTTGGCATTTTCCATCATTTAACTTTTTTCTCCCTGTTTCGCTTTTAAGATCCAAAAGACGTGTGCCCATACACTTTGAATAACTCTAATTCAGCCAAATTTTCCCACTTGAATATCACATGGATTCGTGCTCATCAGTAACTTATGCAAGGGAAACTCCTGGCGCGTCAAGGAGTAGCTTTATTTAAAAATAATAATAAAAATACTTCTAATTATATCATATTTCCTCATATCATATATCATTTTAAAGAGAAATATTTGAATTTTTAGAAAATGTAAAAAAGTAAAAATCGCGATAGATTTTTAAAAATTCATGTGCCGGATCCCTTAAAAAAGTTTCTTCTCTTAGAACTTTCGTTATGATTTAGGTATTGTATCTATATTAAGTAATTCACAAGTGCCTTTAAGAAAGTGCCTTATTTCACAAACGAGTTACGTCTTTGAAAGATTAAAGGAAATAAAGTTTCAAAAGAAATATTTCATGGGGAAAGATTCGTAAAGTGTATAAAATTTTAAATTAGTTCAAAAAGTACTTAAAAAATTCCTGATTTCAACTTAAAATAATTCTTAAAATCATATGTAAAACAATTTTCTAGCTGAATTTTAAAAACTTGATATTTGTTCAGTAACTGCACACTTACAACGAAGTTATTCCTTAATTCGAATGTCTCTTTTATTAAAAAATAGTCCTTACAAAGCGTCTTGGTTATCTAAACTCTCTTCCGAAGTTTTCTGAACCTCTTTTGTATCTTTTTTATTAGCCATTTTAAAATTCCATTGCTCCCTTTGAATCCCCTTTGTTTTAGTTAACAAGCGATTGTAACTGACTAGCACTTTACCGTTTCGGGGTTTTATTGGATTAAAGGATTTGCTTTTTCAATTCAAATAGAAAAGTGTTCTACTAACTTCTTCGAGAATTTGCCAAGTATATATTTGAACAGCGCTTTTCAAACTTTCAATATTTGTGACCCAATTTTCAATCATAATTTTCGTCTTCATATAATAACAATGTTGCTGGGGAGAGTTGCTCTAAGGAAACCAGAAGTTGACAAAACACCTTTATTTTCATTCTCGGTTGCTCGGGGAGTAGGTCGGAACACTGCGATGCTCTCGCTCGTCTCTCATCTTCCCCACACACTCTGAAAACTCTCATTCTCGTTTCGCTTAATACACTTAATCACTGCCGGGCGGCGCCCATTGCGCATGCTCGAACAAATGTATTAAATATACTTTGACTGTAAAGCTACAAAACGACTTAAACTATGAACTGTCCAAATTATCAAGATAAATATTTAAATACTATTTCTTAAATACAAAATTTAAAGATAAGGAGAGGATAAGTGTTAGATTACTTTTTCTTTCTAATTTTTAAATTGGCAGTGATGTAAAGTAATTGATAATTAAGGGCAGTTAGTAGGGTAGACCCCCTTCTAAAAATCGATTTTGAGATTTCGATATTTCTATAAACCCCTAATCGGGAGCTTTCCATTGATATAATATACAAGCCATTATATGAAGAAAAAGTACTTTAAAATGATTTTAAAAAAATAATCAGCTTATGAACCACGCCCATTTGACAGATAGAAATGTAAACATTGTCTTTTTAAATCTGGAGCAAAGTTGCAAAGCCTCAATTTATTTTTATTAATACGCATTAGATACCTGTATAGTAACTGTAAATTTAACTGTGCTAGATATGCAAAAAAAAAAAACTTTATGCTAAATTTCAAAGCATGTGTTTTAATTTGAATGCTATATTTAATATTTAGTGATTTTACCTAAATTTAAACCTGTTCTTCACTTTAAATTTAGTTTAAATAATTAGTAATAATAACTAATTAAAACTTTAAAAGACTTAGAAAAACGCTAAAAATATTTTAAAAATACTTGAAGTTACAATTGTGTGATATTTAAGAACAATTTGGATTAAATTTAATACAGAGGTAAGATTTTTTTTATAAAAATTTCTGTTTTCAAAAACTTATTTTTTTAAAATTGTGTAAATTTACTGAATGCATGTTTAAAATTTATATTTTTAAAATTGTGTAAATTTACTGTGTATGTTTCTTAAATGCAATTGTGTATACTGAAGTGACACTTTTGAAATATTCTTAAAACATTTAAATATAAATCAGTTATCATAACAAAAAAATTACAATTTTTAATAAATTCATAATAATAATTGTTCGGTGAACTGAAAGTTTGTCTTTGAAAAAACTAATTATTATGCTTAAAAAAAAATTCACTTCAGCATAAATATAATGTCTAATTAATATAAATAAAAATTTGAGTCTTTATGTTTAATAGTTTCTGAGAAAAAGGTATGAGATGATTAAATGTCATGATTAAACATGATGATTAAACATTAAATGTCATGTTTGTTGTCTTTGCGAGAAGCTTGTTACATATATAAATATACATAAATTTCATGTTTAAGAATATAGAAACAGTTTTATTTTTGCTGTTTTAGAAATCATTTGTCCAGTTTAAAGTAACTTTTGAAGTTTTAAACTTAGGAACTAATGATAATGTTACGGAAACCTAACGAAAACATAAGAAACGTCATTAATCAGGTATTTTTAAATACCATCTCAAATTCACACCAAAACCATATTGATATATTTTCACATTATATTTATGATGCTTTCTGTTCAAATTTTGTATCTGTAATGTATGAAAGCTACAAATTGTTTAAAAATTGGTTCAGTATTTGAGAAAATTTTGATGTTTTCTCGTCAAAAAAACTGAAAAATGCTATTTTGGGCAATGTAAGACTTTTTTGTTTACTATTTAATGCAAAATAAATTGCAAAGATGCTAATGTTTAATAAAATGGGACAAATACAAGCTATAAGTCATGATTTTTGTTATAAAATGGCACTTTATAGTAAAAATTCAATCTTTTCAAAAATGATGTTTTTAAAACTGTATTCATCTTTTTCTCAGAATATAAGGTATAACTGTACATTAAATTTTTTCCCTCATGCTACTGATATGTAACTATATATATTCCTGTGAGTTTTTTTAGGAGTTTCCTAAAATATTTGACTGGAGTCCATATATCGTGACAAAAAATGTCAATTTTTTTAAAAATTCAGAGTGATATTTTTATGTTACATGTTTTTGAGAAAACTAAACAATATATTTTAAATATTTCACTTCATTGCAAATATTATTATTTATTTATTGTTTAGACAAGTTTTTAAGCTTTAATATTCAAAGGTTTTTCTATAATAGCTAACTAATTATAACTCAGATGTGTAATGCTTTTTGTCGTTGCGAGAAGCTTGTTGCATGCATAAAAATACACAAATTTCATGTTTAAAAACATAAAAACAGTTTTATTTTAGACTTTTTTAAAAAATCTTTTGTACAGTTTAGAAAAAGTTTTGAGTTTTGAAACTTTTAGAAATTGTGTTTGCATGGAAAATTACAAATACATAGTTAAATTTTTCGAACGTCGTAAAATCACATATTCCTAAATCATGACTTTTACATATTGATACATGTTTACTATATATTTACGATGTTATAAGGTCAAATTTGACATTTGTAATGCATTGAAGCTAAAAATTCTTCACAGATTGCTACATAATTTGTGAAAATTGATGCAAAATTCTAAAAAGATCTCGTTGAACAAAAACTGAAAATTACTATATATGTATTTTCTGAACATTTTAAGGCTTTTTGTTTCCTATTTTATGTTTAAAAAATTAAGAAGATACTAATGTTTAATAAAATAGGGCAAATACATGTTGTAATTCATTATTTTTGTAATTAAGTGCATTTTTACACTTAAAATGCAATTATCTCAGAATGATTGTTTTCAAACTACGTATACCTTTTTCAAAGAATCTAAAATATCAATATACTTGCAATTTTTACTGCACATAAATAAAATGTAACTATATATAATAGGGCTACTTTCTTAAGGAATTTCCCAAAATATTTTGCTCAGAAGCAGTTATCGTAAAAAAAAGGACAATTTACACAAATTTCAAAGCGATACTTTTACGATGAATTTTTTTGAAAAAAGTAAACAATATATTTGAAACATTTTACTGTTATTTAAATAAAAAAGCCTAATTATTAAGCAGCCAAAAAAAATTTGAAGTTTTTATATTCAACAATTTCTGAGAAACAGGTTCCTAAAATGGCTCAATTTAACATTGTCGGTATAGGCCCTACCGACTAACCTTAAAAAAGGTACTAAGTTTACCACGAGCCTTGATACTGAAAGGCTATCAATTGCGAAAAAGTAAACTTCACTGGGGTTTCTCGTCAAGTAGCAAAATCAAAAAGCAATTTAATAATAGATCACTCTTTGTATTATATGCAGGGGTGGAAGATGAATTTTCTGCACTGAAAACAAAAGTATTTCATTGTAATTTTCCTAATACAAATTATAAAACTTAATTTTAATTTAGTTTTGATAAAAAAATTAATTATCATATACATTATGCAGTTTTGATACATTTATAAGTATATTATAAAGTGTAAATGTGCATTTTATTCTTTTTTGTCAGTATTTATTTTGTTTTGTTTCCATTCAGTAAATTAGCAGATTTTTTAAACAATCGTTCATTTTTTAATTTTCAAAATCCTTACGCTCCCCTCCCCTCTCCACGTAGGATCGAAAGGGCCTGGGCTCGAATCCAGGAGAAGGCATGAGTGTTTGTCAACGTATAGGATCCCCGCATGGCGACACTGTGAGCTTTGATCTGATGTTGCCATAGATCGTGAGGGTTACCAACAACACCACCATGATTTGAGAAATTTTCCTCTAAACTTCTCATCTACATTACATGGAAATGTATGAAGTATTTTTTCCAGATATATAAAACTATACAAAATTTTGATTTTCTATCTACATTGCGATAAAAGTTTTGTATATATATTTTGCTTAAAACTGTAAAAATTTGAAATTAATGATTACATTCAATTCAGCTACAACATATCTCATTAGATACTAGTTAATTCGTATATTAAAACTATCCATACTATTTAAATATTTAAATAATTAATACACAAAGGAACAATTTGATATATTATACTTTAGAGCCTACAATTTTTTTCCTTCTTAGAATTTCATTTAAATAAGGCAAGGAATTTTAAAAAAAATTTAAATAATGAAATCAAATATATTCATTTATAAATTTTTTCCATGAATTACAAATACAATAATTAGTGAGAATGTACATTATTATTTCCCATTTTATGCAAAAATATTATTGAAGAATGCTTTAACGTTTCCTTGTGCCTTCCAAATTCTTTTGAGGGAAACGAAAAAAATTTTTAAAAAAAACCACTATTTAGCTTAAAATATTTATTTAAAAAATCATCAAGAGATAATTATATTACTCAGTGTTTCGAGTGAGTTACGGAAAGTTTTGTTTTCGATTTAATGCAATGGTAAGTTTGCCGATTACGTTAAAAGGTTTCTCGATTTCATTTTTGGAATTTTTAAGAAAATGAGATAAAAACAATATTTCGAGCCAATCCCTACTGAAATCCTTCAAATGAGAAAAAAATTATCCTTACGGGAGAGAAAAAGAGAGTTTTCATTGTTTTTCCTCATTACGAATTTCTGATGGAGTTTTTTGAAGAGATAATGGAAAGTTATACCGAGGACTTACTTTACTTTAGGTACGTCCTCAAAAGAGAATCGGATAATCGATAGTTTAGATTTAACTTGTCGCAATCCTTTTTGCAGAAATAATTTTAAGGTTATTTATTCTTTTGGGGCTTTTTACTCTTCAAAAAATTATCCGCTGAAGTTGCTTAAAACTCGAATTAAAATATGTTTGCCGTTGAATTTGATTCAATAATAGGGGAAATACATTGCTAAAATTTCTTGAAAAAACAGTATTTCCTTTATTATATAGCTATATATGTTTATTTGCTTCTTTGTAATGAATTTACTTCATCAAATCGCTATTTTTGGATATTTATTATAAAAATATTGCGTTGCTATACATTTTCATAAAAGACTTTCCCATTCATTTCTCTTAACTGCCCTTTGGGGTTACTCTAATACAGGGGTTGGCATCAAAGAGTCAAGTAGTAAGTGAAGCAAAATACACTGGCCTCAAAAAGTTAAGGTACAACATGTTTTTCGAAGCTCACCATAAAAAAAATGGCAGTAACAATAAAATGCATAAGTAACAATAAAATGCATGAATGATAATAACGAACTTTAAAAACATTAGTGCAAAAACGATTGCTACCACTTTTATTTTATAGAAAAGAACGTATATTTATGAGTGAGAGAAAAATAAGCAAATATCAAGCTTTCGTACTTTTATGTGTAAGTTGTGTTGATTTTCAACAGTTGCTGGCAGTTTCGGTGACAATAGTCAAAAAAGTTTAGAAAATGTCTCAGAGACGTCGTTTACCCAATTCGTTAAGGTGGCGGGCAGTTGGATGGATGGAAATGGGATTGTCGCAGGCTGATGCTGCTAGACGTCTCAATGTGTCTCGTAGTGTTGTTCAGTGACTTTGGGATCAATACCAATCCGAAGATTCTGTGTCCAGAAGACCTGTTCCAGGCCGACCACGAGCTACAACACCTGCAGAAGACCGTTTTCTAGCTCTTTCGGCACGAAGGAGAAGAACCACTACTGTGCCGCAGCTCGTTGCAGACCACTTTCAAACATCAGGAAGAAGAATCTCCGCTACTACGGTGCGAAATCGTCTTCACAATGCAGGTCTGTATGCAAGAAGACCAGTTGTGTGCGTTCCCCTCAACGGACGACAGCGAAGGAACCGCTTATGCTGGGCAAGCGAATATGTTTCTTGGACGCAGCAACAATGGGCTTCTGTGCTGTTCACAGACGAGTCCAGATTTACAATGGAGAGTGATTCAGGGCGTCTACTGATCTGGAGGGAACAGCGCACTAGATATCATCAATCCAACACTGTTGAAAGACACAGTTATAGAGGTGGTGGAATCCTGGTTTGGGCAGGGATCTCGCTCGGTGGCCACACTGACCTGCATGTGTTCCATGGAGGAACCGTAACTGGTCTTAGATATCGGGATGAGATCCTTGATCCATATGTCCGCCCATATGCTGCTGCTATTGGTAACGACTTCATTCTGATGGATGATAATGCACGACCTCACCGAGCTCGGATTGTTGAGGAGTATCTGGAGGATCACGGTTTGGAACGAATGGAATGGCCAGCTCGATCGCCAGACCTGAATCCGATAGAACATCTTTGGGACTATCTTTGCAGAGGGGTTGCTGCTTTAAAGCCTCCTCCAAGGTCGTTACATGAGCTGAAACAAGGCTTACTCTGTGTCTGGTCTTCGCTTCCTATTCCGGTGTCCGACAACTTAATAAACAGCATGGGAAATCGATGCCGCCAATGCATTCAAGTTAGGGGTGGACACATTCCTTATTAGAACCCATTTTTGTATTGTTTTTATGTCATTTTACCACATAACTCTGTGATGTGCTGTTTTCTCCAAGAATGGACTTTTCCGCAGAGATTGCTTTTTTTTTGTTATAAATCGTTTTTGCAATACACTTATACAAATTTCTATGACGCATTCAATAAAAAACTATTTAATGCACATATCCTCCAAATTTTTTGTTTCTACATTCATTCATTTGCAAATTAGACACAAAAACCCGGTTGTACCTTAACTTTTTGAGGCCAGTGTAATTTTGGTATCAAAGAACCCCATAATATATGCATAAGCGTGCTTAGGAAGGAGGAGAAGGGTAGCTGTTGCAATGAAGACTGTCTTGCTGCAATTAATATTATTCTTTCAAAAACTGTAGGCAAATGCAAGACATCCATTGTCAGAGCATCATAATGTTGAGAAATAAACTTTCAAGCTTCATACCTTAACTTTATTCTGGAACTTCATATTAATTTAAACGCCATTTTTAAACCGTTAAGCATGTCATAAATATGGAATGTGTTTTGTTGCTTCTGTTCAGTGTATCTCTAGTGCACATTCTTACCAACAAATGGAACTTTCCCTTATTTAGATCTAATTCTAATATTTTCATCGACTAATATTTCGATCGACTCCGTTAAAGGGAAACAATTTAATAGAGAAGTCACTGTCTTATTTTTAAACGTATATGTTGTGGTCGCTGATACCTCCTGATCAACTGAGTTGGATCGAGGTCCATGGAAATCATCTTGGTACGCCTGCCGTTAGTCTTATAGCTTTAAGAACCATGAAAATGACAATACGATTTGGCTTCATCCCTCCCTCCAATTTGGAGGAAGAATATCCTGGGGGGTTTTTATGGGCCTCCCTCCACTATTCCCCTTCGACGAGCCTAACGAGATGACTTGCGGCTTTACAAATATTTAAAGTGCTTTCATAGCGCACAAGTACTTTTCATTTATTAACATCCATGTCCTCTCCAGGATTCGAACCCAGGCCCAACGTCATAGTCGTCAGCGTCACTACCACTATACCAGATGGACGCTAACGTACATGTAGATACGGGTAAAGTTTTTCAATAGATTGTCTGAAAAAAAATTTTCAACTATTTTTTTAAAAAATAAAACTTTAACCTTATCGCGACGAGGTTCTGATCAATGGTAAACATTATCGAGATAGGTGCACCCCAAATGTCACCAATAGCCGGAGGATACACAGGTGTATTCGTCCTAATTTACAGGACTGGTTGTCCCCACGGAAATCTGGATTGAACGGCCTACCACCTGATAAGTGGGCTCGATACTGGCGCATATATAACAAACACACCTATCTCGAAAGGGTTAAGGCAGAAGTTTGAAGATCTGCAACCATTTATGTGTCTAGCGAGCTGGTGCTTGCCAACTCCTGATACGAGAGCCCATTTTAAAGTAGCTTGAGAAAGTACAGTGATGTATGCTAATAAGAAATACTATTTACGCTGAACAATTGCGAATGGGAAGAGAAGTAGAACGAATCACTTCAGCCTCATAGGGAAAAGGAGATTAATCACAAGAAAAAGTACAGAGCACACAATCAGGAACCGACCCTTTGTTAGAGGATTTGAACAAAGTAGTTCAATTTTCCCCTTTCAAATTAGAATATTTGCTGGATAAGAACATTTCAGAATTATCAACATTAGAAGATCAGAGTAAGCTAACCACTCCTCATATTAATTTATTATAAATAATTGTTTGCTGCTGTTGTTACAAATGCCACCCATCTGACGATGTCAGTTCAAGACCCACGAAATTTATCGTCGCAAAGGGCTAGATGTACGCCTGTTGAGCACCATGCACGTGACGGAATGTTTTGGCTCGTTTCCACAACAATTTTGAGGGAGAACATCCTGGGGGTAGGGGCCTCCCATTCTCTCGAGAGGACTTGAATGCCACTAAGGGTACCTCTTTCTCCGGGATTCGAACTCAGGTCCCACGACACATCAGTCAGCGTCGCTAACCCCAATACCGGAAGGCCGACCTAAATCGTTGGTTATTCAAAAATTTGAATAAACTTGTTTTAGAGTTAATACCGATTTTTATTTCACAAATGCGAGTTTATCTCTTATCCCTTATGCCAATTTTTCACATTATGACCTGTTTATTTTCCGATAAAGCATTGTAGAACAATTAGTAATTTCGCTTCTAAGCGTTAAAAACATGAAAATATTTTTATGGCTGTTTTCGCCCTATGTACGAGAACGTTAGCTTGACACGGAGCACATTTTCAGACAGAAAAAATGCCTCAATTTTTATAAAAAAAAGGGAGATTGTAACTCATGCATTTGTTTATAATCTAGTGTTTTTAAAATTGCAAAATATTTCATAAATAGTTAGTTTTTACTTTAAACATGTGAAGGGATAGCTCATTTAGCATTACGGTATAGGGGAAAAATACAAAACACATTTTATAAAAGAAAAAAATGTGTTAACTCAGATAAAAATGAGTTGTTTGATAAAGTAAGCGGTTCTCTACAGGATAGAGTAGCCAGAATATAATATTAATGTTTAAGTACTTTTAAATCCGAAAAAATATTTCGAAAATTTGATCCCTATTATTTAACATTAACCGAGGATAGCCTTAATATGGCAAGTTTTTAAAAAACTGTAATAGAACGATCATATATACTATGTTTAATAATGATTTCTTTCTTTCTGCGGTCTCAAAAAGAAAGGGTTTTAATATTCCTCTTCCACAGCAAACCTTAAGAAAAATTTGGTTTTTAAATTCAAACTACTAATTCCAAAATTGGTATAAGTTAGAAATTCAATTAGCAGAGAATTAAAATATTAACAAGTTAGAATTAAGGATTTTGGAATGAATTACTAATTAAATCGTTCGATAATTCATGCTTCAATGAACCTAACATGATTTTAATCTTCTTGGTGTACCATAAAAGCTATATACATAATGTCCCAGGTTTATAGGGACAAGCTTTAAGAGGAGGTAGGGACTTCATAACGATTCAGATTTTGATAACTCTTCATGGTTTGAAACGTCTTCGTTCGGCGCTAGATGGCGTTTTTCACAAGAGCATTCAAGTAAACAGACTTGAATTTGAGCTGTCATCGAGTGGTATAGGTATCGGACTGTGGCTTGCTTTGTCACGGGTTCGAGCCCAGTACCACTAAAGACCCGCCGTGTAGGGCAGCGATGCACGTTAAATCTGTCGAGAGCTGAAACGTCCTCCCGTTGGTGTGGTGTGGTAGTTAGGAGAGGGGGGTCCCAGCTCAGGTGTCGTCCACGTCACTTGACCATGGTTCAAAATTACTTGGTTCGTCGCCAAAAGCCCTCGTGTAGCTGAACAGTGCGACGTTAATATTCAATAAATCAATCAATTGAGCTGTCATCGCCCGCAGAGGAGTGTGGAGCATTTTACGAACATCGAGTTGGTAGATATGCACCGGATCGCGTAGTGAGGTGATCCACGAGTGATTCGAACTTCCAACATGGTAGTAGGATACCTACGAACGGTATCCAACACATTTTGTTTCATGCATGAAACAAAATGTATTGGATACAGTGGAATGCGGGGCCCACCCCCACTGTGCCTATTACCTTGCAATGATCCATACTCACACTTATTGTGATGCAAATTAGCAAACAAACGATGCATCTCTCCGTGGGTACCTTTCGCGATTCAATCTTTCTCTTGCTAGTGCATTTTCTTTTACCTATCCGTACATGGGGTGCATATCTGCCAGCTGGGTGTTTTTGAAACTTCCCATACTCTTCTGCGGGCGATTATGGCTGCTGTAATGCAGGTCTGTTTTCTTAATGCTCTTGTGGACAACGCTACGTAGCGCCGAACGCAGAATCCGACCATAGGTTGGTAAGCGAATCTGAATCCTTGTGACGAATCCTACACCCCTTAAAGTTGGTTCCTATGATCCTAGGAAATCCTGTATAATGCATGGTTTTTCTCTTTTACAGGCTTTCAGTTGAGTAATCGGCGTTAAACAAGATGGTCAGTCATATGAAGAGGAAGCAGTAAAGTATCATCAAATTTTCGACAACTTTAAAATGGGAGAGCTTATCCAAATTCATTACCCAATGAAAGCCAAAGAGGCATTATATGCTATTGACGCTTGGCTGTACAACCATCAGAACTTTTCTCTTATAGATTTTTTGGAGTGATCACGTGTTGGCGCGAGTATGAAAAGAGGAATAAGAGCTATGCAGACAAGTAAATAGTAAATTAAGTTCAGGAATAATGTATATTCCATATGTGATAAGAATTGAAAAAATTGGATAACCAATAAAAATATTATAACCATGGAATTACTTGACTTTTATTAAACGTTTTCTTGAATCTTAATAGAAAGAATGTGACTTTTAAGTACTTTAAATCTAAAAATGTTTAATACAGCATATACTTATGAATACAATTTATGAATTTTGTAATGGCAAATGAGTTTTAGAAAATATAAGTTCTCCTACATTGGGAAACATTGTACATAACTAATCTACTGCTTAAAAGCGTAATCAATCACAAACCAATGTTAAGTTTGATGAGATCTCTTGTCAATAACTCTGAGCTTTATTTATTCTGTTAAATGACACTCATATATGCGAACGCTCAGGTTAGTTTCATTCAATAACTCGATGTATGTTACAAGGATCTTTGTAATTAAACTGCTAGTTTCTGAAATTGCCTTTAATACTGTCTAACGATTGTTAGGACTTGAACAGTGGGTTCTATCATTTTAATCATACTTAGATACCAAATTCTTATTAATTCTAATATTATCTAATTCTAATATTCTTATTTCGTAATAATTGTTTATGTACTAATCTTATGAATTCTTTATAAACCACAGTACGGATAAAGCACCATATACATTAATTAGTTCCAAGTGGAAATAGTTATTTTTTAATAACAGGAAAGGGAAATTCCTTAAACTGAAGTTAAATGATAAATTGAAGTACTATTGTGAACTTCGAAATTTGATTAACGCCATAAGACGCTCACTAGTAGCATTTTTTCAAATATTACTTGTTGACGCTATGTCACTGAGAAACCAGAACTGTGTAAGTCTCAATTTCTGAAAATGTAAGATTTGGAAGCCCGAGTGTTGTTGTTACTGATCGGCAAATCGAAGCCTTCAATCACGAAATTCATCATGACAAAGGGCTAAGTGACGCATGTCGTTAGCTATAGCTTCGAGCACCATGCAGATGACATTACGATTTGGCTCGTTTCCACCCCAATTTTGAGGGAGGACACCTGGTGGTAGTCAGGGGCCTCCCACCTCTCTTCACCTTCCACCAACCTCACGAGAGGACATGCGGCTCGACGGTTATTTATAGTACTCCCATGCCACGAAGGCACTATACATTTACAAATATCCCTGTCTTCTCCGGGTTTCGAACCCAGGCCCTACGGCTCAGCAGTCAGCGTCGCTAATCACTATACCGGATGAGTAAATTGAGTGATTGCGAAGATTATAAACAATCTAAAGCAAAATGACTGCTAGAAATGTACCTCGTAACTCTGAACCTCGGCCAAGTGACGAGGCTGACACTTGAGCCAGCCAGGACCCCACTCTCTAATCTTCCACACCACTTTAACACGAAAACTTTGGGCCACGGCGGATTTAAGGTGCATCGGCCCGTCTACACGACGGATCTTTTGGAAACTGAAGAGTCATATCTTAGGCTTCGATACTACCAGATTCTTGGAGATTTAAACTTTTCAAGTTTTTATTAGTAAAACAGTGCTGAAAATGTCTAAGAAAATATACTAGTGCGAGATTCGTTCATTAATTGAAATAGTCTATAATTAAGTCAAATCAATAAAATACAACTCGCAGTTAAAGTATTACTCGTAATAATAAGGGGGAATGTAATGCATTGCTTGTAAAAGTCGCAGAAACTATTTGATTCTTCGCTATCTGAGTTTCAGAAATTCCAAACCATTATGCTATCCGATGAATTTATTTCAATATTAAGGGGAAGAAGGGACAGAGTCTATTGGAAGATGTATTTTGCGTATATATGTCTCTTTACACCTTCATGTTAAATTTTACCATCCAATGTAACATTTCCAAATTAAAATTATGAAAATCAACGTATTGGGGAAAAAACAATGTAAGCGAAAATTCATACCAACCAATGGAAAATGCAAATGAATTTAAAAAAAATTCTGCAAACAAACTTTGAGCGTCTTCCACAACAGAGACACGTTTTTCGCAAATAATCGCGAATAAAGAAAGGCAGGAAAAGTTCACTTACGAACCTGAAAAGAAACAGAGTATAAGTGAAACTATAGATTAAAATGTGTTACATGGAATGTTCATTGATTATATGGAATGTGCCTTTAAGAATTAGAATATGGTTTTTAATAAAATTACTACAAGTAACTAATTGTTTCTTAATACCGCATTTAAACGCAAATTATTAACAACGAATCTGATAGTTTACCGACATGGACTGATATGTCTTTCTCCAAATTTCCACACCATGCCAATGTGCTTACATATAGTTTCGCCAGGTTTAAAAAACTTTTTTCATCTATTCGGGGGTCTGTAATGTCAATTGGACTCAAACAAGTGATTCGACCGAACGAACGCAGATCACGAGTTCGCGACCGGGACCACTTGGCCAACGCGGTCGCAACAATTCATTTAAAGTGAAAAGAGTATTTAGTGTTTGCTTGCAATTGTAACCATTTATATAACATTTTATTAAATAAATAGTGATAAACTATTAAGAATCATTTCCGGTGAACTCGGACAGAACAATGTCACGCAATCGTATTTGGTTTCATTTTAATGTTGGATAATCACTTTGATTTGTATATTGATAATGATTTGTAAGATTTTATGCTTTTTCAAAATACAGTCAAACATTTTCTTAGTGATATTTTTGTTGGAAATGGAGACACACACAAATTCTAACGAGCAAATAATATTTATGTCTGCTTAATCATTTAAACACAAATTTTATGAAATGAATTTCAGAATTCCTTGATGCATGCATGCTAAACAGGGAATTTAGTTTAAAATATTTACATCAATGTGACAAAAATTCTAGATAAATATCCTCTGAGCTTCTTACAGAATTATGTGTGAAATGAAAAACCGTAAGTTACGATGACGCTGACTTGAAGGTGTAAAAAAAACATTGAGCAGGATAGTATGTGAAACTTAAGTTCCAAAACCTGAGTTATCATTGCGTAAATGAGAAATGAACAATTCTATTATATATTTTCATTGTATAAGGAAGATTTCAATACATAAAGGAAATTTGGGAATAACAGCAGCCTCTCTTATCCTCAGCATCATTTCAGCCCAACAGAGGAAATTATTAATAACAGTTCTGAGAAAGATCGAGGTAATGGTCTCTGAGCAGCATATTTTGATGAATACAGCCTTATTCATCTGACGTATAACCTTATTGTTGCGTAAATATTACTGTTTTGTAAAGGCAATGAGTGCATTTGGTCATTTCTATTTCATTTATTAGGATTCAGCGTTTGTACCTTATATAACTTGCTCTCACGGATACTTCAATATAGCAGCTCAAAGTCATTCCTCACTTTGTACTAAACCCGGCGTTAACAATACAGAATAATGGACTAGAAATGAAGTGAATAACAGAAATTGTATGCATACATTCACAAAATACATCTCAGTTCTATCTTGCTTCAATTAAATAGGGAACGATTGTGTGTGTCCACAGTTAATTCAAAGTAGTTGGTTAAGTTAGGCCCCTTGAAGGAACTGTCGAAGCTGTATTTGACGCAAGCGAATGTTCCCTGAGTGTAAATATGATAAATAGTCCCTGCATCTAACGGAGAGTTACTCAAGTGTCTTTTGAAGACACCAATAAATATATGTAATAAGACTAAACGTACTAAAGTAACTAGAGTTTTACTCTAATTATTTTAGTACGTTTTGGTCAAGAAAAGCAGAGAATTTGGCTGAAAGCCAAATTCAACAAGTACTGGTCTCAGATAATGTCAGTTGCTTCCACTTCCCCTTGTTGTTAGTAGTAATTCAATTAAATTAATTACAGTAGAAAGAAACTTTTATTTGTGTATGTATTTTGCGTTTCGTTGCCGAAAAGGTCTACTTGAAGAAATTTGCGCTCGATTAATTGAAAAAATCATCATTTTTTTTTTTCTATGACAAGAATGAATTTTATGTTTTTATGAGATACTGCTACAACTAAAGGAAATGAATTTATTAATCACAATCGTCTTGGATGGAAATTGTGGTCATGTAGATTAATTTATCTTAATATCTAACTATTTTTTAAGATATGTAAATGCCAGTAAATTACGTCGAGTGTTGTATCTGAAAGCAGTTTAGAACAACTGATGTGGATACCCTGTGTAGTAACCTAAACGATTGTTGCACCCACGTAATCTTCATGATCAACACAAGGCTTATGAAATGCTGACCACCGGCCACGATTACCTCGCCGCACACCTCCCTCCCCATAGATGTGCGGGCATAAGTCCCAAAGCACCTTAAAATGTGAACAGTTGGGTGGATTACGGTGTAGAGAAAACAAAATTTTAATTGGAACCTACCAATGTGGAAAAGGTAGGAAGATTAGAAGGGAAATAAGTAATTTAAAAAATATATAAATAAAAATAATAAAATTATATAAGTAATTAATAAAAAATGTATATAAACCAATTCCTACTTTGAATAGATGAATAGAAAGTGTATTATTAACGATTAAAATTTAAACAATATATATATATATATATATATATATATATATATATATATATATATATATATATATATATATATATATAGGGAAAAAGAGTGAACTAATAGCATAGGAATCGAAAAAAAGAGCATGATTTGTCTGCATTGTTGTAACAATGCACATCCGGTTTGGCTAAAAAACCGGTTTTCAACGCCAACTTTTGTCATTGTCTTAGCAGTTACATTTTTACAAAAATGGAGATGAATCTAAATTGGCATCAAAAACCAGTAATTAACTAAATTAAATTAAATTAATTAATTAATATTTGAAAAAACTGTATTAACATCAAGTTTCATCCACTACAAGTTAAAAAAAATATGTTTGAATTGATTGGACGAATAGAAAATACTTTATTAACGATTGAAAATTTGAGCAAGACAAATATATAGAGTGAGAGAGAGAGAGTGAGCTAATAGTAGGAATTGAATAATTAAGAAATTATTTTAAAATTTTATGTTGCTAGATTAAGGTTAAATTTTCGAAAAAATGGAAAGACAAATTTGGTTAGATGATTTCAGACTCAAATTTTTCTTCAACCAAAATATAACTGAACCAAAATAAACCTATGGCCTAAAACGATGCTTATTCATAAATGAGCACTGAATAGGGAATAGTACAATACACATTACAATCTTTCTTAACCCAAGCTCTTTTTTCGCACCATCAAATCGGTCCGTGTCCAGATCATTTTCCGTTTTCCACTTATCGTGCACTGTCATTTTGACAGTAGGCTTTTTTTTAAAAAAAAATTGGTACTAAAAAACCTTTTATGTGCACCTACATTTTTTTTAAATTAACTTCTTATGGCACGTTAGGGAAAAATTTTCGTTACGCGTTACACGTTACGGTTACGCGATGAACGTAAGTTAAAGATGTATGAATTTCCGACTTTCATCAAGTTTTTAAAAAAGCTGTCGCGAGTTTAACATATATTCATATCATAACCACGAGATGTAATTAAATATATCTATATATATAAAGGAGAAAAGCGGCTCACTCACTCACTGACTAATCACGATATCTCCGGAACTATTAAACCTACAGACTTGAAATTTGATAGGTAGGTTTCCTTTATGGAGTAGACGTCAGCTTGGAACGGATTTTGCAAAGTTCGAACCCCAAGGGGCGTTACGGGGGTTTAAGGGGCATTATAGATAATTATTTCCATTATTAGATGTACAGTCGTGAAACTTGGTACACACATTTCTTTCATAAACTAGAGATTCCCTACATAATGATTTTTACAAAAATCGACCTCCAAGGAGCGTTGAGGGCGTTTAAGGGGCGTTATAAATAATTATTTCCATTTTCAAACTATTAGACGTACAGTCTTGAAATTTGGTAAGCGGATTCCTTTCATAGAGTACAAATTCGCTGCAAAATGGGTTTTGTTAAAATCAACCCCAAGTGCCGTTGTGGAGAATTAAGGGGCATTATAGGCAATTAACTCCTTTTTGAAAGTATTAGACGTAAAATCTTGAAATTGAGTAAGCAGATTCCATTCACTGAGTAGAGATCTGTCATAAGATGGGCTTTGTGAAAATCGTTTCCAAAGTGGCGTTGCGAAGGCATAAGGGGCGTTATTGATAATTATTTCCATTTTTCAAGTATTAGACGTACAGTCTTGAAATTTGGTAAGCGGATTCCTTTAATAGAGTACAGATCCGTTGCAAAATGGGTTTTGTCAAAATCGACTCCCAAGTGGCGTTGTAGAGTATTAGGTGGCGTTATAGGCAATTAACTACTTTTTTAACGTATTAGACGTAAAATCTCGAAATTTAGTAAGCTGATTCCATTCATTAAGTAGAGATCCGCTATAAGATGGGTTTTGTGAAACCCGTTTCCTAAGTGGCGTTGCGGGGGCTTAAGGGGCGTTATAGATAATTATTTCCATTTTTAAACTATTAGACGTACAGTCTTAAAATTTGGTAAGCGAATTCCTTTTATGGTGTGGAGATCCGCTACAAAATAGTTTTGGGGAAAATTGATCCCCAAGGGTCACTGAGGGGGATTAGGGGCGTAATAGATAAATATTTCCGCTTTTCAAATAATAGAACCACCTGCTTGAAAATTAGAAGTTATGTTCCGTTCATAGAATAAAGTTCCTTTGACAAAGATTTTTGCGAAAATGGACCCCCAAAGGAGTGGGGTTGCGAGGGATTAAGGCATGTTATAGAAAAATTCCTGTTTTTGAATTTAACTAATTTACTTGAAATTTGTTGAGCACTTTTCTTTAGTTGAATAGAGTTCCAGTAAGAATGGATTTTATGGAAATCAACTCCATGGGAAAGCGGGGAGAGTTATTGGGGCGTATTGATAGTCAAAATTCCCGTTTTTGAACTGCTAAGACTATAATAATAAAATTTGGTTTGCATGCTTCTTTTGTTGAATTGGAATCCGCTAAGAATGCTGTCAACGAGGTATTGATGATAAAAATTCCGTTTTTGCTCTGTTAGATTTAGACTTGAAATTTAGCACGCATGTTTATTTTATGGAGTAGAGATCCACTGAAAGTTGCTTTTGTGGAAATCCACTTGATTATTAGGTTAAGTGAGCGAAAAAAATCTTTCTATTTCTATTTTAGATATAAATAGAAATTAGATACTATAATTTATGTTCTTTTTATATCAAGGGGCGAGAGTGTAACAGCTATGAATATATTTTTCAATACAATCGAATTCTTAATGTTAGATATCAATAATTAATATATATGTAAACAGTATACATGTATACAACATCGTGAAGTACCCAGTGAAGCGGGTGGGTATAATATAACGGCTAGTATATATATATATATTTAAAATAAAATAAATTCAGAACTCTAAGAAGTTTGTAGAAATAAATGAAACAACTCAACTTGTATTGAAGCGATTTTGTAAATAAAAGATTTATAATTTTATTTAAATGGGCAAAAGGGAAAAAACAAGTAATAAAAAAAATTTTAAGTCAATTCCTTGGGATAATAGACTTTGTAGCTCCAAATCCCACATTAAGATATAAACTCTGAACTCAATTCCTACTTAGATGAACAAAGAAAATTTTATTTTAGCTACTTTTTATAAAATTGTTACAATTAATATAAATATGTCCTATGTATATACATAGGACAATCATAACATTAATTTGTTATTAATTAACATTAAAGTATCGTATTGTCATCCAAAACAATCGTGTCTATAAAATTACAGTTCAACTGAATGCTTTGAAACGTGAGAAAAAAACCTTTTCAAGTTTTGACACAAGTCGCCAAAAAGGATGCCAACGTGGCTGTATTTGTAATTCTTTAAATAATTAGTTTTAATCCGCGTTGATTTTTAATAATCATTATTAAATTATTGTACTGTCACCTAAAGTAGTCATGTATATAAAATTTCATCTCAATGGAGCGCTTTAAAATATATTTATTAACGATTGAAAATTTCACCAACATAAATAAATAAATAAATATATAGAGATAGACTTAATAGTAGGAATTAAATAAAAAAAAGGAAGTTTTAAAATGCCGAGTTTTTGTGAGGTTGTGAATTATTTAAACTAATCTGTTTTATTATAAATTGGACGAAACAAATGTCATCTAATTCTTTTTATTAAACTCACAAGGAGAGGACATGAATAAGGAAATTCATTTAGGGTCGAGACCTGGTGTAATAGTAGAACTCCTTTAGGATGTTCAACCCTCAATGTTATTCGGCTGAATGGCTAATCCAGTGCTTCTCAAAGTTTCCATATTCGCGACCCGAGATTCCATTATAATTTTCCATCGCGCCCCCACAACGTATTGGATTCACGCTGAAACTACGATACGACTTTTTTCTCTTAAGTGCTTTCACGTGTATAAACGTCTCGCTAAGCAAACATGTTTATTTTCCCGAACGTATATATACGTCTTTCCGAAGAACGATCTTTTCTGCACACCACTAACCATAACATTTTTCCGAAGGCTTTGGAATGTAATAAAAGGATCTGGACAATGTTTGAGAAAGATTTCATTATTTCAGATTATTTGTTTCTTTATTCCTTCCCCCACCCCTCAATGCGTCCCATACGCGCGCCTACGTGGAAAATTGTTGGAAGCGGATTGCGTAACATTCAAACGACAGTTAATGGATTAACTTTTAACCGTACAAAGGTTTAAGGTAAGTGTTAATTTTTGTAAATAATTTTATGTGTGACAATCAAACGGGGGGAGGGGTCAATGGTTATTATTAAATTTGTTCTTAATTTAGTATTGTTAAGTTAATTCTAAAATAAATTGTATAGCACAGATACATTTATAAGTGTACATGTGTATATTTTATTTTTTATTACGTCAGAATATATTTTGTTTGTTTACTTTCAGTAAATTAATAAGTTTTTTAGTCTTCTGTTTTCAACTTTTCAATATGCTCGCGCCCCCCTTGTACAGTTGTCATGCTCCCCAAGGGAGGCGCGCACCACAGTTTGAGAAACACTGGGCTAATCAATTCGGAGAAAAAAGGCTTCGAAATTCATGCTTAGCTTTTATACAATTAAATTTCAATTTCCTCCAACGATTTCGTAGCTTGGCTGATATATCGTCCGCATACTATGCGCGAGGCCTGGTTCAATTCATCAGTCAATTTTTTTGATTTCATTTACTTAATTTTAAAATTAAATAAACTTATTTATGAAAAGTTTATTAAATATTAAATGATATTTTATGTAATTATTTTGTATTTTATAAAGTAAAATGTACTGTATAACTATATAAATATTTATATTAATTTTTATAAATATATTTTCCTATTAATAAATAATATTTATTATAATATATATATTAAATATTATGCATAAAATTTGTTACATATAGTTTTATAATGTGAAATAAAATATAATATACATAAAATATTACATAAAATATAAACTAATTTATAATGTATATTATATTATTAAATTAATTATTTTTTAATATAATAAAAATGTTTTTTTATATTATAAATTAAATTATTTTATAATTTTATGAAACATTTAATAAGACCTTTTTAAATAAATAGTAATAATTTTAAAAAGTTTATTTTTAAATACTTTAAAAAAAATATTAATAAATTAATATTTTAGTAATAAACTATAATTTTAATAAATTTATAATAACTTTAATAATAAATTAATAATCATTTAAAAAATAAATTAATAATTTTAATAATAAATTAATAATTTTAATACTGAATTAATAATTTTAATATTGAATTAATAATTTTAATAATAAATTAATGATTTTAATAACAATTTTTATAAATAATAATTCTTATTAATTAATTTTAATTGTTATCTATATTAAAAATTATATTAAATAATTTTAAATAATAATTATTTTAAATAATTTAAGCAATAATTATTTTAAATAATTTTAAATAATAATTAGTTTAAATAATTTTAAATAATAATTATTTTAAATAATTTTAAATAATAATTATTTTAAATAACTTTAAATAATAATTATTTTAAATAATTTTAAATAATAATTTCTTTAAATAATAATTATTTTTAATAATTTTAAATAATAATTAATTAAATAATAATTATTTTAAATAATTTTAATCAATAATTATTTTAAATAATTTTAATAATAAATAATTTAAATAATAAATTTATTTAATTATTTTTACTTTATAAAATACAAAATAATTACACACATAAAATATCATTTAATATATTCAATAAATCTTTCTTAAATAAGTTTATTTAATTTTAAAATTAATTAAATGAAATGAAAAAAATGACCGATGAATCGAACCCAGACATCACACATTGTATGCAGACGATACATCAACCAAGCTACGAAATCAATGGAGGAAAATGAAATGTAATTGTATAAAAGCTAAGCATGAATTTCGAAGGATTTTTTCTCTGAAATGACTGGCCATTCGGCTGAACTACATTGAGGGTTGAACACTCTAAAGGAGTACTACTATTACGCCAAGTCTCGACCCCAAACTAATTACCTTAGCCGTGCCCTCTCCTTATCAGACAAAAAACATAAGAGAATCGGAAAAATAATTTTTTTCGCCACGATACGGCATAATTTTTTCTACAAAAAAATGATATTTTTTATTTCTTACGATTTTTTCGAAAATGAGTCAAATTCGATACGTTTTTATGAAAATGATTTCTAAACCGTTTCCTTCCAATTTCCTTTCACGTTAATAAATTGATATTCTACCCTAAAAAGTTCATGCTTTTCTCTTTTAGAATCAGTCATCTCAAAAAAGAATGCTAAAAAATTTTTAAAGATTTTTCAAAAAATACTCAAAATTTTAAGTAAATATTAAATAACTTCAATATTTATAAAAGTAATACCACGAAAGTGTTTTTCGGTGTATAGAACAATGTTATGCATAGTGTGTACAAAGATTGAAAAAATTGCTTACAAACTATGGTTTTTAAAATTTTTTTTGGCGTTTTTCTTCTATTAGCCTTTTTGCAAAAAATTTTTACTAAAAATTATTCTTAGATTTTTTTGTTTAAAAATTACCATTGTTTTCAATCGATGTGTGAAATTGTAAACCATTAACTTAAAAATTAAGCCTTCAAAAAATAAAAATTTTACTAAAAAGCGCGATTTTACGGAAAACCAAGGGTTTGGCGGCGAAAACCAGTTTCACGCCATATTGGCAATCAACATCTGCTTCATCACGTCCACTTCACATTTTCTCAGGGAAACATTTTCACATTTTCTCACTAGAAAAACTGGAGACAAATGAAAATTACCAATTTTGGCGAGGGAAAAAAATGCGAATTAAAAATTTATTTTTGTTTCAATAATGGCATCTATACTTAGCAACATTACTAACTACTTACTATTACAAATTTACTACTATTGCAATAAAAGATAGAAAATGTACTGCCCAAAGAAGATTTCTATCAATTAGTTAGAATGTAATATTTTATGGCAAAATCTAAAATTTTATAAACTAGTTGAAGTCCTGCGCGTCAAGTGAATCAACAATTTTCTTCTATACTTACAAAAATTGGAAACGGCGAACAACTTGATGAAATGGAAATAACTCTTATTGGGTCTCGTTTTGGTACCGTAGAAGAAGCTGAAGCATCAAGGTGTCCTTAACATTTACGATTATTCAACACTAGCAATTCCGTCAATGAGTATAATAACAAAATATAGAATGTTTATGCGGACAGAATAACTTAAACTGCAAAAGAACAAGAAACTTTCGTACGTCAAAATTTACAGTAGGAATTGACTGAATTTTTTTTATGTTACTTGTTATGGATTAATCTGCAGCTCTAAGCTACGCGTGGCGGAAATTAAACAAAAATGTCTTTTAAGAGATAAATAGTGAACAGTGCTGCAATTTTAATAAATATCTGAAGTATGAAAATAAAGTAGCAAATTTTTTTAATTCTTGGAGTCCCCTCCCATTATGTACTAGTTATTTATTTCGTAAGACATGGATTCGCATAATGTGGTATTTTTTCGAAATGTAACTCTCGTTCAATATATGGTGAAACTAAATTAAGAACATTATGTTTAAATATATGTATATAATTGTATAGGATTTAAATTTTTTTAACTCAAAATACGGGTTTATTATTGGAGGACTTCATCAAATAAGATACAGGCATACCTTTTGAAAATGTTGTTAATGATAACAAATCTTTATTTAAGAAAGAGCTTGCACGTGAATTATTATAAATAATGAACATTTCTGTGTATTCCTTTGATATTTGCTATACGCCGTTTAATCGATGAACTAATGTGTAATCTTATTCATCTTAAAATTCTTCTGAGCTACGAAGGCTCAGTTTTGTTTAATTTATGATGAATTTTAGTGAATCTCAAATGTGATGGAGTGCACAATGGCAAGATGAAATTATAAGCAAATTTCTTTTGGCATATGAAACTCACTCACAAAATGTTTAATATGCTACTGAATCAAAGTGCTTGGGAAGCAACCATTGATTTATTCTTATTTGAACTTAAAATTGTAAGAAAAGACAACATATTTTATCAATTTAGTTGATTTATTTATAATTCCATTTACCTGGCTCATTTAACGGAATGCTGTCGAAGGGTTGAACTAGTATCTTTATAATCAAGAGAAAAGAGAGAAAAGTCATCTCGTTCGCTTATTTCTTAACGTAAGTAAGAAAATCAATTTTTTTTTATCAAAATATATTTTTTCTTCAGGATTAGATGTTTAAGAATACTGGTCCGTTTTTCACTAGCTAAGAGAAAGTTTTATTACCTCGTTCTCTTGTTGGGGTACTTTTAAACTTAAAATCAGATAAAAAATTTATAAATAATTCATCATTGAATGACACTAATGCTCTGGTAGAAGTATTAATGCTAAAGATATCATACTTTTTTAGAAAATTTCTTAGAAACAAATGATTAATTTTTCGTTAAGATGAAATAAAAAAATATCTATATATTTTTGAAAGAATTTAGGAAATAATTAGTTTACTATTTAAAATCTAAATAAGTTAGAAACATATGGAAAGGGAAAATAATTTCTTCATTTATATATGAACCTAACTTTTAGCTTAAAAGTACAGTAATGTCCTTTAAAAGGGGGGGGGGAACTAATTACTTTTAATAATAACATTCTAGTTAAAAGTCACAGTGAAAAGTGCCAAGGAAGCGAAATAATGAAAAAAAGGAGACTTTAAATTATAGTGATTACATAACTGGCTTTGAAATAAGGAAATAATATAGTAAATAAATGTTTTTGGTGGAATTTTTTTCAACTTTTTCTTGGGGGTAATTATACCTTGAGAATTTCGGGTATGCTTTTTTATCGTGAAATGTTAAAATAAATAGCACTATAATTATAGGTAGTGAATTCTTCTTTACTGCTGAGCTTAAAAAGTTTTCCTTTGCCCAGTATGAAAAAATAAGAGCATACATATTTAAGAAAATTTAAGTAATGTCTCTTTTGTTTACATTTTTGTTTGCAATGCCTTAAATTTCAAAGGTGGCTGATTTTTTTTTTTTTTTTTTTTTTTTACCTTTTTTAAAGATATTTAGAAAGGAAGTGGATTATGTGTGTATTAAGTATGCTCGAGTGTTGAATTTGTAAACTCTGTGCAGTTTACTTGAAATGCAGCATCAAAGAACAATAAAACTAGTGATTATTTTGGATGTATTTTTGGATTAGTACAGTATTATAAAACTATTGCAAGACTAATACATTCAGTACATGTTTCGAGAATGTATTATTAACTCAGTTTTAATCATGGTTTTTTTATAAAGAAAATTAATAATTTTTGACAGAATAGTAAAATGGCCTCTATATAATGTCGGTTACAAGAAGTATTGTTGAAACTGCACATTTTTTTTTCTTGATAGATAAAAAAAAAGACTAAAAACTCTTAGATTCAGAATTTTTAATAAAATCAAACATAATAATAAAAACACAGGTTATTTATTAAAAAGTTTCATTACCTTGATATTGAAACAAATACCAGTTAAGCCAAAAATTCGTGTAAACTTTAAAAAAGTCATTGGAAAAAAATAAATGAAAAAGAAGATCAGTTTACGAAAAAGGGCTCCCAAGCAAATCGAAATTTTTTCAACAGCAAAATATTTTTAAATATGTCCGCCTTGAATCATTATATATATATATATATATATATATATATATATATATATATATATATATATATATATATTTATTTAGAAATGATAACTTAACTACCCACAAAATAGATAAATACAATAATATCAAAAACAATTTTCAATGTTGTTTAGATCATGAATACCCTTTTAATTTCTTATGAACTTATATTCATCACAAATACATTAACCGTCTTGCTACTTCTAATTCCAAAACCACCACACAACAATAGGATTTCAAAGTCAGCATGTTATTGGTCTTGCTGTGAAGATTATATCATAACTCTCATATCACAGTTTACATTTTTTCCACACACATCTTGAACATCTTACACATTGTTGACAACCAACCAAATTAGAGCCTAACAAATTTACATTTTTGGCAATCAACCAATTCAAATTCTACCATATTTGTTTGTCGTCTTTTTTGATATCTTTTCTTTGCTGGGTGGTTTAAAAGTTAGCTCAAAAGATGTGTTTATGTATATTCGAATTTTTTAACTTGGTGAATAATTCATTTTCATTGATGTCAAGATGCTTGATTCTCTTCGTAAAAGCTCTGTGAGTAAGGAAATTTTGTTAAATTATTTTTTGAAAAATACTTATCTTTTGTAATTGTTTTAGGATTTTTCTACTTTTCTTACGTATTTATTTTGCGATTCTTCTGCATTAAGAGTTTGGAAGAGTTTGTTACGTAATAGTAGTGAGTGGTTTTATCATACTCTCTGAGTTTTTACATACTCTGAATTTTTGTTTATTTTATTTTATTTGGTTTTTCCTACCGAGTTGCAAAGGGGAAAGGTTGGCGCCTTCAAACTAGTTTAACCCCACTTATTCGGTCCTAAGTCCGAAATTGCTTTCTGATTCGCTAGGTTCTTCTTTTTTGTAGTTTCTTTTTTATTTCTCTATAATTTTGTTTTTCATGTTCAGCTTTTATATTTTTATTACGCTATTTCTTGTTATGTTCATTATCTATTATTTCTTGTTTTTGATATATAATACATATTTCTTTCATATATATTTTATGCATTCATTTGGTTGCTTTGCGCCTATCTATGTATAAATCTATTTTCTAATGAGATTGTTCAGTTTTGGATGTAGTCAGTATAGAGTACATTTCCTTATAGCGAATTTTGAAATCGGCGTTAGATTCAAAATCTTGTCTATGAATGTTTTTCTTTTATTAAGTTTAATTTGGCTTTGTTCATTTTCCTTGTGTGTTTATCTTGTTTATATAAAAATATTATGCCAACTTCTGATTTTGTACCTATAAGTAATCGTGGATATGTTGTCTATGAGTGGATTAGATTTTATGGAGTTATTGCTCATTGTTTCACTTTATATTATTATGATTGGAAATTTTTGCTAATAATATTTTATTTGGGTCTTTTCAATGTACCTTCAACTTATAAATAACTATGAATTTGAAAAATAACAAGTTTTATGCGACTGGCAATTTGTTATACCAGGGTATGGCATTGCTCGGTGGTACAGTATAATGGTATCTTTACCATCGTCATCCATTTACCCTTTTATGAGCCCTTATATAGAGATTTGATATATATTTAAGTATGACTTTAGATAGTTGTAGAGATGGGCACACACACAAAATTTCTGAGTTGGTATATAAAAAAACTATAATTTTTTTAAAAAATACAAAAAAGTGTGTGAATTGTTTTGATAATCAGAATTGTTTTGCTTACTCTTCTGTTTCTGAACATTGTCATGTTAGAATTTTTAAAACTCGAATTTTTTGGAACTCTAAATATAAGAATTTATCTCGTACAGCAAAACGAAATATTCATGTTTTCGATTGTATAGATAAAAATTAAAGAGATAAGGGTTTTAGTAACATATTGGAAACTAGGTTTTCAGAGATATTCATGTTTTAAAACTAAAATTTAGATCTTGCACTGATAAAAGATGCAAGGCGTGTGGCATGATGAGTGGGGAACAGTTGGATATGGATGCAGGTTATATATTTTGTAAGACTTTTAACTGTGTTTACAAAATGACATGAAACATATGTAAATTCGCTTACATAGGTCAGACTTCAAACACTATCAATATTAGATTAAATCAACATAGGTCTGATACAAGAAAATTTGATTGCAGCAAAAACCAGGCTAAGATTGATATAGGACACTTTCATAAACATGGATTCCATAACATAACTGTACATATACTTAGAATAGTGCCAAATATTAAACAAAGATTATGGTTCGAAAACTTTTTTATAGGTTCATTTAGATCATATTATCCTTATGGTTTGAATGTTATCTGGAAAGGTGAAAGTGTCTTACTAACTTTTAAACAAAAATCCGAGGATTCATTATATATTCCGAATTTTGATCAATCTATTGATAATAGTAATAATATTGGTTTAGTGAGAATTTCAAGAGCTAAACGTAGAAAAAGAGTTACTAGAGACATGACAATCCTCAAAAAAATTCTATGTTAGAATTAGCTGTTCATTTTGATGATAACTACAACACAGGCTTAATTAAATCGTTTATGTTTGGCATGAATAAAACTGAAATTAAAATTATGACAGATATTTAAAGCAGATATAAATTTCGGGATTCTCATGGTATGCATATGATTCGAGACCTTAATAACTATTTAGTACAAAAAATGAATATTAAATTAGATGCAAGTGAAAATTACTCTACAGAATATTGTGCATTATTATATATTTATGAATAAATCCTTTGGCAAAATTAATTTTTCAAGTATATTTCAAAAATATCAATCCTTTTTTTCTATTAAAAATATTATTATTAAAAAGGCTTTCAAATACAACAAGAAACTTGGTAGATTTATGTTTAATTATAATCAAGTCTCGGAGCTCCTAAGTTCAGATTCATGTAAATACAATCTATATCGGGACTATATTGATGATTATCATCAGCACGTTGTCACAGTAGACCTTGGTATCGTGAAAGATGATTTGTTAAGAAATTTTATGGAAAAAGGTACCGGTTTTAGACTGATGGTCACAAAAAATAAATCTAACGTTATGAAACAAATCATAAAAGATTTAGATAAATTCTACCTTAAAATTGCAATTAAATACGGAATGCCGATTGAAGCTTTCAATCAATTTAGATCTTATGTAGCAACAGAAATTCGGAAATTATATTTCACTGTTGAAAATGAAATTATGTATAAAGATCTTAAATCATCAATAGAAAATATCCAAAATGACTTCGTGATTACATATGTTGATAAGGTCTCTGCTAATTATGCCATAATTTGTAAATATTTTTACAGTAAAATATTAAGTAATCACATTTTAAATAATAATTCATTTCAAAAATCAATTCACAACAATAGAGAAGATGATAATTGTCTTTTAGCTTTGAACAAAAGACTGAATATTCATCTAAACAAAATTAAATATCCAAGTATTTTTTTAACACCAAAATTTCATAAAAGCCCTATAAAATTCCGTAGTATCACTAATGGATACAATACATATATCACGAAGTCTGGGAAGATCTTACAATCTCTTCTTCAAAATCTAATTGATAACTTACAACAAAACACGGCAATAATTAAAAATAGTTTAGAGATTGCTAGAGTTACTAAGGATATGTCAATTTTTTCCATCCATGGCTTTGATTTCGAGGACCTTTTTAATTCTATAGATATTGACGATATGATTAACGTTCTATAGTTAATTTATGATAAATATGAATTATATACTTCAATAAAAAAAGAAAAATTTGATATTCTTGTTAACCTCGTATTAAAAGAAAATTTCATTGCATTTGATCAGAATCTTTATAAACAGATCAAAGGTTCACCTCAGGGAGGTCCAGCTAGTAATTGTTTAGCAAACCTATATTTACATTTTTTTGAAACTGATCATGTTGTAAATGATTCTTACTTGATTTATCGCTATATAGATGATTTAATAATTTTTGGTAAAAATAGTGAATACATACCAAATATTACGTTCTACCCTGATTATCTCAAGCTCCTTAAAACTAACTTCAACTCTAATATGGTGGAATTCTTGGATTTGGACTTGCATCTTATTAACAATAATGTAGTCAGTAACATTTTTGACAAAAGAGATTCGTTTAAGTTCCATATAATTAAAATTCCTGTATGGAATAGTAACTTGCATTTATCAATTTACAGAAATATCATTTTGAATTTTTTATTTAGAAATGATAACTTAACTACCCACAAAATAGATAAATACAATATTATCAAAAAATTTTTTCAATGTTGTTTAGATCATGAATACCCTTTTAATTTCTTAAGAACTTATATTCATCACAAATACATTAACCGTCTCGCTACTTCTAATTCCAAAACCACCACACAACAATAGGATTTCAAAGTCAGCATGTTAGTGGTCTTGCTGTGAAGATTATATCATAACACTCATATCACAGTTTACATTTTTTCCACACACATCTTGAACATCTTACACATTGTTGACAACCAACCAAATTAGAGCCTAGCAAATTTACATTTTTGGCAATCAACCAATTCAAATTCTACCATATTTGATTGTCGTCTTTTTTTATATTTGTCTTTGCTGGGTGGTCTAAAAGTTAGCTCAAAAGATGTGTTTATGTATATTCGAATTTTTTAACTTGGTGAATAATTCATTTTCATTGATGTCAAGATGCTTGATTCTCTTCGTAAAAGCTCTGTGAGTAAGGAAATTTTGTTAAATTATTTTTTGAAAAATACTTATCTTATGTAATTGTTTTAGGATTTTTCTACTTTTCTTACGTATTTGTTTTGCAATTCTTCTGCATTAAGAGTTTGGAAGAGTTTGTTACATAATAGTAGTGAGTGGTTTTGTCATACTCTCTGAGTTTTTACATACTCTGAATTTTTGTTTATTTTATTTTATTTGGTTTTTCCTACCGAGTTGCAAAGGGGAAAGGTTGGCGCCTTCAAACTAGTTTAACCCCACTTATTCGGTCCTATGTTCGAAATTGCTTTCTGACTCGCTAGGTTCTTCTTTATTGTAGTTTCTTTTTTATTTCTCTTTTTATAATTTTGTTCTTCATGTTCAGCTTTTATATTTTTATTACGCTATTTCTTGTTATGTTCATTATCTATCATTTCTTGTTTTTGATATATAATACATATTTCTTTCATATATATATATATATATATATATATATATATATATATATATATATACTAGAGGACCCGACAGACGTTGTCCTGTACACACATCTTAAATTCAAAAATTCCAAATTTTTATAACACACGTGACCGTTTTGAGTAAAATTTGTATTAAAAAGTTATTACAATGTAATTATGTGCCAAGTTTTATACTTCTGGGTTGCATAGAAGTGAAACACACACACACAAACTATGTTCGATAAGAACGAATTTTAAATAAAAAAAAGTTTAATACTGTGTGTAATCAATTAGCTACAGAAATAGATTTGTAAGTTAGGGGATATAATTGTTGTCAACGCCCGTGTAAATTTAATAGAAAATCATGTAAAATACTCACTTCAAATGCATACTAAATTTGGAGAATGCATACTTTTTTATGCACACTTCAAAACTCTTTAAACACTAATTACATCTGAATGTAGTAATTTAATTAACACACGATTTATTTCAACAAAATAATAACACGAAGTAACAAAATATTTTCCTGAAACGATCACAGCACCTACTGTCGGGACCAACTTGAATTATAATAAAATATTTTTGAATATTTGATAATGCGATCGTAGCGCAGTCTGCCGGATCCAATGTAAAACATTCCAAGATCAACAATTTATAAATAAAAAATTAATTAAGTAAACATTTCTAAACCGAATTAGAAATCTAAACCATTCTCGAGTCCACTGGAACAGACAAAAACTTTCATCAAAATCGGTCCAGCCGTTTAGGAGGAGTTCATTTACATACACACGCACAGAAGAATTACATATATAAAGATTATTTGAAAAGATATTAATTAAAAACGCAAAAAAGCGTGAATCTCGCGTCTGCATTTTTGTAACAATCAAGACCGGGTTTAGCCAGTTTGGCTGAAAATCAATTTTCGACGCCAACTTACGGCTTTTTCAATTCCTACTATTAGCTCACGATCTCTAAACATATTTTATTTGTTTGTTTGTTTATTTATTTATCTTGTTGGAATTTTCAATCGTTAATAAAATACATTTTAAAGTGCTCAATTGAGCTGAAATTTTATATACATGATTGTTTTGGATGACAATATAGTAATTTAATTATAATTAATAAAAATTAATTGATTAAAACTAATTATTTAAAACATCACAAATACAACCATGTTGGCGACTTAGCGACCCTTTTGGTGACTTATGCCAAAATTTGAAAACGTTTTTTTTCTCACGTGATAAAGCATTCAGTTGAAAGGAAATTTTATATACACGATTGTTTTGGATGACAATACGATACTTTAATGATAATTAATAAAAATGAATTACCACTTAATGCTGTGATTCTGTCCTATGTATATACATATTTATATTAATTGCAACTATTTAATAAAAAGTAGCTAAAATAAATTTTTTCTTGGTTGATCTCAGTAGGAATTGATTTTAACTTTTTTTTATATTAATTGTGTTTATAACAATAGCCTTGTAACAACAATGCAGGTGAATGTTGAGTTGTATTTTTTGAATGTTTTTAATTAATATCTTTTTAACTAATTGCAATATCGTATCGAATTGTGAATCTAAATCATTCTCGAATTTACTTGAACCCACACAAAAAAATTCATCGAAATCGGTCCAGCCGTTTAGGAGGAGTTCAGTGACATACACACGCACAGAAGATTTTTATACCTAAAGATATATATATATATATACACTCTGTCGCAAAAAAATATATGCACCCAGAAGAAATCAAGCTACAATCACGAAACTCGGCAAGAATGTAGTCTGGTAAGAGATATGCAAATGATTAAAATTTCGAAGCCAATGAGACAAGGCTAAGTGTGCTATGCGCATATTAGTTGCGCAACTGGGAGAGTTTAAAAGCATGAGTACGAGCGCCGTACGGCTATCCAAACGAATCTGATGACTTTGATAGACGATATTGAGACTTAGGATGCCTCTAAGACGTAACCGGCGGCAGTACGAGCAGCTGACGGACTTTGATAGGGGCCGTATAATAGGCCTCAGAGAAGCAGGTTGGTCGAATAGACGTATCGGCCGCCACCTCGGTCAGAGCGATATGGTAGTTGCTCGGTGTTGGCAACAGTGGATCACAGAAGGTAGAGTGTACCGTCGCGGAGGATCAGGACGTCCCAGGAACACAAATGATCGCGAGGATCGTGCAATCAGAAGAGTGGCCACTTCGGCACCAACAACGTCGCTAGCATCGATTCAACGCCACTTACCTCCTTCCAGACATCCAGTGCAATCAAGAGAAACCATAAGGAGACGACTGACCGAAGTTGGCTTGAGGAGCCGACGTCCGCTAAGACGCTTATCACTGACCCCACATCATAGGCAGTGTCGACTGGATTTTTGCCGACCTCGGGCAACTTGGAGTGTGACAGACTGGAGACGTGTCATCTTCAGTGATGAATCCCGATTCAGTCTCAGTGATGATGACCACCGCACACGTGTCTGGAGGCGCACCGGCCAGCGGTCCGATCCGGCATTTATTGTCGAGCGGCATACAGCAATTTCACAAGGTGTGACAGTGTGGGGAGCAATTTCTTGGGACACACGATCATCTTTAGTGGTCCTTCAAGGCACTTTGACAGCTCGCAGATACGTGGACGATATTTTAACGCCGATTGTGCTACCCATGCTATCAAGTCGCCCAGGTGCCATTTATCAACAGGATAATGCTCGTCCACATACTGCGCGACTCTCCCAACAATGTCTTCAAGGATATGACGTCCTACCATGGCCTGCCAGGTCACCAGATCTTTCGCCAATAGAGCATGTCTGGACGCGCTGGGAAGGCAACTGCAGCCGTCCCGAGATACAGGAGAATTAACTGCGCAGATGCAAAGACTATGGCAGGATCTTCCACAGGGGGTCATAAGTGATCTAATTGAATCGATGCCACGCCGAATTTCGGCTTGTATAGCTGCCAGAGGTGGCTTTACTACTTACTGATTTTTAACCTTTTGCAAGCTGTAACCGCTTAATAAAATGATATTTTGTTCTGAATTTTTAATCATTTGTTTATTTTCATATACACTACATGCATACCAAATTTCGTGAATGTAGCTCAATTTCTTCTGGGTGCATATATTTTTTTGACAGAGTGTATATATATATATATATATATATATATATATATATGGAGGTGTGTTACATGCAACAAGCGTAATGCAGAATGGGGCACCTCCATATTATTCTGTGGTGTCGTGATCCCTTTAAATTAATTCATACCATGGTAACCTGAGAGATAACACAGCTATTTGCAAAAAATACATCTTATTCCAAACTGAATAAATAAAACAGTAGATTCGTTATTAAATTGTCAAAGTTCAAATCTTTTAGCTGTAAAAAAGTTCTAGTCCAAAGTTAATTCATTGGAGCCTTTGTTCCGCCGACTCCGACACTCCATCTCTCACACTTCTGCTATGTTCATCTCCCTTGGTACTGGAGGTACGGCTGCCTTCGAAAACTTTAACCAAACTCAAGAGTGAAGTCATTCCCATAGTTAAAGGTGATCGAGAGCCTCCCTTCAACTCCCTCGGTGAGACCCTATTCACCTCTGATGGACGAGCTGAACCGATTTACGCTCCTCATTTCAGTCATTGGCGCTTGGAGACCACAGGCCAGCCCAACTCTCATCATCCGGAGGGTAATAAGGCGCCTTGTCACATTGATACTGAGGGGGAGTTTTTGTCACGACAGGCAGACATGCCTTTTTATTCAAATCATTTGGGATCCGTACGTGCGATGAAAACCCAACACAATGAGTACTATTCACCGAATAGTACTGAACGTTGAGACGAAACTTCGCTTGGATGTCAGAGAAAGAATGGCGCCCAACTAGGTTTAATCTATATGACCCCGAGATGATTTCATGTTTGGCCAGAAGTATATTTTTCTGGGTCGGAGAACGTCACCGAATTTTTAGAGGGTATAGATAACCAAATTAAATTACTTGAAATACCCAGTGACTTATCGTGTGCGTATTTAAAAGGTCATCTCATGGGTAGAGCCCTGGATTGGTACTAAATATTCGGATCGACGTTAGTGCAAAATACCGCCACGGACTTCGCACAGCTGAAAGCAGCATTGTCGAAAGCATTCCCTGCCATCCAAAATAAAAAGGAGTTGGAGAGACCCGGTTTTACGCGTCTCAGCAAAGACAAAACCAGGAGCCGACAGATTTTGTTTACGATTTGCTTAAAACTCATAAGAAGTTAGAACTGGATATGTCTGAGAAAGCCCTTGTAGATCATATTTTCGTTAGACTTGAGCCGCAAGTCCAAGACTACGTAGAGGTTCGTAACCCACAAACCGCGATCCAATTATTAGAAGTATTAGCTAAATTTGAGGAAAGATATTCGTGCAAGGCAACATTGGGTTTAAGAAATAGTAATAACGTGGAAGGACGAGGTAGGAATGAGCGTAGGATGTCTAATGTTGGTAATAATCGAGGAAATTGGAAAAATTCTGAAGTGGTACATATAGATCAAATAATGGTAGAAATGATTATAGGCGTAGCAATCAGAACAACCGTCAAGGAAATCAGTGGTTCGAGAGCAGAGAATAGGTTTCAAAACGATGATCGCAGATTTAACGATAGGAGATATCAATTCAGAAATCGAGGTCAAAATGATGATTTTAGTAGAGGGGACCAAAGAAATAGGGGTTCGAGTGAAAATTTTAGTCGAGGCAGTAGAAAACAAATGGGACGTTTAAATGTTTTGAAAGTGACTGATATTAAAGGTGATCAGACGCAGTCGATAAATCAGTCACCGATTAAACTTTCAGCAATATGTATGTCTCCAGTAGAACATCCATATATTCCTATTTTATTAGACGAAACTTTTACGAAAGCGTTAGGGGACACTGGAGCGGAGAAGTCATTTATATCGGAAGAGACATATCAAAAATATTTTTTTTTATAAACAAGTGAAGAAATCCAGCACTCAGGTGATCACGGCGCAAGGAGCTAACCTTCGAAATATGGGAGTTGTAGAATTAAATATTCTAATACGGGATTTTAAAAAGCCTTGGTTGTTCAATGTCTTAGTAAATTTAGAATACCCATGTATTCTGGGGATAGACTTCATAGGTGGATCAAAGATCATTTTGGACTTTGATCGGAAATCGTTGGCTATTCAGGAATCACAGGTTGAAGATATTAAGGTAGATGACGGGAATTTGTACGTTGATTTGTCAGAAGCGAAGTTAAATGTTGTGGCTAATGTTTCCGTTAATAATACAATTGAAAGTATAATAGGAGAGAAAGTTAATTGTGCAATAATCAGAGATTTGGTTCTCTTTCGTCACGAGATCAGTTAATAGAAGAACAAAAAACAGACCCAGAATTAGGTCATATCTATAGATATCTAGAAAACCCCCAGAAGATAGCTCTGTTAACGTGGCAATATGTGAGAATTGGTCTCGCGATTTTAGGCTAGTTATGTTATGCGAAATATGCAACGTCATTAGGAAAAATGCGAGTGTATATTCCAAAATCTTTAAAGAATGAAAAAAATTATGAGAGAATTTCATGACAAGCCATTAGCAGGTCATTTCGGACGTTTTAAAATTTATCCTAAAATAAGGGATGTTTATTTCCCGTATATGAGAAAATTTATTGATCAATATGTCTCTACATGCCAAATGTGCCAAATTAATAATTATAAGAACGCGTTACCAGCTGGTCGGTTAATACCAATTGTATCAAATTATCCAAATGAAATACTTAGGTTAGATTTGTTAGGTCCGTATCCCGTGTCGAGAGTAAGACGCAACCAATATTTATTAGTAATTACGGATCATTTCAGCAAGTGGGCTGAAATCATACCCCTTAAAAACGCCTCTGCTTTAGTTATAGCAGATATTTTTTTGATAGTTATATATCGCGTTTTGGAGCTCCAATAAAATTAATTTGTTATAACGGTCCCCAATTTATTTCCGATATTTTTGAGAATTTAAGTGAAAGATTACGCATAAGGCAAGTGAAGACTGTTGTTTATGGACCTCATGCAAATAGAACAGAACGCGTAAATCGCGATCTGGTGCAAATGATTGCAAATTATGTCAATGAGCAACATGACACATGGGACCAATTCTTACGTGAGTTTGCTTATGCTCTTCGTACGGCTGTAAACGAAACAACGGGGAAAACCCCTGCGGAATTATTCTTGGGTAGAAAGTAAATTACGCCTTTTCAGAAATTAGTGATGGTATCAGACGGAACGGAATTTGCAGTAGGAGATATTGAGAGATTGTTTGAGAAGGCTAGACGAAACACAGAAACTAAACATGAAAATTGGAAGAAATATTATAATAGACGCAGGCGTGATGTGCAAATTAAGGTGAATGATTGGGTTTTGGTGGCAACACATCCTTTAAGTTCAGCAACAAGAAAAGTAGTAGCTAAGTTTAAACCAAAATTTGAAGGTCCGTATAGAGTATTAGATGTTAAGAATAACAACGTATAGTGATACGGAAAGCAGGAAAAAGGTTAACGATTAATGTAGATCAGGTTCGGATATATCGTCAAAAGAAATGTGACGAGACGGAGATTGGAATAGGTAGTCCAGATAACAGCGGTAGTTTGCGCGATGAATCGAGTGGTTTTGACAGAGTACAACGGAGATCAAATGACTCGCGAGATGGTAAAAAGAAAGGGTCAGAAGTAAAGCGTGAGTTGGAGGAAAAAGGGTTAAGTTTTAGAAATAATCAGGGAGAGAAACACACAAATAAGACCAATAAGCACAGACCACTTATCAGATCAATACCTAGTTTATGGTATGAGAAATATAGAAGGATTAAAAGAGTTAAAAAGGAACAATTACCATATAAGAGATCACATGAATCTAGGTCGGGAGGACCGGAAGGGAAGGTTCAGAAGGGATCAGAGCATAGAGTGAATAAAAGGGCTTTGTCGTCTAACGATACTAATTACGATTTGCCAAAATACAGAAAGAAAAGCTTAAGGGAAGAGACAGTGACTCCCACCACAAGCGGCTACAACCTTAGACCACGAATTGGAAAAAGGGAAGAGTCCAGACCGACCATAGAGAGGAAGGCACAACAAGGAGGTCCGGTTCGTTCCAGAAAAGGCATAGAAAGGAACGATAGTCCATACATCGAGGAGAGAACAAGATCAAGCAACAAGAATGCCAGACGAGGAGGTGATCAACAACGGCGAGACCAGGAAAGGAGAGGAACGTGGACAAAGAAAAAGAAATACTTGTCACTGGAGGTCTTGGTAGGAAGCGCCAACTACAAATCATAAGAACCAGGTTGTATCGTTTCTTATTATAGTGCAATGAAGCCAAGAAATTTTGCAATAAAGTCAAGTCACGGCCAAATAATTAAAATTTAGAAGCCAAGCAAAAGTAAACACTACAATGGGTGTTTTTCTAGAAAAGGAAAAAGCTTTTGTCTTGTGAAATTTTTTGTATAAATCTGGAGAAAACAACCGTAGAAATGCATTTGTTTACTTCTGTTATGACTTCGCTGGGATGCGACAATTCCTTTGGTTTGTTTATTTATTGAAAAATGTTTGTAATTGTATAATGTATATATATGTGTTATATTGTTTCATTTTAAGGAACATCTGGTTTTGGGAAACGCGTCGTAGATAGCATACTAACATAACGTTTAACCAGCGCTACGCGATTTGAGGGGAAGTTTTTGAAAGAACCAGATGAAAAATATGTTTAGAAATTAATTACAATTTAAAAGTGATATGTACTGTATAAAAATTTGAAAAGTTATCATATTGTGTAAAAAAATGTTTTTTCAAAGTACTCCAGAAATTTTTGTTTCAGGGTAACAGACTCTGAAGTCTGTAAGGAAAAGTTTATCTTTATACAAAGAACAAAGCTAGTGTTTCATGACGGATATGAGAAGCTGTAAAGAAGCAAAATTGTTGGAATTTAAGTAAACATTTAGGTAGAATTAAGTTAGTTAAGAGACGTGTGAGCCTTGTTTTTTCTACCATTTAAGTCATATATGGTTCTTCCCCGGCTCTGTTACCCAGACGGGACCCGTCTTTTTATTTTGTACATGTGAGAATCTACCGTGATTAAAATGCATGACTTTGAATGTTAGTCTATTTAATTAAGTAAAATTTATTGAAGCTGTGGAAATTCAAATTAAGGAGAAATATTAAAAATTGAACTTAAGATGAATAGTAAAAATTTAAATTTAAGTGAAGCATTAGAAATTAACGGTTAGAATAAAATTTAGGCACGTAATTTCTTAAGGGCCATTAAGACCCTCGAATAAATCCCGTTTTGTTTCTTGGAGTGGGTTGTGACGACTTACGCGTCTTTTCTTTAACAAGTCTTTTGGGTTCTTTGGGCCAGAATTAATGGCAACTCTTTTCCAACCAAATCCAAGAAACGATAAGTAAAGAGATGTAAATAATATAGGATACATATAGGATCTTAGAGTAAACATAATGGCATTAAGGGCAATGATAGCAATGTAATGTAAAAAGGAATGTTCGACAATTGACGTGCGTTGTGGCATTGATAATTATTAAGTTCGTGGTTCAAGATTTAAGTTCTACGTGTCGTGGATAAACATATTGGTGTCCGACTAGAAGTTAGTCGTCAAGCTGCATACCATTGCAGATAAAGACAAGTAGCATTACAGAATAATATAAGGTAGGATTGATTACTTACTATAATTCTATTTGAAGATTAGGTGGTTCAATTATGGATATAGGTCTGTATTATATTGTGTGTGGCGCATTGTTGACATAGCAGATTCTCCCATTAAGTAGTTATATTATATTTGTTCAAAGTTTAAGTTGAATATCTTAATAAAGTCATATTAAGATAATGTTTGAGTCTAGTTCTTACGTTAATCCTACACCTCTAGCTCACGCTGATACTTCAAGAGATGTACTTCCAAGGGGAGGTACATCACAAAAGGTGTGGCGACATCAAAGCCGTTTTTCGGATCGGCTCACATGTATTATTTCCTAGGCATGAGAGAAGAATGGACGGTCTTTTTTATGAGACACAATATCTCATCTGGTCACCCCGTACGTCGATTTTGACAAGTATTGTTGGGGTGCATTCTACAAATGAGCAGACGTCACAGTGCTAATCCAGTAAAATATTGTGGTGATCCCCCTGGCTCTTACCTTGAACACCAAGATTAATTTGAGGCAAAGAACCACAAAGATCCATTTTGAATAATAATAATATTTATTTATTATTATAATTTTCTCAAAAAAATCTCTGATAACATAGAATACTATTATGTTACGTCGCTTAAAGGGTTTGCCTTTATATTAAATTAAATTACTAATAATGCAATTAATTAATAATTAAGATCAAGATCAAGTAAGGTCTACCGAAATAGGAGATCCGAGAAATACACGCGTACTCGAATTCTTAACTTTCATTAACTTTAACTAAGTCGCTTAAACTGACGTTTATTTTAAGCGTACGTAAATTATATTTACCACTGGCTTATATCAGCTTACTGGTACGTCTCGCAGCACGACGTCTTCACGAATCTAATCTCCTTGAATCTTCTAAAAATACCTTTAAAGTGGCTGGTTCAATAGCCTTCCATCATCTCACTTGCTGTCTCGTAACGCTCGACTTAAATACCTTATTTAATTAAAATATACCGTTCATCTTTTTGGAGTTGATTGGAAATAAACGCGAATTTATATTCCCCAAAAAGACGCCTAAGATGATTAGTTTAAAGGTTCCGTACAGATTCGTCACAAAATGATTTCTATTGATTGAAATGATTATTTCTACTGATGAGGATGGAGTAATTGATCATAGTCACCATGTTCAGCCGAATTCCCTTCAGTCAAATTTTGGTTGCAAGACTATTTAAATACATTTATGTACCATTTAACCCTCTCAAAAGTGACCAAACAAAGATTCGATAAGTCGTGAGGTTTTTGCAATTGATTTAAATATGTTTCATTTAGCTGTGTTGGGCAATGTTCTGGAGATCATGGTGAACAATTGTTTTAGAAAGAATAAATGAATAGTGCGACTGTTGAGGGACACATTGTGTTTCGGATTGTCAGAGCCCTCTTCCGATGATATTTTTAACTAAAAATGTTTTTTGACACTAAAAAGAAACTTTATTGAGAAATCTTTCTTGCAAATTGCGCTTCTTTATTATAATTTCTTCTGCCTTAATTTACGTTTAAAGCATTAACGAACTTTTGGCTCACCCGATAGTTCCAGTTAATCATCAGAATACTTATTTTTATTTACAATAAAGTATACTTTTAAATATTTAGAGATTTCAAAATACAACGCAATTACTAAAAACAAGAAGAAATGTCTTCAGAAAGATCGCTATTTCGAATGGGTGAAATTCACATTAAATAATTAATGGGAAAGTTTCGGAAATAGAAGGATTATTTCAAAATCAAAGAATATTCATCGAACAGAGTAGGTATGCTACTATCTGAAAGAATTAAAGTAAACAATGTTCATACTTTATTTTTATATGGGCTTTTATTAAGAAATTTAAAATTATGTTTTTGGATAAAATTCAGAAAAATTATGAAAAAAAGATATCTTATACCGATTAATTTAAATATAATAATAATTTTAATTTTTAATAATGGAGATAGGAATTTAGAATTTCTTTACTTTGATTTCTGGCTGTATATAATCCTAAATATTGCCAGAACTTGAATTTCACTAAATTAGGGCATTTATTAGGATTCATTCAATGTGTGTAAATAATTTTCTCAGACTTCTAGACATCTTAAAGTGATTTATATTTAAATTGTAAATGCTTCCCATTAAGAATAAATACTACATGTTAAAAAAAGAACTTACATGAACAATGATTAAAATTTATTTTGTTTTTAATTATTTTCACAGATCACAGAGGGATAACTACTTTCGAATATTTCATCGAAAATAATGAGTTCTAAAAATAATTTTAAAGCATTTTTGGAAAAGTCTGTTAAAAGAAGCGAATTAAATTTCGGTAATATTTTGTTATTGAAATGAGAAACGATATTTAGTTAATATCAAGTTAGGGAACAAAGGAAAAAAACACACACAAACTAAACTATCCAATATTTCTCTTTATTAAATTGAGTACAAATAATTTTTAACATGATTTTATATTACAAGAAAATTTCAGAATGGTTATGTTTAGTTAATATATGTTTATAAATAGTTAAATACATAATTTGCTTCTAGTAACATTGAAAATTTAAAATAAGGTTCTTATACATTTCTCTTTAAACTCAAGCACAAAATGAGGAGTTTAAAAACCAGTGGTTGATACTTCAATTCAGAACTTTGCTGCGCACATTTTTTAAGGTAAAACTATCCAATTACTTCTTAGTAAGGAATTTTTTTACAACAAAATTATCACAAACATACCAAAACTTTATTTAAATTACAAGAAAAATATTTTGATCTTTAAGGAAAATTCAATTTTAAAAAGATGGATACAATCCAAACGAATAGCAACTCAAAAGTACTAAATTCTTTAATGCAAAAAATACATCAGATAAAAGGAATTTATTCCTGTTTGAATGTAATTCGTTTCTAAAAATGGAACGTTGTTCAAAAGATTGTATGAATGAAACATTTTTTCCCCCTAAATTTGACCAATTAAGTGTCTAGTCCTTTAAGAATATGTATAAATCAGTATTATGAATAATGTTATATTGAAAATGACTCAAAAAGTATATCAGTATATATTCTATTTTTTTGCATAAAGGAAAAAGAAACCCTCTTAAAGAATGTCGTTTCTTCAAAAAAGATATACCTTCAACCTTCATAATTTCACAAAAGTATGTTACTCCATTAATAGTGAACTTTCAAACGTCACTTTTTCTAACGATCTTCAAGGATTTGGATGATTAAAGCACAAAAGTTTAAATAAATATTTTAGGTCATAAAAAATATACGCCAGAATTTACTGGTAAATCAAATACATATTTCCTTCCTAATACCATTGTTTTATTAAAAGAATTTTATTCTGAAATCTATTTTTGAGATTTGTTGTCATAACAAGTTTGTCCTCCCTCATCGAGCTCTCTGTACATTCCAGCGCGGGTCTCCAATGAACAGTCCCTCCACCCGTAGGAAGTGCGAGATCATTGACCAAAATGGGAGAGAGAGAGAGAGAACGAGTGAATATTAACGTCATCTTATTAAGCTACATGAGGTCTTTTGGCGACTAACCTTGTCATTTTGACCCATGGTTAAGTTATGAGGGCGATACCTCAGCTGGCACTTTAGCTCTCTAGCTCTCTCCTAAATTCCACACTACACCATTGGGAGAACGTTTGAGTCCCGATGGATGTGATTCGCATCACCTCCAATACACGGCGAATATTCAGTGATATAAGCTCATGGCACGCTGGTTACGAGTACATGACCTTGACCACTTGACTCAACCGCTGCAATAAGAGAACGTCGCAATTGAAAGTGACACGAGAGTCATTGGCGACGGATATCACAATTTTGAACTATGGTCAAGTAACGAGGACGACACTTAAGCTGATACCCCCTTTCTTAGCCTCCACACTACATCAATGAGAGGACTTTTGATCCTTGAAGTGCATCTCCCTTTCTAACACGGTGGGTCTTCAGAGTTACAGGCTCGAACTCGTGACACCCTAGCCAAGTGTCCGTGACCTTGAACACTAGGCTACAGCAGCCATCAGAGGACATCAGATAGAGAGAGAGAGAGTTATATTAACGTCACAATATAACACTAGGGCTATTGGTGACAGCCCTGGTAGTTCTGAGCTTCAATCAAGAGATGAGGATGATACCTCAGCAAGCACCCATTCCACATTGCACCGCAGCATGATAGCGGGAAGTCTTTGAGCTTGACAGATTTAATGTGCATCAGCCTTCTCTACATGGCGATTCTTCAGTGGCACCAGGGTCCAATCCCACGACATACCGGATACGAGTTCGTGACCTAACCGCTACTAGGCTACCGCGACGACTAGATGGAAAGAAAGCAGTAGTGAACGGATGGTGACGTGGTATTAATTACAGGCATTTACAATGTGTGGGAAATGAATATTTTATATAGTCCCCTGAATAGTGCTTTTGCTTGAAAGTCGTGTGTGAATGTAACTCTATTCTAGAATAACCACTTGTGATTATATAAGAGTTACACATTGTGGCTTTCTAATTACCAGAGAACTAATTATGGAATATGTTTTGCATCAGTAAGTTATTACGTGAGTAGAGCACAGCAGATTTATGACACTACATAAAATACAGGATTCAAAACGCATGCGAGTACGAGGGTTGATCCAAAAAAAAGGCTACATGACGAATAAATAAATATTTATTAACAATAGACAGAAGTTACAAAAATAAATTAAAATGCATACGTACCTATCACATTTCTACATAATCACCAAGTCTATTAAGGCATTTATCAGAACGCAGAACGAACTTTTTTAACTCGTCTTCGTAGAAATCACGCCCCTGTCTATTGAGTCAGGACTCAGCGGATGATTTCACAGCATTGTCTTGGGATATCGTAGCACATCAGGAATGATATGCTGCACGCTACCATGACTCAGTCTCACCTTTGACGAGATTTCCCGCAGAGATATCTGTCGATCATTTTGAATCATTTCTCCAATTTGAGCTGTGGTGCTTTCTGTCATTGAAGAACTTGGCTGGCTGCTTCTTGTCACATTAAAGATTTCGGCATCCTGTCTGCCTGGTTGAAAAGAGTGATACAATTTCGCTACACGCAGTCTGCCCATTGCAGATGCGGGTACATTCTTTGCCCATAAAAGTGGAATCATGGCTCACACTTCCAAACGAGACAAACTTCCTAAGAGTCTTGCCATTTCAATCGCCCTGAATCATTTGGGAACTTTCACAACCTGCCCGCAAACCAGCTGTATGACAAGTAGCGCCATTCGTCTCCAATCTGGGGAAACAAAATTTCTCCTCAATATGTTGTTTTCAAATACTGCGGCTTGAAACCTTTTTTTTATCATCCTTCGTAGTTTAGAAATTTTAATTTAAGAAAGACCCAGAGATATGTTTGGAAAACCCGAAAATTAAAATATGTTTTTAAATTAAAGAGCATGGTTTTAAAAAGAGAAAAATACAATGGATTATTTTTATTCAGAAACAACGACATCAAAATGCGAGAAATTCCTAATGAAAATCTTGATGAATTGTGGGGACATATCACAATATCAATTACTTTACGAAAACTAATTTTAATTTTTGACATCTGAGATATGAAATAAAGTTTGTACGTCCTTCTCGAAAAATTGATTTGATTTTTTGCATCTCATCACAGGCATCGAAACACTCTAGACATTTTAAACAATATTAAAAACGCGAGCGCATATCTTAGAGATTATCCATCTAATTTTAATTAATTTCCCCGATTTTTGATTAGAAATGCCGACAGATGTTGAAATATTTTTCATTAAAATATTTATCTTCAATAGAATAATAAAAATAATTAAATATTTTTTCTTCGTGCCTTCAAACTCACAATCAGAATCTAATTCCCTCTTTTTAATGTATTTTTATCTCAGAAAATACTGCTTAATCATTTTCAAATCTTAAATGAAAGGCTGGAACTATGCATATTTGGCATGCATTTATTGGGGGAAAATTTTCCATAAATACGGGTAGAAAGATTATCGCGTATGAGAGAAAATATGGTAAAAAATACCGGCTGCTGTGTTCCAACTTTCCACTATTTAATTGTACAATGTCGATTGAAGAGGAAAATAAAATGTTTTGAATAATCCTCCAACTAATAATAAAAGTGAAATGATATAGATAGTATGAAATTAAAATTAGATTACAAAATTGTTGAAACTTTGAAGGGTGCGACACTTTATAATTTTTATAGTAAAAATTATAAAAATATAATATACGCAATGAGACAATCTAGAATGAGATGTAAAATATTCAATTTCCGAAATAGGAGTATTCCACGCATTTTCTAGGGGTAAAAAATGCGTATTGCTTAAAGGTATAGTGGGAGAAAAAAAGCTAAAATCTTTACTTTGAAAATTTCGGATTCTTACATTTTCACATTGTGCAGATTTTAACCTTTCTAAAAATACGTTACTTTAACCTCTAGGGTAATTAGAACTCTTTAAAACTTATTTTTAAATAATCGTTGAAACTGGGACACATCCATTTGAATGGCGAAAAATGTAGAGAAAGTACTTCGTTTTTTCTTAAAAGTTGTGTGTGTGTGTGTGTGAACGTCTGATACGAACCAAAACATATATCTTTTATTGTAAATTGAGCCTTTTATTTTTTTTTATTTACTAGCCGATTTGAAGCCTCACTGTATGCATCAAAATAATTTTATCTCAAAATGTAAATTTTGATGTTCGATGTACTTTTTCTGAGAAACTACTGTTCATAGGAATGTAAAGTTTTTATGATATATTTATAATGATAGCTAACATATACAAAAATGAACTTTTTTGTAAAAAAATGAACATTTTATTTTTTACAAACTTTTTATGTGAAAAATGGGTCAAATTTCGCAATGTTTGATATAATATTTCAAAAATTATTAAATAATTCAAAATAAGCTGAAAGCTCATTTGAGTGTAATCAGAAAGGTTAACTTTAATTGTATGAAAAATTTTAAGCATGTACATATAACAGATTTGGAGAATAGATACATCGAAAACAGCCAATTTAACATTGTCAGTATAGAGAGAATTAGAGGTTTCTCCAACTCTCCTGAAGTATTTATATAGTTTTCTATGTACAGCAGTGTTTCTCAAACTGTGGGGCACGTCCCCCTAGGCGGGCATGATAACCTTACGAGGGGGCGCGAGCATATGAAAAATTCGAAAATAAAAGATTATTTTAAAAAGTTATAAAGAATTTCTTAAAGGAAGTAAAACAAAATACATTCTGGCATAAAAAGTTTTTTGCACTTTTATTTTTATCTGTTCCAATTTAAAAATTAGAAAAGAAAAGCAACATAATTACTTTTTTAGTACTTAAAAGTATATATAATTTACTTAAAATATCTATTACTTCAAAATAACTTACTTAAAATATCTATTATTTGAAAGTAACATTCACAAGATTTAATATTTATCTTGATAATTTGAGAAGGTTTATATTTAAGACAGTATGGTAGTTTTAGCGTCAAAGTACATCATTATTGCATTCAATACATTGTTATTGTTTGGGGGCGCGAAGAAAATTATGATTGAAGTTTAGGTCACAAGTATCAACACTTTGAGAATCACTGATGTACAGAGTAAAACTTCTTCAAAATGCATTAATAAGTTTGATAATTGTACATACCAAAACATGTTTAGTCTATTGCCTAATTACTCTGCACATAAAAACTAACTAAGGTCTTGTTTCTGTAAAGTAAAAACAAGAACTCTTTTCATGAACAACAAGAACTTTTCTGTTTGCTTTACTTAATGATACTATATTTCAGTAATAGAAGATATTGTAAAACACACCACACTTTTACCCTAGAAATCTGCAATCAATGGGCTAAATTCATAATAATCATATAATAAATACAGTCGCGTGATCACGTGTTTTCCATTGAATTAAAAACTGTGACATCAGACTTATACTCATTGTTTTACTTGTAAAATTCAAGTAAAATTTCGAATCGCATGATTGTGTAAATATCTTCAAATACTAAAACTCTTCAAAAGTTTTGAAAATTGAAAAACAAATAATATTATTCGTGTATTTTTAAATCAAGTGTATTTTGCTTAAGTATGTGGCTTATGATTGTATACAAGTAGGCACTTTTAAAACAAAAACACAAAAAACCAATATTGGCAACAATGATTTTACATGAGTTTATACAGTGATTGGCGAGAAACGCGTGACTGCATTTATCACGTGACAGTAACATCCGAAGAATTTAGCCCCTTTCGTAAAATAAAAATGCTTGAAAAATTCTAAGCCGCTAAAGTTTCGACAAAAATCAAAAGTTGGCAACTATGATTTCACGTGAGTTTATGAGCTTATTGGCTGGAAACGCGTGATTGAATTTATCACGCGACTGTGACATCACGTGATTTTAGTCCATTTTAGTTCATAAAATAAAAATGCTTGAAAAATTCTAAAACACAAAAGTTTATACAAAAATCAAAAGTTGGCAACAGTGATTTCACAAGAGTTTATAAACTGATTGGCTGGAGACATGTGATTACATTTATCACGTGACTGTAACATTACATAAATTTAGTCCATTTCATATACTAAAAATGTTTGAAAAACTCAAAATGTTTAATACTATCTCAGCTTACTGATGAATCAGAAAATACAAATTTTCATGAAATAAAAACAATAAATGTCATCTGTAGAAGATCGAACATTTTTTCCTGTTCTGAAGACGTTTGAGATGGAAAAAAAACAATGAGTGTGTGTTTCTGATGACAAGTTATATTCGCACTGTCAAACAATGGAATGGTAAAAAGGAATTGAGGGAAATAAATACTAAGTTATGACAAAAAAAAATTTCGTCACTTACACGCCAAAATCTTTGGATAAGAGGAATTCCAAATTAAGGAAAATAAAGTTTGAAATTTTCTCATCAAAGATGAAGACGCCAGAAAAATTTAAAGTGCCTAGCAATTTAAAGTTAATTTTAATCCTTTCTAGAATTGCGGTTACACTTATAAATAAGGATTATGTAGTGATATGCAAATAAAAAAATTCAAACTTTTTACGTGAGTTTTTATTTAGTTTTAGGCGAGTTGTAACGTTTCCTGTCCATTGGCCGCTTCGAATTCACGAGCAATATGTGAGTGAAGAAGTTTTATCAAGATTACACTATAAAGCAACTCAAGAACTATTGGTGATGAACCTTGTTCTATTAAACCTCAGTTAAGTGACGAGGACGAACCCCCTGAACATGTCAACCTCTTCCGAGCTTCCACACTACGCCAAACTAAAGGGCTTTGAGCCTCTACAGACTTAACGTGCACAGACCCCACCGCAAAGCAAGTGTTAAGTGGCAGGAGGACTCGAAGCCGCGGCACACTTGCCGCGCGGCTAACCACTAGGCTATCTCGGCTTGAGCAATATGTCTCTCAACTTCCAGACATTCCAAATAATTTTTTATTAATTTTTGCGCTTACACATGCATTGGTTCGCATTCAAATCAATAAGACAATCTAGATTTTTAAGAGAAAATTAGTGGTTTCATTACTTTTAATATTGCATTCCCGAAATAAAATGGGTCATTGGAAAGGAGATTTAAGGTGAAAAAAACATTTTGCTGATAAAATAGATATCCAAAAATTAAATTTAATGTATTGGAATAAACTGATATACAAATTAGAATGATATTCTTCATGAATATTTTACTCTATACTTTAAATTAAAATTGATTCTTATATGAAATTTTGGCCGAAAAAGAAAATATTTGATTTTTGATAGATTGCAATATAATATAATGAAAAAAAAATGTTTGAAAAATAAAAGTTACAATATTTTATAAACAGTAAATAGATTAAAATATATTTTCAAATTGAGATTTTATTTCTTTATTTGAGCATGTTGTGAAATGATCTTCATTGGGTTATTCGGAAAAATTGAAATAACCCATGGTGTCAAAAGCGAAAGTTCTTTCTGATTTTGCTTTGAATCTTCGCCTAAAATCTTAACGCAACATAATTTGTAGCCTTAAGTGTTTCCAAAACTGAAATGAGAAAATACTCAGCTTTGTAAAACTTTTAACGATTTCCAATAGAATTACGTTAAGCAAAATAAGTACTTCATTTAAAATTTTTCTCCTTAACGTAAAAATAAGTTTTTCTTTTAAAGTGGTTTCCTAACAATTAGCAAGAATATTTTGTTATTTATTTATTTGTTAGTGGACTGAAAATATAAAAAGTGTTTCTCTCTCTTTCAAATAAGTGATATAAATTGTAGTTGAGCTTTTAAAAGCGTTTAATCGGAGCGAAAGACAATGTGTAATGAAAGAAATGCAAATAATAACCAATTATTATTATCAGCCAACAATATAGCTATTGCCGTAGCCTTTAATAAATTGTTCAGAAAATCACTCTGCAATTTTCTTACGATTTGCGTTTACATTTAGTAAGCATTAGTGGTTTTTTTTAAAATTATTGAAAAAAAGTCCTAATAATGTCTCATTCTAAATGATGCTTTCAGTAATAACTAATTCTATGAAAAACATTATTATAATCTTGCTAAAGATATGCTTTATTATTGAAATGTTTATTCAAAAACTCATATTTATCCATTGCTATTTTTCGTATTCATTTTATGCAAATCTTGTTTTAGTATACATTGAAAGAAATTTTAGATATGTTTAATGTAGAATTTGAAAAAACTTTCGTAAAAATTTAAATGCTTTATGTCTAAAAAATAATTGCCATGCTTTAAAAGTGCATTTTACTTTATTTTATAAATGAGTCAAAGTTAAGTTTATAAAAGATGAAAGGGGAAAAAAAATTCAAACATATTCCATGAAAAAAAAGGTATGTTTATTTCAAGAAATGTATAAGTTTTCGAATAAAAAAAGTACTTAAAATCCTCAGTTTTACCATAAAGTAATTTTCAAAATAATCTTGAACACAATTTTCTTTAAGAATTCCAAAAATAACTCAATATTTACTCGGCAAATGGACATTTACAATGAACTTCTTCCTTAATTGGAATTTCTCCTTTCAAGGTCTTGCTTATCCAAATTTTCTTCCGAAGTTTTCTGAAGCACATTTCTACCTTCTTTATTTGCTTCTCTTTAATTCCATTGCCTCGGTTTGAGTCCTCCCATTTTAGATAACAATCGATTGGAACTGAATAGTACTTCGCAGTTTCGATGTTTTATTGGATTAAAGGATTTGTTTTGTTCGACTCAAATGGAAAGATGTTCCATCTAATGTTTTAGAACTAAAAAAATGTCTGGCTCGTACTCTTTCTTGTGTGATTAGAATAAATACTTCACAACAAAGATTACACTTAATATAAGAATATAGTGTTCTTTTTACTATTTACACTAGGATTTAAAAATATTGGACAACTTATTTAAAACATTTTTTTTCACTTGCATTTACTAGATTTTCATTTACTATTGAAAATTACTGGACTTATTTTGCCTTAAGACTACCCTCAAAATAAAATTGAATAGCCGATACATTAGATTTAAAAATGTTACAATCTCAGCAAACTTTATTTTTAAAATCATATTAATGGTTTTTCCTTAAGACTTTTTTACTCGGATTTGTGTGGAATTGAAATAAAAATATCTTCTCATGGAAAGCACATTCATCGAAAAATGACAGTTAAAGCATGATGAGATAAATTTAAAATGAATTACCGTATTTACTCAAATCTATGTCGCTCTATTTCTCCTGTGTTAATGCTACTGTATATCGGGGGTGGCTTAGAATCGAAGACAATACATTTGTCGAAATTGAGTTTCCATTCGTTTTAAAAGGAAAAATGCAATCGTCCATTCTGGTCACCTGCATCGATGACTTATCCCTTTCTACAGTTTATCTATCCTAAACATCGTGGGCTGCTCGTATTTTTTTTAAAAAATTTGTATACATTTTTTTAATCTTCTGAACATCAAAGATATCGGTTACAGCAAGAAGACGAGTTGACTAAGACGCAAAAATAAAAATGGAGGCTATTGTACATGCTGAAAAAAATGGAAACATAGCATCGGCCACTGAAAATTGGACACGGTTGAAACAAATGACGAAAACAAAATAATATAAATTTTGCTTGTAAATGTTCAGCAGTCTTTAAGAATTTTTTTAATGTTCTTCTATAATACATTCTATTAAAAAGATGTTGCGTAACAAATGCATTGGATGGCACGGAAGACGACATCGTGTGGAAAAATGGGGATGACATTACGAATTCTAAAGATAGCTACGACAATAGGAGGGACGGACCATTTTCAAAACATGATGCCGACGTTTAGAATAATTATAGGGCTCATGTATGCATTTGGAAGTTTTTAATACTGGTTAAATATATTAATTAGTAAATTATTATTTATCATCATTTTTTTTAATTTTTTAAGTATCGGATGTCAATGAAATTTTTACTCATTTTTTAAATTTTTTTTTTCAAATGCGCTTAGAGAATTGGAGGTGCGGCTTAGAATCGATGATAAGTATTTTTCCACAAAAGCTTTTTAAGAATTATGGATGCGACTTAGAATCGATGGTGGCTTAGATTCGAGTAAATATGTTTTATTATTTTGCCAAATTGTTTGATACAAAATTGAAATTACGAAGGATTCTTGAAAAGGGTTCTCAAGCACATTTTATCTAACTAATTGTTGTAATCGCTTTATTGTGATGCACGGAAATGAAGACTTTTCCTTGTGAAAAAGCAGTGATGAATTGAAATGTGGATGAAGAGTAAAAGTGGTAAAGAGAGTCATATGAGCACTAAAGAGCAACTACAGCAGCACTTCTCAAACTGTGCGGTGCCTCCCCTAGGGGGCGTGAAACTCTGCGAGGGGGTTGCGAGCATATCAAAAAGTCAAAAATAAAGAATTTAAAGAATTACAAATTTACTGAAAGGAAGAAAAACAAAATAAAAATTGAAATACACATTTACACTGATATAACATACTTATAAATGTATCAGTAATGTACAATGTATATTTGATAATTAATCTCTCAATACGAAGTTAAGAAGAAGCTTAATAATTACTAATGATTTCCGCATAAGCTGGTCATATTTAAAATTTAATACTTATCTAGATATTTGGTACAGTTTATGATTAAAATCGTGTTGTAGCGCACACATCAAAGTGCATTTTTATTGAATTCAATACATTGTTATAGTGTGAAGGGGGGCGCGATGAAAATTCGGATTGAAAATTGGTTCGCAAATATTGAAAGTTTGAGAAGCCCGGAACTACAGGAAGATATTCAGAGCAACCAATAACTGTTGATGTTTTTCAAGGTGTTGATACTATTCTAGACGCCAGTATTACTGTCTAATTACATGTTGATCCACTTCAGCTGATTTACTCCTGCAAGACAATGATCAATTAAGTCGTTGTGTAGAGAAAAGTACGACTAAAATGTCTTTTATCCATATATTACAAGAAAACGGAGAAAAAAAATTCAAGTTATTTATTAGATTTTTCTTTACCTTAGTTATTGTAACAAATTATTTGTTTCAATTGTTAATATAGTAAGTAATTATTAGTAACATTTACAAAAAAGTAATCATTAGTATAGTAATTATTAGTAACATTTACAAAAAAGGTCAGCCTGAAAAGGAAGTCGAACCACATCTAAATAAAGTCAAAAAATAAGTCATTAAGTCAAAATGCATGTGGCAGGATTTAAAGTAGTAACAGATATCTCCAAATAATATTGATAGATGGCATAAGCATACAGTTTTATGATATTTAATTCATATTGAGTCGATAGAATTCCCACGCATGCGTACTACAGTTTTAAAAATGGCGCTGGTGCTGAATGATTGTACGACAGAATTGCAGCGGGTTGTGGTTTGATTTTTGTGGGCGAAAAGACTCGAATAAAACATATTCTTAAATATGTTACTTTTTATGACGAAAATTGTTTATGAGGTAAAGCAGTGTAAGTAGGCGAAGAAATGTTCGCAAAACCATTGCAAAACTGTTGATGAAGATAGAATCGGTCGTCCAGTTTTGATTGAGACAAAACCAATCGAGCAATAGGTGGAAGAATTGATTTGGGCTGATCGAAGAGTGACAACTGACAGCTTTGTAACGGCAGTAAGATGTTCTCATAGTTTAGCATACAGCATAATGCATGATTTTTGTGAATTTTCAAAAATTATATGCACGTTGAGTCCCGAGGAACACAAAAAATAATCGAATAGGCATTTGCTTTCATCTGTTTGGTCCATAGAAACAACATTTTGGAGGCAAAAAATTTACAGAGGACGAAGACGTTCAACATGAAGTACTACTGTTGGTGACACATCAACCAAAATAATTGTATGCAGCTGAAATTGGGGTTCTGATAAAACAATGGGATAAGTGCCTTTGCGTCGCTTGATATTCTGTGGAAAAATAAAAATTGTGTTTCCAAACGATTATCGTATTAAATTATTTCATATTATCTTTTGCAACTTACTTAGTGACTTTATTTAGTATTTTCTGAGCGATATATTTTTTAAATTCTGGAAAAAGAGCTACCCAACTTTAAATTACTAAGATTTGTAGGATTTAAGAGATTTAAAACCAGGTATATCATTTGTTCTCACCCTGTATTCAATGTATACGAGCTCATTAAAAAAGACAATAACTATAGAAAATTTTAAAAAAATTTGTACAATATATGAAAAAGTTATTTGAGGATAATCATTGCGAGGTTAAAAGAGATTTCGATATTTCAGCCCGTCAAATATATAATGTGTATGATGTATTACAGTCAAATCGATATTTAACATAACACAGTTTCGATTAGTAGTCAGCTGCTATGGCCTGGAGAGCAAATATCCTCGGAATAATTCTGTAAGAAGGGCAGAGTTTAAGCACTGGCCGGTGTTAATCCTACCGTTTAAAATCGTGCATTAATATTCATAGCGTTGGCGTATATGTTTCTAAATTAGTATGTCTACCGCGCTTAAGTTACTAGTAGTAGGAGATTGTAGGGTGATCCACAGGAAAATCAATTTTGCATCCTTTCGGGAAAATTGGCACAATTTAAGATGCAAATTAAATTAAATCGTGTGTATTGAGCGCAATTTTGCATTTAATATGGAAGAAGTAAGGCTCGATAGAGTAACTTTAGAGAATACCATACGGTTTTTTCGTTTGAGTGGTTAAATTATATTTATACAGAGTGGTTGGTTCCCTCCTGGAAAATCTCTTCAAAGATTGCGATGTAAATCGTTTGAAGAATTTTAAGGTAAAAGTTTGAGGGTGTTTACAAGAATGGTATACAGCAGTGGTCTTCGAACTGTGTTCGACGGAACCCTGGGGTTCCACGACGTATACACAGGAGTTCCGTATGACACAATTGAAAAATCGAAAAGAAACTTATAAATGTGTGTACAAAATGGATTCACGTTCTTTAAAACGCTTGCATACCCACATGAATTTAAAGATCCTCCCTGTCATTAAGAAAATGAAAATTTCATTTGTGCAATGTGTTGCAAAACTAAATAGTTTTCTAATGGAAAATTCACCTTTTTACATTTGTGGAAAAACACCTACAACATATCAAAAGATCCGCGTATTAAAAATTTGAATTAAAGCAGGAAAGAGGTTCTTAAATTTTATGTTACAAATTCATTCAAAATACACAGTATTTTTCACACATCCGTAAGCATTTTAATGCCATTCAGAACAATGCGTGCGTGAAAAATATTTCTCTTCGTGAGTGGCTACAAAAACAAAGTATAGAAACAAATGAAACTCAGAATATGTAATGCGATTGCAGTTATCCTCAATAGACCTAGAATTCGACGGTTTGTATAAAACAAAAAACATGCAAGCATATATCGCAGTTACTAAACATAATGCATGGGTAGGTGACATATGGGTCACAGATTAATATTAGTAATGAGTAAATTATATTAAAAATAGATTAAAATTTTTTAATAATAAATGCAATAATTGTTTAATTGCTTTTATATTATAATCTATTGTTGATCTACTTTAAATACTTTTTAAAATATATTCTTCTACGTGTGTGAGTGGAATTATGTTCCACGAAAAGACCATCTAGTTCTATGGGTTCTGTGGGTTAAAAAAGTTTGAAGACCAGTTTTAGGACGTATACAAGAAGTAATATCCCGAACTTAAGCGACAGGTGGGACTGAGTAATCACCGAATAAATCGGGATATAATTTCGCAGGGCACGAAATGAAAGGAAATAATAATTTTAAAAAAATGTTTAATAAAATCTTGGATAATACAAATACAAAATCAAGTACCGAAGTTATTTCAATGTAGTGGATTTCATAAAATCTAACGAAAAAGTCTGCAGGCTTTCTCCGGCAAACTTTCCTCGTTGAATGTTAATAATTTTTTACTTTGTTTTGTTGAAAAAATACATTCTTCGTTGAAGACTCTATTTTCTGAAGTTTGTATAACTCTTTTTCATTTAAACTATGACCTTCTGTCAAATTCCCAACCCTCATCCAATCTTCAGGTTGAAATGGATCTAAAGACTCCAGTTTTTCAATATCTTGCTCTTGCTTATGAATTTCTATGAGTTCAACTATTGCCAGCTCCTGATTGTGGGCATGCAGCAGTTCTTGAACGTCACCACTATCTGAACAGGAAGCGGAGAGTGACTGGTGCTCCAACAAAAGGCGAATCTACGAGATTTGAAAATCGCACAACTTCGGTTTCATGCAAGTGGAGGTATTACTATGTATGAAAAGATTTTAAAATAAATGCTTTCCCTTATGATAATCTCAAATCCCATAAGGATTTAAAACATTCTTCATAAAATGTTTTTGAATAGTTACAATTTTAATTATTAATTCTTTTAATAAGTAATGAATAGTGTACATAATAATAATTGCTATTAAATTTTCAAAAATAGAACTTAAAATATGAATTGTATTCCGTACTGTAAGAATTAACAGCACAACTATGAAGGGAAACAGAAAAATAATAAAATAAATTAACTCGTTTCTTCATTTTGTTCATCAAAATTATTAGATCACAATTGTTGCAGAAATGTCATGGAATCTCATTGTTAAAGGCATCTTCAAGGGTTCTGTGATACCCTTTGAATTTAAAGTGATTTCGAACATCCTTGAAAAAGTTAGTATTCCAAAAATCAGTGCTTCTCAAACTTTCAATACTTCTTTCAATCGCAATTTTTATCGCGCGCCTCTTATACATTAATAATGTACTGAATGTAATAATAATGCACTTTGACGCTAAAGCTACAATACGTGATCTTAATTATATACCGTGCAAATTAATAACATAAGTAATACATTTTGTATATGTTACTTTTAAGCAAAAAAATATTAAGTAATACGATAACTATTATGTTCTTTTTTCTTTCTCTAATTTTTACATTGGAACATATTGCAAAATGTAGTGGCTGCTTAGAAGACAAAATATAGATATCAGCTAAGTATAGAAAAAGAACTCAGAGGGTCAATTTCTAATCATAAGCATTCCTTTGAAAAACTTTCCTTTGCAAGACAAGCCCATGAAAGTCGCTAATTCTTATTAAGTTCTTAATTTAGCATTAATTAATTAGTTATAAAATACTCTGTGCTGCACTGATGCATTAAAGATATACCGATTGAAATTACCGCTCTTTGCACGAGTTCATTTATTAGAATATAAAATATTATATATATAATAGGTGAATTGTAAGGAAAGTAAAGCCATGTGCGCGACAATGATTACAAAAATGTAAAATGATTTTTTTAAATGATTGCTCAAATTATAATTAGTTTTAAGCGAACTGCAATTTTAAGCCTCACAGAATTAGCATTTAGAATTGATGTTAAATAATGAACCACATAATATAAAATTCCGATGAGGAATAATTGCATTATTTTTAATATTTAAAGCGAAAATACTTCAACATGTTTTAACCTGGTAGAAGGTGCGCACTCGATACTAATGGTTGAGTGGGGTTATTGTGAGTCACCCCAATTCTTTTTTTATAATTATTTTTATAGTACTATTATATTTTTATAGTTTACAAAGTGCTCTCTGCGCTTTCCAAAAATCATAAAAATATTTTACCAAGAAAAAGTGCAGCAGAAATATAGTTTATTTACAACTTACCTAAAAGAAAAAAGCAAATACATAACAGCAGGGACGTAACTTACCGTACAAATAAGTTTTAAGGTCAAACAGCAATAAATACATTCTGCTGCCTACAGCAAATGAATTTCAATAATAATAACAGTGAGGAATTCCTAAATTTTTTTGATTGTGGGTCTGGGTTTTGGTTTTTTCTCTAAAAGAAAGAAAAGAAAACGTAATAAAAAAAAATCTCTCATCATGGGATTCCAGCAAATCAAATAAAATGTTTTTTGTTTGGTTATAGTATCAAAGCTAGCTAAAATGAGGTTTTGAAGTAGAAGCTTTTACTTTTGATGACGTAATATCGCAGATGATATATATAAATTATATCAGTGTAAATGCGTATTTTTTCATTATGTCAGAAAATATTTTGTTTTACTTCATTCTAGTAAATAAATTTTTTAAAATCTTTTAATTTCAATATGCTCGTACCCCTCAGGGGGCCGTGCCGCACAGTTTGAGAAACGCTGCCTTAAATCAATTACGTAGAAAAAATGATAATTTTTATTGTGGGGTAGTAAAGTTGGAAGAAAATCTGTTTGATTAAAATGGTCACATGTTCTCAAACAGATAGTTAAAGAATGATCGTGAAGACGAATTAATCAGATATTATTCTTCGCAAAGAAAATTCATGCGAGTGCTATTGTCCCATGATATACACTTATGGAAAATCTATGATATCACATGAATTATAAAAGATTTATAAGTCTACTTCATAAAAGTTATATGTTTAATTTTTTTTTCAATTAAACGTGTCGCAACTAATCGAGACACATTATAAATAGATTCAGGAAGAGCAAAAGGCCTGATTGATAGCTTGGTCTCTTCTTAACCTTTCACTCAATTTGGTTTCTCAATTAAATGACGAGGACGACATACGAGATGGTAACCTATATTTCCATATGAAAACGCGAAAACTTTAAGCCTCGGCATATGTAACGAGCATCGGCCACTTTATACTCTTTGTATTTAGTGGATCATGCTTCGAACTGATGAGTTGAAAGAAAACATGTCCCACCCACGAGTTTGTGGCAGGAACTGTTCAGTTACCACAACTATTAACTCATTTTTACCAATTGTTTTTTAATGAAAACTTTAAGAAACAGTTAGAGTAAACATTTTGTGAGAAATTAATTACTTCGTTGTGTTGGAAGATTTGGAAAATTTTCCAATTCATTTCGATCACAGAAATATGAAAATTTTCTCGATATTTTCTTTTGACTTGAAATTAAAAATCTTTGATAGATTTTCAACAAAAAAGTTACCTAAATTACGTGTTGTCTATAGTAATGAAGGTCACAGATCATGCAGAAACAAATAATGTTTAGGAATATTTTATAAAAATGACTTTATGATTATGCATACATTGAATACTTTTAATCAGAAGATTTCATTTATTGACCAAATGATCATGCTTTTATCACACAAAATAATTTAATGATTTCAAACTTCTAATATTAGTGTACTTGAATAAAAAAAACAATGATTATTACAAATCTTAAGGGAAAAAAACACTAGTAGATTAAAAACTTGTTCTATTTAAAAATTCTAACTTAAGAACTCAAATTAGAAAGTAAATGTAAGAATATATCAAAAACATTTAAAAATGAAATCTAATAAAGAATGGATTTCTGAAAAAGGGCCCATAGTAATAAAAAATTTAAAAAAAATAAATAAATGCGTTATTTTTATGCACAAAATTTTCCCTTAAAATTTGCCAAATTACAAATGAAAGTCTTGATGAATCGTGGAGACATATTGTAATATCAATTAATTTGAGAAAACTAATTTTGATTTTTGACATCTGAGATATAAATAAATATTATTTTGCCTCGTTCACAAGAATAATTTGCTTTGATTTTTTTGCATCTTATTACAGATAGCGAAAACTACTAGACATTTTAAACAATATTAAAAACGCGAGCGCATATCTTGGAGATTATCCATCTAATTTTAATTAATTTTCCCGATTTTCAATTAGGAATGTCGACAGATGCTGAAGAATTTTTCATTAAAATATTTATCCCCAATAAGAATAATAAAAAAATTGATTTTTTTTCTTTATACCTTCGAATTCACAATCAGAATCTAATTCCCTCTTCTTAATCTATTTATTTCTCAGAAAATACTTAATCATTTTCAAATCTTTAATGAAAGGCTGGAATTATGTTGATGTGGCATGCATTTCTTGGGGGAAAATTTCCCATATGGGCTAGCAGAAGGATTTCCGTATTAAAGAAACTTTTGTGAAAAATACCGTTTGATGCTCCCTTTCTCGCCCATTTAGCGCAAAATAAACTTTTAATCAATATTCAATAGTAAGAATTAAAAGAAAATGACGCCAATAGTGCAAAAGCAAAAGATTTCTAAAATTTTGATATTGCAATTAAATATAAACACAGTAAATTTAACACAATAACGGTGTGAATTTAAATAAATATTATCGCTATACATATGAGTGATCTTGACAATGTATAACATATCTAGATAGTCTGCCTATCGACTAGTTTGATCCACTCAAGTGCAACAAATCGGCTAAATGTAGGTAACACCATATCCACATGATGATTGCAATCATGTTTTTCTAGCCAATCAGCACTTGAATTTATGGGATGTCACAGTCCCATGATTAAAATGCAATCATGTGTTGTTTTCAGTCAATCAGTTAATGCCCTTCCCTATCATCAACTTTTACTCTTTTTGCTGAGACTTTCATTTAAAAAGTATATATTTGTTGACAATAATAGCTTGCATAGGTAAGCAAAATGCAATTCATTTGAAAGTATATGTGTACGAATTTTTAAAAAACTTTTTGAAGAATCATAAAATGCTTGGACAACTTTAAAATTATTATCAAATTTGAAATTTTATCTGGATTTTACAAGTAATACAACAAGTATAAATATAATTCCAGCTTTAAACTCTGTGGAGAACACGTAATTGCATCTATCGTATGACCGTCCATTGTTTCTTTCTGTACATTTCGTAGTTAATCAGCTTAGGGGTTAAGCCGAAACGTTTAATTACAACACATTGTTTCATTTTTCACTTTTCCTTGTTAATTTATAAATCCAGGTGTACCCCAAATTTCTTTTAAACTTTAAAAATTCAGCGAAAAGGAACAAATGATGATAATGAAGTTCGGTGCACAGGAAAAGGCTCACATGATAGCCGGAAATTTTTTAGCAGCAAAAATATTTTTAGTTGTGCTCACATTAAATCAAAGAGGTATGCTATCTTGAAGAAGCTATAAGTAAAATAGTACACCTCCATACCTTTTCATTTCAGTAAAACGATTCCTATTGGCTACCTTTCGGGAGGGCACAGGTTTAAAGATCGCATAACCTCTTTGAATGGTTTGGACAAGGTATGCTGAACTGGTGCTTTTGGAAGAATAAATAAATGGTGCGTACTTCTGCCCGTACACTCGGTTGAAATTTGTCAGGACCAGGGGATATTTTTAACTAAAAATGTTTTTGCCACTAAAGCCAATTCAACTTTCTTGTGTTCACTTTCTTGTAAACTGCACTTTATCATTTCTTCGCTTTTTATGAATTTTTAAATTTTGAATGAGAAGTTTTGGTGCCTCTTGTGTACTACTAACTAGACACTAATTTCAACGAAATACGATATTTGCTAGAATAATAAGAACGTATTTTTATTATTTAAATAATACTAATACTCCCAGACAAATAATTGAGTAATTATTATTACTAATTTAAAAAAAAACATGCTGCACATCTGTTGCACAAAGTTTTAAGCAATTTAAGTTAATAATCTACCGTTGTTTCAAGTCCCCAGCAGGACCCAAAAGGTGCATGATATTATTTACCCGAAAAAATTATAGAACTTCTTATGGGATAAATTTAAGATCTTGCTTACAGAACTCCAAACAATCAAGAATATAATCATGGTGTATTGATTACTGCAATACTTGCTTTAATTTAAAAAAAGACTTAATTCTGTGTTGGAGTAAGTTAAAGATTAAGAATGTCAATAAAAATCTGGTTTTTAAATATTTTTTATTCTAGATAATATTTAGATAACATGTACTGATATTTTTACCAAATACAGAATGAGTTGTTCAAAAATCTCACTAAAAGATACCATACAAAGAGAAAGAGAGAGAGAGAGAGAGAGAGAGAGATCAGAAACTAATTCCTTTTATTTTTTAACTAATACAAAAATTAATATGATCGAAACTGAACACACATTTCAAGTTATAAATAGTTTCATGTATTAGCTTAGTATTTTGATTGTAATATTTTTAACACAATTTATCATACTACTTTTTTCAATCATTTCAATTCGTAGTGCATAAAACATGCAATGTATCTCTCTTATCTCTAATTTGTATGCGTCAATCTCTAATTTTCTTAAGAATATTGAATACAAAAATGAAAAATCATATTGTTGCGTAGGTCGGGGTTCGTGGACTTTATGCTACCAATCCGGAAGAACTAAATTCGATGAGCAATGAACTAAATTCGATGAGAACTAATTCTAAGAGCGATACAATTTACTGTCGAAAACCTTCCTTAAAATACGGGACACAGTAGCAAAATTCGCACAATAAATTCCAGAAGGTTTTCACAACTTCAATAGCACTCAAACACAACTATCAGCGAAGAAGAGTTCAACAAGTAACCGCTATTTTTAGTCTGCGTGGCTACCTTTCACTTCTTTATCGAAAATTCCACTTACGTCATGTTATAGACTTTTCTAGTAATTTGAGAAGCACCCATATGTTCATCAAATTAACCAAAAGTGATCGCCAAAGCACCAAAATGATCGGCAAAATAGATGTCAACTTGAATGCATCTGCAATATTTCGCCAAACTTCCATTGAAACGTCATTATAATCTAAGAGACGGTGTTGCTTGTGAATACTATAGTTTTTAACATAAAATAAATCCAAGAGAATGTAACATTAACTTATTATAAACATGCAGATTTAATTTATTTACATTAATTTAAGATATTTATAAATTACATTAAGATATTTATAAATTATTATTTACATTAATTTAAAATATTTATAAATTAACTGCACAAAATTCGAAACAATGTATTCCTTGAGTATTTCTAAATTTCAAGGCTATGTATTGTTTGAATTCTACAGGTATTATCAAACAAAAGGACTAGAATTTGCATGGTTAAGTAGAAAAACGCTTAAAAATTGATATGTTAAATTAGGAAACATATTCATTCATCATAGATTGTCTTTAAAATTTAGAAATGCTTCTAAACATTCAATTTTGAACATTATAAGGCACATTTAAAAAACTCTATTTAGTATTATAATAATGATAATGAAATATGGATTATATTCTTAATATGCAAATGTTAAATGATGTAAACAGTAGCGAATACTAGTATAAAATACACAGTTCCTTATCAGATAGAGAAGGGGAAATGAAATGTGTTGAAATATTTTTCTATATCCGAAATGGGTTTCCAGTTGTAAAATATATTCTTTAACTGGAAAATAGTATTAAATTAACGGTAAAAAAAAACAGAAAGAGATATAGTTTACTGGTCGCAATAAATTTATTCTTATATTGGTATATCATTTTCATGCGAAAAAATGTCCTGAATTCCATCCACTTGAAGAAAATGTGATGAAGTACACTGCTGAACAATTGCTAAGGACGGATAACACTATCATCCATAGCAACCACAAAATGAAAGGAAGCAAAATGTGGAAAATTAGAATAAGTGCGGGATATTAGTAAGAAGAAGTATGAGTATATGCAAATTTTTTCGCACGTCTGTTCATCACGTGATAGCGTTCATAAGAGCTTTAAAGGTTTTGACGCGTGTGGACAGTTGTTGTTTCAAGTCAAAGTTTTACAGGAAAGATTTAATAGACAAACTTAAAATTTTTGGCATGTCTTCCCGACATCACATAGATGATTTTATGCGTGGCCGAATTATTGGAAAGATCGAAGACGGGTGAAAAATAACAGATGTTGCCAGGGAGTTCGACATCGCTCACAGCGTTGTTTCACGGCTGTGGAAGTCATTTAAAACTACTGGAATGTGTAGTAGACGGCACGGGGGAGGTCGTGTTAGAAGTACGACGCCTGCAGAAGACTGATATATCGTCCTATCAGCAAAAAGGAACAGGCGCGCCACAGCTCAGCAGGTGGCAAATCAGTTTCTTGCTGCCTCAGGAAAGCAGATCTCCCGAAAAACTGTTGCCAGATGTTTGAGGGGAGGAGGACTATACGCATGCAGACCTGTTGTGTGTGTCCCATTGACCAGACAGCACCGTACTGCCCGTTTGCAATGGTGTCGTGAGCATCACAGTTGGACTGAACAGGACTGGGCATGCGTACTCTTCTCAGATGAGAGTAGCTTCAGTCTGTTATCAGATTGTAGACGCCAACTGATCTGGCGCGAGAGTGGTACTGCTTATCGTCCAGAAAATATCCAGGAAAAGGACCGATATCCGACATGCAGGATCATGGTGTGGGCCGGCATCATGATCAATGGCCGCACGTGCCTACTTGTGGTTGCGAATGGAACTATGACGGGCAAACGATACATTGATGAAGTTCTACTTCCTCATGTTAGTCTTTTCCGTGGTGCTGTCGGTGATAAATTTGTTTTTATGGACGACAACGCAACATGTCATCGAACACTCGCTGTTCAGGATTGTCTAGACCGCGAGGGTATTCAACGTCTCCTATGGCCAGCGCGTTCTCCAGATCAAAACCCCATTGAAAATGTGTGGGATGCTTTGGGGATTGCTGGTCGAAACTATCCCCGACAAACAAGAACACCCTCATCCGTGCACTCACAGAGGAATGGGATAAATTGCTTCAACAGCTGCTGGATAATGTTATGCAAAGTATGGTACGACGTGTGGAATGTTGCATCACACTCCACGGTGGACATATCCCGTACTGATACCTTTCTTTAAGATGCCTTCTGACTTTTAGATGCATTGTTCCATTTCTCCGTACGTAGATCAAATGAACATTTTTTTATTTCAGATGTTTCACAGCTTTTGTACTTTCCAGAGAACAATAAATATTCTTCATTCTAATGTCTGAACAGTGTGGCAACTATATGTTATCTTACTAGGCCTCATGTCTCGCTTAATGCTATGCTACATAGCAATTTGTGATCCGTCCTTAGCAATTGTCCAGCCGTGTAGTAGGGGTGAAAAATTGCCGTCTGGAAGGGGAATTTCAATTGAGGTGATACGGGAGGCAGTGCTAGAAATAGTGCGTTTGCGAAAAAGACTTTTACAACGGGTCGCTACACTTTAGTAGACGTGTTAATAGTTTTATTACGCTTATAATTTCTCACTCGATAAATGTGTTTGTGTCAGCCGAAGCCTTTTTCGTAGAAAATTATGAATACTTTAGATTACCGTCTTTGTTTGGCTGTTGTTTTTTACTATCTTATTCAGAAAGCTCAACTGAGCATATCAAGGTATTCGAAAATTTGGAATAGGTTTAGTTTATTTCGATACTCTAAAATTTCTATTCATAGTTTTCGAAAATATTGATATCGTTACGGATATCGGAATTTGAGTTTATGTTAAGGTTTTGAAATACTTCTATTTTTAAGAATCTTATGGAAGAAACAACCAAGGTACAAAATATTGGCGTATTTTAATACAAAGTCAATAAGAAATTGTTCATCTTAGCGGTTGATGAATCAAAAAATCAAATATCAATATTGAAAAAAAATCAGATATTTAGTTACCAATGTGAGCAGACTATGATGTCATTTTTATTTAGTTCTCAAAGCATTTCTATTCTACAGGAACTTTTTCGTTTGGTATAGGAAACAAAGCAAAAAATAAATAAATATATGTGGTTGCTGTACACTTGGAATGGAACTTGAATTAAAATAATAAGTGAGAAAATAGCAGGGTAGTGCAGGACAAACTAGATACAAAGCAATCACACAAAAGTAGCACAGTATAGTAGCAAACAATTTAGTTTAAAACTAAGAAAGAAAAGCTATACAAAATTTTGAGACTACAGCTTTCAGAAATACTCGCCAAGCGGTTCGATTCCATATCATTCGACAACTAGCAGTGCTTGTTGTCGAATGATGTGGGATGATGGTGTCTTAGCGGGAATAAATTGGCAGGAAGATAAATTTAAAGAACTGTTTTCAGATATATTTCAAAAGAAGGATATAGGAATAGATTGAAAATAACCAATATCAATCACTAATGAATATCAGCATAATAATCAAAAATTATACATACTAATGACTATATTTTGCAATATATATAATAATAATTGTTAAATATAATTTAATAGTATTATTAAATAAAATATTCATACAATATGATATAAGAATAATTATTATATATAAAAATAATCAGGATGTAATATAATACATTACAGTCGAGCATCTATATAACGAACCTCTATATTACGATTTTTTCTATATAGCGAACTTTTTTCTGGAACCTTGAACATTTCCCGATTTTCTTTGTAAAATCCTTCTCTATAGCTAAGTGTATTTTCTGTATAACAAACTTTTTCTTTTGTGATTCAATTTTTCTTCTCCCTTTTTTAAAGTATTTCTGAAAAAAAATTCAAGTTATTTTCTCTTTAACACACTTTATGGTGGTCATAAATCTTAAACTGGTTTAATTAGATCCTAACTCGACGACAGCAATAGAGTTCTGGGCATTTCATCCAAGAAGTGCAAACTTTAACCCCCATTGTCCAGTTCACTTGAAACATCTTCGATATCCCTTTTCACACTTAATGGAGTTGTCCCGAGTCCCCGTGTTCCAGTTATAAAATAATGTATGTTTAATATTACTTGCATGCTTTAAATTATAAAATGTCCTTAAAATTCATTAATTTTAGTATAAAATTATTTTCTTAATATTGAAAATACAGTGAAATTTTCGACATTCTTTTTTCTTGTTTTCCTTTTTTTTGGGTGGGTAAGATATCTAAAATAAACACATTAATTTTAAAAAAAAGTGCAAACAATTACTTTTTTTAATCTACAGTGTTTATGAATTTAAAATTTGTTTTATGGTGTTTTTAAAGTATATTAAAGGATGAACATCTATGTAACGAATTTTCATGTAACGAACTTTTTTTCGGGATTTAGCAACTTCGTTATATAGAGGTCCAACTGTATATGTAATAATAGTAATATAATATAATAATTATAAATAAATATCATATATCATTTATAAATAAGTAACATGTACTATTTATAAATAAATATAAAAAATAATTATTATAACTAAATAATTACAAAATAGATACAAAAATTAATGAAGAATATCATTTAAAAAGGGCTGAGATAACTTGCAATATTTCAAAAGCTGCGAGTTTCTGTAATAAATTTCATCGCGAATAAGGAACGTCTAAAAAGGCATCATTAAAAAGTAAAATAAAACTTTTATAAGCGAGATGTGCAGCAATAATTAAAAACACAGGTTTCATAATATCTAAAAAAATAACCTGGTACTCACCAATGATATTAGGGCCCAAAGATTATATATCCATATTTTAAAATAGCACAAAATGTAACAGAAGAATAAAGCAGCTGGCTTGAAAAATGATTGCAACGAAAATGGTTAAGTTTCCTACAAAATCAAATTAAAATAGTTTGAAATTAATAGGGTTACCATGGAAAAAACAATAAAAATGTTCTCTAATATACGTTATCTCCATGTTAACCACAATGCCAGACGATAAAAATATGAATGTAAACATATTGTAATGTTATCGCCCACACATCTATACAACAACTTGGCCCGTAGCACTCTTATATCAAATTAGCACCGATCTTTGCCATTATTATTGAATGAAATAAAATTTAGAAAATAAAGCAAAAAGTTCTATTATGTAAGGTTTTTAAAAGAAATAAAACTACGAAGTGGCGACTCAGGAATTGTACACTTGATGGTAGCACAGCCTAATGAGCTATTGGTTGATTATGCATTGTTTTCATGGAGAGCTTAGGAAATTTCCAGTAAATCACGACTACTGATTCAAACGGCGTTGGCGCACACGTTAATCTGACACCTCAACAAGAGAATGCCTGCAACATCAACGGAAAAACATTTTAGTAACTCTCAAATTTACAGGGAATGTATGTCAATAGCATTAATGGTTGAAAAATAACCTTCCTTAGGAATCTAGTCTATTACCATCAAAAACAACTTTCTTCTCTAGGTAGGGGGTATGCAGTGACCCCTTCTCTCACATGTTGCAACCAACAAAGAACAAGAATAAAATTGCTTACTTCGAGTCCGGAAAAGAGGTTCCTTTTCGTCCCAGTCACCTGAAGCTTGCACTTCGGATCAGAAGGTGGTCATTTCCAACCACCTTGCTGTGTCCAAGATCACTATAAGTCATCTTCCCCTCCGTCACCAAAATAGCAATATCTAAGATTAAGTAAAAAAAATAACAATTATTAAAATATAAATTAAGTCAAACTAGCATTTAATTTACATCAAATATATAATTTCAATATATGTTTTAAATCAGTATACTGAATTGTTATAATTTCTAACTAATTCTAAAAAAAAAAAATATGTAACAATTTAGAAAGACAGCACAGGTCAAAGATACTAAGCACATTAATACAATATTGAAATATTAGGATTAGGGCAAAAATCAACGGGACATACAACCTTCCCTTAAATGCTAGATTTAATATTTTTTATTTCATATATCTATCAGGATTCCTTGAATATCTACATTTAAACGAATAGAGGGAAATTAAATTTATTATTATTTTGAAACAGAGAGGAAACTCAATATTCGTATAAAATAAACAGGTTATGAAAGTGCTAGAGTACATTTTGGTGTTCCAAAAATGTATATTGATGGCCATGGTAGCTGAATGATTGTGACGGCGTGCCCATAGCCAATACTATAAGTTGTAGTCATGATTTATTAAAGATCTTTCTTGTGGAAAGGATAACGCATGTTATATCTGTTGAGGGTAATCTATAACGTAACATGGTTGTAGTGAGAGGTTGAATGTGCCAGTCGGGGTATTGTGTGACTTCGGTATCTGACCATTGTTCAACATTAACATAGTTGTGGTTAATCGTCCGTAAATCTGAGGGAAAATTACGTGCATTTTCTGGCGAATTTAGGTTCCAATTTATGTAATAGCTTTACAAGAAAACTCATTTTCCTGAACCCGTAAGTCTATTAGTTCTTTCACAGAGCTCAAGGAACTAAATAGATTATATTTATTTCTCCGTACGTTTTAACCTATAAAATATGTTGCATGCCTTAAAAACTCGTTCCCACACTATTATTTGTTATAGACCAGTATTATAGAATAATTGTACTAATAATATTTGTAAAATCCTGTCAAAGTTATAATTTGGGAGACAATTCCTAGAAATCGTAAATGATTTAATTCTTTTCAACGTTTTCAGAACCCGAAGCCAATCTGAGATATATAGCAAATCATTTGGTGCTCCACACAAGCAGCATTAAATTTCGATTAACTTGATTCGATACCCTCGACAGTAAACCTTTCAGAATAATTTTGCGTGGATGCTAGAATTTTGACTCCGGGCGATGTTACTCTCGCATCGAACTAAAATATTTCATTGTAGCATTGCATATACCATTTCTAAACAAGAACAATTGCTCGATTTACAGAAGAAAGGGGAGAGAGTAAAGGGTAGTCGCGTTTGCCTACAAAAGTTCCACATTTTGCCTTCGATTTGAACTAGATCATGGGGGATTTATTATTTTATTTATTATTATATCGGTAATGTATCCTGTCCTCTCTTAGTTGAAACGGACAATGTTGTGAAGTGAAAGTCAATGTTAATGAAAGTATAAATGAAGTAAAATTTTGAGTCACTTTGCATATATACTGTGAATCCGTGGCGCACACACAAGGGGAGTGTCCCAGGGGTCCAGATCCCCCTAGGCCTTAATTTCTTTGTTTCAACTGGCTATAATCCTATGCATGTACAGGATTCTACGGCATGTGCTAAATTCTACGGCAAAACTTTAAGGGGTGATAGTACACATTAGACAAACAATATTAAATAGGAAACTTAGGGTCCCAAACCTGTTTCGAAGGAGATAGGTGCCATTAAAGTTTAGGGTCCGAAATTCCAAATGATTATAAAAAACGGGTTGATTCGTTAAAGGTTTTAGCTAAAATAATTCTTTTTGTCAGTATTTTCTTGAAGAATAAATTTTAAAGATAAAACTAAAAAAATATCGATATATGGCGATTTAGACTTTGGAGTAACAAACAACTATTGTTTTCTATTATTTTCTTTTTTTGTATCACATTCAATGCTTTCAAAAGCTGAGACCTAAACTTAAATTTTGAGCTCAAAATATGATTCGTTGGGGATGGTTAAGTAGCGCAAACTCAACTGTGGTCAGGACGTGAAATCTTAACTCACCTCCTCCCCTGGGCACAGTTCAGTTATTCACGATTTTCGATGCTCGGTCGTAGACTAGGAAGCAACTACTACCCACTAAACGTAAAATAAACGAGAGAGATATGACAAAACTAAATAAAAAGGTTATTCATAACAGACATGAACAATTTCTCCCCGCAAAATACCCGATTATGCAAATAACCCGATTTGCATGCAAAGTGTAGTAAGTACACAAGGATTAAACTGTATGGTTCTAACTGTATGTGTGTGTCAGGATGTAAAGTTATACTGCAACGTGTTCGAGCCAACATAAAGACTCGTATGTGGCTCCAACATGAAGGAGTACCTGCAAATTTCAGCGCAGATGTGCGAAGTGCATTGGTTACAACATATCCAGGGCGATGGATAGGACGGGGAGGTTTGGTAAATAAACCAGCACGCTCGCCTGACCTCTCCTGCCTGGACTTTTTCGTCTAGAGCCATATGAAGAGTCTTGTTTACACAAGCCCCGTCGACTTCGAAGAGGCCTTGATTGAGAGGATTGCCGTCGTAGCAGATGATATCCAGGAGATGGCCGAGATATTTGCTAATATTCGACAGTCCCTCTGCCAGTGGTGTGAGGCCTGCCTCATTGCTCGTGGGTGCTGTTTCGAGCAGTTTTAGTGATTCCGCAAGAAAATCATGCATGTACCATTTTCTACGTGTCATAATTCATTCAACCTTCATTTATACACACTAGATGCGTACATCAAATTGTTTCTTTTTATTTTGAGCAGAGTTGTTCTTGTCTATTATGAATAATTTTTTAAAAAAATTTGTCATCACTCTCTCGTTTATTTTACGTATAGGTGATAGTAGTTGCTGCCTGGTCTACGACACCAAGATCGAGAATAGCTGAACTCTGTTCAGAAGGAAGGGGGTTTCAAATTTCACCTCCTGAACACAATTCTGTTTCCGAAACTTAACCACCCCCAACGAAGTCTAAGCTTTTGAAAGCATTTAATGAAATATAAAAATAACGGTGAAAAAATAGTTTTTCGTTACTCCAACGTCTAAAGCTCCCTCTATCGACAGTTTTTGAATTTTATTTTTAAAATTTATTTTTCAGGTAAATACTGATAAAAAGAATAGTTTTAGCAAAAACCTCTAACGAATCGACCCCCTTTTTCATTTTTATAATCATTTGAAATTTCGAACCGTAAACTTTAATGGCACCTGTCTCCTTCAGAAGACGTTTGGGAACATAAGTTTCCTATTTACTATTGTTTGTCTTGAAGTGTACTATCACCCCTTAAAGCAGTGCTTCTCAAACTTTCAATACTGGCGCCCCCTTTTCGATCACAATTTTTATCGCGCCCCCTGAAACACTAATAATGTACTGAATGCAATAATAATGCACTTTGATGCTAAAGCTACAATAGGCAATCTTAATTATAAACCATACAAATTAGTAAAATAAGTATTAAAATTTTGTATACTAAATTTAAGCAATAAATAAATAAAATAATAAGATAATTATTGTTACTTTCCCTTTCTCTAATTTTTAAATTGAACATATTGCCAAATGCGGTAGCTGCTTAGAAGACAAAATATAGATATCTGCTAAATATAGAAAAGTAACTCAGAGGGTGAATTTATAATCGTAAGCATTCCTTATAAAAACTTTGCTTTGCAAGACTAGCCCATCGAAGTCGTTAATACTTATTAAACTTGTTCTTAATTTAGTATTCATTAATTAGTTATAAAATACTCTGTGCAACACTGATACATTAAAAGTATACCGGCTGAAGTGTCCGCTCTTTGCACGAGTTCATTTATAAGAAAATAAAACATTATTAATATAATAGCTGAATTGTAAGGAGTGCAAAGCCAAATGCTCGACAATGTTTACAAAAATGTAAAATGATTTTTTTAAAAATCGTTGCTCAAATTATAATTAGTTTTAAGCGAACTGCAATTTTAAGCCTCACAGAATTAACATTTATAATTGATTGTAAATAATGAACAATAATAGAAAATTCCGATGAAGAATAATTGTATTATTTTTAATATTTAAAGCGAAAAGACTTCAACATGTTTTAACCCGGGGGCAGGCGCGCACTCGATACGGTCGAGCGGGATTATTGGGTCACCCTAATCCCTTTTTTTTTGTAATTATTTTATTGTACACGATAAAAATCGTGATTCCAGTGAATAATTTAATTAAGAGAAAGTTTACTTACCTACTTTCAAGGACTTTTCACTTTTTCTTTGGTAACAAATAAACAGTTTTGCCAGAATTATCGATTTCGTAATCCGTGCGTCCCACGCGACCACTTCCGGGTAAAAAGTGTATTCATTATGATTATATGAAATTGTGTAAAACGGTTTTTGCGTTAAGCTTTATATAAATAGAATACTCGTAAAAATAAATCTTGGCCAAGTAATCGTTCAAAGTGTGCTCTCCGTGGTTTTCCAAATATCATCTCTTTTGCATGGAAAAAAGCGTAACAGAGAAATACATTACTTACAACTTCCCTAAATGAGAAACAAACACACATAAAAGAGGGGTCATAACTAACTGTACCAATACCTTAGAAGGTTAAATAGATTACAGCTATAATGTGCAGTATTTCAAAAATAATGACAGTGATGAATTTTTTATGTTCCTAAAGTTTTTCGATTCTGCGTCTGGGATCTGTTTTTTCTCTGAAAGGGTTGTATGTTAGGTTTAACAGAAAGCGTAATAAAAAAATCTCTCAGCATGGAATTGCAGCAAATCAAATAAAAGTGTTTTTATTTGGTTATAGGATCAAAGATAACTAATTAGGTATTGAAGAAGTTTTTATTTTTGTTGACTTAATATCACGCGCGCGCACCTATAAATTATATCAGAGTAAAAGTGTATTTTTATTATGTCTGAAAGTATTTTGTTTTAATCCATTCCAGTAAATTAATTATTTTTAAATCTTTTATTTTCGATATGCTCGCGCCCCCCTCGTAGGGTTATCGCGCCCCCCAGGGGGCACGCCCCACAGTTTGAGAAACACTGCCTTAAAGTTTTGCCGCATAGTTTAGTTACACCCTGTATTACGTAAAATTTAATTATGTAATTGCTATTCACAATTAAATTTATTAATTAATGCTAATTATTTATTCAATAATTAATTTTGCATTGTTTTTATTACCGAAAATCGACAAAATCTGAAGAATATGTTGGGTGGTGTATTGGAGCATGATACCAAAATGGTGAACTTTCGATCCTGACATTCAACATTTCAGGAATTTGTATCATTTTGTAGTGCTAAGATAACCATGATATCTCCTTTCTCTTATTGTGTTATCTAGTTGGTTTCGTTGACACTAGTTTGGCACAGTGTGTAGACAATTGGCTACAGCCGGGAGGTTACGCTATAAAATCGATTCTATGAATTTGCAGACGATCAAACAGTACGTTGATCTCAGTCTTTACTACGCTATTCAGAAGAGTAACACTTCACACAACTTGAAAATGTACTAAACTTGTATAAAGTTAATAATACTTGTAAGCCCTCGCAATTACTTTCTAACCTTCTCAACAGTCAACACAATTATATCAATTATTATTTCGATCAAACAAACACAGTCCTTCGTGTTACAGCCTCTCCTTAGAAACTCTATGCCTCGCACAGCAAACCACGCATTATGCGTCGGTTTTTCACCGAAAGAATTCAGTTTCCTTCACCCAAAAAAAGTCCAGTGCTTCGTGCTTCCAAAAACGAGAGACTTTTTCTAGCCCTAGCCACCTCGTTTAAGGTATCAATCGCCTTCTTCTTACAAAACAGCAACTCTTCCCCAGCAGATGCGGGGACGTCGCCAACTCTTAAAGAATCTACTGTCAAACAGTAATCATAAGCTACAATATTATTCTATATCTAACAGCTTGTTAATCCTTAAGAAAGTTGTATTTAAATTCAGCTATTTAAGTATCAAAGTATTGGCTGATTATTAATTCAGTCCTTTAAAGCAACCCTGGGGCTACTGGCAATGGGCATCGCAATTTTAAATTAAGGCCAAGTTACTAGGACGACACTTGAACTGCCACATCTCTCACCAAATCGTTTTACTACGAAAACATGCAGACTTTGAGTATCGACAGATTTAATGTGCACCACACACTCAAGGTAGGTTTTCAAAGGACTCAAACCTTCGATTTGACTCAATCAGCGCCTATCACGACCTCGCTAAATCGGTTACTGCACATTCACACCCCCATGAGAGGTAGAAAAGGTCACTGTGGACTTAAGGGCTAATAAAACCTATAGCCAGGTATAGAAATCAAGCCCCATTGGGGACATCGGAATACTCAAGTCAACTTGCTCACCCCTTCACTAGAAAATTTCCGGGACTCAAACTGTAACCAATATCAGTTATAGAGTACATTTATTAAATTTTTTCTTAAGTTATAGCAGACCTTACGGACTCCAACCAACTGTAAAATATTTAGTGCAACATACATTTTAATACATTTTGTGATTTTGCAATTGAAAGGGATTTTTAAGAAACACAAATTCCTACTTATGAAACACATTGCGTGATTAATCTACTGCTCAAAAGTGTGATGCAATAAAGTGGAGCCACAAGATTGAGGGGATAATGTCAGTAACTCCGATCTCTACTTATTTAGTTAAATAATAATCGGCATGGGAATGCTTGGATTAATTTCGTTAAACAATTGTATATATTATAAAAGGATCTTAGTAGTTGAATTGAGAGTTTCTGAAGTTACTTCCAACGCCACATAGCGATTTTCGAAATCTTCAGTTGCTTAGCTATTTAACCTTAGTGAAATATAGAGTTCTTTTTAAAGTTTAATACCCAACATTTTCGTAGCAATTCAGTTGTCTACCAGTAAAAAATTCATGAAGTTATTATAAACATTTATAATCTTATGAAGTTATTGTAAACAGCCAATGTACGAAATCGTCGTATCGTAACTAATTACAAGTGTTTCGTTTCGGGAAATAGTTGTTTTAATTATAATCTATTTATTGTTAACTAGCAGTCACAAAAGATGAAGAAAAAAAACCTCTCTCAAGGTGAAGTTTTATGAACAAACAATGTTGTTTCAGGCCTCTAAATTTGTTCAGATTGGGAAAAAAAGGGGCTAATATTTTGACAACAGAAAAGTTTATAAAGAAAGCTACAGGAGATTTTATGAACGCTCTCAACAACTATTCGCAGCACAACTAGACTAACCTCTAAGCCATTATTTAAGGTTTAATCGTTTTAAGCTCAAAGTAAACTCTGACTCAATATGAGCTATTACGTGTCTTACATACAACTAGCTGCATGACCCGGCATTGCATGGGCTATCTCTACTTTTATAAATTTTTCCTTTCCTTCACAAAAAATCAGCACTTCTTTTACTCTTTTTCAAAATGACTTCCACCCTCTCCACCGCTTAGCCCGGCGTTGCTCGGGCTTTCTCTTTTCCTCATGACACAAGCATTTCTGTATGTGTGTACGCACACACAAAGTGAGTGATTTCTAAAATTATGTCAATAAATTTCCCTTTTTCGAAATTTGTTCCATTCCACTTATTTTTGATTTAAGATAGGTTTCTTTCCTCTCTCTATAGTCCGAACACGATTTTTTTAGTGTAAAATTATTGTTCTATCTTCCCCTCCTTCTCGAAGATAATTTTATAGCTTCAAATTTCGATGTATGACTTATAAAAACAATATTGCGTTAGAATTAAAAAAATATTAATGTGAAGCAATAAAAAGAAAACAATTCTGATGCTAAGATTAAAACAAAAAACATTCATCATTTTTTAATAATAGTTAGTTTCTAAGAATCTAAAATAATAATATAGATTTCAAATTTTCATGAATCAATCAATGATTACATATAGTTAGTTTAAAAATATCTCTAAAATGTATTTTGATTCAAAGTAATAGACGATGTGCTTTTTAATTAACAAAGAATTAATTTAGTATTGAAATATAGAAATAATCTTTTAAAAAAACTTATTAATATTTATTAAAATCAAATTTCTACAAGTAATAAATGAAAGAAAAATTTACAGATAGCTATGAAGTAATTGCTTTTTTCTGAACGTTTGATTAAACATATAAATGTATATGAGTTAGAAAAAAACAGTATGGGGAAAGCCTATATATATATACATGTACTGAAAAAAACTTTAAAAAAAATTGATCTGATAAAAATATTTTGATATTTTATTTTAGTTTTAACCTTTTTCACTTCACTAAAAAAATTTTAAACTTAAACAAATAGCGCAATGTGAAACTGAATATCTCTTCCTCTTCAGTTTCGAACCTGGGAACTACCGTTTTATAAAGCAGCGTATTTAACAGCCGCGATGTGGGTTCTTTCGGGGAAAAACAGTGAAAATACCTCTAAAATAAAGAAAGATTCTTTTTCAATTTCGCATTGAGTTATTTGTTAAAGTTAAAAAAAATTTTGGGCTTCATTTTTAAGTTAATGCATTCAAACTTCATATATCGATTACAAAGAACGGTAATTTTAAAACAAAAAACTTTAAAAAAAATAATGCTTACATATTTCTCGAAAAAAGGGAAAAAAACGAAAACCACATTTTTCTTTTAAAACCATAATTTTTAAGATATTTTATCAATCTTTGTACAGATTACATATAATATCATTCTACTCAATGAACAAAAGTTTCGTGAGATTATTTTTATAAATAAAGAAAGAAAAGAAGCCGTAATTTTTAAGATATTTTATCAATCTTTGTACAGATTATGTATAATATCGTCCTACACACGGAAAAAAAGTTTCATGAGATTATTTTTATAAATAAAAAAGTTATTGAGTATTTAAATAAAATTTTGAGTATTTTTTGAAAAATCATAAAAAAAACCAGTTTTTGACATTAAATTTTTGAAATGACTGATACTAAAAAAGAAAAGCATGAACTTTTTTAGTGTAAAATATTTTTTTCATTTGCACGAAAGAAATGCAGAATGATTTAGAAATCATATAGATTTTGACTCATTTTAAGAAAATCGTAAAATATAGAAAATATAAGTATTTTGTAAAATAAATTATACCGTTTAGTGACGAAGTAAGTGATCTTTTTGAATCTATAATAATCTTTTTCTGAGTCTCATGAAAAAAATTAGATTGCGTTTTAAAAACGTCGGGGGGGAGTTTAACTTAGTCCTTGGCGGTAAAAAATCGCACTAATTATGCGTTTTAAGGTTTTTAATTAATATATTTTTAACCAATTGGAATATCTGAATATTAATGGTCAAAACAGATTCCTCGAATTATTCCCGAAATTTTGGTACCTTCGGCTAGTTTCTGCGGCGTGTGGTTCGCGAGAAGATAGAGCATCATCGATTCATAGATAGATAGATATGTTTGTTTACCTTCGGATTTTAATAGTGTAGATATTCCGTCTTCTCCGAATCGTTGACTTTGTAGCTTCATAGATGTCTATCTTATCTCTGCTTGTACTTTCCCATTACATGTATCAGAAGCTGAACTGGTTTTTGAAGTAACAGGGAATTACTGGCGGAATACCCGGGAGAACCGAACTCACTCTAAAAGAGCTTCAGCAACCACCTTCTTATTTTGCCTTTATTGAGCAAAATTATTTAACAGGTGGATGCTAGCTTTAGCTGATGTGAATTATGGTCCCCTGTGTGGGTGGAGCGTACCTGTCAACGCGCTCAGACCCACGTGGGTTCTATCTCGACGAAAACCATATGTAGTAGAACCTGCCTGTGTGTTAATCTTGAACCTGGCTTCTGCGAGTCGGGGTACGTTGTTTTTATCGCGGATATATATATTTTCTGTATAAAATCTTGATCTTGGCTTCGACATTTTAGAAGTGCAGTTGTTTACTAGAATATTTTCAGTCTAATAGTTTGACTTGATGATTTAAATTTCGTAAGATTATTAAGTTTTTGTTTTATTTAAGTTTATTGTGTTATCAATAAATTCAGGGAAAAGGCAAGCTTGAATTCCAGTATTACTTGAAGAAAAACACCCACACACAATACCAGTATCTATTATCATATTTATTTTATTAGCATAGCTTTTTAAGTAGGAATTACATAACTTTGAAATGAAGTAAAAAAGTAAATACGGATAAAAAAATAGAGTAATAAATTCAATGATTGGAAACCTAAGATGTGTGCAACAGATATCTTTAATACAGATATATAGATAATGCAAAACCAAAAGGTGGGGGAACAAGCAAAAATAAAAACCACACACAGAGACAAACAAAGTATTGACAACGGATCTAGTTAGTTATTTTGAGCAGTCAAGTATGAAAAGGACGACACCGTAGCTGGAACTGCCCTTTCCAACTTTCACACCATACCAAGGTTAGGATTCAGATCTTCGACATTAGGATCTTGCGTTAGTACCTTTACACATTTGATCTTTAGTGCAGTGCTTTTTTAACTTTCAATATGCGTGACTCAACTTTCTACCATCCTTTTCATCGCCCCTTTGTACAATAACAATGCATTTTAAGCGATAATAATATGCCTTGACACTAAAGCTACCATACGGCATTTATTATAAACCTCACAGATTAACAAGTAGGAAATTTTGTTTTTGTAACTTTAAGTAATATATATTTTAGTAAGTTTCTTTTAAGTGTTATGCAACATTTCCTTTTTAATTTTTGAATTGGAACATTTTGCAATGGAAGTGCAACGTGTGTTTTTATTGTGTTTGTCATATAGTTTATTTTTTTCTTAATAACTTCTCACATCCATCAATATATACATGATTAACTCCCTTGATTAATAAATTTCTCTCGATTAAATATATCATTCTTGATTAACATAAGTTCTATTGATTAAACACAATCAGATAACAATCAAACTACAATCAAATTACAATGTTTGTCGCTTCTCAAATCCTTTAAGAAAACTCAGTCGAGTGGAAACCTTTCAGAAATCGATTTTGAGTTTTTGATATTTGTAAAATCTCCAAATCAAGGCCTTTCCAATGATATACCATAGAAACCATTGTATGAATTATAAATATTTTAAATTGATTTTTAAAAATTAATCTTCTGATTTACCACGCCCATTTTGACAGATAGAAATGTAAACATTGTACTTTTAAAACTTGGGAAAAGTTGCAAAGCCTGGATTAATTTTTATTTTTTGATACCCAAATTAACTTTAGATAATTGTTTAACGGCAACTGTTAGATTTGCTAAAACCCTTTGGAGGCAATTTCAGATTTTCATGTGGGATTTAGTAATTGTTATACTTAAAATGTAGTCATTTTTTACTGACATTTATGTCTTTTCTTTAGTTGCAATTTATTTTTAATTAGTTATTCTTAATTATTACTAAATATTCGCGTGTTGAAGTAAAGTGTTAAAAGAAACAAAATTAAGATTTAGGATTGTGACCAGGTGAGAAATAGACTCGTAATAAATCTTAATTTAATAACTACATAAAGCATAATGAAGATAATCTGTCATGGAAAAGAAAAAGGATTATACTTTTACAAGGTAAGATTTTTTTTATAAAAATTGTTTTCTAAATTATTTTTAAATTTTTGTAAATTAAATGTATGCATGTACTATGTTTCTTAAATGTAATTGTGTATACTGAAGTGACATTTTTGAAATATTTTTAAGCAGATATCATAATAAAAAATGACACAATCTTCAATAAATTCATAATAATTACATTTGCTCGCTGAACTAAAAGTTTGTTTTTGAAAAAGCTAATTAATATATTTAAAAAATTTTACTTCAGTATAAATATAAGTGTATAATTTTAATACATGTATTTAAAATCTTAAGTCTTTATGTTTAATAGTTTCTGAGATTAAGGTATGAGATGATATATTAAATGTGATATTTGTTGTCTTTGCAAGAAGCTTGTTACATACTTAAAAATACATAAATTTCATGTTTAAAACCATAAAAAATGTTTTATTTTGTTTGTTTTAGAAATCATTTGTCCAGTTTAAAACTCAGAAACTGTCTGCAACAACAAACCCTAATGATAATGTTACGAAAACCTAAGAAAAACTAACGAAACGTATAATCAGGTATTTTTAAATACCATCTTACATTCACACCATATTGATACATTTTCACATTATATTTATGATGCTTTCTGTTCAAATTTTATATCCGTAATGCATGAAAGCTACAAATTCTTTAAAAATTGATACAGAATGTGAGAAAATTTTGATGTTTTCTCGTTAAAAAATCTGAAAAATGCTGTTCTGGGCAATTAAGAACTTTTTTGTTTACTATTTTATGCAAAATAAATTGCAAAGATGCTAATGTTTAATAAAATGGGACAAATACATGTTGTAATTCATTATTTTTGTGACAAAGTGGCACTTTATAGTGAAAATTCAAATTTCTCAAAAATGATGTTTTTAAAACTGTATTCATGTTTTTCTTAGAATATAATGTGTGAATGTAATGAATTTTTTCCCCTCATGTTACTTATGTGTAACTAAATATATTCACGTGAGTTTTTTGGGGATTATCCCAAAATATTTGACTGGAGTCCATATATCGTGACAAAAAATGTCAATTTTTTAAAAAGTTCATAGTGATATTTTTATGTTACATGTATTTTGAGAAAACTAAACAATATATTTTAAATATGTCACTTAATTGAAAATAGTAATGTTTATTTATTGTTCAGACAAGTTTTTAAGTTTATAATTCAAAAGTTTTCAATAATAGGTAACTAACAACAACTCAGATGTGTAATGCTTTTTGTCGTTGCGAGAAGTTTGTTACATGCATAAAAATACACCAATTTCATATTTAAAACATAAAAACAGTTTTATTTTTGACTTTTTTAGAAATAATTTGTACAGTTTAGAGAAAATTTTGAATTTTGAAACTTTTAGAAATTGTGTTTGCATGTAAACATACATATCCATAATTAAATTTTTCTAACGTCGTAAAAAATCACGTATTCCCAAATCATGACTTTTACATATTGATACATGTTTACATTATATTTATGATGTTATAAGGTCAAATTTGATATTTAGAATGCATTGAAGTTAAAAATTATTCACAGATTGTTACATAATTTGTGAAAATTGATGCAAAATGCTAAAAAAAAAAAAATCTCGTTGAACAAAAACTGAAAATTACTATATATGTATTTTCTGGACATTGTAAGGCTTTTTGTTTCCTATTTTATGTTTAATAAATTAAGAAGATACTAATCTTTAATAAAATAGGGCAAATACATGTTGTAATTCATTATTTTTTAATTAAGTGCATTTTTACACTTAAAATGCAATTATCTCAAAATGATAGTTTTCAAAGTGCGTGTACCTTTTTCATACAAAATAATGAATGAAACTGCTTGCAATTTTTACTGCATATAAAAAATATGTAACTATATATAATGGCGCTACTTTCTTGGGGATTTTCCTAAAATATTTTGCTCAGAAGCAGTTATCGTAAAAAAAAAAATGACAATTTTCACAAATTTCAAAGCGATACTTTTACGATGAAATGTTTTGAAAGAAGTAAACAATATATTTGAAACATTTTACCATTATTTAAATAAAAAAGCCTAACTGTTATGCAGCCAAAATTTGAAGGTTTTATATTTAACAATTTCTCTGAGAAATAGGTATCTAAAATGGCTCAATTTAACATTGCCGGTATAGGGCCTAAAGACTACTCTTAATATAAACACAGTCCCAGAGTGGCAGCTCTCTCGTCGACTTTCTCAATTTCTACCCCCGACACAGTTTTAGCACTGCGCGTTAAGCAAAACAAGGGACTCTCTTCCCCCTGTGAGCGCTTCGCTTGCGATCCAGCAGCGCTCTCCCCCGGGTCAAGAAACCATCTTCCAAAATACACTGACCCTATCAAAGTCGGGTGAACAAGCCACTCTCGCCAACAGCAGTCTTAGATACTACAATGTCAAAATATATTTTGTTTTGCTTCATTTCAGTAAATTAATTAATTTTTTAGAATCTCTAATTTCGACCAATAGGCTCGCGCCTCCCACGTAGGGTTATCACGCCCCCTAGGGTGCGTGTCCCCCATTTTGAGAAATGCGGATCAAGAAAGACTCGAAATCGTAATTCAACAGAAATAAGAAGAAAGCGTAGCGACTATTATTACTAAGTTGCCGTGTCTTTTCACAGCAGTAAGGAGGACAAGATAAAGGAATTGCGTCTTTTTACAATTACATTTGAATGGGAATGACAAAAGAAAAAATTTAAAGTTCTTTGTGTGAGTAAAAAACAATGAAAAGAAAACTTATTTTAAGTTGTATTAATTATATTTACATAAAATAAACGAATGATAAGAAGGAAGTTAAGCCTTTTTTTGTTAGCCAAAGTCTTCTTTTATGCTTAAAAGAAATTACGTACTTAGTAGCTGCGTTATCATATCTAAGAAGAATGGATTAAGTAAATTGTGCCATAATTACAAAATATGTCTAGAATTTCCAGCTGGACTTTTTGTTCTGCAGACAAAGAAAAAATGAATATACTATATACTGACTACGTAAATAAAAGAAAACATTTCTTTTATTCCGGAGGATTTTTCTGCAGAGGTAAAAAATTCTATTTTTATATTTTGCCTTTAAAAAAATGCTTGTCCCTACAAGGGCTCTCTCTCTCAAAAGTTGAGTTGCTTCATAACTAAAGTCGTTTCACCAGGGCAACTTTCGATGCACTTTGCATTTAAACCACTATCAAGTGATGAGTTACAATAAAATTAACAACAGTGCCTTTATTTGTCACGTTGTTGAAGAACCATCTACGAATTTTTAGACAGAAAATCACGTGAAGAAATGTTACACCCACATTGCTATTAACTGCCTTCTAAATTTTCTACACATTTAATGTGTTTAATGTGTGAACAAGCTATTAAAAAGGCTCAGTTTTAAATATATTTAGAGACTGTTTAAAATTATGTATATATCTTGGATTATTGAGAATAAACATTAGCATGTAATTGAACATAAAACCCTTTGTTGAATCTTAATAATTATTACTGAAGCTGAACTTGAAAAAATACATTAAAATTCTATAGTTGTTAACTTTGATATTTTTAAAAATGTAACTGGATCTCACAGACCTAAATCCCTAATTTTTATAGTACATATATATTCAGGGATCTTTAAAAAAGTTCAAGTCTGCAAGTCAAGCCGTGAAAAAAAAATGCTGTAGGGAAGAAAATACTTTCATCGACTGAAATAAAATTTCGAGAGGAAAACGTATTAAAATTTGTAAAGGCACTCAGAAAACTTCAAATATCTTAAAATATAATTAAGTAATAAATGAAAAATTTTGAGATAAACTTCTCAAGTGGAAATGCAACTAAAGAAAAAAAAAAGATTTCTCTCTCCAATTTGTTTCAAAACGTTTTTCAAATTTTTTAGGCCCTCTTATCAAGGTAATTTGCGCAGAACTTATAATGTTCTGAGTCACAAAAGTTTTTGATTGTATCATAGTAATTTCAAATTCTCTCAGAAAAACGGAAAAACACAATAAACGTTGAAGAATGTTATCTGTTAATATCCTCTCTTGTTTAAATTTTAATAGAACTCTCGAAAAAAGATCTTATTTTAATCGATAAGTAGAATTTTAAGATCTTTCCCACTTCATATTCAAAATTTGTTGTTAGTCTTATTTGAAAACGGAGAAACAGGGAAATCTGCATTTTATTAATATATACTTTAATGATTAATACAGTTTTCTCTGAGGTAAATTTACAGTTCCTACTGATTGGACGATAACCTAGCCTTGTCAAGTATGACCCACTCTTAAACTAGGATATCAGCATTGCAAAACTGGAATTTATTTGCATAACTAGAGAAATAACCGGAGATAAATGAAAAACACCCCGTCCAGTCAAGTCGAGATGTATTCACACATTGCCATAGAAATTTTAGCACCAAGAAGCAAGAACAGGGATTGTTATTAAACTTTGCAAGTAGATATGTTTCAATCGGATATGTAAATGATTAAAAATTAAGTGTGATTGCTTCCAGAGGGCGTTGAAGCTCGTTCTCCTTGCATTGCAAAAAAGGTAAGCAGAGTTCGTTGCATGTATTTAATCTGTTGCAAATGGATGCTTTCTAACTAGAGATGAGATACACTTTCCATTCAATTAGTACTGTCCCATCTAATCAACCACATTCTTCATCGTCCTCCGCTCTTTCCCTGTGAGTGTCTTCGCATTCTGTTGATACGTAGTCACTGTTTTTCTTGCTCTCTTTCCAAAAATATAATAGGGAAACAAATTGGTCCTTCACTCTCTTTCGTCTTACCTTTTCCCCTCTCAGTTCTCTGTATTCCCTTTTAGGAGTGGCATCTGTATATATATCCCCCCCCCCAGAAATCTATTCCTATCTCATGAGTGAGACAGCACCTGAGTGTGTATTTAAGTATTAACATGTTATGTTTTATTATCATTCGCACCGTTTTCTTAACTCTTTCAGGACGGGGCGATTTTCTGCGAGCCTCTCGCTAGGGACGGGTTGAATGCGTAAGGACTAATCCCTTCAGGACGGGGCGTTTTTATCGCTAAGCCTAACTTAAGAAAAGAACTCATAAATGAGATAAAATTTCAGTCCTAACGTCGCAATTTTTGGTACCCCTTCAGATTACTACACAAGTTGTCAGTTACATTAAAACTAGAATATAATAACGTTTTTTCTTAACTTACATGAAATTATATAAAAAAATATGACTTACCTTGGGAAATAAATTTCGTAAGAACTTTTCATTTTTTTTCTAAACTTTTCATTAACAAAACACATTAATATGCTTTCAAATTAATAGAAAAAATTACGACAAAAGTTATTTACAAAAAGAAATAGCAAATTAAAATGAAGATTAAATCATTAAAAATGTAAATTGTAAATCCTAGAAGTGTGGAGAAACGCAAAGTCCTACATTGTTGATTTGCAAGCATAAAATGTTTGTTACGTTTTTTTTTTTACTTACACATGGTTTGTGACTATACACTTTGGCTATTTTCACCCTTTTTGCTCATATTAAAGTTAGGAAAATGCCTTCAAAACAATCAAATAATAACCTGAAGTCGAGGTTTTTGAAATAAGAAAAGTACGCAAAATATATCCAAATACAACAGAATCTTAAGCAGAACTGACGCTAAAACACCGCCCACAGTAGTAAAAAAATAATAAAAGAGTATTCGATGAGTTATAAGGAAAACGAATGTTTCATGTCAAGAGGAAAGTTTATGAGCCGAGCTCTGTCTGTTGACCTTTCAATTACCCCCTCCCCCTACTCAGCTGATGTGCAAAATATCAAATCCAGGCAGAATATAAACTAACTGAAGTTCAGGTTACTCTAGCATCGTTCGATTTCAATATAATGGGCATAAGGTGCCATCTAGGGGTCATTAAAAAACGTTCCAGCTGAAAATGCGTATTTGCACCACCCGTCCCTCCGCAGCACCTTTGTAAAATGCCTATTTGCACCACCCGTTGCAAAGGGGTTAAGGGATCTCAAGAACGTTAAAAATTATCCCTGCACTCGAAAAAACATCCTTTTTTAAAACAATGTAACTTAGCAATAAAACAAAACAATAATTAGAAATTTTTATTTCATGAGTATCCCATTCATGTACATTCCTTCTAAGAATTTCAGAGAATTTGAGTAAAAAAATTAAAAAGTTATAGAGAAATAAAAATTTGATAATTTTTCAAAAACATGAAAATATGTATTTTACACCGCGCAGGATTCTGAAGTACAAAATTGATTAAAATTTTCAAAGTTAATTTTATTTGATATATAAATGTTTCCTTTTGAACTTATACACACTTTTAAAGCATTTAGAGAAAAAATATATTTTTAAATGACAATTATGAAGAAAATTTTAAAATTTTATGAAAAAGTTCATTTGAAACACAAATAAAAAAAATTATCAAAATGTGTTTGAAAATTCTTCTATAAAATATAAAGAGACTTATTTTGAACATGTGTATAAAATTTCATATTGATATAAATAATTTTTAAAAATCCAGCGTGGAAACCCCAAAATTTTCATTTTGAGAAAAATGAAGTTTAAGAAAAAAATAGCAAAGAAGAAAACTGCATCCTAGTATGCATAAAAGAGCACCAGAAGCATAAACATTGCCCTCTGCACGCTTAGTTCAATTTCTTTGAGCATCTTAAGTTTTTTAGCTTTACGAGTTTCAAAGGAGGTTTTGGTAACTGGTCTCTTAGCCATTGACTTGCGCACTTTGTCAATATTTACACAATTCAAAATATTTGTTTTATTTATTTTTAAATTCAAAGCACGCATCATACCAATTATGTTTTTATTTCCATCATTATATTCCCATGCAGCTATAAATACAGCTTTTTTTGTGACATTAATTCCTGATCCAATCAATTTCAAATTAGTGAATTCAATGACTCATTAATATTTTAAGTTTTCCCCCCTAAACACCTTGTTGATAATTTCAAGTGTGATAAATTTTTAAAAACAGGTTTAATTGCTTCAGAAACTGCTTTTGTTTAGATGTTCTTGTGACGAAATTCATTCACTGTATTGTTGTGAACCGAAATCATTGTACTTACTCCAGCTATTTTTGCCTTTTGTGCAAAATGTTTCGGTTCAGCATCTGTACTGGATGTATGAGCCCACACAGTCCAAACAGCTTGCCTAATCTCATTCACATTTTGGGAATCGGCCCGAATAGCATTGCCATAAATTGCCGCCAATTTGCTTATAACTGCATCAGTTAAGTAATCTTTCCCACCGTTTTCATATCGGAAAGCTTTTTCCTCAATAAAGCTTTTAACTACAACAAGCGACTACCCATTCGCTTTTGGACATGTCCTATATACTCTATTTTTTCAATCAGAATACTATCCTCACATAGGTTTTTTTCGGCAATAAAGGAAAATTTCTTTGAGTCACCATCCCCTAAGTACGGCTGATATTTCAAACCATGTTTTTGTTCCAATCGAAAAAAATATTTTCTGCGTTCCGCCCATTTTCATTCCTCCAGCAGACCCTCTATGGTTTTTTATGCAAAAATTTCGTGTTTGGCTAAAAAAGAAATATATTTTCGCACAAACTTGAGCCCTTTATAGGAGTCGCATTCTTTGCAATAAGAGGACATGACTTCCATGTCCTCCTATAAGAGATGCATGCTCCCTGTTCTTCCAGTTCTCATCATCGCTAACTACAACAAAAAAAATTTACGGTGTCATCAATAATTTTTTCTTCAGCAGTCGCTATCTTCATCGATGCATTTGTTAGCGCTTCACTTACATCTGCTATCTTAGCATTTATGTTGTCGTAAGCTTTCTGAGACACTGGATTTAGCAAACACATAAGAGAACAAAATGTCTCGAGAGAAGACAATCCTTTGCTTATTTATCGCATAGCCAAAACAGATCGTATATTGATTCCAGGTATATTTTTTATACCAATCAATTCATAGGAATTAAATTTTTCTTCAATGCTACGTTTTCTGCATGTGAATAGAAATGTGGAAAACAATCCTACAGTGGACTTTTCACTCCTGTTTATTTTCCCATAGAACACAGAGCAACAAAGTAATTTTTCAATTTGGGAAAATAATACACATATGTCGATTAGTCTATAACAGGGATGGCAAACCTTCTAAATACATGTTTAATGAGTTAAAGATGTGTTGTCAAATATTTTTGACTTGTCATCATTGAGAAAATAATAAAACCAAATACTAAACAAAACTCAAAACTCTTTATTTACTGCGAAAAATCATTTTGAACTGTATAGTAGTATATATTTTAGTGTTATACGTGTAATTCAAATTAAAGTAACATTAGTGTGACTTTTGTCGTTGCACATTGAATGACAAAAATTTATATTAGTATTGTATATAGGACGCTACTTTTAGCAGAATTCATGCTAAATTGGAATCAGCAAAGCGGTTTGTAAGCAATTAATTCTTTTTGCTCTGGTTCACTTTTTTGACAAAAGGATTTGTGATTTGTTTCAAAAAGCTGAACGCACACCGTTTTGTAGCATTTGCTAATCGGGCCGAACTTCCTGGTACACCAAGTTGAAATTCTCTGCTACACTTACGATCTTACATTTTTTTTACTAAATTAGCTATGTTAAATAAAAGTTAAAAATCAGAGAAATAACACAAATAAACTTTAAAGTACAATTGTTTTAACGAAATTTACTATACTATATGAAAACAAACATTGCATCATTAGCAATTATAGTCCACGGCGTAGCTAAGTCTATACAATAACGAACATGTTTGACCCCTGCAACCGATCACTCACATTTGTTCTTAATACTTCGTAGTGAACGTTCTTATTTTGAGCTACAATGCTAACTGTTTTGGTTGATGGCGTGCCCAAAATATTGTCTCGCGTGCCACTGGTTCGCCATCCCTGGTCTATAACCTTAAAATCCAAGGCAAACATCATTTTCGGAAGCTTGCCAAATCTTGTGTGCACTTGGTAATTTTTTCGCAGATGAACTTGTGTGGAGCGAAATATTACCGTTTTCTGACACAGACTTATTCAGATATTTGTTTCCTTGAAATCCTTTCTTCTTCGGTCTCTTTCCAGATGATGTTTTTTTCAACGTATCATCCATATTCAAAAGCTTTCAATAACAAATGAAAAATAACGCAAATCCAAGAAATGTACATAAACAATTCCGCTTAGATAAAGCAAAGTTAAAAGTTGAGTTGCAATTATGCTACTTACTTACAAAATCAATTTGATATTACGCGTGGCTATTTTGCTAAAACTAATCCACGAAATATTAAAATGTTTAGTATGTGTATTGCCAACTGTCAAAAGTAGGCGGGGCAAATGCAAGTTTTTGTTTACGTTTTACCAGTTATTTCTCAATGACTTAGGAAGTGTTCATAGTATAAACACATTTTGGCACCAAAATGCTCAGAAACATTAAGGGTTTAACATATATGTTTTCAAACAATTGAAAAAATAAACTTTAAGTCCTGAGAGGCCTTAAGTACTTAAACTTTATTTCATATTTTCACCCCTATTATCAAGAATTTTGTGGTTCGAGACCATTTTGTATGTATATTTTGTTTTGTATTTAAATAAATGATCTCCTCGGAGGGTAGATTGGCAACTCAAAATCCTTTGGGAGAGCTCGGTTCTTCCAAAAAGTAAGTTAACTAGAGACAATGTAAGCAGCTGTCATAGTTTAAGAAGGGAATAATCATAAGGATGATGGAAGCCCACCAGTAGGCTCGGTTAGCAGCTCACCACCTAGATCCTTCTGATTTTTGTAGTGTTGGGACCTCATATTTCTGTCCGATCAAGCATATGTGGAATAACTTAGGATGGCAAGTTGAACAGCTTTCGAGTTTGTTGAGTTAGAGTCGCATTTACTGCAACTTTGGAACGAGATTTCGCAAGACATCATACGGGACTTGTATGCCTCAATGCCTGACTGCATCACACCATATCACGTACATTTATGCTAGAGATGGCCCAATAAGGTACTAAAATCTCCATATTCACTTGTAATCTTTTCTAATATAAGTGATCATTCTGCTTTGATTTCAAAATCACTTACTAACGTCAAGTGATACAATCCACAATAGGCAGATCGCTTCGTGAAGCTCTTAAATTATATTCTTAAATACGCCATAAATATATTCATTACTGGTGTTGTGAAAATAGCCCTGCTTTGAATGGCTCTGAGGTGGAGTGACGTCACGCCCCCACCCCTATGATGTAATGCCCTTTTTCGGGCACTCCGAACTTAGAGAGTGATGTCATTGCTCTACTGCTTTGCATTGTAAATAAAGCATTTTTATTGGACCTCTCTGGAACTCTTTTAAGAAACCAACAGCACCCAGCATCCGGTATAGATCCAGTCCACACACTTTTGAATTCGAACTTGAATATATGTTACACTCAACCGTAATAACTGGTATCAGAACCGTAGATCAAACTGGTAATGGTATCTTTACACAAACTTCACGGAGAGTTTTTGTTTGGTGAATTGAATTTATTAGACAAGTTTATCTTTTATACGATAAGAAGTAAAGAGATTTTTGAATTTTACGCGTCAGTTGTCAATTGCTTGAACATTTAAATAAATGGTTAATCGTTTGCGTTGATAAAAACAGCATACAATTTGTTCACAGTCCAAGGTTTATTTCTCTTTCACGATGTTTATATTCAATTGAAACTTTATAACGTGAACCTCCACGGAAATTAATAGATAAAAATTTACCAAAAGGATAGAGTAATTATTTTACATCTTTTTCATCTGTCCTTACTTATCCAGGACTATACTTTCTCGAAGAGGCCCAGAATACGGTAGCGAAGTCGAAACCACCCATCGATCACTGATATATGCTATGGAGGTAACGCAAAGAAGCGTGTAGCCTCCAATGTCTGCTTTAGTTTTCTGGAAATAATGACGCCTTGCAATATTTTAGAGGATCTTCAAATTTTGCAGCTTGACATAGCAGTATTGATTTAAAACGAGATAAGAAACAGAAAATCGTTTAATATAATGAATATTAGAAATTATTCTCGTCACCAGCTGAATCATATGTAGAAAATATAAAAATATTGAAGACCTCAGTACGTAATAATTATTTGGTTTAATTTAAGGTTTTCGACTAATTGCGACATTTTTTTAAGAAAATGGAGTTGAGATTGTTATGGAATTTTTAGATTTACTTAGAGTACATTTTAAGAAAAAAAGGCTAAAATATAAAGACAGAAAAATAAATTATTTCAACTAAAATGGAAAAAATGGATAAAAGTGGACAAAAAATTACATAAACGGTGCCAGATCTGAACAAATTTTAAATTAACAAATTCACAATTTTTATGCATTAACTTCCTATTCCATTTTGAAATGACCTTCATGATATGAGATGTTTCTATTTTTTATAAAATATTGACACTTTATCTTAGTTTTTATATGAAATTGCTTTAAAAAAAACAATGATTATATTCACGTAAAGAACTGTAAATTTTGTAATAAAACTGATTGATAAATCTGAAAGTTAAAACACTTCTACTGTTATACAGAACGTACACACAAAATTTCAGTAAAATATTTTTAAAAAAAATTGAATGATATCACTGTCTCCGCGTTTGAGCTTTTCGGGGAGGGATTTTAAAGTTTGACATATTATGTAAAGTTGGGGCATCTGATTTTACTAAAACACTCGTAGTTTTTGTTCAAGATGATGGAAAATAAAAAAACTTGGTTTTTTTATAAAGTTAATATTACATGGCCTACAAAATAAAATCATAAAAAAATTGCTAAGTTTTAAAAAAATTCATGATTTTAGGGTATTCGGATACCTTAAAAAAATAAAAACAGCTTTTTTTTTTAAAAAAAAAAAAGGGGGGCTATTAAAAACAACCATGCATCAAAAACCATCAATAACGTAAGACCAAGAATAAGAGAAAGAATCTTTAGAAAATGATTATGATATGTTTGCCCGAAAAAGGAATTTTCTATTCCCCCCCTCCTTCAGTTGTTCTTGAGAAACAAAATTTCAGTTTTCTCTTACTGTATTCTTCAACATTCTATTCTGAAACATTAAAAAATAGTTCAGACCGTAACATAATTGTATCTGTTGAATTTGAAATAAACTAACCTAAATATCTAATTTAAAGAAAGGGATTTTCTTTTTTAAAAAAAGGGGAGGGGGAGTAAAATTTTGTCCGAAAAGTGTTTCTACAAAATCAGGAAGTCGCGATTAATTTTAAGTACCACCAAAGAGCCGCCGTGTAGGACAGCGATGCACGTTAAAGCTGTCGAGAGCTGAAACGTCCTCCCGTTGGTGTGGTAGTTAGGAGAGGGGGATGCCAGCTCAGGTGTCGTCCACGTCACTTGACCATGGTTCAAAATTACGTGGTCCGTCCCCAAAAGCCCTCGTGTAGCTGAACAGTGCGACGTTAATATTCACTCACGCGATTAATTTCTGAATATAAAAAATGAATTAATACGAATACTTTTTAAATTTAAATTTAAATAAAAATTTATTTCGAAAAATCTAAAACTCTATTGGATTAAATCAAATTACGGAACATAACACGGAAGGATCATTTTAGTTTTATTGCTTCACTTAGTTTGATTTTTTTCCCATCCTATCAATTTTTCTTACTTCTAGGAAATTCCATTTAATTTATGAATATTGGAGGAAAACATTAGAAAATTACATATTTTAGGTCAGATAACGTTTAGTTAAATAATTTAAGTTACTCCTGTACATGCCATAATTATGAGCTTTGTCTTTTGAAATAATATTTCTATAATTTTTTAATAAATTGATAAACATTGTTTGAATCTTTCGATTTTATTACAACAAAAGGGAACACATAAGCACCATTGAAAATTTAATGGAACACACAAAACAAAAACATAAACCCAAAATGGAAAGAATGACATAATGTATTGCAGCTTTATTAGAACGTATTTCTGACTTATTTAAAATATTTTTTAAATGTTTTTGGCAAGTACTTTGAAATAACTTTATTATTCCATTAAAATAGAAAATGAGAAAAATAAAGCTTTCCCATTTCACTTTAAATATTTTAATATAAACAGGAAATATGAAGTAACCTTTATGAAGAAAAATTAGACCAGGAAAACTCCCAGGATATTTTCGTAAGAAACCTTATTTGATTTTATTAAATAATATTATCAGCTTTGAAATCTGATGAAACACGAGGAAAAAGATGAAATCATTTTTCTTTTTTTCTTTCTGATTTGCTCAATTTACATGGCGAAAAGAAACTCAATATTTTCTTAGAAATTTTCATAGTAAACATTAAGAAACCAAAAAAAGAAAAAAAGAAGAGAATTTTCTTTAATCTCTGTTTTGTTGTTACATTCAATGATTTTGTATTTTTTTTAATGCTGAAGTTTTCGAATAGCTCATTTGAATATCTTTTTTTCTCTTTCTTTTTATAGCTTGAGAAATTTTATACGGCAACAAGTTTTCATTTTTAGAAAGAGAAAATGCGCAAAAGAGAGAGTAAAAGAAAAAAATAAAATAAAATTCGTAATTAGGTAGCGCGTTTGCTTTTAATAGTTGTATATGCAAAAATTTCCTACCTTCTTGTGGACTACTAGTAAAAAAAATGTAAAAAAGGTATGGAATATTTTCTCTCACAATCGTTCGAAAAATATGTAATATTTTCACAGAAAATTTTGCATTTAATATTTTCCCCAAAATATAAATACAAAAACGTCTTACGGCTTTTAAAAATAGACTGATTATCCTTATTACTTGCTTAACATTTTTATTTTTAAGAGAAGCAAAAATTAACTTTTTTGCAGATTCCCTCTTTTTCCAATTTACGCAAAACACTCTTTCTCATTTGCTTTAATTTAAAATTTTCTATTATATATATTTAAATAAAATTAGTTTAAGAAATTCTAAGAAACTTTTAACACGTATTTTAAGAATTACAGCTATGTACGAAATGCTTATACATATTTTTATATACATCCCTGACTGCTTTCGAGTTAATTAAATGATTTAAATCATCAAATGCCTAAAAATATTTTGTAAATGGATTCTCATTTGTTTTATTCTCCCTAAAACAATCTAGTATAAAGGAAATAGAATGAAGTGTGAATCTTATTTTATATTACATAAAGCAATTACACCAGAACGAGATATACATATATACTAGGTTGTGACGTCCTACGCGCCTTTTCTTTAACAAGTCCTTTGGGTTCTTTGGGCCAGAATTAATGGCAACTCTTTTCCAATCAAATCCAAGAAACGAGAAGTGAAGAGATGCAAATAATATAGGATAAATATAGGATCTTAGAGTAAGCGGGATGGCAATGTAAAGGAATGTTAGATAATTGAGGTGCGTTGTGGCAGTTGATGATTATTGCAGTTCGTGGTTCAAGATTTAAGTCCTACGTGTCGTGGATAAACACACACATATAAGGGTTCAACTAGAAGTTAACCGTCAAGCTGCATACCATTGCAGATAAAGACAAGTAGCATTACAGAATAATATAAGGTAGGATTGATTAAACTTTATTAGAATTGAAGGTTAGGCTGTTCGATTATTGAGATTGGTCTTAATTAGATTAGATCATAATATAAATATATATATTGTGTGTTGCATATTGCGTCATCGTAGATTCTCTCATATTAATTATTGTAATTATATTTGTTAAAAGTTTAAGTTGAATATCTTAATAAAGTCATATTAAGATAATGTATGATCCGAGTTGTTTCGCTAACCCTACACCTCTAGCTCACGCTGATACTTCGAGGGATGTACTTCCAAGGGGAGGTACATCACAAGGTTTGCTCAAAAACTATCCAACCTTAAATTTTCTCGTTCATAGTGCGCATGCTTGGATTTTTCTTTTCGTTCCAGTGGACCAGTGGCTTCCTTCAGGCAGTCGTGTGAGGTGCTGTTTCATGCGTTTATCGGATTTTTTTTCTATGGAGAATTGAATGATTCGAGCAGAGGTACTACATCAAATTTTGTCGAAATCATGGTGATCTTTGCAGTGAAACAATACGTAAGGTTCAGCAAGTGCTTGAAAACGATGCTGTGGAGTCACACAAATTAATGAGTGTGACTTAAACAATACAAAAGAGACCGCACATCGGTGGAGAGTCACCAGCGTTCTGGGAGGCTACAAACCTCTCGAAATGTAATTGTTTTTGAAAAACGTTGAAAATATGGTAATGGAAGTTTATGGTTGGATCATACGAGAGACAGCTGAACAAGTTGAGATAAGTACAGATACAATTTTTTTTATCATGTTCAGAGTGGTAGCAAATTTTTTTCCCAAACTTCTGTCTTTGGAATAGAAAAAACTCCGTTTTGCAGTTGCGCAAAACTTAAAGGACACTATCAGCGCTGAGCCTGGCGATTTCTGGCTGTTAACGAAAACTAAAAGGCCATTGAAAGGATCCCGTTTCCAGAGTTGAGATTAGATAATGTAGATCGCGACGGGGGAGTTAACCCTCCGTTAGGCGAGCAAATCTCTCAGATGCATAATAAAAATAGTTTCGGTACAGTGTCCACACGATGGGTTGGAACACGCCTCTTCGTCTATCTGCCTTTCGTCACTCTCCTTAGGATTCATTGTGAAGGAGGAGAAAGATTTCTTCATATTTCAGGGAGCAGGGGCCATGAAATCTGATAGATGTAGCGTGGCCAACAACGACAGTTTATATGACTTTACACTATATTGTTAATTTTGATTTGTTTGTTTTTGTAAAATAGTGTAGTTTTCAGTTTTATACGAAAATAATTCGAAACAAGTATTTTGCAATTTCTGTTTGATGTATTTGCTGTGAGTTGAGATAGATCTGTAGGATGCCACGCGCCTAGCCGGTGACCGTATTTTATTCAATTCTCAATGTAGCTGAAATAAACTCTCAAAATAACTATATGGGAATTTAAAATCACCCAGATCCTCTCACATTCATATCTACAAAAACTAGGTCACGAACTTATGACAGAACACCTGCGAAGACAGTCTATGTATATCATTCACATGCCTCGTTCATTTTGACTCAGAATTGAAGAAATATCTGATATACAACGCCCCATTCAAGACGAAAAAACAAGAGAAACATCACCAGGAACTTGGAAAGGAAGGTACTGTTCCCATTTGTCTGGACATCAAAAAAATATTTTGTAATGCAATTTGTGAAAAGCACATGTCTCTTAAACATAGTAAGGTAATTGATGAAAACTGCAACAAGGCATCTTAAAATGTCAGCAGTGGTGTGTGTGTGTGACACGGTGGTTACTAACCATTATCTTTTTGATGTTCTTTCGTATAAACCTAATTACTGAGAGATTTTGTTTTAAATATTTTTTGATAAATATATTTTGATGTCAAATCCTCCTAATAAAATGATTAAATCATTTTCAAACGTAAGTATAAAGTTATGCATTTCAGAGACGTCACGCGCCTATGGATGGAACCTTTTGAAGCGCGCCTGGTGGAGGATTTAACATCATTCAAAATGATGCCTTTCCGAAGTGTTTTCGGAAGTGGAAGGAACGCTGGGCTAAGTATGCGAAAGCGCAAGAGGCCTACTTTGAATTTGATTAGGTTCCCAATCCCACAAAGTAACTAAATTATTTTTTTCTGGCCAAAAGTCACATACTTTTTGAACAGACCCCTTCCAGCCACTAACACTGTGCACTAGAAAAGACAGCAAATGAAATCTTCCTATTTTCTGCTAAAAGACAGACGAGCTTTAGCATGCACAATTTAGTTTTCAGTGCTACAGCTTCTGATGCAACAAGAGCTCTAATCAAGCGGGCATCAAACGGATGTCATTCTTTCCAGGTTAAATGTTCTGCCAGATTTGAAAGAAAAGGAGACAAATGGTGTCATGTGTAACAAATGACTGGATATTCCCAATGGGTAACAGAATTGGAGAATGAGCCCACTCGAACTCTTCAGGAATCGAGGAAGATTAGAACAACAGGAGAACCATGTGGTGTTGCATAGTCTGGAAGAAAGATAACACCACAAAAGCTTCGCAGATTGGCGGAAGACCATGCACCTCGACTTGACCAAAAAGTAACGATGGATATCCAAACTATCGGCTTTGGGAACAAGAGAAGGCCGTCGTGTCTGCTTCAGAGCATTGACATTATCAACATTTTCAGAATGAGCAATTTCATACCTCAACTGAAAAAAAAATGCTTTTTACTGTGGGCTGGTTGGTTTCACGAATTAGTATTCTGACTGAACGGTTTGTTCCCAATGAAAGAAAGTACACATTTGCTTCATTCTTCATTATTTTTGAAACCACAGCCCCCCACACCGGAGGTAATTAATTTAATGGTCAGTTGTTTTGTCATCATTGTCTGACGGCACGTAATAGTATCAATCATTGACAAGTAAATGGTTGAGGGTAGCATAGCTGAAATCGTCACATCCTCAAACATAGTTTAACTCAAAGCTAATTGTCTTTTAAGAGTTAATCTACAAGTTCTGGAACTGTATAATGATGATAAATATGATCTGAAAACGTCATCATTCTCATCGGGTGTTTCATACAAATATACTACTACCCTGGTTTTGAACACAGAACCAGGATTTATTTGGATCATAGGACTTCACTCACGGGATGATCATCGCTCAGCAATTGATTCCAATCAGTTTGTCTCCGCTGCAATTTCAAGGAAAGCCCTACAATAATTACAGTGGTGCTGTATACATCGAAAATTTGCCCTTACGCGTCCATGCCTTCCTACATACAAATCAAGTTCCTGATGCAGTGGGCATGACGTGGGTGTATTATAGTGTAAAGCCCCAATCACTAATAATCTCTTGCGCGTTAGTGATTGGAAAGTACATAGATTCTGTAATACGTAATTATTTAACGTTTGAATGACAATTACTCGATTATGGCAAATCTGAACAGCAAAAAGGAGAAACAAAACCACTATCCAATTCGACCATTATCTTACCACATTCAAAATGCCTATAGACGTTTGGAATAGTTCGCCTTTCTTACGTGAGACACATACTATTTACTCAAACAACAAATACCCGAATGTGATTTCTGAATGAGAAACGCAATGAATGAATCCTTTCTATACACATTCAAATACCACGGAATACTAATGATTTACATTTCAATGTATGTTGCATTTTTCATGCAAACTTATTGTTTATTGAATTCATTTTGGACGAATTTTAACCCGCTAACTGCCGAGGAATAGTCACGCAATTCAGACCCAGTGCCACCGTTTTTCCCACAGGCACGCGTTGCTACGCGGAGTTTTCGCGGGAAAAGAAAAGGCATCTTTTCCACCTAAAAATTAAGAAAAAAGAAAAGAAATGTATGTGAAATAATAAAATGAAAATAAAAATAATAATCTCTATACGTATACAATATAATGTAAAAAAATAAATTATAACTTTTTATGTGTTGTGTGATAAATTCTGATACATGGTCGAACACTTAAACAAGTATCACATTCAGTGCATTCGTACGAAAAATTAAAACGCTCCTATTACGGTAAGCAAAAATGACCGCAAATAAAAAAATAACAAAAAATAAAGTTGATCTATATATTTTATTGTTCCTTTCGAATTCCTTCAGCTCTTCTCCGAAATAAGTAAATTCCTTAGAAAAACACAGTCAATGTCATTTTATTGTATTCCAAAGCCGTGGGGCATTTTAAACAGAACAGCACAATACAAAAACCCTCCTTTGGAAGGACGAGTATACACACCCGTGGCACTAGTGGTTAAGAGCCGGCAGTGTATAAAGGGAAAAAATTGCTAATTTTTAGGACAATATTTCTTCATGCAATGTAGAAAAAGAATTCTTTCATTTAAAATGTGAAATAAAATCAGAAATAAAATGTTAACAAAATTTTGCTTCGGTAGACAGATAATTTTATTCACTTCGTACTATAAAGCAGTGGCCTCCAACCCCCTGCCTGTGGATCAAATACTACTGGTTCGCACAAGAGATACATTAAATTATATTTCCATTTTATTTACTGTGGTATATTTTCATGGGTTTGGGCTGCTTTTCTTCTGAAAATCACTTTATATTCCTTGTTAAATCACTTTATATTCATTGTTGGTGTAGCCATATGTTATTCTAAGTGAACACACGTATAAATACTATTAAAGTAAAATAATTAAATCGAAACAGTCTAAAATATAAACAGTCAACGTCCTCCCCCTCAGTGGGCCACGTTAAAATTATCCAATGTTGACCGGTCCGCGGCGATAAAGAGGCTGGAGAGCACTGCTATAAAACAAGAATATATAAAATGATATATTAAAGCAAGATATAATCTTGAACCTCGTTTGTGAGTGACGAAGAAGACCCCAGAGCTGGCACCTCTCTCTCTCCTTGAACCCACACGACATTCAGTGGTAGCTACACGGCGGGTCTCCAGTGTCACCAGGACTAAAACTCGTGTGTGACACTCTGACCATAACCGCGAGGTTACCATGGCTACTTTGCTTCGTCGGTGGAATTGATTTTTAATTGAAAACATGTATGGGTAATTTTTCAATTTTTTAAAAGTCTTCTTAGAACACGTCGCTATATTTTAGATTCAAAACAGAGAAAGTAAAGATTTTTTTCTTTGAAAATACTTAAGTTATAGGGTCAATAAAAAAACTCGTAATCACCTCTTTGTTCTAGACGCCTAGTTAAAAAACTTTTACTAGCTAGTAAACTAGTTACTGGCTAGCTATTTACTTGTCTCAAACTAGTTACTTTTAAATCTATATACACTGCCGGACAATTGCTAAGGACGGATAACACTATCATCCATAGCAACCACAAAATGAAAGGAAGCAAAATTTGGAATATTAGAATAAGTGCGGGATATTAGTAAGAAGAAGTATGAGTAAGCAAATTTTTTTTCCACGTCTGTTCATCACGTGATAGCGTTCATAAGAGCTTTAAAGGTTTTGACGCGTGTGGACAGTTGTTGTTTCAAGTCAAAGTTTTACAGGAAAGATTTAATAGACGAACTTAAAATTTTTGGCATGTCTTCCCGACATCACATAGATGATTTTAGGCGTGGCCGAATTATTGGAAAGATCGAAGAAGGGCGAAAAATAACAGATGTTGCCAGGGAGTTCGACATCGCTCACAGCGTTGTTTCACGGCTGTGGATTGATTGATTGAATATTAACGTCGCACTGTTCAGCTACACGAGGGCTTTCGGCGACGGACCACGTAATTTTGAACCATGGTCAAGTGACGTGGACGACACCTGAGCTGGCACCCCCCTCTCCTAACTACCACACCACACCAACGGGAGGACGTTTCAGCTCTCGACTCACGGCTGTGGAAGTCATTGAAAAACTACTGGAATGTGTAGTAGACGGCACGGGGGAGGTCGTGTTAGAAGTACGACGCCTGCAGAAGACAGATATATCGTCCTATCAGCAAAACGGAACAGACGCACCACAGCTCAGCAGGTGGCAAATCAGTTTCTTGTTGCCTCAGGAAAGCAGATCTCCCGAAAAACTGTTGCCAGACGTTTGAGGGGAAGAGGACTATACGCATGCAGACCTGTTGTGTGTGTCCCATTGACCAGACAGCACCGTACTGCCCGTTTGCAATGGTGTCGTGAGCATCACAATTGGACTGAACAGGACTGGGCATGCGTACTATTCTCAGATGAGAGTAGGTTCAGTCTGTCATCGGATTGTAGACGCCAACTGATCTGGCGCGAGAGTGGTACTGCTTATCGTCCAAAAAATATCCAGGAAAAGGACCGATATCCGATATGCAGTATCATGGTGTGGGCCGGCATCATAATCAATGGCCGCACGCGCCTACATGTGGTTGCAAATGGGACTATGACGGGCCAACGATACATTGATGAAGTTCTACTTCCTCATGTTCGTCTTTTCCGTGGTGCTGTCTGTGATAAATTTGTTTTTATGGACGACAACGCAACATGTCATCGAACACTCGCTGTTCAGGATTGTCTAGACAGCGAGGGTATTCAACGTCTCGTATGGTTAGCGCGTTCTCCAGATCTAACCCCCATTGAAAATGTGTGGTTGCTTTGGGGAGGCAAGTTGCTGGTCGAAACTATCCTCCGACAAACAAGAACACCCTCATCCGTGCACTCACAGAGGAATGGGATAAATTGCCTCAACAGCTGCTGGATAATGTTGTGCAAAGTATGGTACGACGTGTGGAATGTTGCATCGCACTCCACGTTGGACATATCCCGTAATGATACCTTTCTTTAAGGTGCCTGCTGACTTTTAGATGCATTGTTCCATTTCTCCGTACGCAGATCAAATGAACATTTTTTTTTCTTTCAGATGTTTCACAGCTTTTGTACTTTCCAGAACAATAAATATTCTTTATTCTAATATCTGAACAGTGTGGCAGCTATATTTTATCCTACTAGGCCTCATGTCTCGCTTAATGTTATGCTACATTGCAATTTGTGATCTGTCCTTAGCAATTGTCCAGCAGTGTATATATATATATAAACATTATATTATTTAAAGGCCTAAATCTCAGTAATACCAGCAATAATCGTCGAAGATAATGGACGATAAATCGTTAAAATACGCATATACTAGCAATTTATCATCCCGGTTTATCGAAAAAATAGCTAAACAAAGGAACGAATCAGTTTTAACTAAAAAGCATTTTGAAGCCCACTCTTTTTTAAAATGAATATATAATTTAAAGTCTTCAAAATTTTAAAAAGTGAATAATTACTCGTTGCAAACATTCAATTGCCGCTAAAAATACAAGATCATTTTTTACAAAAGCGGCAGTCACACAGGAGGAACATTTTTTGAGCGTGGTTTTTCTCCCTCTCCTATAAATTGTTGTTTAATTCACAATATGGGCATATCAAGTGGTACCAGGGTAAATGGGACGTGGCCAAGGTCATCAAGCAGACAGTCAATATGTGTCATCTAAGTGTGGAGTGACAATGTATAAGTTGTAACTCCAGACATCTCCAAATAATCCTGTTATTTGCTCGTCAAAACCGAAGGTGTTATTTCGATCCAAGGAGGAGGTTCAGAATCATAGCTGAAAAGACAATTCCAGCCAAAACATAGAACCATGTATATATTGAAGTGTAACAGAATGGTTTGAAACGAATTCGTTGCCTAAAAAGGAAATTCGTTTTATTTCTTTTTTAATTTGAATCTCGAACATCTTTCTAAGATCTTAATGCAACATTTTTAACTCATAGAGTAAGTTTAATAGATTAAAAATTAATTATCCTGATATCCAGATTAAAAAGTGATTAAACGATGTTAGCTTCAGTACAATATTTTTAAAGCGTTATTTTTTAAAGAGATTTCTATTGTATACTTTATCTTAATCTCTTTCTTTCTCTCACTCTTTCTTACATAAAATTTATATTTATCTTTTACCTAAACACTTACATCTGTAATCATGGGTACAATAGCTCAACAATTATTTTATAAAAATAAATATGTAGAGATGCTGTTGAACGTTTTACTATAGGTTTACGGAAAACGTAAGTCAGGAAGTTATCCAAGAATAACTGACCATTTCTTACAATATAATTAAAACGCCAAAGGTACCTTAAAGTAAAAGTACTGAAATCGTGGAACGCTTATAATGGCTACAAAATAAAATTAGTTTGAGACCATTATGCTTACTAATGAGAAAATTTTGATTCTGAAGAATCTACAGCGACACCCCCTTCTGCAAGTCGCAAACAACAAAGAGCATGAATAAAAAGCACTTAACGACTGGCCCAAATAGGGATTCCTATAGTCTCAGTCGTCTAAGGCATGTACGGCGTAGCTTCGGACCGGTAGGTTGGTGTTTCAAGTAAATGCACCTGCTAAGGTCAATAGCTTGTCGCCGAAGTGGTGACTCAGAAATTGAACACTAGATGGCAGCATAACCTAACGATACAGCTTAATTATGCATTCCTTCTATAGAGAGTCTAACATTCTCAATAAATTGAGACTAGTGACTCAAAACGGCAATGGCGCATGCATTAGCTAGGTACTGCCATCTCAAAAAGAGATTGCTCGCAATGTCGATGGAAAAACATTCCAACGACACTCAAATATACTATAGATGTATACAAGTTGCAGAAGCTGGTTGGGGAAAACAACCCTCTGTCAGTATCACGTAGAAAAACAAGCATAAAAATAACTTTCTTCTCGAGGAAGGGGATATGCAGTGGTGCCTCTTTCTGCAAGTCGCAAACACCAAAGGACAGGAATAAAAAGTCCTTTAACGACTGGCCCGAATAAGAATTCTTTCGTCCCAACCTTTTTATCGCCGCGGACCGATCAACATTTGTTAATTTTACCGCGGCCCACTGAGGGAGAAAACGTTGAATGTTTATATTTTAGACTGTCTTGATTTAATAATTTTAATTTAATTGTATTTAATCGTGACTTCAGAATTAAATATAGCTACACCAAAAAATGAATATAAAGTGACTTAACAAGGAATATAAAGTGATTTTCATAAAAAAGTATCCCAAACCCAAGAAAAATATACCACAGTAATTAAAAATGAAATAATTTAATGTTTTTGTGCGGACCGGTAGTACTTGATCCACGTACAGGGTGTTGGAGACCCCTGGTCTAAAGCCATGCATGGCGTAGCTGTGGACTGGTATGTCAGTGGATCAAATAAACACACTTGCAAGATCAACGGCCTGTCGCAGATAATCTTTTAATCAGCAGATTGACTATTAATACACATGGAATGTATATGAAGCTAAAGAGAAGAAAAACTGCGCAAAGAGAGACAAATATTTTCATCCTTCTTCCATCTTTGTGTCAAATATGAAGATGTCTCAGCTTCATTTTTGCAAAAGAAAACAACTGTAAAAGTTATCAAGACACATGTAATCAGTAATGAGTCCTCTTAGCATAAGCCTGTTCAAAAAAAAATTGAACTTAACTCCTACTCATAAGGCGAAGAATAACCAGTGGTTAGGGAATGCAATACCGGTATACGGGGATACCGAATACCGGTATTTTGAGCTATGTGTACAATTTTGCAATACCAATATTCGCAGACTTCAGTACCGGCTTTTCGGTATTTACTAGAATTTTTTTTTAAAATTGTTTCCATTATATGTTCAGGGATGAACAACCTAGCAAAACAGTAAACATTTTTGTTGTTATGTCTCCCTAACGTGCGAAATTAATTAGACTGTGAATATAAAGTTGCATCGTACAATCTAGATAAGTGATAAAATATGCGGATCATACACACAAAAAAGGAGGCGGGACAAAGCTACATCATTACAGCTCAAAGCGATACCGCACACACCCAGGATTTGTAGTCTGATATTCGTATCTGTGAAAACAAGGTTGTAGTTGTGAAGAAACAGAGTAAGATTTCGATATTTTTGGAATTGGGGAGTTTGTTATTTATATTGTTTTTGCATATAATACTTGCATTTATATATCCTCATAATTTTATCAATGAAACAAAAAAGAAGAAAAAAAGACTAACCAATTTAAATTTGTTCTATATATAGTTTATAGTAAATTTTCTGAAAATATTTTACCCACAAACCTTATGAACATTCAGAAGAATTCAATACAGTTATCGAAAATGATTATGACACTAATATCGATAGTGAAAAGGAATTGTCTCTTGAACAAACATTAGAATTCGCGATAACCAGAAATTGAACTCTAAAATAAAAATTTCACCTGTAGAATTATCACATACATCTTGAAGACTATGCAAATTACAGGAAACCACCAGAGGGCGCGGATAGTACGTCACAATGACGAGAGTGTAAGAAAGGAGTATTAAAGGAATGATGTCAAAGAAGTAAAATTGTTTACAAGCGCTTTAAAAGCCTTTCAGTGCAATAACCGCATTGTTATGGCACAAATGAAGCATTTGAATGGTTTTTTACGTGGTAGAATTATTGGACGACTGGAATGTGAACGTACCCAGCTGGAAGTATCCGAAGAACTTGGAATCGCCCAGAGTCTCATCTCCAGGCTTTGGGAACGATTCCAAGATGATGGTAATGTGAGTAGATGTTACAGCACAGGTTGCCCCCGAATTACAACGCCGAATGAGGACCGGTATTTAGCAGTTACTCCCAAAAGAAACAGACGGAGCAAAGCATTAGACCTGTCTCTTCAGCTACCGGTACGACAGTTTCAACACAGACCGTGTGCAGACGCTTAGGGCACATTGATCTATATGCTCGTAGGCCTGTCAGATGTGTTCCACTTACCGCAACTCATTATCGCCTACAATTAACCTGGAGTAGAGAGCTTGCGATGTGGACACCACAACAGTGGTCTTGTGTGATGTTTTCCGACGAGTCCAGGTTTAGTTTGCAGTCTGATTCTCGCCGGACTTTAATATCGAAAGCTCCAGGTACCCGTTACCACCAAGAGAACACCATTGAACGACACCGTTACGGTGGTGCAGGATGGCTCGTTTGGGGAGGAATTATTCTTGGTTCCAGAACTGACCTGCATGTTCAGAATGTAACGATGACAGACCACATCTATCGCGATGTCATTCTGGAACAACATGTACGTTTGTTTCGGGGCGCCATGGGTGCTGAATTTCTGTTTATGGATGACAAAGCCCGTCCTCACCGTGCAAATATTGTAGACGAATGCCTTCAATCGGTGGATATCACCCCTATGGATTGGTCAGCATACTCACCGGACTTGAATCCAATAGAGCATGTGTGGGATATGCTTGGCCGACGAATTACAGACCGTCAACCCCCTCCCAGCTGTCTACCGGAACTTCGGAGGGCATTGCTTGATGAGTGGTGTAATATTCCCCAAGATCAGATTGATAATTTGATACTCAGCATGCCTAGGCGTTGTAAGTCTTGTATTGCATCGTCTGGGAGACATACTCCGTATAAACCATCATACTAACCATGTTATACTGTTTTTTGTAAATAGGTTATCGCAATTTTTATTAATTATGTCAAACATATAGCAACTTTTTTGCTCTTTACCTTTTGTTTAATAAATAGAACTTTACAAATAAGTCAAATTTGTTTTGCTTCTGTCTCTTTCTTGGTCTGAAGTTCATTATCCTTAATTTATGGACATGAGTGTAAATAAAATGTTCCTTTACTTTTTTGTGATTCTTTATGTACTGTTATAATTTAAAAATTACAAATTATTGTTTTGGGATATTTCCACTCTCAAATAAAAATGGCAAATAAAACGAAGAAACAGCTATATTTTCTTTCACTTCCTAAAACTTCTACTATAAGTATTAAAACCGGTACAGCGGTATTAAGATTTAAATAATACCGAGTACCGGTATTGAACTTTTGGTCCGATATTGCAATCTCTACCTGTGGTGTTTGAAAAAAAATGTGCTGGGCAGCAAAGAACACAAAGATTAGCCCACCAGCGGTCCGAAATTATATCCATGCGAGGATTAACTATGGTCATTATTGGAGACGCGCCAAAAACGACATTCCAATTTGAGAAGTCGTAAGTGTTCTTAAAGGAAAGCAACGATTGAAATTCTTATAAAGGTAGTGGGTGCCTAGATAAATGACTAACCAAAGAGACTTTACTAGTGTCGGAAGTCAAAGAATGATCCATTTGAATCAATGGTGCATAATGTTGAATTGATACTCAAATTAAAACTTTAAAAAGATATAGTTTTGAATTTCATTACAAGGTTCTTTATAGCAGATACTTTGGCTTTCAAAACTATGTTATCTGATTTTGTTTATACCAAGTTTTTTTTACAATTCTAAATTAACTTGGCTATTTCGAAATCTATTAGCTAGTTGAAAGAGTCAGAAAAGATAAAATGCAAATGTAAATTCATATTAAAGCGAGTAATTGAAAAAATCAGATTTTTTTCATTAATAATTATTTCTAAATGAAAAAAAAAAATAGATATAATGTTTATACTCTTTTACCATGTTAAAAGTTACATAACTGAATTTATAAACAAAAAAATTATTAAATTTCCGGAGCTGTTCCGAAAATTGGCTTACTTTATTTTTTTTCAAAGTTAGCTTCTGAAATAAGGGAGGAAATTCCTCAGAAGAATTAAAATGAGTTAATAAAATAAAAGATAAATAAGTTTATTATTATTTCTAGTTTTTAAAAGCTTGAGTGAACTAAACTGATATAATTTAAAATGCTGATAAATAAATTAAAATGTTTAACAAGTGTGTCTCTCTCTCCTTTAAATTAATTCTTCATAAATGTCACAATGCACGTCTTTATTAAAAATAAAAACTATTCGATTTATTTAGTATTATCTTATTTAATGTTAGATACATTAAGGCATTGTTTTAAATTCTTTTTCTTCAGAGCGAAATTTTCGCGTCATAAAGGAAATCAGAAGACACCCCGCGCCTTTTACCAACAGTATAACGTACGACCGTAACACTACTCACATCAGACATCGTGTTTTTTCAGATATACAGATGCTTCCCTGGCCACCATTCTCTCCTGCTCACTCCCCAATTAAAGAATTTCGAGACACTATTGGACGCTTCTTACATGCCCTGCCACCACCACATTTAGAAGAATTGAGACAAATCTGAGAGCGGAGCAGAGTAGTTACTGATGAAGATACCACGAGGTTTTTCTGAATTAAAAGAAAAGGGATTTAAATTATTGAGTAATAATCTTGATATTGGCTTCGACGTTGCTTGGTGTGCCGTTTCCTCAGATAATTACATATATTTATCTAGAGTTTGGTGTAATAGTCTAACTGGAAAGATGATGTCATGTTCATGACGGGAACAAATATCATTATTTCATATGCCTATTTTGGCAATCCGTGCAATATTATCCACATAGAGGTTTGTCAACGAAAAAGGACCCCTATTTCTTGTAGAGCAGTAAGTATAGCTGGACAGTCAGAAATATAAGCAGGTATTAGCTATGTAGCTGAACAGCTATTGCAATTCCTATTTCTTTTACCACCCCTATCAATCTTCATTCGTTCATAATAACTTGCTATTAGCCTAGCAATGGTCTTTGTAATAAGGCGGTCTCAACTTATATTACAGAGTGGATGTTTTACAGGGATTGACTTCGTTCTCAGTTTGAAGTTTGCGATAGAATTTGCGTTGATAAGGAATTGACAAAGTTGTCATTATTGAGATTCCAAGCCTCTTTGGCCATTTTACCCACATTTTCATTGCCCATACTGTCAACATTTTCACGCAACCATTGTGGAATGCAGATTTCATTTAACTCATGTAATCTAAAAAGACGAGAGTAAATCCCCTCTGTAATCCATGAGGCTCCATTTAGAATTGCCTGGAGAGCCTTTGAGTCACAAAAATGACGAGACCTTTAACCTGTTCCAGATTAGGGAGAGTCGCATATAAATCAAGAGCCTCAATTATCGTCCGAAGTTCTCGAGTGAAGCAAGAGGCAATGGTAACTAGTTGGTGGTCATAAATATCCTCAAACCTCCATTCGAGAATGTTTCAACAGAAGAATTGTCTATATAGGCAAACATAAAATCATATATATATATATATATATATATATATATATATATATATATATATATGTTTTGGATACTTATCAATAGTCTTGAGCCTTTTTGACTTGATGTCTAACCTGTATAATTTATTTGTCAAAGATTTGTCAAGTTAATTGTAACAAATAAATCCATCAAAAGACATCCTGTATTCAAGATTATTTTGGAAAACAACACACACTATCTGTAAAAATCCGTATTCTCATTACTGGCAAAATCCCGGATCGTATCCGCTTTGGACCCGTTTGCACGACGACCCGGTATTTTGCCGGCTCGAAATGCAGGGGTGAATTTTATACCCGCTTCCGACCAGGTACTTAGGAGGTAAAATGCGGAGCGTTTGCTAATTCTCCCATGATGCATTGCACCAGACATTCAAGATGGCTGCTGTTGTAGAATACGTGCGTTGGTCAACTCAAGAAAGTAAACATCTGGGGAACCAAAGCATGAAGGAAAAAATGGATACAACTGTCCGGGATTCGGATGTTTACAAGTGCCCATTACCGATAAAAAATAATTCTCGATTTAGGTACAGGGAGAGAGAGAAGGATGTAAATAAATGCATATTTAGTATGCTCAGCATGTATGTTTCCAATATTTTAATAAGATGATACATATATTTTTAGGTATCCGACTACTTGCGACAACTTTTTTGAAAGAATGGAGATATGGGGATTTTTAGATTTATTTAGCGTATTTTAAGAAAAAAATTCTGAAGTTGAAAACAGAAAAAAAAAATTATAGCTATTAAAATGGGAAAAACTGGTGATAATGTACAAAATATTACTTAAACGGGCCTGCTCTGTACAAAAATTTTATGAACAAATTCTCAATTTTTCAATTTTGATGTGTTTCTTTGTTATTCATGTTTGAAGACCTTCAGGATAAGAGAGACTTTAATTTTTACAAAAAAACTAAAGCACTTTATCTTAGTGACTATATGAAATTGCTGAAAACAACAGTGATTATATTCACATAAAGGACTGTAAATTTTGAAATAAAACAGTGATTGATAATTCTGAAGATCTAAACACTTCCACTGTTATAAAAAACATACACAAAAAATTTCAGCAAATTTTTCTCAAAAGTTTTTGAGCAATCGCTGTCCCCGTTTGAGTTTTTCGAAAAAAAAACACATTTCGAGTAAAACGCATTTTAAAATTTGGCAACTTGTGTAAAGTTATGGCATCTGCTTTTACTAAAAGACGTGTAGTTTTTGTTCTAGCGAATGGAAAATAAAAACTCGGTATTTTTATTAAGCTAATAAGATTGCCTATAAAATAAAATCATAAAAAAAATTCTCAATTTTGAAAAAAATCGTAATTTTAGGGTAGTCGCATACCTTAAGACGGTTTTGGGGATTGATTTGAAATTATTACAATATAATTCTTATGGATGTAGACAATAAAAGTGCAATTTTTTTTTGTTATTTTTCTTGATTTATCTTATTGAGTGTTTCCATATAAGTAAAAAATTAGTAATATCTTGTAATTAAATAACTCTATAAAGATGTATTGAATTTTTTTACTGTAAAAATTGATTGAACCAATAGAATGAACTGTTTTATATAAACATTCCCTTAAATTCATGAAAAAGAAAAAAATTTCTTTTTCTAAAATCATCATTTTTGATCAACTTAATTTTTGTTATTCAAGCAAACCATGATTTACTGTACCAAAAGATATCCCTTTATACAGACATACCCACAAAATTATTTTATAAAAGTAGGCTAAATACTATTTTTTTCTCCTTGAAGGGTTAAATAATCCCACAATTTGAAAACACACTATGAACAAGTTCTTTGAAAACATTGCACATCAAAGAAAATATACTTTTTTACAAACAAAAATTAATTTAGCTTTTTAATTAAAGTTGGTTAATATTAAAACTTTTGTTTAACAATTAGGAATTCTGAGATGGAAATAAAATTGCTTTTAGCATCATTTAAAGGTTTTGTGTGTGGGTACCAGAAATAATCTTATAAAAAAACAATTATTTGGTATGTTTTATACACTGACTTTCTTTGTAATTATTACCGTTCAAAATGTTTGAATTTTCTTATAAATGCCTGTCTCCAACATTCAGAAATAAATTGGACGTTTTTGAATAAATTAAGAAACATGTTTAAAAAAATAGGCGTTTTTTTAATAAAATATTATTTTATTGTAGAACAAATTAAATTGTTTTAGTAAGAATTTCTCATGTACAGTTTTATTTTTAATAATCATACTCATATTAATATACATCATTTATTGACAACTAATTTTAACATTACATGAATGCACTATAAGTAAATAAAGGATTTCATGATCTGCTATATAAATCATATTCTCTGAAAGTAGCACTATACTATAAGGACTAATCGTGAATCTTTCTGCCAATATTCAATATGCATAATATCTTGTACAATTATTATATCTCAATTTTTATCTTATTGATAATATCTAATAAAATTATCTGGAAATCTTACGAATGCCTTTTTCAATTTATTTACAACAAAAAAGTATTAATTTTTAAAAATATTTACAAAAGAGTATTAAGTGTTATTAACCCAAACAAATAGAATGAAACAATAAAAAAAATCAAGGAAAATTATCTGCTAAATCAAAGATTTCATAGATAAAAAAGGTCAAATTTTATGCATAATTTCTAAAATGTTCACTTTAGGTTTATGACATGAAAACTTAAAGTTTTAAACACCTAATGATTAGGCATTTAATAGTAAACAAAAAATTTTAAAAACATTTTTTTCCTTCAAAGTTTCTGCGAATTTCATTTACTTTAATTTCAATACAATCAAAATTAATTTAATCAAATTAATGTTTTTTTTCTTTTTTGGATACAATACATTTACAAAAGTAAGAGATTTGAAAAAGTCTTCCCTTGTTTTCAAAGAAATTTAATGGCAAAAACTAGTATTTTAATACATTACTGATGGCAAATTAATTCCCAGTGAAATAAATCTGTCGAGAGTTTCCCGTTTAGGTGTGGTAGTTAACTCAGGTGTCGTCCACGTCACTTGACCATGGTAAAAGTTTTGAAACTTCTACACCACATAAAAGTTTTAATACCTAGATATCTTGGTTTCAAATTATTATATATTAAATTGCTTCAAAGCAATGAGCTCATAAAGTAAACAATGAAATTGCCTTTTTCTCTTAATTCATGTAACTGAAATTCTACAAGAAAAATTATTTCTACAGCTTTACAAAAAATATACATAGTAAAAATGCCTACAAAAAAGAAATTACATAAAAAGTTTTATCTTAAAATTTGTAGCTTTGGGAGAAGGGGAGATTTTATTCTCCTCAAAATAAAAAAAAACGTAGTAAATTATTTGTGTACAATAATTTTAACTTATTAAAGATAAGGGGGTGAGAGAAATCTTTAAATTCAAAGGACAAGTAATTAGGTTGTCTGTTCTTTAAAATTAATTAAATATACAAGAAAAACAGCCAACTGTGTGAAATATACCAGTAACTAGAAAGCAAAAACCTATAACATTTGTATATAGGTTATCTAAAAAACTGTTCATAGTATTTTTGAGAAATTTTTTATGGTGTGGGTACAGATTAAATCAAATATCACAAGAATTTTGAACAGTAACTTTCAGAATTTACATAAAACTAATTAGAATACTGAAATCATGCAACTTAAAGAAAGAAGTTGAATAAAAGAAACAAATACACGTATAAAATGGCAATGTATAACGTACAGTAACGCACACAGGAACTTTTGAAGGGGGGGGCGGGATTGAAAGTTCACCAATCTTGTATCATGTTCCTTTTGATTCTGTCGATTTTCGGGAACAAAAAATAGCAAAAAACTAATTATTGAATAAATAATTAGCATTAATTAATAAAATTAATCCTTAATAACAAATACTTAATTAAATTTTATGTACTATTGTGGCGTCTTACGCGTCTTTTCTTTAACAAATCCTTTGGGTTCTTTGGGCCAGAATTAATGGCAACTCTTTTCCAACCAAATCCAAGAAACAAGAAGTGAAGTGATGCAAATAATATAGGATAAATATAGGATCTTAGAGTAAGCGTGATGGCAATGTAAAGCATGAATGTTAGACAATTGACGTGCGTTGTGGCAGTTGATAATTATTGAAGTTCGTGGTTCAAGATTTAAGTTCTACGTGTCGTGGATAAACATATTGGTGTTCGACTAGAAGTTAAACGTCAAGCTACATACCATTGTAGATAAAGACAAGTTTATTACAGAATAATATAAGGTAGGATTGATTACTTATTGGTATATTTGAAGATTAGGCGGTTTGATTATTGAGATTGGTCTGAATTATATTGTGTGTTGCGTATTGCGTCATCGTAGATTCTCTCATATTAATTATTAATATTGTATTTGTTCAAACTTTAAGTTGAATATCTTAATAAAGTCATATTAAGATAATGTTTGATCCTAGTTCTTTCGTTAACCCTACACCTCTAGTTCACGCTGATACTTCGAGGGATGTACTTCCAAGGGGAGGTACATCACACTATATACTTAGAATTATAATCAATCGGGAAAAAAGTCAGAGAACATCGGAAAGAGGAAGGAGACACCGAGCAGTTCAGACGTGCGAGTCTGAGCTCCCTATTTTTATGAGAGAGCACGTAAAGTCCTTTGTAGCCCTTTTAAGGGCTTTTACATCAAGGGGGTTGCCTCGAATGCTACGATAGTTTTGACGACTGAATTCTTTAACGATTTTTAAGGAGAATGACTGAATCGAAAACGGAAATGGACTCAATCTCAGGAGCATCCTACAAATCGAGGTCTTCTATTTCCTCGCTCTTAGGAAACTCTACCCCAAGTTCTACCCTTTCAAATTGCGAAAGGCGTAGAAGAGGAATTGCGGCCATTGAAGCAGTGGACAGGAACATTGCTATCCATCAAAACATAATGCAAGATGACTCATCGTATAGCTCTCTAAAAGATGATCAAGCATTTGTGAAGAACGCTGACACGCTTAAGGAGATTAAGAAAAGGATGGTAAGTGAGCTTCGGACTATACCCCCATGCCTTGACCCAGACTGTACTGACCATACTATCATCTCAAAGGAAAATGAACCAACCCTAGATAACTCAAAACCCAATGATAAGAAGAAACCTAGAAAACGCAAAAATAAAAAACAAGATTCGGAGGGTTTTGCCTTTCCCACGAAATCCGCTAGACCTACCACCCCAACGCTAGTACCAGAACCCATTTCAACTCAAAATAACTTCGAAAATTTAATTCAGGAACCCGAACCAATAATCGACTCTAATCAAGAGAATACTTCTCCCATAATCAAGCTCCCTTACCCTATTACCCTGAAAACTGCTAAAAGCTACAGAGACCAATTAAAGGAAATTAGTGAAAACTTCCCAAATATCTCCATTAAAACAGCAAGGAGATTACATCAAGCTTTTTCCGAAAACGGAAGAAGAAAAAGGAAACCTTGCCAACTTTCTAGAACTAGATAAAAATTATCAATTCTACGTAACCCAGCCTAAGGCAAATAAACCACTTAAAGTAGTTTTAAAAGGTCTCCCGCGCGTTACTTTGCCGGAAGACATTCAAATTGATCTTGAAGCTCTTGGCTACACTATTATTAGTTGTAGTCAATTAATTTCCAAACGCACTAAACTTGAACTCCCTTTTTTCTTAGTTACGCTTCCCCGTAATGACAAAAGTTCCACCATTTTTGACCTCACCCACTTAGGATATTTACAACTCAGAGTAGAAGGCTACTCAATAAATGGAGTCACTCAATGTTACAAATGTAACAACTTCTTTCATACTGCAGCAAACTGCTTCATGAAACCTCGTTGCCTCAAATGTGGTAAAGAACACACCACTAAAGAATGTGACATAAATTCCCGACTAGAAAATCCTTATTGCATTAATTGTCTTCAATACGGGCACTCTGCCTGCTATACTAAATGCCCAAAATTCTCAAAACCCAGAAAAGGAGCCCCAATTCTAAATAGAAATAAACATAATGCAAATTTTAATAACAATAAAGTTGTTAAGGGCCTGTCCTTCGCCAACGTCCTTTCAGGAAATACCCCAGTCAGTAATCCCCCCCAAATTGAAATCAATTCCCAGGAAAGCCAAAGCACCTCCCAATCTCATAAAAATACGGAAACTAATGTAAATGAAACCCAAAATATCATGGACCTTTTCAAAATAATAGTTAACATCGTTAAACAGTTTCCAAAGCTAATTCAAATTCTCCCAGCACTCAAAGCAACTGAAGATATGAAAGAACAAACGTTTCTCATTTTAACAGCTATTATGGATCAATCAAACTAAATTAAATTTTTCTCTAAATCCAAATTTAATAATCTTATTCCAAATTCTCACATTTTTTCTTTTTAATGCCAACAATTTCAATTATCACAATCTGTTTTTTCATCTTAAATTCAATAGCATTATTTTTCCTTACTGGGTCAGACAATTTTAAAGTCCACAGTTCACAAACCAATAGCAATGTAACTGCTGAAATCGTAGCCACCATCCCATTGGTTCTTGCCTCCGAAGCCACACCTCCTACCCACCGAACAACGATCACATCGCAATTGAACTTCAGTACCAGATAAGAGGCAGAGTGAAGGGACCACTTCACAGCCCTCTCTTTGAAGTAAAAAAAGTAAAAAAAAAATCGGGAAAAAATCAAGGGCTTTGGGGGGGGGTGCCCGCCCCCCTTTTATGTGCGCCACTGATAATGTAACTATTTTTTGTAAAATATCTCAATAAGCCTTTTTCGTGTCCTGTAAAAATACAATAACCTTTGTATAACATTTTTTCATAATATAACTGTAAAATTACATATTAAATATTACAGCATATTATATTTATTTTTAAACCAACCTAATTTTCCTTACATTAATTTTTTAAAAATATATCTGCACATTGCATATACTTAAAACTACATCAAAATAAAGGGGGTGACTGGATACTTACACAGTAAAATTGACAAAGGGTTTTCTTTTCTTTTTTTTTGAATTTCCATTAATTACAAAATTCCTAAAATCATTTCCTCTAAAATATACAAAGCATATCTTCTGTTTTAATGGAAATATTTGATTTTTTTTTACACTGAATACACCAACACTTAATGCATACCTATTTCTAACAGTTACTGTACATATATAGTGTTAAATATGCTTCAATTCATCCGAGCTTAAACTTATTTGGAGAAAAGCATTGACATGTTATTTCGTTATCACTGATATGCAACTGAAGTATCTTTTTATATATTACATTAATACTTTAAAGAAAATGGAAGATGAAACGACATCAGAGAAAATATAATAAAGATCACTCATGATACTCATGTTTGAAAATATAATAAAGTTAGACTAAATAAATTAAAATCATTATTAATTCGATAAATTACCAAAGTTTATCATTAATAAATTAACCACAATTTGCACTAATTGTGAGCAAGTTTCTTTTACCAGCTAAATTTCCTGAAACTTCTGAGTTCCCCAAAAATTATGCATGTGCAAAATATTAAATTACTTAAAAGTTTCTCTAAGAAATGCTACATCAGTACTCATACCATTCCACACATTTTGGAACATGTATTAATTAAACTGCAGACTAATTTCGACAAGCAAAAAGACATAACAAATTAAAAAAACACACAATTATATCACTATTATTGATACTGTGCTCAAACGTGATCAAGGACAGCTTCTACTATTGGCTGTATATCGCAACATTTGGCAGTATTTTTATTTGATGAAATTGTTCGATATTATACAATACAAGCACCCCAAATATGTCCATTAAACATACGTTACACAAAAATATCAGTGATTTTGGATGATGAAGACACTTATTTTTGAAAAAAATTCTTGGAAATGACATTTTTTTACTGAATTCTTCATAAATACAGATTATTGTAAACAACTATGTCAAGTTATTCATTTAAGGGTAAATAGAGAGTAAAAAACGTTATAATAAAATTTCGAATATTTCCATTGCTTTTAAAAAGTAAACATCCTACAGTAAATGTCTATATGTAAAGTCCTATTTAGTTTCATGATCCTTATTACCGATACATATCATAGAATAGATCCAAGTACACTTCTTGGGTCAATATTTGTAACTAACTCAATGCGACGAATTTATTTAGGTCTTAAATTTATTAGCAGGATAATATATACATGAGCATTTAGACTTTAATACTTATGTAAAAAAATCCAGAATTTTCTTATGCTTAATACATTTCAGCTGGGGTTGCACAGATTTCTTTAACACACAATGTTGATATTTCAATAACAAGTGTAAAGTCTTTATATGAAATTTATCAAAATTATTGAATTTTACATTTTAATTGTGCAAATACCAATAAATGCATATTTGTTATACATAGTATAAAAAAAGGTACATTTGTGTGAGAAAAACTTATATCAGTCAAATTCTGGAAAACAGATGAGTTAAGAAATCCTCACGTAATAAATAGATACCACACAAATATTTAATAATTATTTTTTTTGTAAAAGAATTATGGATTTAAAAATGACTTTTTATTTTGATCATGTACAAGAAAACAGGAATTTAATATTCAATAAATGCAGACAATTTTATATTCTATTATACACACATTTTAATGCCATAATTTTTTATCACACTCAGAATGTAATTCTAGATAAATTATATCTTTTTACTAAAATAGTACTGCGAATACAGACTTTCAAAATGTTGCATGATTTATTATATATAATTTTACAAATGGTAATTTTCATTTGTAATGTTTGAAAGTGGTATAAATTATATATATACATACATACATATATATATATATATATATATATATATATTTGTGGGAAATTTCCACATGAACATTCTTTAGAGGGCGCTGGCAACGCAGCCATCAGCGAGTGAACGCGGGAAAGGGGATTCAGCGAGCGGACTCTAGACGCGGAGGTCGATGATCCGGGGCTGAAGAAAGAGCAAAGAGAACGGTGGCCGAGTAGGAACCCACCACCCGTTGTTCACAAGAGAGACGCGGAGGTCGATGATCCGGGGCTGAGAAAAAGCGAGCAACGAGAAAAGTGGCCGAGTAGGGACCCACCACCCGTTGTTCACGACAGAGACGCGTAGGTCACTCTCAACACTATCCTGAAGATTAAGTGTCAGCAATTGTACTGGAACTGTTGTTATAAGAGCCAGAGGTGTTTAATCGAATTGTAAATATTTTATTATATGTGTTAAACGTCTGTCGTAGTAAGTAGAACTGTGCATGTATTGTCCAACATTAAACGTTAGTTTAGCAAAAAACGAGTGTAATCATTGAATACCCCTAGAACTGTACCATAATTCCATATATATATATATATATATATATATATATATATATATATATATATATATAAATATATATATCATCAAAGTGCCTTTCCGGAATTCTAATTTATCAATATCTATATATAGAAATATTATTTTTAACTATATTTATCGCAATAATGTATTAGTTAGCGATAAAGGTAATATTTTTTTAAATCTTAAAAAAAATTTTAATCACTGTATTCAACATGGATACCCTGCTAACTTTCTTTGTAATTATATGATACAATTTGTATTACTGTAATTATTTACTGTTATTATGTTTTGTAATGTTTTTTAAATTTAGACAATATCTAATTTATCCTACAATTATTAAATAGATGGCGCCACATGCTTATTTTAAAAAAAATTTTAATATATATATTTTTTTGAGTTTCTTTTATATTTTACGCTAATTTTATATGATTTTTATTTTTATGATTTTTTAAAAGTATATATATATATTTCTTATTATCGTATATCGTATCGCATTAATCGTTTCTTGTATCGTATCGCAATTAACTTTATGCGGTTCTGCTCTCCTTATTTGGCGGGAATACGTTACTGCACTTTTGGCCATCGTTTTAACTCAGATTTAGTAGGTTATGTTTATGTTCCTATGCTATTTAGTTTAATGATATTTTAATATTTAAATTCTACATATATAACTCTTTCCTTTCCTCTTGGTACATAGTATGACAAATTACAGGTGAAGGTTGGAGCCGCAAAACTTGTTTAAACCTGCAATCCTGGTTCCTAAGGCCAGGAATTTGTCTTTATACTATGTGCCTCCTTCCTACTTTTAGTTATCTTAGGTATATAACTATATGTCTATTTTTATATTTTTGTTTATGTATTTGTGTATATGTATATATATGTATAAATTTGTTTATATGTGTATGTATATGTATATGATTATATATAGAAAAAATTCTTTTGTATTGGATTATTTATATATATATATATATATACACTCTGTCGCAAAAAAATATATGCACCCAGAAGAAATCAAGCTACAATCACGAAACTCGGCAAGAATGTAGTCTGGTAAGAGATATGCAAATGATTAAAATTTCGAAGCCAATGAGACAAGGCTAAGTGTGCTATGCGCATATTAGTTGCGCAACTGGGAGAGTTTAAAAGCATGAGTACGAGCGCCGTACGGCTATCCAAACGAATCTGATGACTTTGATAGACGATATTGAGACTTAGGATGCCTCTAAGACGTAACCGGCGGCAGTACGAGCAGCTGACGGACTTTGATAGGGACCGTATAATAGGCCTCAGAGAAGCAGGTTGGTCGAATAGACGTATCGGCCGCCACCTCGGTCGGAGCGATATGGTAGTTGCTCGGTGTTGGCAACAGTGGATCACAGAAGGTAGAATGTACCGTCGCGGAGGGTCAGGACGTCCCAGGAACACAAATGATCGCGAGGATCGTGCAATCAAAAGAGTGGCCACTTCGGCACCAACAACGTCGCTAGCATCGATTCAACGCCACTTACCTCCTTCCAGACATCCAGTGCCATCAAGAGAAACCATAAGGAGACGACTGACCGAAGTTGGCTTGAGGAGCCGACGTCCGCTAAGACGCTTACCACTGACCCCACATCATAGGCAGTGTCGACTGGATTTTTGCCGACCTCGGGCAACTTGGAGTGTGACAGACTGGAGACGTGTCATCTTCAGTGATGAATCCCGATTCAGTCTCAGTGCTGATGACCACCGCACACGTGTCTGGAGGCGCACCGGCCAGCGGTCCGATCCGGCATTTATTGTCGAACGGCATACAGCAATTTCACAAGGTGTGACAGTGTGGGGAGCAATTTCTTGGGACACACGATCATCTTTAGTGGTCCTTCAAGGCACTTTGACAGCTCGCAGATACGTGGACGATATTTTAACGCCGATTGTGCTACCCATGCTATCAAGTCGCTCAGGTGCCATTTATCAACAGGATAATGCTCGTCCACATACTGCGCGACTCTCCCAACAATGTCTTCAAGGATATGACGTCCTACCATGGCCTGCCAGGTCACCAGATCTTTCGCCAATAGAGCATGTCTGGGAAGGCAACTGCAGCCGTCCCGAGATACAGGAGAATTAACTGCGCAGATGCAAAGACTATGGCAGGATCTTCCACAGGGGGTCATAAGTGATCTAATTGAATCGATGCCACGCCGAATTTCGGCTTGTATAGCTGCCAGAGGTGGCTTTACTACTTACTGATTTTTAACCTTTTGCAAGCTGTAACCGCTTAATAAAATGATATTTTGTTCTGAATTTTTAATCATTTGTTTATTTTCATATACACTACATGCATACCAAATTTCGTGAATGTAGCTCAATTTCTTCTGGGTGCATATATTTTTTTGCGACAGAGTGTATATATATATATATATATATATATATATAAATGTAAGGATAATTAAATTAGATTAAAAATTAAATTCCCTATCTAGCACTTGATTCATCTTTCTCAGGTCTCATATTCAAGTATCAAACTAATCACCCATTTATTTCTTCCGAACATATGGCCTAGCCAATAAACATGTCTAATTCCAGAGATCGTTAGATTTAATAGTCAACATATGTCAGCATTAACTTGCAAGCACCATCTTCAAAGCAGCGATACTTATCATATGTTTTCAAGTGTTATCCACTTGAAACCACCACCATGGCGTGCTTTTTCCTCCTCTCTCGGTATCAGAACAGATGTACCAATGAAAGAATAAAGATCGTCTTTTGACTTTTCTAACTTTAATCTGATTCTGTCTTCAAATCATGACATATATATATATATATATATATATATATATATATATATATATATATATATATATATATATACTTGTTTTAATATGACATGTATGATTACATATCAGATTTTTGTGTTCTTATTTTAAATAATTAAATACAGAAATATCTCTTTTAACTACTCTGAAGATGTGTAAAACAAATAAAATTTTAACTAACTAAATATATTTTATCTTTTTATGTATGTTCTCTATATAATTTAATTTAAAATAAACAAAAATTTCCATTCCTGTAGACATCTATCCAAAGTCCGATTGGATTGTTCGGCCACTTATCCCATCAAGTTTTTCTTGCCAAATCGTAGGGTTTCTACTCCAAACACAACGCACAAAATCGCGCCAAACTGGCGATTTTTCAAAATTTATCTGACCAGTGGCCGATTCAATCTGCTTAGAAGTTTCTTATGTGAACACAAAACTAATAAAAAGGGAATTCGGTTGTGGTGGCGGCGGTTTCTAAATGGTTGATATTGAAAACACAAATGTCATTCTTATCCATGTTTACAAAACTCTTGAATTTTTACCGGGATATTAAAAAAAGATTTTTCCGCCAATCGACATCTTTCACTATAATCGAGCAACCACGTATAGTCAAATTTAAAATTTGAGCGGGTATAATGTAAACGTGCAAGAGCAAAAACAATAGTAAACAAAGAAATGTTTGGCGGGAAAAAACGAAAACATAATCGCATGCTCCCTTCATGATAATCGCTCTAAAAATTCTAGTTGTTTCCATGGTTACATTTTATAATCACGTGGATCTATCAACCAATCACCAGATTCTCATGTAAACGGGTTGAAAAAATATCCCAGTATAATCCCGGCTTTCATCCGCATTTCGAAATTGCTGGTATTTTGTGGGCTTGCATGTAAACGAGGCTAATGAGCTTCGAGCAATCGCGTCCGTGTCGGTCCTACAACCTACCAAGCGCACGATGTCCTCGATCTGTGTTACGAGTATCCTCTCTCTCACTTATTTTTCGCAGTTGTCTCTAACTATTTGTCGAGTTTCCTTACTATGGGATAAATCTCTTTGAGTTTGCATTCTCAGTGGCAATTTTGCTATAACATGAAACACAATTTGTTTATATACTCTCAGGAACATTGAAAATAACGACCCAAGAAGAAAGCATCGGATTGAAATGAAATTTAATACACATAATGACACAGATGAGAGATTCACTTGATCTCAAAAACAAGACAATTAAACGAATACAGGGTGTGCAAAGACACAAATACTGGGCAACTTCAATAGTGCGTTGGACCAAATCCAGCTGTAATACATACCGCAAAACTGTCCGGCATTGAGTTGATTAGACACCTTATGTTGTCCTGAGGCAGATGGGCCCACAAAACTTGAACAGCCAACTCTAAATCATGTACAGAATGACACAATGCCATCTGCCGTTTTAACTGATCCCTCTACAGGGGACAAATCGAGGGGGCGGGCTGGCCATGAAAGAAACTGAAAATGATGTAGGAAGTCTTGAGCAACTCTTGCTGTATGCGGACGAGCATTATCTTGCTGGAAAATTGTCCCTGGGAGAACATTTAGGAAAGGTCCTACATAGGGTTGAAGAATATCATCAACGTAACGTTGGCCGTTAAGGTTCCAGACATCACAATTAAAGTGGACCGGCTATCATAGGCTATGGCTCCCCAGACCATTACACCAGCTGTGCGGGCAGTGTGAAGTAGAACACTGTGGGGGGAATTGTACCGCTCACCAGGGCGCCTCCACACCCGTACACAGTTATCATCTGTCCCCAAAACAAACCGGGATTCATCACTAAAGACAACCTTTTGCCTTTCTGTGACATTCCACATTGATCTGGCTTGGCACCACTGTAGACGCAGTTGCCGATGTTCCGGTGTTAAAGGGTGTGCACTGAAAGGGCGCTTGGATTTAAGATTTGCTTCTGCAAGGTGTCTGAAAATTGTTTGTGGAACAATTGCTACGCTTACGTCTGCTCGTATCGTTGAACGAGTCACTGTGGGGTCCACAAGTGCTTGCCGCCCGATCCTTCGATCCTCTCTCCTCGTGATCTTCCTGGTTGCTCCAGACCCGGTTTTCCGCACGTGGGTACCTTCTCGTGTCCATTGCTCCCAACAATTTCTAACGGCACTCTCCGAATGATCCACCTGGCCAGCAACACGGCGCGTCCACCAGCCTGCAGTTTTCATCCCGATGATCAGGCCTCTCTCAAACTCGCTTAACTGTGAGAAATGTCTTATAGCACGTTTACCTGGCATGTTTTGCTTACCAAAGTCTTCCTACAATCGGCGTGTAATCGTCACGTTTATGAATCTTCGAAATTGCGCTGGCTTATATAGCACCCTCTTTCTGATTGTAGCGCCACTTCGGCGTGTATGAGCATGCGTATTGGCACAAAACTTGGATCATTTGCATATCACATTACGCTGTACTTATTTGCAAAGTTTAGCGATTGTACTTAGCTTCCTTCTTGGAACGCTATTTTCAATGTTCCTGAGTGTATATTAAACTCGGAACTTTTTGAAATTTTATTTAGAAAGTTAAATTAAAAAAATTATATCCAAATTTTTTTTCTTGGAAATATGTAGTTCATGACCTTCCAGAAAGTACAAAAATATAACTATAAAACTTTTTGTTTATTTTTTCGAAGACAAAATGTTCTTGCGAAGGGGTAAAAAATATTTTATGGGGAAAAGATTAAATCTCTCTCTATTTCTTTTCAATGAATAATTAATAAATTCATCGCTGAATTACTTTATATGGTGTGTATGCAAATTTTATATATTAAACGGAAAACACAAAATAAAGAGTTAATTACTGTCTATTAAAAATTGTATCATAACATTTTATACCTTTGAAACCTATTTACTCTTTGGCTTCTTTACATTGTTTTTATCCATATTGCACATTAATATTTCTTTTAAAAATCAACAACACCATCGTCGTTCAGCACAACGACAACAAGAAAATGCATTGCAATAATAATGAAACTTCAAGACGTATCAAATAAGATTGTGTTGCTCACAAAAAGAAAGTTCTTGGGAAAAATTTGAGTACATATAAAAAGTAAATATTTTATATAAAATATACATTATATATATAATTATATATCATATAAATAATTTATATATTAATTTATTATATTAATATATATATAAACGTAAAATTTTTAAATATTAATGGGAAACGTGTGAATGCATACAATATTGAGCATAATACCTAAATTGTTTTTTAAATTAAATATCGTAGATACAAGGTAAATTCAATTTTCCCAAGAGAAATTTTTTTTATATTTTTATTATGTAATTTCTTCTTTAAATTCATAATAATATATTTTAAGTTCTTTTATCTAAATTTCCAGTTTTTGATGAAAAATTATTATATTTTCATCAGTCTTTATTTATGAAATTTTTTATTAATATTAAGATGTTCAATGGTTTTATATATAAAATGTTTAAGAACTAGTTATGCATCAATTTCATTGCATTTTCTGCCATTTAAGAGGCTCATTTTTGTACAAATGCACCCCAAAAAATGAAAGCAAATTATTTTTGGAAAAGCGATTAAATTTTGAAATAAAAAATTAGAGTAGTTATTTTAAAAATGATACACAATTTTTAATATTGTACCAATTTATCAGAAATCTACAAAATCTATGAGACATAAATCGGAAGAAAAAAAACTCATGGATTGCTCTTATTTTAACCATTTCTGAAACTAGAGACGAAAGTACAATAAAGTTGCGATTCCACAAACCTCCTGCACATATTTTACTGCTCGGTTTCAGAAAATAAGTACAAATTCTTTTTTTTTAACTTCATGATTTTAATTGCTTGTGATTTATCAATGGCAAACAAAATCAAGCAACTTATGTGCATTAAATTTTGTTTGAAACTTGGTAAATATACCATTAAAATTCCTGAAATTCTTCCTATAGGTTTTGGTTATGAAGCTATAAAGCAAGCAATGTGTTTTTTTAATGGCTTTTGCGTTTTAATGGGGTTTGTGGTATATTTGAATATGACAAGCGTTTAAGGTGATCACAATAAACGAAAATAGACGAATAGATGCAAAATAGACGAAAATTTAGGAAAAATTAAAAAATAAATCATGCAACAAAATGGTTCCCTAACTATCCAAAAAATTGCAGACTATGCTGGAATATATTATAGAGTTTACAAAGAAATTTAGATAAATATTTTGAACATTGCTGCAAAGTTCATTTCAATATTCTTGACAAACGATCAAAATAAAGCACATGAACGCTTATTTTGAGTTCCATTTAAAAGATAAATAATCACGTCTAAGGTCATAACAGGGGGATTTAAGTCTATGATCCAGAAACAAAGCAACTTTTATCAAGTGGAAATTCTGAGCCCCCCCAAGGGGTTAAAAAAGTACGCATTAAGTACAGAGCGAAACAACATGTGTGATCAATATGTCTTTCGAGATCACGGGACTGTTTATGATAAGTTTGCTTTTATATTACAGTTATTTGATGTTCCCTATGATGTTTTGAGAGAAAATGTGCAAAAAAAAACGTCTTGAACAACGTTGGCACAATGGGAACGGTATTCCTCATCACGGTAATGTACTAGCCTAAAATGTCCTAAAGACAACATAGTTTTTTGCGACAATATAAGTTTTTCTTCCCGCTCTGTTCAGTGGTTCTAACTCCCAGCTCTTTGGCATTATTTCCAAAACTGAAAAAAATGCTAGAAAGACGAAGTTTAGCGCATTCGTCTGACATTCATCAAGATTTTAGGTGGTCCTTGGCAGTTGTCCAGAAAATGACTCAACATTGTTTTCAAGTAACGGAAGCTATGATAATCATATGATGTTGTTGTATCCATGACGGGACCAAATCAAACAGTACCATGGGCCCAAATGACTGTTCTGGCAATCTGTTCAATATTATCCACATGAGGAGGTTTGTTGACGAAAACAGAATCCTTATATCTTGTATGACATCAAGAATAGATGACAGTCAAAAATATGGGCAGGTGTATCTAAACAGTTATCACAATTCTTATAAGTTCTTCTACCATCCCTATCAATCTTCATTCCTCTGTGAGGACTTGTTTTTAGCCTTGCCATAGTCTTTGTTATAAGAAGAGGTCCTCACTTATATAACAGATTTGATGCTTTACGGGAATTGACATTTCTCTCAATTTGAAATTTGCAACAGGATTTGCGTCTAATAGGGTAATGTTGACAAACTTGTCATAATTAAGTTTTCTAGCTTCTTTCGCGAGTTTCTCTCTGCATTTTCATTGCCTGTAATGCCACCAGGGCAGGTAACCATTGGAGAAAACAGACTTTATTTAAGTCCTGTAATCTAAACAGGCCACATACTAAATCTCTTCGGTAATCCTTTGAATTTCATGGGAGGGTTGTTTTTGAGTCACAAAAAATGACGTGATGGTATCGGAATATATGTTCATAAAATTATTTTTTGATGGTGATGGCAGCCATAAAAGAAGGCATGTTCAATTTAAACTTGTTTCTCCCTGAATTCTAAGAATTTTCCAATACCTTCTCGTATTATAAATGTCATTGCCAAAAAGGGTTGGTTTATTGATTGTTAATGAACGTTGTATTCGGAAAATCACACAAAATTTCGGTTAAATGACACAAGGACACTCACACTCCATGGAGCTAACAACTTCCTATTTCCCTGTTCCCACAACGTAAACACTTAGTATTTTGACAGATTAAACGTGAATCAGCCATTTTATATGACATATTTAAAATAAAATTTAAAAAAAAACAGAATTGAGAAATGACATTTCAGGTACTTAATGAAGATCTGAAAGACTACTGCCGGCTACGAGTTCTTGCTCATGCATACTTGGTTAAGGTAGCGGCAAGCTAGATAAATAGCAAGCTCTTTTATCAGTCAATAACTTGTATCATAGGCGTAAGAAATTTATCACAATAATTGCCAACTGTATAAATTGGAATACAAATTTAGAGCCTACAGATTCCAATTTGATTATGCATGTTACAATGGACAAAAACGGATGTGTCCCTCAAAGCTTTATCAGATTATTCAATAATTAAATGCATAGTATGCTTGAAAATGTACAATATCCTAGCGTTGACAATGATAAATATATGTATTTAATGGTCTTTTGAAGATTTATTGCTAAAATGGATATTGTCAACGTACGAGTTTGCTTTTAATAGATTTACCTATATCTTCCTCAGTGCTATATTTTAATCTATACTTTAAATCATGATTTTTAAGCTAAGCATTTATTTGAGCTTCAGTTATTTCGAATATACTATAAATAAAAAAAAAATGTGTTTTTATTCCAAAATTAAAAGCAAATAAAAAATACAAAATAAATTTTATATTAAATTTTTCTTTTACCTTCGTGAATTTATGTGTGCAATTATGAAACAATTATAAAATAGACAAATAATGTGAGTTATGCTTTCTTCATGATAAATTTGTAAGCTCTCAAGCTAAAAAATGACGGTATAAAAATAATCTGTAAGCAACAAAAAAAAATAGACACGTTTAGCATTAAATGTGAATGTAAATAGTTGAACAACTCTTAAACAGTCGAGTCACTCCATTTTGTGTATCTTTCCAATCTTAGGGAATGTTTGGAAGAAAATGAAGAGCTATCCAATGAATGTAATTAGATTTTAAAAAGAAACTTTCTAACTTTAGGTCCTTTGGAAAAATTTATAAGATTTCTCTAATCCATCTCTCGAAAATCTCAGTTTCGGGATTCCTAAATCAACCTTTCAATTAGCCTATTCAAAAATTCACGATGTAATATAATACTTACACAAGGAACAACTTTAGAATATTAAAAAAGGCACTACATAATTTTCATATATGCCTACCATCATTCATACTCACCATCAATTTTGCGTTGAACTGTTCGGATATAATAGGGTTGCTATATAATATGTAGCACTCGCAGCGCACCGTGCTCTAAAAAATATGAAATACCCTCAATTATAAGTTATGCAATTTAGAATCAAAATGCATATTTTTTTTACGAATCACCTCAAGAAAACAAAAAAATTCCGGTCAATTTCTAATAGGTTTTCATCAATTTCCTGTTATATTTTTCAAGAAAAATGGACACGATAATCATTATTTAATCTTTTTTTATAGTTAAAATCAGAAGTCTGATTTTGTTAAATTTTCGAAACCATGTGAGCAACTTTGCCCCGAAACTGCTCTTTAAGTGTGTGGGAGAATTAAAAGCAGAACTAGAAACTTCCATTATAACTAATATTTATTTTACTCAAGCACAGTAATCAACAACTGATTAACCCCTTTAAGGTATCCGACTAACCTAAAATCATGATTTTTTTCAAAAATTGACAAATTTTGCTTATGATTTTATTTTATTGGTCACCTTATTAGCGCAGCGTTTCTCAAACTATGGGGCGCGAGAACATTGAAAAGTCGAAAACAAAAGATTATTTAAGAATATTAATAATTTATGGAAAGTAAATAAACAAAATACATTTTGACGTAATAAAAAGTAAAATACACATTCACACTGAAATAATACACTTATAAATATATCAGTACGGCACCAATATTTTATAATTAATTTAACAATACTAAGTTAAGAAGTAGATTAAACATTACCAGTAACCCCATGGAGGTTTGTCATACAAAAAATTATATCCAAAAATTAATATTTATCTTGATAGTTTATACGGTTTATAATTAATCCCTTAACTGCCGGTTACGCAACTCCTTCCCTAATGCCACCGGATCACGTAGGCGCGCGTACGTGATATTTTGGGAGGGGGGGAATCAAAGGAATAAAGAACCAAATCCTTTGAAATAAGTAAATCCTTCGAAAACACCGTTAAAGTCCATTGATTGCATTTCAAAGCTTTCGGAATAATTTTATGGATAGCAGTGCACAGAAAAGATCGTACTTCAGAAAGACGTATATATACGTCCGGTGCAATTATCGGTATGGTTGAGCGGGACGTTTATATATGTCGGTGGCACTTAAAATGTGGAATTCGTGTTTTAGCTTCAGGGTCAAAGTATAGTGTTATTGAATTCAATACATTGCTATTGTATGGAAGGGGGGGGCGATGAAAATTGTGATCGAATATTGGGGGTCGCAAATAGTGAAAGTTTGAAGAACACTGTAATTAACTTAATGAAAATACCAAGTTTTTTGTTTTTCAATCACTAGAACAAAAACGGCAAGTGTTTTAGTAAAAAAAGATGCCATAACTTTATACAAGATGTCAAACTTTAAAAGGCGCTTTACTCGAAATGTGCTTTTTCCGAAAAACTTAAATGGGGACAGCAATTGCTCAAAAAGTTTTGAAAGTAATTTGCTGAAATGTTTTATGTATGTTCTGTATAGCAGTAGAAGTGTTTTGACCTTCAGATTTATCAATTACTATTTTATTTCAAAATTTACAGTCCTTTATGTGAATATAATCCCTGTCTTTTTAAGCAATTTCATAAAATCACTAAGATAAAGTGCTCTAGTTTTTGTAAAAATTAAAATATCTCTTATCCAGAAGGTCATTTCAAACATTAATAATAAAGTAACACATCAAAATTGAAAATTTGAGAATTTTCTCATAAAATATTTGTACAGAGTTTATGTAATTTTCTGAACATTTTTACCAGTTTTTCCCATTTTTATAATAATAAATTTTTTTCTGCTTTCAACTTCAGAAATTTTTTCTTAAAATATACTAAATAAATTTTTAAAATTCACAAAAACATCCCCATATTTCCATTTTTTCAAAAAAAAGGTGTCGCAAGTAGTCGGATACCTTAAGTGAATGTCCTAGGAGTGATAAGGCAATAAACCTTAAGTGAACAAGCGCAAGTAACCAATTTAATAGAACCTAATCTATCGTGGACTACAAATCCACTAATTTGATACAGTGGCAAAGACCACTGTTAAACTTAAGCTGCGAAAATCAACTTCATTCCATTTCACCTTCGTGGCGACTGTAACAGCCTCTTTCTTCTTACAATTACAAAGCTCTGACTTGATAATGTTGAACTAATCTACACATCGGGATTTCTTCTTGAGAGGGATGGCTGTGAATTAAACGCGAATTCTAGCCCAAGAGGATTAGTGACAAAATCGCGTCAAGATAGAGGAATAAAAATAAAAATTTCAAACATTAATAATGCAAACCCATTTTCATCTAACATGAAATGGAAAAGAGAAATATTTAACTTTTTAATTTCAATGAAATATTCTTTTAACTCAATTCACAAAGAAATGTTTTTCTGATATTACAGAAGCAGAGCTTAGCTATTAAATGAATTACTTATTTTGAATATCAAAGTGTGCATTTCACGCTAAATTATATGATTACAGAACTCCACAAGGAAGAACTCCAATACATATACAAGGTGTGACAATTAAATTTTCGGACTGTGCAGGCTCCAACCGTTACGCTTGGTGTGTAAGAAGGGGAAAGGAATATAGTTGGTCCTCATCTTTATGGAGCTGGTGACACGTTATTCCATCACTCTATCTAGTTCAGTTTGTTTTACATCTTTGTTTGAGTAAGACGTTGTAGTGTGATCCTGATAAACTTAAAAATCGAGCTGCGCTTACATTTGAAACTCTTCGTGAAATAAAAGGAAACACTGGTGGACGTTGTGGTCGACTTGCGTCATCAAGAACTGATGAAAAATTAAAAAAAGAAATAATGAAATCGTGCGGAAAGACTGACGTTTGAGTGTTTGGATTGTGTCAGATGTAACAAACATCGACAGAGGGATAACAAAAAAAATTTTAGCCGATAATTTGAAGGAAAGTACGTATTGTTACGTAAACCTTAATCAAGACAGTGCTCCGGTGGACATTGCGCTCTCTCTGTAAAACAGTTGTCGGTGAACAAACGCATTACTGCGCTCGAGTATACACCGTACTCACAAGATCTCGCACCATACGATTCCTACCTGTTTCTTAATGGGTAAAATACATTAAAGGGAACATATTTTCAATCTGTAGATGAGGTGAAGTGAATAACAGCAAACTTACTGAAAATAGTGACCCTTAAATGAGTCACAGTAGTGCTTTGAACGGTTGAAAACTCATATGAAGCTATATATTGATAGGAAGGAGGAATATGTTGAAAGGGAGGTATTTCACGTTGCTTTCAATAAATATTTTCAAGACTAGTTCGGTTATTTAATTGCCACAGGAGTATTTAAGAATAATGTCACCAACATAAATATATTATAAATGTTTAAAATGCTTCATTTGCCACACAAAAAAAGTGATTTTACTCTAAAAATTAAAATACTGGGGAGAAAAAAAAACGAAACGAATGCTGCAATATTTATAAACATTGCAGAGAGTTTGTGGACTGCTTTGTGAAAAAAGAAGAATTCAACCATTTAACTAACTTCCTCATTTATGTTTATACTAATTGTGACGAATCTGTACGGAACTTTTCCACTAATCTTCTTAGGCGTCTTTTTGGAGAATATAAATTCTCGTTTATTTCCAATCAACTCCAAAAAGATGAACGGGATATTTAAATTAGATAAGGTATTTAAGTCGAGCGTTGCGAGATAGCAAGAGAGATGATGGAAGGCTATTGAGCTAGTAACTTTAAACGCAATACTAGAAGATTCTAGGAGATTAGTTTCGTGAAGACGTCGTGCTATGAGACGTACCAGAAAGCTGATATAAGCCAGCGGTAAATAAAATTTACGTACGCTTAAAATAAGCGTCAGTTTAAGCGACTTAGTTAAAGTTAATGAAAGTTAAGAATTCGAATACGCGTTTTTCTCGGATCTCCTATTTCGGTAGACCTTATTTGAGCTTGAGCTTAATTAATAATTAATTGCATTCTTAGTAATTTAATTTAATATAAAGGCAAATCCTTTTAAGCGACGTAACATAATATTATTATATGTTATCAGAGATTTTTTTGAGAAAATAATAATAATAAATAAATATTATTATTATTCAAAATGGCTCTTAGTGGTTCTTTGCCTCAAAATTATCTTGGTGTTCAAGGTGAGACTCAGGGGGGTCACCATATAATGAGTGAAATCCTGGAATATGATGGAAACCATTTAAGAAAAAGGTAATGCACATAATGAGTGGACTCAAAAATGCTCAGATCACTGTTTGAATCATAATAATAAATCTGTTATTGCCAGACTCAGCGATCGAAATACAAATATCTTGTATTATTTCTTTAAGCAGCAGTATTTAATAGTTTAAGCTTAGAAAAAGTTATATTTTAATACAGATCTTACCAAGGATTATTTACCTTTCAGTATTTGCAAGGAAAGGAAAAATCCCTTAGCCAAACCTCTTACTCAGCTTAGCTTATCTCTTAAATGCTGATTAAATCGTACAAATTAATCGTAAGTCAATTCCTTAACCTCTTTTTCAATAACTTCAGATGAGACATTACTGTACGTAATAGTGAAATAAATATTTATTAAATGTTAAATACTTAACAATAAAATAAATTATAGTTTAAAAAACTAAAAAGCGCGCTTTTATAGTGAATCGAACTAAAAAGTAAAAAAAAAAAAAATTCTTAATATAAGAATAAAATGATTAAGAAGAAAACTAATGTAATTCGGATAAATCGTGGTGGTGCTGTATATTAATTGTTTTATTTTCTTACTAGTTCTATTCCGAAATGCTGAGTTAGTGTAAAATTGTAGTATAAAGCAACCCACGCTTTTACCCCCAATGACATTAATTTTCTCGTTAATCATTTTATTCTTATACTAAGAGTTTTTTTTTTTACTTTTTAGTTCGATTCAATATAAAAGCGTGTTTTTTAGTTTTTTTTAAAAAAAAACTAATTTATTTTTCATTTTTTAGTTCGATTTACAATAAAAGCCTAGTTTTTAGTTTTTAAAACTATCATTTATTCTTTGTTGAATTTATCCTTGAGTTTGATATTTAGAGCCGGAATTACGTGGCTTCTAGAATTTGTCTTGCTCTTCAAAGGATATTAATTAACGAGTCTGAAGGGTATTTATTCTCTCCGCTTACGGGGCCTCGGATGAGTCCCATATTGTTATATTTCAAAGATTCCGTCTCTATAGACAGGTTTAACTAATATAAGTGTGTTAAGAAGAAATATTAAATGTCAATCGTATTATCACATTTTAAACGTATTGCTATAATGTTAATTCGTATCATCCTCATCACTTCTAAACATATTGCTTTATCAAAATAAAAAAATATATTTAGCAGTTAGAGCATTAATTTATTACCTTTTAAACGTATTGCTATAATGTAGATTCGTATCATCACTTCAAAACTTTATAAAAGTAGAAAATATTTAGCAGTTATAAATTATTTTTATTCATGTGCGTGCGGTTTTAAGGTTGCACCTTAATCTTTTTGTCGCTAAATCTGGAATTAGTCGCCAAATCTTGAAATGACATGTATGGTATTAGTCACCAAATATGAAAATGGTTTATGCAATTAGTCGCCAAATCCAGAAATCCTTATATTCCTTAATTATTAGGATCCTGATCAGGACAACAAAAAAAATTATGAAATTATTGTATTGTCATCGGTCCTTGACAAGTGAGCGAGAATTTGCATTAATCTGACCTATTGTTGTTGTTGCTCATGCTACCTGTCTGACATAGTCAGATAGAGGCCCACGAAATTCATCGTGGCAATGGGCTAGATGTACGCCTGTCGTTGGTCTTAGCCTTGAGCACCATGCAGGTGACAGTATGATTTAGCTCGGTGAAATTCCCGAGGGGACGATAGAACATTACGATGGATGGCGCCACCATCTATCTCCACCTCCACAATTTAGACATGGAACTGAAATGGAGGGAAATTTTCTCCAGTTCCCTGCACTCGTGATTCGGCCCACAAGACTTTGGACCCACTGATTTAACGAGCACGTACTCCGTGTGTACTTGGAGGGTATTTGGCGGTACAGGCATCGAGCCCAGGCCTTCCGGTCCAGAGTCCGGTGCTCTAACCACTAGGCTACCCACAGCCTTAATCTGACCCTTTTAAGTGGTTAAAAATCAAGTTCAAAGATTCCATTACATACAAGTGAAACTTATAAAAGCGTGTTAAATCCGTTTATATATCTAACGGGATTACATTTATATGTACATATAAAAACAGTTCAAAAAATCAAATAAAGCAACTATTTTATCCCACAAACAATTATAAATACGAGATTGAGGCGCTCCGTACGTATAATTTCAAAGCAAATTGAATAAAACTATAAATATCTTTTTTGAAAAGCTATTTATTTAAAGAATTTTCTTTCTGAATGCGTTTCACTCAAATAATAAGGTCATTTTTACATTTTTTGTAATAAAATATAAGTATAAATATAAAAAAGTATCCATTTATAATCATTTTTATAATGATTAGTAGATTAAAAGGTTACTAAAGATGTTTCACTATTTCTGCGATTTTATTCTAGACAATTATCACTCTTATTTCATTTCTCTTTTACAATAAATAAATAGCCTATTACGATCAATATATAAAACGACGTATTTCTTAATTATTGCATAATTTACATAAAAAAATCTCCGTAAAAATAACGATTTTTTTTATTTATTCTGCAGATTTCAAACGTAATACGTTTATAATAATGAAAAATGCTTCTTAAATGATGGAAAAGAATTGTGTCCTTATTTTTATTTTTTAATAGCTGCTGCTATTATCATCGTAATTAAAATGTATTTTTTTTAGTTTTATGCAGTTATAGATTTCTCTCTCTCTCTCTCCACATGCTTTTCATTTGCTGATTTAAGTAAAATTGGGTACAAAATTACATGTATTTTTGAATTGAAAAATTATTCTAATGAGTATTTGTATGCTTTCCTTTCTAAAGTTTACTCTTCATTTCTAACTTACTGTTTTTCTTTTATTGTTTTTGCTTTCTTTTTAATTATAAGGAAATATATCTTGCTTTCCCTCACACACACAGCTGATTATGCTCATGAATTACTGAAGCAAAGTTTGTCGAAAGCAAATATGAGAGATTTAGCTATAAACTTCAAAAATGCTTATTTTTATTTTTCGTTCAGGGCTGTCATGACTCTTAACAGATATCCGTGCACTCGAAGAAAACATCCATCTTCAAACCAATGTAACTTAGCAATAAAACAAAACAATAATTTGAAATTTTTACCACATGATAATCATATATATTTTATTTATTTCTCAAATTTTCGGAGAATTTGAGAAAAAATTTAAAAGCTATAAAAAATAAAAATTGGACAATTTTTCAAAAATATGAAAATCAGTGTTTTACACTACGCAGGATTCTAAAGTATAAAATTGATCAAAATTTGCAAAATTAATTTTACTTGGTATAAAAATGGGTTTTTTTGAAGTTATACTAACTTCTAAGAAATTTAGAGAAAAAAAATTTTTAAGGTATCCGACTACCCTAAAACCATGATTTGTTTCAAAAATTGGCAAATTTTTTATGACTTTATTTTATAGACCATTTTTTTAACTTAATAACAATACGAAGTACTTTATTTTCCCTCCACTAGAACAAAAACTACAAGCGTTTTAGTAAAAGCAAATGCCACAACTTTACGCAAGATGTCAAACTTTAAAATGCGTTTTACTCGAAATGTGTTTTTTTCGAAAAACTCAAACGGGGACCGCGATTGCTCAAAAAGTTTTGAAAATAATTAGCTGAAATTTTTTGTTTATGTTCTGCATAACAGTAGAAGTGTTTTGATCTTCAGATTTATCAATAACTGTTTTATTTCAAAATTTGCAGTTCTTTATGTGAATATAGTCAATATTTTTTTAAGCAATTTCGTATAATGACTTAGATAAAGTGCTCTAGTTTTTGTAAAAAATAAAATATCTCTTATCGTGAAGGTCACTTCAAACAGGAATAACAAAGTAACACATCAAAATTGAAAAATTGAGAATTTGTTCATAAAATCTTTGTACAGAGCGGGCCCCGTTTATGTAATTTTTTGTACATTTTCACTAGTTTTTTCCCATTTTAATAATAATATTTTTTTTTCTTTTACCAATTTTAGGATTTTTTCCTTAAAATATACTAAATAAATATAAAAATCACAAAAAAATCTCCTTTTTTTCAAAAAAAAGTTGTCGCAAGTAGTCGGATACCTTAAATACAATTACAATATATATGAAAATTTAAAAATTTTAAGAAAAAAATGAATTAAAATTGAAATAAAAAAATTCTATTAAATTCTTTTTGAATTGATGTATGAAGTTATGAAGAGCCTTATTTGCAACACGTGTATAAAATTTCAAGTTGGTATCAGAAACCGTTTCTGAGAAATCCTGCGCGTAAGCTAAAATTTTTGTTTTGCAAAAGAAGATCAGAAAGAGATAGCTTAAGTTTCACTACTTATTTCTCAATAACTTCGGGAGTTTTCACAGTATCAACACAATGTTAGTACCAAAATGCTCGGAAATATTCAGGCCTTAAGGTATATATTTTTTTTCTTCAAAAAATAGAAACATTTGCAATTTAAGAGTCCTGAGAGCTCTTATTTCCATTAATACCGTACACTGAAGTTACTTTACCTTAATATTATTAAGTAATCATGAGACTTTCACAAGATTCTTTATAGATAATAAGGACTATAATTAAACTCTCAAAATCATAACCAAAGACAAAACGATCTTATCTTGCATGTTAAGGTGACTACGTTTGAAATCGTAATTTTGAACAAAGCATGTAGTGTAAAATGTGGCGTATAGCGTGCACTCACACTTTCAAACCGCAATTTTTAATTTTTAGGTATATATAACGTGTATCCCTTTTTCATAAAGAAGCCTGAAATGTACGGGCGCAATGTTTTTATATTTTGAAGTAATTTAATCCAAGCTTTAGTAAAAAATAGTGTACTTCTAGAACTATAGCCCTTTAAGTTCGTAAGGAATGTCATTTCTTTCAAAGAAACAGTATTCCGATGTATGTAGAAGTATAAATTTTTTTCTCTATAACTTTTTTTATTTTTAAATCTCTCATTTTTATACCCCGCGTATAATGCGTATCCGTAAATTTTGATCTTATTTTTTCAGTTAAAAGAGCTCGTGATATGTTGGATTTTACTGTACATGAATAGTTTTCTTAAAGTTCAGTCTTCGTTGAATTTGATCATACATACAAAATTCTAAAAACATTACAAGAAAAATTATTTAAATGTAATTCTTTTGGCAAAAAAGGACTTATTTTAAAAAAAACTATTTTATGAAAAAAAAACAATATTTTGCATGTATATAGATAGGACTCCTATATCAGCGCTGAACTAACAAATTTCACATGCAATTTAGAAGTGGATTTATAGATATTTTTGTGTATCGCGCGCGCGCGGGTAAGACATGTGTTAACAAAATATCACCCTTTATTGATTCAACGGATCGTAACTCTGAAAATAATCTCAATTTCTCAAAAGTCGTAGTTCAATAGTTGTATTGCAGTTTTAATTATATATAGAGAGAGACATAATATTCTTATTATAATAGCATTTTTAATAATACAAGTCATTCTTTCTTCTTTTTTTTGCCAAAAGAATGTATTTAAACCATCTTTTTCTTGTAATCACATTATTAATACCATAATTCAAGTGATATTAAGTATCAAAAATTATTTATTTGTATGCTTTACCAAAATCATGATTCAGAACAGCCAGTGAAGTCACTTTAAATGCACCTAAATTTGCAATTTTAGAATTAAACAAATTTTACAATTCAATTATAACAGATAAAAAAAACTACCTAACATCCAAAATATTTGAATATAATTTCAATATTATTAGATTATTTGTATAAATTGCAAATAAATTATGAGCAATTCAACTCTATTTGTAACCCCCTCTATCTCTTTCACCAACACATGCTTGTTTTGTGTTTTAGTGAATCCAACACTTCTTCTAAAATACAGCGTGAGATCCCATAAACTGGAAATGTATCTAGTTAATTGAAAACATAAATTTTGCCATTCCGCACGAAGTAAGTGACGCGAGATTGAATTTCCCCCAGTCGATAGCGCTTCACTTCCGAACTCTCCCCGAGAAGCGTAATCACTTAAATTGCACAAACGTTCCAATTTAGAAGTGTGTATGCTTGCACCATGAATATTTATGTTCGATTTTAAACAGCAGGATTAACATCAGCTAGAATCAAAACTCCTGCATATGGTGTGAAATGATTCAGAGAATATTTGCTTTCTAGGGAAATGGCAAGACATTTCTCAATCGTTTGATACACTCTGTATCGAGCGGATAATGATCGTTATGCAAAATCGAACAACAGATTGTGTGCTTTCTAGTAAACGGGGATTAAAAAAAAGAGAAAATAAATTGCATTAGTGTTTTCGCAACATAAAATAAAGATTCCTATAACTGAAATAAAAATGTACACTACTGGCCTTTAAAATTGCAACACCGTGAAAGATGGGTCATGCAAATGTGGAACTAGCATGAAAGGAGGATGCTGGGATATGTTAATAGTTAGCACGACGCAGAAAGAAGAAACATCATCTCAAACTTTGTATAAAAGGAGAGTTAGTGGATTTGAAACCACATTTGAATATTGATAGTTTGAAGAAAGTGGGGTTATGACTCGCAAAGAAGGAGAAAAACATATCAGTACATATGAGAAATCAGAAATGGCAGGATCGTTGCCTTCGAAAGTGCGGTTTATCTTTCGACAATATTACTATTGACATTCCTCGGGATCTAACGACTTTTATGCGAATATGGAATCGATGGGTGAAGGTGTTTCATACTGAACAGCATACAGAGTCTCAGCGACCCTTACCGAGAGAGGTCAATTACGTTGTTTAGTCAGCCTTGCAAAGATTGCTACGCCACTTCACGAATTTTGAGTCGTGAAGTTTCCGAACGGATAATATGAGGACTTGTCTGCAAGGCTTACCTTGACACATGGGATGTTGGCAGTTGCCCTAGCCAGCATATTTTGCAGATGTCACATCAATTGAAAAAATTTGGACTTTAACGATGTTTAGAGACAATGATCGTCACCGTTTTCCAGGCAATATGATTTTTGAAGTATGGCGTGGACTGAAACCACAATGGAATGACTTCCCGTATAAATATCCTTCCAGTCCAGTTCAACTTGTTGCCTTAAGAGGCTTAATTCGTTTTATTTGCCAGAGGTCCACGGAGGTATGTACTAATTTCGCACGTTACTTACCACTAAATTTTATCATATTTTCTTCCTACTAAGTTGTATGCGTACAATAAGAAATTATTTTTTATTTGCCTTTTTTTCTATTGAAGTTTTAGTGCTGTACACTGAACATATTCAAAACAAAATACTCGTATTTATATCGATAATATGTATATATATATATATATATATAAATATATATATAAATTTCCAATTTATTTATATTTTAAATCATACATTGTATAATGAATGATCGTATTTTACCGCACAAAATTTTAATGGTTGTTCATTGTAGTTAAAGCAGTTTGAATTCAGTATTAATATGAAAAGACTGTTATGAAACACATTATGATATAGTTTTTGGATATGTTAGTTATCTTGTCTTTTTTTAGAAATATATTATTGAAATATCTTTTAAGTATTTGTGTTGCTTTTCTTCGATAAAATATTCAAGAATAACTAATTATTTTTCACTGGGAACTTGTAGAAGTTTAAATTTAGTGATAATTACTTTTTACATTGTTTTATTTGAGATTTTTAAAGGTTACCTGCATAGTTTATAAAAAAAAATATACCAGCTCGTTTTTTCGTAACAAAAGAAAAATTTCTTGGCAACAATGCTTGATAATTTCAGAATAAAAAAACTGCCATATATTTAGCATATTATAATTATAGTTATTTATATAATCAAAATGTATGAAAAAAACTTTTATTCTTAAAATGCTGGTATTTTTAAAGGTACGAAAATAAATGTGATCATCTAACATGCTGAAGCAGAATAATTATGAAAAGGCTTAATTTCTTCAATCACAGATGACAATTTTCAAATCTAGTTTATTTCAATTAATTCATCCAAAGCATGTTGTATATGTACAATATATAAGAATGATTTCAACATCAATTTTAAACAAACTTTGTAAATTTTGAAATCAAATGCAAAATGTACGCAATTTTAGGTTTTAAAAGACATTTTGATAATATTCTTTTAGCATGAATTGTTAATATCACAACTGAAATTTTTTAAAAAAAGTTCACTTAAATACACTCATGGACAAAAAATATAGCGCACCAAGAAATAATTGCAGAATCGTTACGAAACTTGGCATGAAGGTACATGTCGGGGAGAATATGTAAATGATTAGAAATGCAGCTTGATTGCACATTACGTGTAGCCGGTAGAGAGCGTTTAACGTCGTTTTCCGCGGAGTATAAAACAGGTAACCAAAGCTTGTTTGAGTGTGCTGAATCATTTACAAAGCAAGAGCTGAGGTAGACATACCATTACGCCCTTTTCGAAGATAATATGAGCAGCTGTCGCCGTTTGAGAGGAGAAAAATCATCGGCATGATGGAAGCTGGGTGATCAGCTTGGCGAGTAACTTGTCAGTTAGGCCACTGTGATTGTGTTGTGGGGAGGTGTTGAGACCAGTGGATTCAAGAGATGTCATTTACACGAAGACCAGGCTCAGGATGCCCTCGACAGACCAGTCGTCGAAAAGATCGCCACATCGTTAGAAATGCTCGCGTATAGCCAATTGCTTCATCGGCCACCATCCAGGCACATGTAGCACCTTCACTAGGGGCATATGCGTCTTCTCGAACCATACGAAGACGCCTAGCTGAAGGACGTTAGTAGATATAAAATGCCGGTTCTGGGACAAGTGGAGCGTGGAGCCTCCATAGACTTAACATGGGGCCGGTTCTGGGACAAGTGGAGCGTGGAGCGCGGCTGACGCCTGGGGGCAGAAGAGATAAGGAAAGGGTGACAATGGGGGGCCTCCTTATCTGAAAAACATTCTGCGCATGCGTTATGAAAATTTGAAATGCTGGGAATTCATTGAATAGACTGTTTATTTTTCAATTAATATATAATTTTTAAAATAAGATTTCAATAATATTTTCTATTTTACTTTAGTGCAAACAATGACAAAAAATAAACATTTTTTATGAGAAGATGAATCATTCCAATCCTTTCTCGTATTAGTTAGGTCTTCTATCAGTATGATTGGTTTGAGAACACGAATATGTTTTTAATTATAGGCGATTCGTATTTTTACTTAATGAAATGAATTAATTAGTTAAAATGAATATACTGTTCAACTTGATCGTAGGATTCGATGCAAATTTTAGTCTTGATGAAGGGAGACAAAACTTTTTTTTGAAAAATAAAACTTAATGTCAGTCAGAGCTATTTTCGTTTCAATAAATGTTTTTCGTTACTTCAAAACTAATTTTTTTTTTAGAAAAAGTACATTTAAGAGTGGTGCCATCTATGATTGATTTTAATTTCTATGTGTAAAATTAGACTTATTTTTAAGTTGAGTTTCGAACCCCAAAAGTCTTCGTTGATGAATGTTAGAAGGTACGATCCTAACAACTCACCTACGAAAACCTGTTACCATACATTTAGTTTACTCACATATTATCAAACTTTAAGCGAAAATACTTAGAATAAAGTTGAATTGTAAGATTCCTATGGCTAAAAATTTAATATCCTTCTAAACTATTTAAAGCTATGAATTTCTTCATTTTATACGTCATGTAATAATTTCGAGGATATATATAAAATACATGTTTTTACTTGCCAAGGTCATGATAGAATTATCCAGAAGTGGTAATCTATCTTATCTTAGAGGGAAAGGAATGTGTAAACGGCCTTTGTACATGAATATCGATAACATGGAACACCGGTCAAGGCGATCATGTTCTTATCATACAGGCTTCTCCTATTGACAATGGATGTAGGTTTTCTTTTCATCCTAACGGGCAGTCTGGTGGCGACGCTTGCCCGAGGTCAAACAAAAACAATGACCCCATACACTTCTCACTTAACATCTGGTTGAAACCATAAAACTTAGTGTGAATGGAAGACGTCACAGCGTGTTATACTTTCTTGTTTGTTATCATTCCTTCTCGGAGACAGAAAGTCGCAAACAACATTCTTCTTGAATCTTATTAGTATATGAAATCTACTTCTCCACATGCATACGTAGATATAAGATAAGCGTCGATTTTCTATTGGTCCACGTTTATTGCTTTGTACTATATATTATAGATTTTTCCATTTCTCGTTACTTTACTAGCTGATGCCTTAAAATGCAGTCTGTTGAAGATTTTTTCGAAAATTCTGATTTTCCTCTTAATACCCAAATTTTTGCAACAAGTGACTTTGGAGATTTAACATCATCTCAATTAGATTCTCCGTTCGAAGATGATGCCGCTGAAGATAAAATATTTTGTTGTTCTGATTGTAATAAGTTTTTTAAACATAAGAAGAACTTTAAAAGACACAAAAAGAATGTGCATGGAACTGATGAAAACAGATGCAACCATTGCAATAAAAACTTTGCCAGATCCGATAGCCTTAAACGTCATCTAAAGTTGCATGAAGTATCTAGAGCGAAGATCTTAGAAAACAAACGAAAAAGACTGAATTCTTCTCCTCAACCTGACCATCGGGATATCAAACTCCTGCTGCTAAAGACAGGAGAGATAACACCAAAAGTCGTACTTGCTTGAATACGTTTGAAACATATACCATTTCAACCGATTTGAACTTTTTTATAAAGAATTTAAATGGCTTCCTCCAGAATTCTAAAGAAGAAGTCGTAAGAATAGTTGAAAATAAATCCAAGGAAAAGAAAGGTATCAAGTGGTACGTTTGCGCCAAGGTTCGTTTTGTTAGAAAAACAGCAGAAACCGAAGAAGAAAAATGTGAATCGCATTTTCGATCAATTTGTGAAATAAGTCTCCTAAATGAATCACCTGAAAAAAGTAACAGAAGCTTTTTTAAAAATATTATCATCATGTGAAGAATTCGAGGGAAGAGGAAGTGGATGGATTTTAGATGAAATTCTACATTTGAAGTAAAAACGTGTGCCTATCAACCATTAGCACCCTCTTCATACATACCCTTACCAAAAACGATAACGAAGAAAAAAAAGCTGTGATAAATATAAAAACAGCGATGAAAAATGTTTTTTTATGGTGCGTTTTAGCTGCTCTTCATCCAGTGAACATTCATGCCGAACGAATTAGTAATTACCTTTCTTTCGAAAAAGAAATTAATTGTAAGGGTATTGATTTTCCTACACCCATATCTCAAATAGATAAATTTGAACGAAATAATAACATATCAATAAATGTTTTTGGCTTTGAAAGAGAAATATTTCCTCTAAGAATTACTACGTCAACAAGAAGAAACAAACATATAAACTTATTACTAATATCTCAAGAAATCAAGAAACATTATACTTTAATAACTAATATGAGCAGCTTACTAAATCATTTAACAAGTCATGAACATAAAGTGTTTTTTTGCGATTATTGTCTTCTTCGATTTAACAATGAAGAATTACTGAATCAACATCAAGAAGACTGTCGAAATCATAATGTACAAAAAATAAAAATGCCGACACAAGAGGAAAAATGGCTGGAATTTAGCAATCATAAATTCAAACTACCCGTGCCATATGTGATATACGCCGACCTGAATGTATCCTAGAAAAGATCAATTCTTGTGAACAAGACCCTAAAATTTCCTCAACTGAATCCATAGCGAAGCATGTTCCATGTGGTTTTGCATATGTTATTGTAGGACCAGATGGAACGATGGTCAAACCTCCTACAGTTTTTAGAGGAAAAAATGCCATAGATCAATTTCTTACAAAACTCTTAGATGAAGAAAAATCAATTCTTGATATCTTGCGTTTTGTCAAGCCTATGGTTTTTTCTATGACGGATGAAGAAAATTTTAAATCTTCTACACTCTGCAGCATCTGTGGAAATCCTCTCAATGGAGATGCTGTAAGGGACCACGATCATCTAACTGAGCTTACAGAGGAGCAGCACACAATAGGTGCAATTTGAATTTTAAATTAGCAACTTACATTCCTGTCGTAATTCACAATTTGCGAAATTATGATGGACACTTTTTTAATTCAAGGAATAGGTAAATTTAAAGAAAAGAGAATTCAATGCATTCCGAAAATAGTGAAAAGTTTATTTCTTTTACTCTGAGCTCATTACGTTTTATTGACTTTTTCAATTTTTAAACACTTCTCTAGAGAAACTTGCTCAAAACTTAAAAACCTTGCCAATTTCATCTTTGCAATAAATATTTCGCAAGTAATGCACAATTTATTACTAGAAAAGGTTGCTATCCATATGAATATTTTGATTCCTTTTCTAAATTTTATGAGACGCAGCTCCCTCCTCAATCAGCTTTTTTCAACAGTTTAACAAATGAAAATGTATCCAGAGAAGACTACGAATATGCTCACCATATATGGAATATATTTCAAATGCATACATTAGGTGATTATCATGATTTGTATGTAACCGTAGACGTATTACTACTTTCAGACATATTTGAAAACTTTAGAACTCTATGCCAGAATTACTACAAAATTGATCCATGTCATACATATACGGCTCCTGGTTTGGCATGGCAAGCATGTCTCAAAATGACAAAAGCTTTTGGAGCTTTTAACTGATATAGACATGCACTTATTCATCGAAAAAGGAATTCGCGGAGGTGTTTGCGGGATGATTAGTCATCGCTACGCTAAGGCTAACAATGCGTATTTATCAAACTATGATTCAAGCTTACCTAGTAGTTATATTATATATTTAGACGCAAACAATCTATATGGCTGGGCAATGTCGCAACATTTACCTACACACGACTTCTCCTGGACTGATGAAGATGTTAATTTTATGAATGTACCAGACGATTCGGAAATAGGTTAAATATTTGAAGTTGACTTAGAATATCCAGATGAATTGCATGATTTGCATAACTGCTATCCATTAGCTCCAGAAAAATTGAAGTAAGTGTTTCTGAATGTTCCCCCTATACTAAAAATATTGCTAAAGAATTCAGTATTTTAAAATCGAAATCTGTAGAAAAATTGGTTCCTAACTTAAAAATAAAACTAAATATGTTCTTCATTATAGAAATTTGAAGTTATATGTACAATTAGGTTTAAAGGTTAAAAAATATACATAAAATTCTAAAATTCAAACAAAGTCCTTGGTTAAAAAATTATATTGATTTTAATACTGAACATCGAAAACGAGCAAATAACAATTTTGAAAAGATCTCTTTAAACTTTTAAACAATGCCGTGTTTGGAAAAACAATGGAAAATTTACGCAATAGAGTTAAGATTGATTTAGTGAATAGTGAGAAAAGAGCTAAGAAATTAATAGCATCTCCAGCATTTTATGCTTATAAAATAATTAATAACGACCTTGTATCTATTCAAAGAAAACTTACTTCTCTTTTATTGAACTGACCCATATATGTTGGTTTTTCAATTTTAGATATTTCTAAAATTTTAATGTACAATTTTCATTATAATTATGTCAAAAAAATGTATGAAAATCGTGCCAAATTATTATTTACAGATACAGATTCTCTGTGTTATATTATTTCAACTTCAGATATATATAAAGATATGTTTCATAATTCCATTGAATTTGATACAGCTAACTATCCTCCAAATCATTTTCTTTATAATCTCTTAAATAATAAAGTTCTCGGAAAAATGAAAGATGAGTTAAATGGGATGGTAGCAACTAAATTCGTAGGTCTCAAAGCAAAAATGTACAGCATAAAAAAACATTAACTTTAGAAAAAAATACAGCAAAAGGGGTACATAGATCTATTTTAAAAAGTAAAATTTCTCATGAAGACTATAAAAATTGCCTCATAAATAAGTATAGAAGTCGTGAAGAGTTTAAATCCATTAACAGTTCTATACATCAAATACATTCTGTAAAAAGTAAAAAAATTTCACTTTGCCCTCTTCGATGATAAAAGATATATTCTTGAAGATGGTATTACAACTTTGGCTTTCGGTAACTGTCATATAAATGAAAGCTAATATTTTACATAAATGAGAATTTAATTATATAGTTTCGCGTAAATATATATTGATTTTTTTTTCTGTATATATCTTATTCTTTCATGTTTGTGAACGTAATTTTTTTTTTTTTATTTTATACATTGTCGACCGTATTTATTATTTATATTGAATGATGTTGCTTATTTCAATGCTTCTCATGTAATGCATTTTGAAAATGTAAGATTAAATTGAGTTTTCTGTTAGAACATTGTATTTTTGCTTATTTCAATATTCTTGTATAATGCTTTTTTTTAAATTTTAAATATAAGATTAAATTAAGTTTTCCGTTACCATATTGTTCTATGAAAAGAAAGTTGCATTATTTATTTGTATGTTAGAAATTAAGAGAAAGACATTCCATTATATATATATATATATATATATATATATATATATATATTTGATAGTTAAAATTTATTGAGATAAGTTTAAAAACTATAAATTAATGTTTGTTACTTGAGTATTCTCATTTACAATGGAGTTTCCAAACCTTAAACATCCATTTTCTATGATGATCTGCGACCTTCTAATTCTGGTAAAACTTTCTTTGTTAGACGAATATTAGAAACAAAATTAATCAAACCTTTTCCTCCCAAAATTATTTGGTGTTATGGAATTTATCAAAAACTGTTTGAGAAGATGTCTGACATAGAATTTCATGAAGGCATACCTTCTGGTGTAGAAAACATTACTAATGCTTTCATAATAATAGACGATTTAATGAATGAAGTAGGAGATGACAAAAACTTTCAAACTTGTTCACGAAAGGAAGCCACCATAGAGATATTTCCGTAATATTTATTCTACAAAATATTTTTTTTGCAAGGGAAAACAAATTAGAATATTTCTTTAAATACTTCTTACCTATGTTGTTTTAAAAATGTTAGAGACAAGCAACAGATCTCTTGTCTAGCAAGACAAATGTATCCATCTCAGTCGAAATTTCTTTTAGAAAGTTATGACGATGCTACAAAAGTGCCATATGGTTATTTATTTATTGACCTGAAGCCTGAAACGAATGAGAGACTGCGCATACGTACGAGTATATTTCCAGGGGATAAAAACATAGTATATGTTCCTCGGTAATAATTGTTTTTAAAATACAAACGAAAAATTAATTTATACTTTTTACTCATATAAAATTTTATTTTACTATCGAATATAGTATTTAAAGTTTGAAATAGTGTAACATAAAACATTTGCATTAAATATGTCGGTAAAACAACACGTAGCGTATTTAAAGCTCTTGGCAAAAAAGCAAAAACAAGAGAAAAATATTACAAAAATGTCCTAATTCTCTAATAAAGGCAGTATGCGAATGTGCGTTAAATACTTTAAAAGGGAATGTTCCATTAACAAAGCATCATAAAAGAAGGTTAGCTCCTTTTAAGCAGGTTATACGTAAGTTAGAGATAAATCTGTCCCTTTGTATAAAAAAGAGGAAAGTTCTAATACAAAAAGGAGAAGGATTTTTAAGTTTTCTGATTCCTGCTGCTGTTTCAGTTATATCATCCCTCATTCATGGAACACAGTAAGAAATTCGTTTTACTGCCAGAAGAAAGACTTCAAAATTTCGTTTCAGAACAACTATCAGAATTAGATGAGAAAATGCAATCTATTCTTCGAAACAAAAACATGAATGATTCTGAAAAGGTTACTTTATACTTACAAATTCTTCGAAAATATGTAAACTTTCCCTTTCCCAAAGAAATCAATGAAGACATGCAAGAACCACAGATGGAATTTAAAAATTCTAATGCAGAAGATCTGAAAAGTGTTATTCTAAATGAAGATTCTAAGGAGACCCTCGGATTTATAAAGCAAGAAACCAGCGCAGAGAATATTGAACAAGAAATAGAAAAATCAGCACCAAAGAAATATAAAGCTATTCTTTTTATACAGAAGCATCGAGAAGAAATATATTGGACACCTGACAAAGAGTTAATAGTGGATGGGAAAATTATTCGAAATACTAATGTTGTACATTTGATTACCCACCTAGTGAGAGACAGAAAAATAAAACCTTTTGGGTTTGAATCATTTGATGAATTTTTAAAAAGAAAAAATTTTCCATCAAATTTTGTTAAGAATAAATATCTTAAAACAAAAATATTGTATGCAAAACCTTTTGTCATGGATTGATTATTAAGTGTAGCTCGTGTTTTCTTCAATAAATCTTTTTTAAAAAAGCATTTTGATCTGTCTTTTTTTTTTTTTTTGTTTCTTATACTAACATATATTAATATAATTGAAAAATGATTTAAAAAAGTTGAAAAATATTTTGAAAAAGTTAAAAAAATTTTTAAATGTTGAAAATATTTAAAAAAGTTAGAGTATTGTTGATGGACTTGAATATTTAGGTTAAGAGCAATACTGATAAAATTTCTTTTTCATATTAATCTTAAAATAATAATAATAACTTTATAAATTTAAATATATGGAAAACTTATAAGAAATTCAAAGCAAAATCATATTCATCTTATAATAATAACACAAACACAAAATATAAAAACAATATTGTATTTATTCACCATCTAAAATTTATTCTTACATTATATCTTTTCTTAAAATATTGATACAATCTGAAATCATTCTGTTTGCTACGAACAAATTCATATAAAATATAATTCATCGAAAAGCCTTTACTGATTTTCAACAAGAAAAATATACAATAATGACCACAGACGTTCGATGTAAGACTTTGAAGGGATTTTTCATTCCACTTTATATTTTTAAACTTTCTTGTATAGCTCGAAATAAAATCTCCATAAGCTGTTGGGGAAATCCATAAGAATCAAAAAATTCAATTGTGTTTTCGTCTCGAATGTGCATCGCTAGCCAGTGAGATCCTTCTTGATCTTGTGTGTCTGTATTTACGATCAGAGTACTTCTTCTTCTAATTAAAGGTAACTTGTCTGAAGGAAATACTCCAATAAAATATTTTGAAGCATCTTTATCCTCAGACAAAATTCGATGAATTTGTGAGGCATACATTAATTTTCGAAATCAAAGAGTACGTTCCTTGTTTTGTTTATCTCGATTAAGGATTCAAATTCAGCGAAAACGATCAGCGACACTGTTTGCTCCAATGCTTTGTTAAATTTTAATTCTATTCTTAAGTTACTGTGTCTAATCAGATTGAAATGTTCTCCGTCACACAAGTCAGGTGTTAAATCAAATAAAAATAAGGAATATCCCTTAGCAAATTCATTTCTTGATAAATAAAGCCCTTCAGAATTTAAAAACAAGCTCTGATATGCCCTAATATAATTTTCTTTTTCGAAATCAATTCTAATGGTTGATGAGGCATAGGCTGACCATCTATATAGACTCCGATAAAATTCACATTGTAGTGATTGAATTCAAAAGGTGACTTTTTATAGTTTCCGTTGAATGCATCATTATCTACACAAGCTAAAACTATTCGTTTTGGCATTTGTCCGGAAAACACGTTGTCTTGGATAAAAGAATAGCTCGATTGAGGTATTGAAAACACTTTACAGTTAACTCTATCTATAGGATATTTAGCTGTTGCCTTTTCTAAAGCTTTAGCATGAGCAATAAGGACTCCGGGATTAATATGCACTTTTCTAACAAAGATTGAAACGTGATCGAACACTATTTTATAGCCCTCATTTCCCATGAGACAAAATTCTGGCTTACTTCTTATCAGTTTAATTTTCAAATCGACGAGGTTAAGTAAAAGTCTATCTTGATTGAATAAATCTACATGAAGTCGCCCTATCATGTCAACAGTTGCACTTTTTTGAATAGTGAAGCTCGCTTATTGAATCCTTCGTTTGGCTCCTTATCATCATCATATATATTCATTCGACCCGCTGTATCCTTATAATATATTTCAGAACTAAGTTGAGAAGTTTTGCTGTCATATCCATGATTTAATATAGTTTCCAAAATAGCTCGATAAGGATATGTATTGTTACTAGAAGAAACGTTTCTTCCATTTAAACTTATGTCTACTTGCGAAAATAAAGAATGGAGAAAAAGATTAACAGGTCCTATTTTATCGTCATCAGTAAGTACTTTTCCATCGTTTTTTAAAATTTTTGCTTTAACATATAATTGCGTCTGAGACAAATCTAGATAATCTTCGCCGCTTCCAGAAATTAAGAATTCAACAGGTCCGCCATCTGTCACATTTGCAATTGGATGAAACTGAATCCATTGACCTTTTTCTATAACTGTTTGAGTTGGTGGGAGAGTAAATAAATTCAATTCGGACTTGGCACATTCAGGAGAATCTTTCAAAAGAAATGCCATTTTATTACGTATCAAAAATATCACGTCCTTTCGCTTTCCTGGCTTTAGACGGAATGATGTGTTTTGAGAATCTTTTCTTTCTTTTATACTTTTTACCCTGACCAAGCATATCATCCGCTTTTTTAATGGCTTCTCTAGCTAATTTTCTTCCGGTTTCTTTTGTTCGATGTTTAGCTGCATCTTCTAAATTTTGTCCTTCGAGTAAATCATTAACTATTTGAGTTCCTGTTTTCAAAACTTCTTTCCCAACAGATTTGGCTCCTCGAGTTAAGAAGGGCAAAGCAGTGCGAAACACACACACACACACAGTCTTTTGAACCAACCTCCTATGCCATAACCTTTTTGAAAAGATTGACCCTGATAATAAGAAAGACCATTGCCTGCTTGGTTAACGTAATAATCCTCGTATTGCTTCACACAACACTTATATGGAACAAGCATCTTTATTCTGACAGATCTGATCTATAAATGAATGTATTTTTTTCTTTTATCTTCTTTTATACTATTTGTCTCATTCGAAAATGTAACACGGCTATGACTCTTCCTCTTTCGAATGGTACTAATTCTCCTGAATGTAATCTAAGAACCATTTCGACCGTTTGGAAATGCCGTCGTATGACAGGCACGTAATGAGGTCTTGTATAATGCGCATTCACCACTTCTCCATCTTTTCCTTCAACTTTTACAATTTTTAAAAGTGGAGCTTGGACATCTCCCACAATTTGAGGTTCTACCAAATCAGAATAAACATATATAAGAGGAAACGAAGCATTAGGATCAGCGATATATGAACTTTCAACTTTGCCTTTGATTTCACCCGGTTCGAAACCAAGGAGTTTAGAAAAACCTTTATGTAAAAAAACTTTAGCGTGCTCTTTTGTCTTGATTTTTACTCTTTTGACTATAGGATGGTAATGAAATTCTATTTTGTTCTTAAAATCTTCTAAATACATCCCATCTAAAATGTCAGGTATAGTCTCATAAAATCCTTGAGGAATTCTTCTAGCAATCGACTTTCCATCACCGAGGTCAAAACCAAATAAATTGTTGTCTTCTCTTATATTATACCATGTATGAGGATAAATAAAATCAACTAATCCCATTTCCCATTCATCATTTAGTGTAATGGGAGTTGGAAGTTGTGTAGTAAAATGAGAAGTTTTATTTCCTGGGAAAAAGTGTTTGGAGCTATCACTTATGAGCGTTATGTAGAAAGACATTTTCGCGACTGATGAATAAGTAGATTTTGATCTCTTTTTATAGATGCTTCAAGTCTTGTACCCATGTATTAAATTTTTCTGGATATCCCAAAAATTTTACAAAATATTCCTTTTACCATTCTTTTCTCGTGTTTTCAAAATTTTTTCAATAGGATAGTAACCAGAATGCGTTACTTTTTGAAGTTCTTGTTCATAAAAAGTACCCCGAATCACTTCTCCAGCTAAATCTTTTAATTTATAAACAATTGGATTCCTTCTAATAATATCATGAATGGTGAATATTTCTCTGGTCCAATTCTGCTCGTATCCTTTTTCAAATAATAACTTTTCCTTACTAATTCGAACTGTATCATTAAGTCGATAATTTGGCTTATTCACCTTTTTATTATTCTGCTTACCATATAAATTTTCCCATACCTGGCTTTGATTAGTCTCAGTTACAGATGCTGGTGTCATTTGTATGCTACGATGCCAAGTATTATTGTAGCTGTATACTAATTTATCTACGACACCAATGTATCGTTTCGTATTCTTCTCTGTAAAAAATTTCCACATTTTTGTCTTTAACGTTCTATTGAATCGTTCAACAATAGAGGCTTTCGTGTTATTACTTGTCATGAAAAATCCTATTTTCTTCTTTTTTGAGATAATTCTGAAAAAGTTTGTTCGTAAATTCTTTACCAGCGTCAGTTTGAAGTTTAAGAGGGACGCGCTCAGAAAATATTTGTTCAAAAGCCGATACTACTGTTTTCGCATTCTTATCATGTAATGGAATAGCCCAAGCATACTTCGATAAAACACATATGCAAGTAAGTAAATATCTATACCCGTCGTTAAACTTAGAAAGAGACTGCATATCGACTAAATCGGCTTGATATTGTTGATTCATTCGACTTACCAACACTCTATTTTTCTTAAATTTCTTTTTAATAGGTTTATGTAAAGTATATGAATCTTTTGCACTTAACCACTTTTTAATATCTTTTCTAGAAAATTTTCCACCCGTAGCTTTAAATAAAGCTTCGACACCACCAAAGCTACCCGGATGTTCAGGCTCTTGATAAACTTTTTCAAGATCCATTCTTAACTTTAAAAAAAATGTGTGTTATTTGACTAACATCACATGAATGAATAATGTAATAGCAAACTAAACGAAGTATTTATAGCATTCAATTTATAAGAACAACAACTCTTCTAAAAGAGTTTAAATAGTATATAATAAAGAGGAAACACATACTCACATATAAATACGAAGTAAAGAGTAAATAACAATAACAGAGACATATACAAATAAATATTTTTATTTAATACTAACGATTAGGATCAGATGCAATATACATTTTCTTAGCGTTATCAAAAATAGAAAGCATATCCCACTTATTTACAAATATTGGATTTAGATAATTTAACAATTGAATATTTCGTTGGATAAAATCCTTGATAAGTTGCTAGAAATCAATAGTGAACAAAGCTAAACCGCCATAAAGTCGTATACGGGTTTCATAATCCATTGTTATACATTCATGTCCAAGTTGATTACCATATTGTTGAACACACCCGTAGCATTCGAACACATCTGCGATGGAGTTTCCCAAGTAATCACACAAAAGTTCAATCAATGAAGTTGTCAACACCAATTCAACTTCTGAAGCGTCTGTATTCACTACAGCACTTGGCATAATTTTCGAGGCTTCACTCAGTAACAAATTGCGAAGCATACGGTCAAATGTTAACCACATGACACTTTCTGTGATGATCTTATGAATTCGTTGTAATTCCAACCAGTTATTTTCGCTTAGAACACACGTCCCCGGTACAAACTTCTTTGAATAATCTTTTTTCTGGAAATAGCGCTGGAAGATGATATTTGGAATGTTCTCAATAAAAACGGTCGATATCATCAAAGAGTCTTTTATGAGGATAGTTTCTTCAACAGAAGATGATGTATTGATTTGCTCGATTTGATTAACAAATGATTGCCACAGCATAGGCGAGAAACACACACCTCTTTTAGTTGGAAACAGTCGATTATTCCCATCTCTTTTATAGAGACGTAGATGAACTTGTACCATGCTAGCAAAATATGTCACTGCAGCGTAAACGTCCTGACCTAAGTGGAAATGATGTGGAGGAATAGTATCGTCAGAGAAAGAAGAATCTGACTTGGTATCTTCACTAAAACATACTCGCTTATTAGAACCATTATTGGAATTAAACGTTCGCTTCATGTTTCTAATTCTACACGTGTATAATTCTGATTACAACAATAATAAAATTTGAACTACAGTCTGAGAGAGAGAAAGAGCTAGAAATGTCTTTAAACCAAATATATTCCAAATCCATGATTAGAACTGTACTCTCATGTTGAACTGTGATTGGTTTGTAAGAATATTATCATAAAAACTTAAAGAAGCTTATTGGTGGAATAGAATAATGTATTCTTACGCGTGCGTAGTGTTACATTGTCTGTTATTTGGTCATGTTATCCATGTACCAACATGTTCAAAGGTTGTTTACACATTCCTTTCCCTCTAAGATAAGATAGATTACCACTTCTGGATAATTCTATCATGACCTTGGCAAGTAAAAACATGTATTTTATATATATCCTCGAAATTATTACATGACGTATAAAATGAAGAAATTCATAGCTTTAAATAGTTTAGAAGGATATTAAATTTTTAGCCATAGGAATCTTACAATTCAACTTTATTCTAAGTATTTTCGCTTAAAGTTTGATAATATGTGAGTAAACTAAATGTATGGTAACAGGTTTTCGTAGGTGAGTTGTTAGGATCGTACCTTCTAACATTCATCAACGAAGACTTTTGGGGTTCGAAACTCAACTTAAAAATAAGTCTAATTTTACACATAGAAATTAAAATCAATCATAGATGGCACCACTCTTAAATGTACTTTTTCTAAAAAAAAAAAATTAGTTTTGAAGTAACGAAAAACATTTATTGAAACGAAAATAGCTCTGACTGACATTAAGTTTTATTTTTCAAAAAAAGTTTTGTCTCCCTTCATCAAGACTAAAATTTGCATCGAATCCTACGATCAAGTTGAACAGTATATTCATTTTAACTAATTAATTCATTTCATTAAGTAAAAATACGAATCGCCTATCATTAAAAACATATTCGTGTTCTCAAACCAATCATACTGATAGAGAAGACCCCTTACTAATACGAGAAAGGATTGGAATGATTCATCTTCTCATAAAAAAATGTTTATTTTTTGTCATTATTTTTTGCACTAAAGTAAAATAGAAAATATTATTGAAATCTTATTTTAAAAATTATTAATTGAAAAATAAACAGTCTATTCAATGAATTCCCAACATTTCAAATTTTCATAATGCATGCGCAGGATGTTTTTCAGGTAAGGAGACCCCCCATTGTCACACTTTCCTTATCTCTTCTGCCCCCAGGCGTCAGCCGCGCTCCACGCTCCACTTGTCCCAGAACCGGCCCCATGTTAAGTCTATGGAGGCTCCACGCTCCACTTGTCCCAGAACCGGCATTTTATATCTACTGACGTTTGGGATCGCGGCGCCCATTACGTGTGCTGCCCTTGACGCCTCCGTTTGGAGGAAACTGGACCGCAGTGGAATGGAACCAGGTCATCTTTAGTGACGAATCCCGATTCAATCTCAACAGTGATGACAATCGTTTTCCTGTGTGGAGACCCCATGGTGAACGCCTCAATCCTGCATTTGCTTTACAGTGACACATTATTCCCACAGCTGGTGTGATAATATGGGGTGACATTGCCTACAATACATGGTCACCCTTAGTATTGATCCGCGGCACCATGACAGACCAGCAGTATGTCCATGACATCCTGCAACCTCATGTGTTGCCACTCATGCAAATGGCTCCCAGGAGACATTTTTGAACAAGGGAATTCTCGGCTTCACACGGAAAGGACGTCACAAGACTATTTTCACACTGGTACTACCCTTCCTTGGCCTACCCAATACCCAGATTTGTCTCTAATTGAGCATATCTGGGATCACTTGGGACGGCGAGTTGGGCATCCTACGAGTTTGAACGAACTAGTGGTAAGGTTACAGCAAATATGGAATGAAATGTTTCAAGACATTATACAGAGCTTGTATGCCTCCATGACCGATCGTATCGCATCGTGCATTCGTGCTAGATTGATTGATTGAATACTAACGTCACACTGTTCAGCTACACGAGGGCTTTTGGTGACGGACCAGGTAATTTTGAACCATGGTCAAGTGACGTGGATGACACCTGAGCTGGCACCCCCTCCCCTAACTAGACATTATACCAATGGGAGGACGTTTCAGCTTTTGACAGATTTAACGTGCATCGCTGCCCTACACGGTGGTCTTTAGTGGTACTGGGCTTTAACTCGTGACAAGGCAAGCCACGATCCGATACCTATACCACTCGGCTACCGCGGCCACGCATTCGCGTTAGAGGGGGTTTAACAGGGTATTAAATCCTCCTTTTTCTTTTGCCTTTTTCTGTGAAATTTTTTTCCTTTTTCTTTGATATTCTAATCATTTACTTATATCAAAGTGGTCATTACGTATTTAAAATTTCTTTTCATTTTGACGACTCCTTCTTGGTGCGCTAATTTTTTTGTTCATGCGTGCATATTTTCTTTTTATATAATTCTCCATTTATAAGCCAATATAAAAAATACCCTTTTTAAACAAAAATACAACTTTGTACCAGAAACAATTTATAACTATTAAAAGAAAACTATTTATACACTGGTATCAATATTTTTAAAATTTTGTTGATTACAATACTAATGAAATTCTTAAAGGCTCCTTTTAATAAAAGTTCTTGTCATCAAATCTCTGATTAAGAAATAAAGATATAATAAATTTATACTAGAAAATACTTTTTAAAGGAACAATTTTTCTATCATAAGCGTATGTTAATAACTTGTATAATTGCGTTTTGCTGCTTTCGAAATTTTGAGGGAAAAATCCATGATTAACGGTCATTATATTAATAAATTTAAAAATTAAAGAAGGAGAAATCCTCAAGTTTGGAATTATGAAAGTGTATTTTTCTATATTCCTTTATCACTTTTCTTGATAAAATATTTTAATGGAAAAATAATTTACGATCTGTTGCCATTGCTGTACAGAACAATTTAGAATGTTAATTAAAATCAGATGAATGTTGCAAAAAATATGTGTGTCTTTAAAAAGTTAGAAATAATTATTATCTGTCTTGCGTTATTTCTGATGAGATATGAAAATAGATTACTTTTCTTTTAAAAAAAGTAGAAGAGTTTTAATCCTATAACTCAGATATCAAAAATTAAAATTCTCTTATGTTTGAAAAATATTTCATAAAGGTAATTTCCCTTTTTTCATTAAGAATTTTGTTAATATCATCAAAAATGCCCTTTCCAAAAATCAAATACATATATTATTTTTTATTTGAACGTCTCTTTGTGGCATATTCTGATGCTGTGGTTGGTTCAAGATTTTTTTTTGTTTAGTTTTGAACTTTTGTATAATTAGTTTTCGAATTTGGAATTTTGGTAATTTATTTCACACAATGGAAATTTTATGGAATGATACATGTACTAAAATCAGATTTTTAGTAAGATGATTTTTATTTCAATATGTGCGTTTAATGCTCCCAAAAATAATTCATGGAAGCTCAGTAATTTAAACCTTCGGAAACCGATTGTTTTCGTTTATTGGAGACAAAGATAATGTTTGGCGAAATTGGACCAATGACTCGTTAATTTATTAAGAAATAAATGCATTATACATATTGAGATACTAAACTACACACTTAATGAGATTATACTAAAGTTGTACAGATTTTTGGTGATATCAAACTGCACCTGAACTGCCGTCCCATATGGTATGCGTTGACTGAAACGTTGACCAATAACACGTGCGGGCATTCAAGATATGTGTAAATGCATGACGTTTCTGACAGTACATTTGTGGAGACAGTGTCTATAATAAGTTATGAAATGCATATGAGACACTGTTCGTTGCACAGTTTGACAAAAGCAGTATTACGGTTTTAATATACCGTAATATATTCCAAGTTTATGGTGATGATGACACCGCACTTGTTGATGCTTTCTAAAATTCAGTGCAAAAAGGCGTCAAAGTCAGCCATGGTGTGAGTATTCCATACTCAACTAGGAAGAGATTGTTGAGCAAGTGAAAAAATTTCCATGAAGGCCATACAATTTATAAAAATGCGACACTCAGTCTAAATACATTAAGTGCATGTTAATCCTTTTATAAAACTCTATATCTTTGATTTGGGCAAATCTTTGCAAATGTAAGAAATTATTTAAAAGATTTTAAGGAAACACAAGGAGAATGGTTCAGAAATAGAGATATTCCACGGTTGATTGATTGATTGAATATTAACGTTGCACTGTCCAGCTGCACGAGGCTTTTGGCGACGGACTACGTGATTTTGAACCATGGCCAAGTGACGTAGACAACACCTAAGCTGGCATCCCCCTCTCCTAACTACCACACTGCACCAAAGGGAGGATGTTTGAGCTCTCGACAGATTTAACGGGCATCACTGACCTACACGGCGGGTCTTCAGTGGTACTGAGCTCGAACTCGTTATAAGACAAGCCACGATCCGATGCCTTGACCACTCGGCTACCGCGGCCACGAGAAATTTCTCGGACACTATGATATTTCGAGAGGGCGTCACCCGTGATTAATATAAATAGAAAATACCATAAGTGCAGGAGAGGATCAGTTGGGTATCTCGAGGTCGCAATTTTATCTAAAAGAGATCCACAATAGAGACGACCACACCATATTTTCTAAGATCTAATTTCCCACAGAAAAACATACTCCTTTATAAATCCTAAAATTATATAAAAAAAAGGTGATGAATAATGCAATTCAGATTTGGGAATGCAGAAATTAGTTTTTTTTTTTACTAATTTTGGTGGTTTTAGTATAATCCTGTTTCAATTAAATATTTTTAATACCTCTTTTTCTCTTTGTTTTCAGAGGAACAATAATGTTTGTTACATCAAAATAAGAATGAGATTTACCAGATGTGACACTAGACTACATTATGAAAGTTTACCCTCAGGGAGAGAGACAAAAGTAAAAGTAAAAAAAAAGTGCAACTCAACCCAAAAAGTTATGTAAATAGAGAGACATCAGGCACATTTGAAAATTTAAGATCCATTCAATGAAAGTATAGTCAACAAAGAATAATTTTTTTCACAATTCTTATAATTAGCACACACTCTCCCTATATATATATCTTGTTCAAATTTTCAATCATTAATAAAATACATTTTATTCATCCACTCAAGTTCAAATACATTTTTTAGATTTGAAATGGATTACACTTGATGTTAAAACAGTTTTTTCAAATATTAATTCATTAATTAGACTTAATTAATAAATAAATAGGAATAAACAAAAATAATATGGTCAAACACCCTATATAAAAAGGAAAATAACTCGTTGTGTCCCTGTAGGGCAATGGATAGCGCGTTGAACTTCTAATCCAATTTCGTGGATTAGAATCCCATCTGGTATGGCCTAATTTCTGAGAATGTGATTTCTTTTTACTGTACTATTTTATTGGAAGAATTAAATTTAATTAATGAATAAATAATAACAAACAAAAATAATAGTCCATCACCCTATATAGAAAGGAAATCGGAAAATTTCTAAAAAAATCGCTTTCTTGCTACTTAATATTGTGGTTTTGTTTAATATTTTAATAAATAATGTATGTTTATAATGTATGGATGTTTTGTATAATATAAACATGTATATACATATTTATATTAGTTGTAATTATTTAATAAAAATTAACTAAAATAAAATTTTTCTTTGTTGACCTAAGTAGGAATTGACTTAATTTTTTTTCTAATAATACTTGTTGATATTTACTTCACCAATACACATCAGCAAAAAAACTTTCTTTGCGAGAGAAAAAACACTCATTGCATTACGCAGTATATAGAAGTCGGTAGATGCGATTATTATTTTGTAACATACAAAATGCTTTCTTCTGAAATATTGTTACTTAATCGGTGTTTAAATGATTAAAATTACATTCTTTTTCACACTTTAATATAATCCTTAAGGTAGCCTCTAATATATATTGGATGATTGAAAGTTTTCCTACAAAAAACACTATATTCTTGTTTTCCGTATTTCTGTGTACAGCAACAGATTTCAACTACAAGGTGTCCAGGCTTAAAATATCCAGAAGTTATGGCTAGAACTACCCATCAGAATGTAGTAAACAGTTCATTCGTAAATTGGAAATCCTTCCGAGAATTTTTGGGTCCATTCCAATCGGCCGCACGTGCGCGCATTATTCAGCAATCGCAGACGATAAACTTGTTACACTGTTTACGTTGGTAAAGATGTGGACGCCACAGTAAAAGATGCAGTACGTACTTTGGTTAGCGAAATTTAACGCGTCCTCAGCCCGTGTCTTCGTCTGTTTTTCTCATTTGCTATGCAATTACTCGTTGCACTACTTTTGCTTACCGAATAGGATTACCTATGTTTGATTTCCTGCAAAGCGTTATTTTTATGTTATAAGGCCAATTGAGTGCCCTCAAAAAGAAAAAAAAAGTAATTAAAAAAAATAACACTTCAAAACGCTGAAAAAAGGGAAAATGAGGAACAAAAAGAAAGGGCAAAATAAAAAATAATTTTTCTAATGAAATATTGACCTTCAAAGGTACAACAATCCACACAGCCTAATTCCAATGCAGTGAGAAACAGACTATTTCATTCCACTTCAACAAATCACTCTGAAGAAGTCAATTTTACAATATAATTTGAATTCAAATGAAAATTAATTGGCAGAGCTTCATTTCTGCCAACTGTTCTGAGAAATGAAGAGGAAAAACTAAATAAAAAACAATGGGAAAAAAATTAACTATACTCATATAAAATCAACTTTATAGTAAAAGACAGCTTAATGTTAATGCAATGTAGAAAAAATAATTAATGACTATGTTAAAAATTCCATTAACCCTGGGAAGTATCATCAATGACATGAGCAACATGTGACAACAAAATCAAATTTGTGAACTGTTTGTAATCATATATTGAAAATGTGCTTTCTTTCCTTCATCTCCAACAAAGTTAGGGGAGAAATATAAACCATACATGTGTGGGGGGTTGAAGATATTTTCAGTTGAATTCGCAAGGAAAATACAAATATAAACATAGATTTCGCAGCAAAAAAATGTGTGATGAAATGTTGATAATGATCAATAATTGTTGCGCAATTCACAATTCAATTAGCATTAGCAATTATTATCAACAAATTCAGGGCCTATCTTTATAACAGAGCGCCTTATATCTAGACACAGACTGCTTTTCAAATAGACGATTATTATTTGTTGTGTGGGTACTTGCGTATTAGCATCACCACAGCCAAATTGCCACCATGCGAATCACACTATTTTCCACCCAAATCTGACTCTGATTGGTTCTTTTTCATATAAAAAATGTTATAATTTTTGTTGTTTTAATATCAAGGGGCAATTTCCGTGGCACCAATTTTGTTACGGTGATGCTAATATACAAATACCTTTGTGTGTTCTAGAGCAGCAGTCACAAATTGATGGTATGTAAGAAAGTTTGCATGATCCACAAAAAAATTGGGATATTTGTACTTTTGTGATATACTCACACAAACTCAACACCACCATTTAAGACACAGCTCACACAATAGCAATGCAATTTATCAAAAAATAATTAAGGTGACTACCTACATTCAAAATGTAACAGACACTGGAAGCTGATTGACTTAAGAATATGAAGATTACATTTAAAACATATAAATTAGAAAAACATTAAAAAAGAGAAAAAATAAAAAGTGCTAACAAAATATTTGACTTCAAATGCAAATCAATCAACATAGCTTAATTCTGATGCAACGGGCAACATAACATTTGATTGCACTTGATTAAATCACTCCAAAGTGGTCAATTTCACTACTATTTCAAATGAAAATTAATTTGCAGAACAGAAGGCTCACCAATTGCACTGAGAACAATTTAAAAACTAAATGAAGAGCAATAAAAAATAAACTATAGTCACACAAAATTGACACTATTGTAAAAGACGCAGCTGAATAGCAATGCGATGCATCACAAAATAATTGTAAAATTAAACCTTTACCCTCATGGACTCCAGAGTAGAGCCATTTCATCAAATTTGGGCATATTTTATTTGTTTAAGACAGCTTTTTGATTCAAATTGAAGTAGTAATTTGGTTTCAGTATAAGATTGCCTCTTCAATATGTTTTTGATTATTTTATGAACTTATTTATGTATTTTGAAATTATTTTGGAGCTTTCATATTATCGCAACCTATTAGTGACAATATATGAAATGAAGCACCAAGTTGACGATTCAGCGTGTACGACACATAGAAATCAGGGGTGCCAGCTTGGCAAGTTATTAATAGAGTTGGTGATTGTTGCAATAATACATATATAGATAACTTTTCTTTTATTTGTTTGAATTCTTGTGTATTATTACTTTTGTTAGCCTCACGGCATACTTTATGGTGCACCAGTCTTTTTAAGCTGACTGAGCCACAGCAACATGTAGCTGGGTACAGCTAGTTATAACATAAAATGAAATCTTAAAAAGGATATCAAAAATAAAAGAAGGCTCAATTTTTTTTATTAAATTAATATAAACATTTTCGTAAAACATAATACATATATTGTGAAATATTTATTTTGCTATTCGTATGTCAGATAGACATCAAATGAAATTTAAAAAATTGTCAAAAACAGATAAAAAACATATTTAAAAAAGAAAAAACCCTCCGATTAATTTTGCCAAAGACATCGCGATGTGCAAAAAATTATTCGCGGTGCATAATGGCAAAAACAATGTATGTACTAAAATATAAAAAAAATAATGTATTGAATTAATTAAAGATTGCTGGAAAGAACGATAAAACAGCCTAAAAAAATCGTTTTTGGCATGATTTTGAAATCACGTCAAATTGGTCTGTTGCGGCCAGTCTAATATTACAGTAATATATAGAATTAAAGGTACTTACATGCTATCGCAACCTATTGATGACATTATAGGAAATGAAGCACATGATTGCCAGCTAAGCGCATACAGAATTGGGATTTGCAAAGTGACGAGTTATCTTGAACGTTGGCGATTGCGCGAAAATACGTAAGTACTAAATTAAAATTAGTACTTTAAATACAAAAAAATTGTCTAAAGTATATATAACAAACATAAAAATAAATTGAAAAATAAAATACAATACTAACGTTAACTTACATAAAAAGAACTGAACTATCTTTATCAATACAAAAACACAATATGAAAAAATAAGGTACTTACGTATAATCACAACCTATTGTGACATTATATGAAACGAAGCATCTGGTTGCCAATTCAACACATACGACACATAGGAAAATGGAGCTGCCAACTTGTCGAGCCATTAGAGAGTTGGTGATTGCTGCAATAATACGTAAGAGCCATCTCTTTTATTCTTTTCAATTTTTGAATATTATTTACTTTTGTAATCCTTGTGGCGTACCAGTCTTTTTAACCTGAATGAGCCACAACAACATGTGGTACAGCTAGTTATAAAATTAAATCTTAAGAAGATATAAAAAAATAAGGCTCAATATTTTGATGAACTCAATAGAACACAAAATATGTATTAGAAAATCTTTATTTGATATTTCAGAGGAACATTAAATTTTAAAAAATTTCACAAAAACAGATAAAGAAAATGTACTTAAGAACAATGCCGTCGAGGAATACGGGAGAGAAAGATAAGATAAGCTCTACTACAGTTGCAGTTAATATCTTTATTTGGGATTTGGAGCAACAAATCCTATTAACCCAAAGTGCTACTAATATTCATGACATTAATTTCGTACTATTTAAAGCAGATAACAAAAACGGAAATATAATATAATCGTTAATTGCAGTAATATTAACTGAAATGCCTTCATCAATAAGAACTTTTGGTTGTGGTAAAAAAATTATAATGTTCGCTTCATAAAGAAATAAAGAAATTCTGCGAGAAATTACTTAAAAAGTAAGTTGTAATTTGTACGCAAAATCACACACGTTAACATTCCCATGATAATACTATCCAAATGTTGCCAAAACTATGAAACAAAATTTTAATTGTTAAAAGAATAATCATTAAAAAATGATTTTTTTAAAAAAATAATCCTAATTAAGTATCAAAGAACAAAAAATTGGATAAATATTCCAATCAATAAACATAGCAAGAGTAAAAATGTATAATAATCTTGAAAAACTGCGTGTAAAGAATACATTTTCCATTTAATGAGAAACGTGACATCATATGACGTCATAACACCAAAATATCACTTAAAAATTAAATTTTAAAAAATTTAGAAAAACTTATGTAATAATAAGCACATAAAAACCCGCCCGGATTCAAATGCAACGTTATGTCAAAATTTCAGAGGATATGGTCCAGTAATTTCGAAGATTAGCAGCTTTGAACAAACACACATTATATTTTTATTTATATAGATTGATAAATAATATTTCCTAATATATACTGTATGTAATTTTTGTTGCCCCTGTTGTTGTTGTTACTAATGCCACCTGATCGACCAAGGCCAGATCAAGGCCCATGAAATTCAACATGGCAAATGGCCAAGTGACGCCTGTTGTTAGCCGTAGCTTTGAGCATTTTCAGGTGACATAACCATTTTGTTCAGTTTCACCGAAATTTTGAGGAAGAACACCCTGGGGGTGGTCAGGGATCTCCCACTTCTCTTCCCCTTCCACCAACCTCACGAGAGGACTTGTGGCTCGATGGCTATTTAAAGTACTTCATGTAGCGAAGGCACTGTACTTTTACAAACGTCCATGTCTTCTCCAGTATTCGAACACATTCCCAACGGCACAGCAGTCCGGACTACCACTATACCGGATGTGCGACCATTGTTCCTTGTTCATTCGAACACGTATTGCCATTTGCACCAAACACTTAAGAATTTTAACACAGTTGAATTTTAAAGATGTTTCATGTTAAAAATACTCAGTTGAAAAATTTTAAACTTAACTCTGGTGCAAATGAGCATTAGTGAGCCACGAGATTAAACTAAAAAAAAATATGAACACACACGTCTGAAAAAGGTTAGCGATGCCTGTTCTATTGCTAGTACAGATGCTCTGAAAATGAGATTTGGTGAAATCGACGCCAAAGGGTGGAGTAGCGGGTGCGTAAATGATTATACTTGCATTTAAGTAATTCAAGTCATGTACTCCTTTTATATCAAAAGTTAAAATAAATAGTAATACTTTTCAATGCATTAAAAGCTTAACGAGATAGAGCTGAAATGAGAAATACCTGAAAAGCAATATGTAGTCATAAAATACAATGAGTGCGTGAGTAATAGCTAATAATATTATAAACCGAGGATTAATTTATGGTTTTGATTAAAGTGTTATCCATAATTCGAAGTTCATAAACGAAATTTACTTGGACAATATCTTAGTTAACATTCTCATTAAAGAACATAAACTATTGTATGTTGTAAGGTTTTATCAAATTCTCTGAGGAAAACTCCACTACAGTATGATTCAGCAGAAACTTCAAATGAGATTTGTTTCTTAAGCAAAGGACCTTACACTCAAGCTACTCAGCTCTGAGTCTTCGATGTCATCTATATATATACATACATATTACTGCTGGCAAGTATATCGTTGCGCATATTCAGACTCTACATAAATTTCCTCTTCTTAATATCAACAACCTTTCTTAATGGACTTCAGGATCCTAAAATTGGAAATGCCTCTAGGTTTATGTTGATTAATATTATAAACTTCCCCATCTGTTTGCTGAGAAGGAAGCAAGATTGAGTCTGTAGCCCACCTCCCATTCTTAACCAACTTCACCACGTGCTACTCCAAATAGGGGAAACGTTCTAATTTGGAAACATAGCAGTATAAATATATGTTCCGTTTTAAGCTTCAGGATTAACATTGACCTGTATCAAAGCACCTATATCTGTGCGAAATTATGCTTGCTAGAAATGGCATCGAATTTCTCAATGAGTGATGTATATCGAGCAGATGTTATTTACTTTAGCAATGTTCTGTTGAGTTATAATTATACGAGGAATGTGACCCAATTTGAAACTTGAAAGGATTGTACAATTTGTAATTTTACATTTTGTACGTATGTCTCGTAATTTTATTAAATTTGAGTTGATTTTAATAGTGTTTAATTTTCTGTTAATCCCCAATAATTCTTTTATTTGGTTGATTATGAATTTTTGAAAATATATTGAACTGTATATGGTAGAAATACGAATAAACGAAAAGCATATTCTTAATTTTCCAAGAGTGGATTAACCCGGAAGCGAATTATGAGGTCCACCATCTCCAAGGAGCTAAGAATTAAAGTTTATGAAAAATAAAATCACCGCGGACATTTACCCTTGACGTTTTTAAGCAATACCAGTAATACTTTACAAGCATGTTTGGATCACTTTAACAGTGTTGTATTTTCTTTAAGAATAGTAAATGCGTAAAACCATCAGTTGAAAAAGGCATGATGGAAAATATGACAAGAAAGTGTCGAGGAGCTTCTTGATTTCAAAGACAGTGGCTGTGAAACAGTGCATACAATTTTGAGTACATTACATGATATCGATATATGTAAAAAGTAGTTTGATGAGGAAACAGTGTTTGATTGGTTAAACGAAGATTTTTACCCGGTCAGGGGATACTGAATAACGATTAAATTGCATATTGCGTTACCGGGACTCAGCAATATAAATCAACCTCTAGAAAACAAGAAGAGGACCTCGTATAGAAATGGGTGGAGTACACATTTATTCGTTCCCACATACAGAAGCCATAATTACTTACAACACCGAAACATAAAGCCTGAGAATATTCTACACAGCACAGTGAAAACAACCCATTGGAAAAGGCAAAATGGGTGCGTTGAATGCCTAGTGTCAAGTTATGAATCGAGAAAGCAGCGCGATTTTTAATACACTTTTGAAGTATGCTAAATCAATCCCGTAATAACTAGAACATGTATAATTAAAAACCAGTAGACTATGGCCTGTAATCAATAATTATATAGACTACATCCCTTAATACATCTAGACTAATTCACGAAAGTAGTGCACGAGATTTTTGTGTCATATATACCTTTTTAAGAATTCCATAGTTAGCTAATTAATGTTTAATTAGAAAAACAGTGTTGTGAATTAAAAAAAGCTCATTCCTTCCCAAACTTGAAAATCCTCGCGACGTAATATTTACGCTCACGTCATAAGGATCGGAAAAGTTGGTTGGTTGAAAATTAATACAAAAAAGAAAAGGTGAAAATGTCTGTTAATTTTAGTTAGTTAACATTAATAGACTGGTCAATCGTATGAGAGAAACGCCTAAATTTTAACACTAAACAACAGAACAAAATGTCTTAGAGTAAAACTCAGATGAAATGAGTCAGAATCAGAATGTCCCATCTTCTGCCGCTGACACAGGGGATGAATCAACGTCATTTCTTATTTTCAAAAATTGATTAAAGAGAAAATTTCAAGTTTTAAAAAAAACCTTCGTAAACTTTCCGTTTCAATTTCTTCAAAATCTACTCTTTTTTAATTATTTTTAAAACAGATAAATCTTGTATGAAATGTAACTAAAATATTTCGAAAAGCACTCAGTGCAATGCAACTGAACTGATGTGGTTGTTTTTTGAAATCATTTTATGGAGCTACACTCTAAAAATTCCAATTTTACAATATATAATACGTTATTTTTAATACAATACAATGTATGTAACTGATTTTGGAGATAGGTAAGTAAAACAAATTTCTTAATGGCTGTAACTGTCCTTATAAGCCATGCACTAAAAATTCACAAATTTTCGAAATAATTGAAGCATTATATTAAATAGAAATTAATTCCAAAAAATTATCAGTGCACTTCTAGTTAGCAGCAATATTTTGTCTGATGACAGCTATGATAAAATTGTAAGAGTATACAGTTAAATCTCCAATATCACATTATATATATAACACTTAGCTAATAATTCCATGCAACTAATCAAATCGATAGTAAAGCCGAAAATTATTCAATCTGGTAGTCTGAGAGTAGATTTCTGGCATAAACTCATCCGGTTGATTATTCGGTTTCATTATTTTCCACTTTGAAACAATCTGTTTAGTTTTATGCAATTTTCTATGCATTAGAACATGAAATTTCTAATATTGATTTGTATCTAAAGTCCATAAATTGCGTTAATTGATATTCTGCACTTCTTCAATAATAGTAACTAGGGTTAATGAAGTTGACTATTACTGTTTAAAAAAATTAATTGATCTTTCATATGACCCTTATACTTGAATTATATAAGTTCATATTAGTTATTATATATTGATTGAAATACCTATTAACAGTAGCTGCAGTTCGTGAAAGTTTACTAATTATGCCTTAAAGTCTTTTCGAAAAGGTATACTGGTTTGCTGAATACATTTTACATAAGTGTTATAACGCATTCACAAGGGCGTGTTAAAAGTTTAAGCACAACAGGATATTTCAAAAATGAGCTTTAATTATTCGTTCAAATTTAAATATACGTTAATTCGGGCTATACAATGTTTAATAATTACATTTAACGCAGTTATGCTTTAAACTGCAAATGAAACATAATTTAACCTATGAACAAAAATTATTGAGTCAGATGCTGAGACATATGTGCCAGTTAATTTTTTTGTTGTTCATAAAATTCGACTTTTATTTGTTCCTTTATTTGTTTGTTAAATAAAGTATCGTAAAAATGACTCATTTTAATTCCTTAACTGAAGAATATCATTTATCATTTTGGCAAACTACACGTGTGATAACAGTCTACAAGATGTCCCATAAATAGTGCCCAGACAGCTCATGGTGAGTACAGAAAAGTGATCCACAGTTTACGAGAAGCAAATTTGACGTCACAGCCGGTGCTAGAGAAAAACAGCGAAAGAGACGCATCAGCAGCAGTATTTGCTAAGGCAGAAGTTCAAAGTGCATATAGAGGCAGGCTGAATGCACCGTGAAACGGACGAGTGCATTCGTTGTAGCAGAGAGGGCCCCATCCAAGTGCATGCAGCCTTGAGACGAGCAACTACGTTCTTTTGTGTAGTTACTACGTCTCAATACAGCAATTTCTGGAGTTGGTTTAGTAGGAAAAATTTCCAACAGTGCAGGATCTGGTGATCAGGGCGGTCATAAAACTGGACCTCGTGTCTCATCCAGTGGCTGGGATATACATATCCAACCAATCACGTTCAGGAGCGGAGAAATGCGTCGGAGTCTAATCATGCTGGCCCCAAAAGCCGTACTATACCGCTATGGGTATGTCAACGAAAAACTCGGTTAAGACATAACAGAGAAATACCAAGTAAGACTGTTCCCGAAAGTCATTATCGTCTGGAAAGATACGCAAATACTGTTGTTGATGGATGGTATGCGGTGTTTTTTTCTTGCACCGACTGCGACTTCTTACTTCGTCTTTCGTATTTTTCTTGTTAACTATAAATCGTACAGGTACAGTCCTCGCGGCACTTTTTATGTACTCACAACGAGGAATTTGCTGTTCAGAGTTTCGGTGTTAATTATGAGACACCTTGTATATGTTTCCATAGAGATTGAGGTCAGGATTAAGTACTCGCAAGTTATATAATTTAAACTTGCGAGTACTTAGTCCTGACCTCTGTCTGTATGATATATGTCATTTCCTATCTAAGCCATTGTGAAGTTAAATTAGAAGAATAGGTCAATGCATCTTTTGAAATATCCAATGCTCTCTGACAAAAAATTCACCCACCAAAAGCAAATAATTGACAAGTATATCTGTACAGCTTTCAGAGTCCTGAGAACCGTTGATGAAGGTTAGGGACACCTGGTTGTTAAAGAAACCATCACTCATACCATTACTGTACCAATCAACTAATTTTTAAAAAAATACACGTCTTTATTCTTTCCAGAGGTCATGTAAAAAGTATGCAAACACATCAGGGCTATCTAAATTTCATTTTTTTCAATGAATACAACATTCAAATGACATGTAAATCATATAATGATATTGATTCCTTTGAAATAAATGTTCCTCTCTTTCTGATATTTAACGTAATTTATTCTGAATTAACGTGTACATTCCAAATCGATTTCTACTAAACAAATAGATTCCTCTTTTAGAAGACACTCAATATCCCTCGGGAATCTTTCGGATTAAGTCAGAAGACGCATTTTCTTCCAATGCACTGAGCACGGATGTGTAAAATGCTATTAATTTAAATCGATTGCTACTTTAAAAAGGAGGATCAAATTGGGAGAGGGAAATAAAGGGAAAAAAGGAGAGATGCATTCCATTCCTGGAAACACAGAAGGAAATTTCGGATAAGCAAAGACCTTGTAAGGAATAGTTCCTAATGTTAGAAGCATTCTAATGAGATAGTGGTTTATTGTAATTGTCCATTTGGTCAGACAGATGCCATGTCCCGTTTAAAATTCACTGAACGTGACCTGAATTCGAAGTTACTTTTCAGAATTGTTTGTACAGAAGTATTCATTGTTTTGGTTGGTTGCTCAAAGAAAAAGTTTAGATTTTTCCATATTTTTACTTCAACTGTTTTTCATTTTCTTATTACTTATATAATTTGGCGTTTTGTGTGAAGCTTTACATTTGTGTATACAGAAGTAACACTTAATTAAAACAAACAGACTTTATATATTTGCAGAACATACATTTACATTATTATAAACATATACCCTACAATAGAATTAAAAAAAAAGATATTCTTCAAGAATCACACAGAAGTGAGAGTTGATTATTTGTTGAAGTTGGACTTTACAGCAACACGAGGTCAACTCAAGACGGACTTTAAAACTTTGAACCTCTATCAAATGAAGCAGACGGTATCTGGGCTATTGTCTACTCTCCAAACTTCTACATTACATCAAAGCGAGAGTTCTGTTAGTTCGAGAGAGTTAGAGCATCGAACTCCAGGCCGAAAGGCCTGGGTTCCCAAAATACCCTCCGAGTACACACGGAGTACGTGCTCGTTAAATCGGAAATAAGTGGGTCCGAAAGTCTTGTGGGCGGTCGCAGCTGAAACCACGAGTGCAGGAGAGGCTGGAGAATATTTTCCTCTCCTCTCCAGTTACCTGCCTTAATTGTAGAGGTGGAGATCGGTGGTGTCGCCATCTTTCGTAAAGAAGTCCAACCTGTCTCAGCGGTTCTGGCAACATTCATTCCTTCCCTCAAGGGAATTTCTCCGAGCTAAATCGTACTGTCACCTCTATGGTGCTCAAGGCTAAGGTCAACAGGACAGGCGTACATCTAGCCCCTTGCCATGATAAATTTCGTGGGCCTCCATCTGACTACGGCAGACCGGTGGCATTAGAAACAACTACAGCAACAAACACTAAACGGACTAAACAATCTGGAATAGCGTAACTAAACAGTTCCAATTCAGAAATTCCCTCATCCCAAAAAGTCATACATTAAATAAATTATTAATAATTAATTAACTCATAGAAGCCCACAGTGAAAAAAAGCTTGCTTCGGAGAAACGTACATTTTCAACTATTTTTTTTTACGCAAGTTTCAAATCAAACGGTAGGCGAATTTAGAGAAACTTTTTTATTGTATGCAAATTTTTCATTTTTGCACGAATCCCCCAAAATTTGGGAAGTCGTTAATGATAAAAATGAAGTTCTGCTAATAACAGCTGAATTAATTCTAGAGAACTTGAAATATGCTATAAGTATGGAACAATATTTTCTTACTCGCACAACGTGCATAGAAATTTCATCCTAACCTTAAGTTTTGTGAAGCAGGATATTAAGAATTGTATTAACAACTTAAGAGACCAAAAAACAGCTGCTAATAACAAACTTTATAGCAACAACAACAAAAGAAAATCTCAACTGAGGAAGTTAAGAAAGAAACGAAATTCTTCATTTGAATCGAAACCGACGCTTGAGCTAGGCGTATCTGACACATCTAGCATTTTTGTTACAGTTCGTAATAAACTAGCTCTCTTGTTATCAAGTAGCGATGAACAGTTGTTAGTTAAAATTTTATTCTTAATTTCAATTTGAATTTTTATATGCTGTATGTATATATATATACTGAATTTTCACTGTATATATATATATATATATATAATATTTATTTTTTTGTAATATAAATGAATTGATTTTGTTTTATGAATATGTGTCATGAATTTCATTTTAACTTTTTCATGGTTTTGTAAGGAAAATATTTAGATATTTTTCATCTAACATGGTTTCTTAAAATTGAGGAACATATCCCTAAATTTAGCATATACCGCATGTATTTTTTATACGTTTTAGCATGATTTTTAAGGAACGGGTCTTCCGCGTAAGAAAAGCGTTGAGTGTATATATATCAGCCAGTTAACATATCGGCTGAGTGGAGCATAAAGGCAGTTAAGGGTTTGAGATTCCCAAAACAGAGGATTTCGTGTTTTAAGGTGCCAAAGGATGATCTAAAGCAGCGATACTCAACTTGCGGCCCCCCGAGCCTTTTTAAGTGGCTTGGTCATGGCCTATTGCTATGAGAAATTTACTTATTTAAGAACATTGTATTAAAAATTTGGTGGGAAACTCTCTGTCAAGAAATCAAATACTTCAATTTGCATATCTGTTGTCTACGGGTACTACTTGGAACAGTTAGTTAGTGATAACAGACAACAGTGGAGTAGCGACCATTTTATGGATGGAACTAATTTTTAACTATCTTTCATATCTTGCAAGCGAAAAAAACTCGAATAATAATGAATACCTTCTCCGACGATTGGGAAGTTGACTATTTTGTAGTGAAAAACAAACATGGATCCGTAATTGTTTGATTTGTTACGAAAGTGCTGTATTTAAAAATACCAATCAACAGGAATCTCTCATTCAATGACACTTTACCTCGAAGATCTCTTTCAAGAGGTGATAAATAGGCTTTCTTGAATAATCTCCGTAACAGAAGCAATGTGTTTTCTTAGTGGTAAATCACAGCGGTAACACAAAGACATCCTATGAAGTTTGTTATATTATTGTATTGGTAATCATATGAAACCGTTTACTGATGCAGAAATTGTGAAGAAGTGTTTATTAAATGCTTCTAATTTAATGTTTATGTGACAAAAATATAAAAAAATGATAACTAAAAAAAGCAAAACAGGAGTTATAACATTTAATTTTCTAATGTTATCTGGGTCTTAAAGTATTTCCTTCCCCATTTATCCTTATGTTTCAGCTCGCGTGAAATAACTAGCACACGTATGCGGCCCATGTGAAATAGCTGACATATGTATGCGGCCCAGCAGAAAAAAAAAGATTGAGTACCCCTGGTCTAAGGAGGTGATGGCAACATCAAAGACAATTGTAGGTAACGAGTTGAATCTAGAAGTAAGTCACTATGTATTTCATCATATTTAATATTGTTATAACACTCATTTAAATTCAGGAAGAATATGTGTGATATTTCAATCTATATAAAAAAATCCTTTAAAAATTTCTAAATAAACATTTCACGTAAATATGCTAAACTGTAGAAGGTCTTAGATTAAATATTTAACTGTCCTCAATAGCTGAGAGCTAACAAAAATAAATAATAATCAATCATATAACTTTTTAATGGGGTTGCGTATTGATATTTCTACCTTTGCAGACCTAGTACATTCCCCAGGAGATGGTATTACTTTTTGGTGCGGCATCATTTTAGGCGATACCAATTACCGCAAGTAATTTTGACGCGCAGTTTCTTCTCCAGAGGGAGTCACCTGAGCTCTGCCGATGCGAAATTTCTACTTAGGAACTTTATTTTGCTGAGAGCATCCAAGCCAAACGGACACTCAAGGGATCTTTTTCATGCCGTATAATCATGCGACCTGGCTGCTGTCAATTTTCTGCATTAGGAAAATCCACCGACTTGGGTTCGGGTCGAACCTGCAACCTTGCGTACAGAAGTCTAGCGACAAACCAACTATGCCACTTAGCTGGAAACAATTTAATAACTTATAACTGAGGTAAGATGTATTAAATATTACAGCAGTGACAATTTCAAAAGTACTCACCGACATTGAAAATTGACAAAATTTAAAAGATTTTCTTTTAAAAAAATGTACGGTGAAACAGGACTTTTATTTCTCAGATATGTAAACCAACACATTATTGATTCCTTGATTACTCTGCACGATTTTCATCTTACAAGGAGAGGGCACGACTAAGGAAATTCATTTCGGGTCGAGGCTTGGTGTAATAGTAATACTCCTTGAGGGTGTACAATCCTTAATGTAATTCCGCCGAATGGCAAATCAATTCGGAGAAAAAGGCCTTTGAAATTCATGCTTAGCTTTTATACAATTAAGTTTCCATTTCCTTCACCGGTCCAGTGGCTCGATTGGCAAGTCATCTGCCTTCAATGCGGGCGGATCCAAGTTCGAATAACGTAAAAAACTTTTTTTTTTCAATTCCTTTAATTATTTTTTTAAATTATATAAATTTATTTATGAAAGGTTTATTAAATATTAAATAATATTTGTGTAATTATTTGTATTTAATGAAGTAAAAAATAAATAAGTTAATTTATTATATAAAATTATTTTTTAAAATTAAATATTAAATAAAATTATTTAAAATTATTAATAAATAAAATTAATTATAAATTAAAATTACTTAAAAAGAATTCTTAATTAAAATTATTTAAAAGTATTCTTAATTAAAATTATTTAAAAGTATTCTTAATTAAAGTTATTTAAAATTATTCTTAATTAAAGTTATTTAAAAGTATTCTTAATTAAAGTTATTTAAAATTATTTTAAGTAAAGTTAATTAATCATTAAAATTATTTAAAAGTAATATTAATAAGAAAATAATTAATATTAATGAAAAATACTTACTTAACATTAAATAAACATTATTAATTATTATTAAAGTTATTAAAATACATTTATTAAAATTATTTAAATAAATTTTTTAAAATTAAATAAATATATATACTTAAAAAGGACTTATTAAATATTTCATATAACTATAAAATAATGATTAATTTAATTAATAATATATATATATATATATATATATATATATATATATATATATATATAAGAAATATGTAATATTTAACAAAAACAAGAAATAAAATATATATATATATATATATATATATAATATATTTTATAAATTATTTTATATTATATATATAATATTTCATTTATAGTATATTGTATTTCACATTATAAAACTATTTGTAAATAATTTTTACGTAAAATATCAATTAATATTTATATATTTTATTATAAATATTATTTATTTACACAAAAATATATTTATATTAAATATTATATAAATTTATATAATTACAGTAATTTTTTACTTTATAAAATGCAAAATAATTACGTAGAATATCGTTTATTATTTAATAAATCTTTCATAAATAAATTTATTTAATTTTAAAAAATAATTAATTTTAATTAAATAATTTAAAATAATTAAATCCTTAGTCGTGTCCTCCCCTTGTTATTTATTTATAGAGAGAAAATCAAAAATAAAATAATTATAAAATGTAACCAAAAAGTTCCTTGTCTTCTTTCTTTCAATTCTGGCTAGATTCTTTTTACGTTATTCATCCTTTATAAGTAAAATAACAGAAGCTTTTAGTGTAAAATAAATGGATGATAATGCAAACAATACCAGGAACTTAATGATAAATAGTCACTACGCCACAAAAATAAATATTTAAGTATAAAGAATATAAGACAATCTGAGCAATGTGTGATTAGTAAGCAATAAATAACATATCAGTTTAATAGGTAGTCATATTGCATTCATAAAAATATCCTTTCCCTCTTGATAGAACATAATCCGTTACAAATTTTCCAAAAAAAGTCGCCAAATGGAAGGATTTAAGATTCCATATTTGCCTATTTTAATTGTGTTCCCCGGATCTTTAAATGATGAAAGTAATTCATTTACTGGAGAGAAAAAAGCGGCATCCTTCTCAACATGATTATTTTCCATCCATGCAGTCTTTAACTATGAGTCTTGGAAAACATATTTTTGAGTATAACGAACATTAAGTCTCCATCGTAAATGATTTTTGATATAAATTGTTCATTTTTTTTTATCAAATCTCTGATTATAAGATAAAAATTTTCACTCAAATTCAAAACAATCCTGGGGGTAAGGAGGAGGTAAAATTAAATTGTCCCGACTCATTTACAAAGCCTTAAATTTTCTTTAAAGTCCTAACAAAGCTAATTTAAGCCTTAAGATTTTTAGAAAATGTATTATTATAGCTTCTGCAAAAAGGAGTGGACGGGAAAATGAACAAACTTCTGGTAAAGCAAAATCGCGTTTCTTGTTACAAAATTATGAAAATGTTTTAAACCGGCTCAAAGCAAAGAATAAGAGTAAATATTATAGTAATGTGATATGTAATGCTTGGTTCTGGAAGATTTTAAGAATACGAATTACACTTTACGGAGTCGTGAGTAGGACCACGCTACAATAACCAAAAAACAATACAATAAATAAAAATATGAGAAGAAACCCCATGGAATACAGAATTTTTGTAATGTTTTTAGCAATAACAGCATTAATAGAAGGATAAATTTTTACCAAAGTATTTCAAATTTAGTTCGAAAAAATATTTAATCGAATGAAATAGAAAAAAAAGAACTATTCTTTCCAATTTTGATAATTTCTATCATTAAAAATAAGCTAATATATTTCTTATTTCATTATATAAAGGTTTTCTGAAAACCATATGTAGTACTTATTAGCACGAGGAAACCACCGGCACAGTTGCTTTACTCACGGAATTTGTTCCTCATTTTAAAGACAGTAGAAAAAAAGGACTCAATGATTCATAATAAAATGTTGAAGTTTTTAGGAAAAAAGACTGAAATAACCCGAAGAGAGGAAAAAAATTGACAGAAAATCACTAAACCAAAGAAACAAAAATTAAATAAATAGTTGCTATTTCCATCCTTCGAACAAGAAACATTTAGCTCCCTATCGAACGTCAATTTTAAATATTTAATTAAAATCCAATCACTCCCAACTAGAACTGCAACAATGTTTAAACTTCCGATGCGCTCACCAGGAATAAATAAATAACACCGAAAAGTAAAGCTTACTTCGGCACTAAAAAAGAAATTCCCGGATTAAAGAGCTGTTTCATTTAATTAAACAGGATTGGAAGTGATTAAAAATTGAAAGAAAGCCAAATACTTTTTTTCCTTCCACTGCCTTACGCAATTCTTGAGATTCTTCAACAGTTAAATTAAATTAAATAACGAGTCTAGGGAAATAAAAATATTAAAATGGTAGGAAATGAAGGAAATAAAATTTTGAGTGGATGACCCTTGTTTTTTCTTTCTTCATAAACAAATGAAAAAAAATGTTTCATTTAAAGGAGCCACACACACACAGATGATTAGATATAACAAAGGCATGTATCTAAAACAATTAATGTTTCATTAATTGATTAAATATGAAACTGATCGTTTTACTTTCCTGAAGAGAATTCCCTTTTCATTGCACTACAATTATTTAAATGAGTATTACTTTTTTTTTTACCGAAAGTAAAAAATACATAAAAATGCAATTTTGATTATTGACTCTGAAAAATAAATAATGCAAGTTATTTTTAATGAGAAAATAAATGAATAGTAGAGAGATGGCACTAAAATACTCTTAAACATTGTTGATTTTACGTATAGAGACTCAATTGTAGACTTCGGATAAAAAGCAGATTAATTAGTAAGTATAAAAATGTAATATATTTCAACTAATTTATCATTTATTAGTGTTTTTTTTTGGAAATGCTCAAACGGTGACAGCAATTGCACAAAATGTTTTGAAAATAATTAACTGATTTTTTTTGTTTAAGTTATGTAAAGTTATAATAGTAGAAGTATTTTAACCTTCAGATTTATTAATCACTGTTTTACTTCAAAATCTACAAAGTCCCTTATGTGTGTCCCTTAGTAATAAGCACTGTTTTTTAAGCAATTTCATATTATAACTAAGGTAAAGTGCACTAGGTTTTGTAAAAATTAAAATATCTCTTATCCTGAAGGTTATTTCAAAAGTGAATAATAAAATTGAAAAATAGAGAATTTGTTCATAAACCTTTTTGTACAGAATGGGTCCGTTTATGTAATTTTTTGCCAAATTTTACCAATTTTTTCCCACATTTTAGTAATAATAATTTCTTTTTCACTTTGTCGCGGTGTGATATCTATATAAACTAATACCAAACATCACTCGAAGACGATCTTTTTGGCGTGGTCGATAAAGTACTTGCGTATGGAACGGAAGGTACTCAGATTGAATCTCCCTTCCTTTAGATTTAACATTTGTTCTTAAAATGTACTAAATAAATCTAAAAACCAGAAAAAGATCCCCATTTCTCCATTTTTTCTTAAAAAAAGTTGTCGTAAGTAGTCGGATACCTTAAATAACAGATAATGAACAAGGACAAACAGATGACCACACGTGGATGATCAACGTATATACACAAAAAAAATATCATAACAGACTATTTACAACAGTGCAAATCACACACATTTTAACTTCAGCAGCTTGTCTCTGCCATATCGTAGTTAACGCAGGCGACTGAACTTTCTTAGGAACCTACTCAATTTTTTTCTCAAAGGTTCCTTTATACAACCTGAAGGATTGATTGATTGATTTAATATTAACGTCGCACTGTTCAGCTACACGAGGGCTTTTGGCGACGGACCACGTAATTTTGAACCATGGTCAAGTGACGTGGTCGACACCTGAGCTGGCACCCCCTCTCCTAACTACCACACCACACCAACGGGAGGACGTTTCAGCTCTCGACAGATTTAACGTGCATCGCTGCCCTACACGGCGGGTCTTTAGTGGTACTGGGATCGAACTCGTGACCAGGCAAGCCACGATCCGATACCTATACCACTCGGCTACCGCGGCCACTACAACCTGAAGGAAGTTTCAAGATAGGTCCATCCCAGAGATTTCTCAATGGCTCCTTGGCGACATCATTTTTTCGCAAAATTTGTCGCCAAGTGCAGTTAAGTCACAATCTGTCAATCCTAAGTACTTCTTCTGGGGTTACCATGATCTCAATTTTTCAAATTCATGCTGGGAAGCGAACTTTGATTGTGAAACTCAATTTCCCCAAAAGGAGCTTGTTGCTGTTAAGAATAACATACATGGCGCATTTCAATATAACAAAATACACGCTGAAAATTGCTTTTAGTATTCCAGAAGGTATTTAAATTCTACAGAAAATAATATTTATGCTAACAAGTTTATAAAATCGTAAGCTAATGATATTACTTCATAGTGTAATCTTTAGATTTAACAGAAATTTAAAGAGAAAACCTCGATTGGGGACACTTAAATAACAATACATCTTAAAGCAATTGAATAGTTATTTATGTTTAAAATTAAGCGTAAGAATTTGATTTATCTTTGAAAAGGAAGCAGCTAAAAGAACCGATGGTCCGTAAGAAAATTTTAGATCTTTTTCTTTCTTACCCAATTGTATTTATATGTCTAATAGATAGACTATAGCAATTTGGGGAATGAGTGAGTGATTTTGGGTTTTTGGGTGCAATAGCCAATTTTGGCTATACTATATACTGCGCCAAACATTCGTTAAAATATTAAAAACGTTATAAAATAAAAAAAAAATTGCGACAAGTGCAATGCTTCAGTAGTGCAAGGTCGCCAAAAGCTCTCGAGTAGCTGAACAGTGCGACGTTAATATTCAATCAATCAATCAATCAGTAGTGTAAGATAAAAACACACAAAATATTAAAATCAAATTCATAAGATAAAATAAAATACATTTTGATGGGAGGGTCTAGCCCTGCCACCAAGTCAAAAAAGTTAAAACAGAAAATGCAAAAAATAGTAATTAAAATAAGTTTTAACATAAATTCAAAATTCTTAGCTAGCCATCTGTAAAAATATAAGTTGTGAAAGTAAAAGAAAAACAATTACTTTCTGCCATATCTGCGTTGTGTGGAGGTTATTATGTGAGAATATTCCTCAACACCATAATCCTTCAATACGTATTCTTCCGGGTCGTATTCAATCTCATTTCCTCGTCTGAGAAATCCTGTAGAGGTGTACTTTTCCGCGGTTTGAAGTTGCCATCATTATTTCTATTTCTGTGTTTTTTTCATTTTTTTAATTAATTATTATTTTTTTCTTTTTTGAGCACGAGTTTCTGAGTTTTGTTTGGGATTCTGTATTGAAAAAGATGCATATGGGGTTGAACACCGGAGTTGGATGAGGAAGCGGATACGATTGGTGAAGATTCAATAGGGGTGAAAATATTATTGATGGTGGAAAGCACGGCATTAGACACAAGAATAGGTGGTTGAGGCTCTGACACTATAGCTGCTATTGAAGATGTGGAAGGAAGTAGTTGTGCTTGAGTAGATGAGGATGATGTGGAAAAAGCTGGAGTGGATATTGATGTATTTGATTTTGGGAGGGAGAAAAGTGGTCGAAGTAAGTTCAAGGGTGGACATTTTATTTTTGTTATATTTTCATCTGTTTGTGTAGAATTGTTCGTAGTAGAGGGTTTGGCAGCCTGAGCGTAAGTTTGAGATAACTGTGGGACTATTAATTTTTGTGCTCCTAAATAAGATATATTTTTATTTGTTTTAATCTCCTGAATTTGATTTTCAGTTTTCCACTTGGAGCATATTTTTGAGTCAGTAGAATGGGGTTGAGAGCAATTAATAAATTTCAGCTCTAGACTGTAATCTGAGGACGCATGTCCAACAGATACACATCTAGAGCACGTTAGTTGACCACGGCATGAAGTTTGAGAGTGACCAAACCTATGGCACATGAAACAGCGTGGAGGGTTCGGTATGCAGGGAGGTATCTTACAGTTTAAGTAATCTGAATTTATTGTAGTTGGAAGTTTAGGGCTATTTAATGTTACAGTTAAGTGTTTGGTAGGAATATAACTGCGGCTTCTTTTTAATAATGATTTTTCTGACCTGAGTTACATCCTCATCTTAAAATCCCTCAAGAATTTCAGCCTCAGAAGTGCACAACAGGTCAGGTTCGGAAATGACACCTCTGGAGGAGATAAGGATTTATGGGGAGCTATGCAACTGGACAATTTAGAAAAGATTTCGCAAGAAGAAAAGACTTAGTTTGAACAGCGGAATTAGTTTCAATAAGTAGATCCCTGGAACCCGATCGTTTTACAGATTTCCGTTGACCACTTATTCCAATGAGGGCTTTGTAAATAGCAAATGGCGATTTTTGACATCTCCTTGTTTGGCAGAGAAATTAGCAAAAATCTAGAATTTTGTGAACATTTTCAATGTTAAAAGTGGGTAAAACAAGGCCTTTACCCAGGCACAGCTGCGTTGGATCCAAAAGCGCGAGAAAAACTTCCTCCTGGCGTGCCTCCACCTAACACGGACCGGCACACTGCCTCCAACAAGGGAGGCAGTGTGCCGGTCATCTTGCAAACACCAGTCACAGCACTTAACTGGAGTACACCCAGAATATAGTTCTATAGCATCAGGGCGAGAATCCAACGGGTAAACCTGCAACCTCTTATCTGCACCACTAACCCTACAACAACGTCTCTGCGGGGACACCGAAGACAAGTATCACCATCCGATTGACAGGAACGGGCTCACTCCTGCCTCCCATCTACAGCGAAGTGTTGGCCAAAGGCAGTGTTTCTCAAAGTGTGGGGTGCGTCCCCCTGGGGTGCGCGATGACCCTACAAGGGGGGGGGCGAGCATATCTAAAATTTAAAGATTTTTTTTAAAAAAAAATAACCGGAAAGAGAAGTAAAACAAAATGCTTTCTTCCATAATAAAAAAAATACACACAACAACACTGATATAATTTATGTTTATTATCTGGCTTTTTTCAGTCATAAATAGCTATCTTTGATCCCAAAACCAAATTAAAGAAGAAAAAAACATTTTGTTTTATTTGCTGTATTTCCTCAATGAGAGATTTTTTTATTACGTTTTAACATAAAATATTACTCGTTAAAAGAAAAAACGAAACTCAGACTCTGAGAAAAATTCTAAGAAGATAAACAATTCATCACTGTAATTATTATTGAAATACTGTACATTAGTTGTAGAAAAAGAAAAGGAAGACATGATTCATTTTTCAGCCAGGCTGCATAATACATCTGTTAATCATTTGATCGACCTTCAAACTTACTGGTATGGTTTTACTGGTATGGTTATTATCAATATTAGTTCCCTCCCATCTTTTATGCGTTTGCTTTTCGCTTAGGGAAATTGTAAATAATTGAGTTTTGCGATATTTGGAAAAGAATTGATTGGTTTAACATTTCTGTAGGATAATTGAAAAGTGTCTGATTTGCGTCCTTTATTATGGTCTTGTACTTTTGAATCATTTTAGTCCAGTTTTATTGGATTTTTTCTCAAATCATCAAAGAATTGAATAGTCCTTGAAAGAAGGTAAGTATACTTTCTATAAATTAAAATATTCACTAGAATTCCGATTTGTATCGTGTACAGTAAAAATAATTCTAAACAAATGATTGGGGTGACTGAGTCCCTCCGCACTACCATTAATGTTAGTATCGAGTACGCGCCTGCTACCGGGTTAAAACATTTTGAAGTCTTCTCGCTTTAAATGTTAAAAAGTAACACAATTATTCTTCATAGGAATTTTATATTCTTTTTCATTATTTAACATTAATTCTAAATGCTAATTGTGTGAGGTTTAAAATTACAGTTATTTACAATTATAGCATTTATCTAAAAAAATCATTTTACATTTTTGTATACAATGTCGTGCAAGCAATTTTACTCTCCTTACACTTCAGCTATTATATCAAGAATAATGTTTTACTTTTTAAAAAATGAACTCGTGTGAAGAGTCGGTGTTTCAGCCAGTATACGTTTGATGTATCAGTACTGAAGAAGGTATTTTATAAATAATTTCTTATTACTAAATTTGGCCGCGGTAGCCGAGTGGTATAGGTATCGGATTGTGGCTTGCCTTGTCACGAGTTCGAGCCCAGTACCACTAAAGATCCACCGTGTAGGGCAGCAATGCACGTTAAATCTGTCGAGAGCTGAAACGTCCTCCCGTTGGTATGGTGTGGTAGTTAGGAGAGAGGGGTGCCAGCTCAGGTGTCGTCCACGTCACTTGACCATGGTTCAAAATTACGTGGTCCGTTGTTAAAAGCCCTCGTGTAGCTGAACAGGTTGACGTTAATATTCAATCAATCACTCAATCAAACTTATTATTAAATTAAGAACAAGTTTAATAATTATTAGGGACTTCCACGGGCTTGTCTTGTAGAGGAAAGTTTTTCAAAGGAAGGTTTAATATCAGAAATTGACACTTAAAGAGTTATTTTTCTATATTTAGCTGAGATCTATATTTTGTCTTTAAAGCATCCACCGCAGAAAATCCGGTTTAACAAATGTAGGATGTTGAAAATGGTAATAGTAATGGCAAAGTGCTTTTGTTTTCAGTACAGAAAATTTCATCATCCACCTTTACCCAAAATTCAAAGCGCGATTTTTGCAAAATTGCCTTTTGATTTTTCACTAGATGTGAAATCTATGAAGATTTCTTCTTCGGAAGTTGCGATCCCTTCTGGAGTATCTCGAAATAGATCCCTAATCCACTCGTAACTTGCTACCAAGCTGTCCTCATCCAGAAAATACTTTTTAAAATTCTTTGCCAACATAGCTAAATGATTTTACATGTTTTAAAAACAACTTTCACATATTGTTCTACAGATTTGCAAGTTTTAACACATATCGAGCTGGGGCTTTTTTTCCCATCATTTACTTCAGTAGAGGTAAATCAAAAAGTTCGTCTGTGTACTTGTTGATTCTTTATTATCATCGAATGTTTGCTTTCGACTTAAAAATGTATGTATGATATTGTTTTAATCTACTGCCGTAAATACTTAATTACCGTGAATTACAATTAACGTGTAAATTTTAAAAAATGTACATTCAAGCTAGTTTCGGAAACTATAGGTGTATCGAGTCGACCAAAACTGACTGGAATTGTACGAGGAAAAGCATTTTTACATGTTTTGCGCAGACGTGCGATAGGTTGCCCAGACTCACACAAACGTACCCTATAATGCCAGATGTGATGGATATGATTGAGAGCAATATTGACTAGACTATTTTTCTAATGACATTTGTACTTTGAGAAATGAATGCTGAAGGAAATAAATATTTAATTAAATATATCATTTTGCAATCTGTTCCAATTTAAAAATTAGAGAAAGAAAAATAACATAATAATAAGTGAGTAATATATATTTTAAGTAATTTTTTCTTAAAATATATATTACTTAAAAGTCACATATACACAAAATTTAATATACTTATCGTATTAATTTGTACGGTTTATAATTAAGATCGTATTGTAACTTTAGCGTCTCTCTCTCAAAGTACATTTTTATTGCAGTAAATGCATTATTTTTGTACAGGGGGGGTGACGAAAATTATGATTGAAAATTGGGTCACCAATATTGAAAGTTTGAGAAACACTGGCCAAAAGTATTCCCAGGACACCATTTTCCTCCTTACGGGACGCCGCACACAGAAAACATGCGGGAAACCAACGGCGTTATTCGAAAATCAAAGAAATCTAAAAAAAATTAAGATCAAACTCAATATAATCAAAATATTTTAAAAAAATGAAGAGAAACAAAACTAACGCAATCAAAATGTAAACCAAAATACGTTAATAATAAATTGGTAAGTTTTCTAATAAGGAAAAAATGATTAATAATAGTATTCATGTGAATTTTAAATTATTTATCTGTAATCTAGACGGGGAAAGAAGAAAAGATGAAATAGAATGACACAAAAAGATGGTCAAAAAGAGTAGGATCACTAGGGTACTACAAGTTTGTGAAGCTCGTGTTTACCAAAGACAGTAAACCCCTTGGGTAAAGGAAAATATCACTAGGGCGCCTCGGGATTGTGACACATGTACTCACCTGAAGAAGGTGAGCCTCCTGAGCGAATAACAATTTGGTAACTGTCACCCTAATAGACTAGAATTGCATAATTAGAAAATAGTACACATATATTTTTTTATGGTAAGACAAAAGAAGAAAATAATATTTGAGTAATTCTTTTTGAGGAAGATGGTAATGAATAGTTAAAAATGTGTGTAAAAGTGATTTATAAAGATACTCTACAATTTCTTTTATTTTAAAGGAGGAAAGGAATGTAAAGACGTTGCATTAAATGGACTAAGATAGATACGCGAAATGCACAGAAGGTTGCTCGCACTTTATGGAAAATATTTTGTAAGTCATTTTCTTGTTTGCAGTTTGAGATAAAATTTTGGCAACTTCAAAATAATTGTCTGTAAAGGTTTCTTTTGATTGGAATGTAAAATAAAATATTTATTTTAAAAAAGGCTCGTAAAAATTATAGATGGCTCGTAGGATACGTAATTACGCTTTCCAATGAGAAATATTCGTATCAACAAATTAAAAAGCTGTGTAAGAATCTCGGTTATTATGCATTTCAATCAAAAATATTTATATTAAATTTGAAAGGGAAAACGCGTCTCGCAGAAAGTAAACATGAAAACATGACCACGAAATTTCATCCTAAGACTGTTTAAACGCAGGGAACTGTCCAGAAAATTAATTCTCTGATCCTAAAAGAAAATCCACCGACTGACAGATTCATTGAATTCAAATCAAGAATGTCTTCCAGAACTGTAAAGAAAATTATTGGTAAGGATTTAAAGTTAAAACGGTTGCTTAAACCTCAGGTTAGTCTCCTTTTTCAAAAAATATTGCTCAAAGAAAAGCAAACTGTAGTAAATTATGTAAAAAAACACCTAGTTGCTGGAAAATGGAAATTTGTTGTAGCACTCGAGGAAGCAGGAGTATATTTAAGGTATCCAACTACGTTCGGAACCGGAATTTTAAAAAAGCACATAAATGGATACTTTTCGTGATATTTAGTGTCACTTAGATTAGAATACATTTATAAAATTGTTTTAATGACATTTTGACAAAAAAAATATTTAAATACAATGTTTCGGCAAAAATTTAACTTAAAATAATCTTTTTTTCAAAATGTTCTCCTTTTGTGAAAAATGCTTCTATTATAATAATATTTTGCCTGTCTATAGCTCAGATCTCTGTACAGAGGCTCAACTATGAGTTTTGAAAAAATCCCATTATTTTCAGAGTTACAACCAAATGAAATAATTATTGGTGTTTTTTTCTTAAAATTTCTCCCCTCTGCTGTCGTAAAATATGGATAAACCCACTTCTATGTTATATATTTAAAACATTCTAATTGAGCCTCTGTACAGAGGTCTGAGCTATATACAGGTAAAATATTATTGTAAAAGAAACATTTTTTACAAAAGGAGAATACTTTAAAAATGGGTCATTCTATGTTCATTTTTTGTCAAAACATTGTACTTAAATAATTTTTTATTGTTATACTATTTTTAAAAATATTATGTACATTTTCTAATCTAAGTGATACTAAATATCATGAATATTATCCATTTATACGCTTTTGCAAAATCGCGATTCCGAACGTAGACCTTAAGTGACTGTAGTAAGAGAAGATCCATTTTCTATTGCTCAACTGACGGGAATGACTGTACGATATGGCATCGTCAGTGTACAGCAAAGTTCTTAAAGGGATTCACGATAGCTGCAGGATTTTCTAACAACGGCAAATTAAAAATCATAAAAAGTCTCAAGTAAAGCCAAATTTAGTCACTCTACTATCAGCAAAATATTTTAGAACCAACTTTTGATGAAGAATGTCCAGTCTTATATAGGAAAGGCATTGAGAGAGAGAGATAGCTAATAGTAGGAACTGAAAATTTACGGTATTTATTGATAAAAATTAACTATTAAATTCGTTACCTTAAAGTATGAACGATCTTCTGTACTCAATAGGGAGGAAAAGATTGGGAAAATCTCTCATCGAAGGAAAAAAAGAATACACAAGTTAAAAAAAAATTAAAAACTACATTTCGATTAAAAATCTATTAGAATCATTTAAATAAAAAATTACACTTGATGTAATTTTGGAGCTACATAGCTTTGAGCTACAATTCCATTACAGAAGAAATACAAAAATAAACATATGGAAAGTATTTAAACAATCTATCAAAAAGGAATTTTTTGCTGTAACACAAACTGTACGAGGGAGCAGATTTTTAAATAATTAAGCAGGAAATAAAGCAATTAAGAACTAGAAGTATCTAGTTTGTTTTCTTCAACATTACAAATCTTAAGACAAATCAAACGTAATTTGTGGAAATGGCTCAGGAAAAAATGGAGTCTTACGAATGTGTGTGAGACTTTGTTTTTTCTTTTTGTCTTAAATCTTTAGTTTAACAATTGAATGAACACAGAAGTGAAATGCTCGAAAAGATAGAAATAACAAACGTATTTCAAACATTTAGTCTGATTAAGCAAAAAAATCGTGACTATTTTTATTTTTTATCTTAAAATTATTTGTTTTTTATAGTTTGCTATATATATATATATATACACTCTGTCGCAAAAAAATATATGCACCCAGAAGAAATCAAGCTACAATCACGAAACTCGGCAAGAATGTAGTCTGGTAAGAGATATGCAAATGATTAAAATTTCGAAGCCAATGAGACAAGGCTAAGTGTGCTATGCGCATATTAGTTGCGCAACTGGGAGAGTTTAAAAGCATGAGTACGAGCGCCATACGGCTATCCAAACGAATCTGATGACTTTGATAGACGATATTGAGACTTAGGATGCCTCTAAGACGTAACCGGCGGCAGTACGAGCAGCTGACGGACTTTGATAGGGGCCGTATAATAGGCCTCAGAGAAGCAGGTTGGTCGAATAGACGTATCGGCCGCCACCTCGGTCGGAGCGATATGGTAGTTGCTCGGTGTTGGCAACAGTGGATCACAGAATGTAGAGTGTACCGTCGCGGAGGGTCAGGACGTCACAGGAACACAAATGATCGCGAGGATCGTGCAATCAGAAGAGTGGCCACTTCGGCACCAACAACGTCGCTAGCATCGATTCAACGCCACTTACCTCCTTCCAGACATCCAGTGCCATCAAGAGAAACCATAAGGAGACGACTGACCGAAGTTGGCTTGAGGAGCCGACGTCCGCTAAGACGCTTACCACTGACCCCACATTATAGGCAGTGTCGACTGGATTTTTGCCGACCTCGGGCAACTTGGAGTGTGACAGACTGGAGACGTGTCATCTTCAGTGATGAATCCCGATTCAGTCTCAGTGCTGATGATCACCGCACACGTGTCTGGAGGCGCACCGTCCAGCGATCCGATCCGTCATTTATTGTCGAGCGGCATACAGCAATTTCATAAGGTGTGACAGTGTGGGGAGCAATTTCTTGGGACACACGATCATCTTTAGTGGTCCTTCAAGGCACTTTGACAGCTCGCAGATACGTGGACGATATTTTAACGCCGATTGTGCTACCCATGCTATCAAGTCGCCCAGGTGCCATTTATCTACAGGATAATGCTCGTCCACATACTGCGTGACTCTCCCAACAATGTCTTCAAGGATATGACGTCCTACCATGGCCTGCCAGGTCACCAGATCTTTCGCCAATAGAGCATGTCTGGAACGCGCTGGGAAGGCAACTGCAGCCGTCCCGAGATACAGGAGAATTAACTGCGCAGATGCAAAGACTATGGCAGGATCTTCCACAGGGGGTCATAAGTGATCTAATTGAATCGATGCCACGCCGAATTTCGGCTTGTATAGCTGCCAGAGGTGGCTCTACTACTTACTGATTTTTAACCTTTTGCAAGCTGTGACCGCTTAATAAAATGATATTTTGTTCTGAATTTTTAATCATTTGTTTATTTTCATATACACTACATGCATACCAAATTTCGTGAATGTAGCTCAATTTCTTCTGGGTGCATATATTTTTTTGCGACAGAGTGTATATTAATTAAATATTACATATATATCTTATTATTACGATTTGATATTGATATCGAAAAAAACATCCCTGGTTTTTACAGTTTAGCTTAAAAATATAATAAAAGTTTATTTTCCATGACAAAGCTTAAGTTTAATCTTTTTGTGTAAAAGATATAATATACATGTGGAGGAAAGAAGATTGTCGCCTTTATAAGAAAGCAACGAATAAGATATTGCAACTAATCAAGCACACTAAAACAATTTACGGGTTTATTACTCTTTTATCAGCGACCTTTAACGAAGCCAATCACTCTAAGTTTACAACTGTTATGTAACCTTGTAACGGGTACTATTCGGCCTCTTTTACTAGTTTTCTCTGGAAAATTTCTTTTAACTGTAATTTTAGTTTAAAATCCGCTTTCCGTAGAAATGACTTGATTCTTTGCAAATCTTACTGTTGCACCTCCATAATACAAACCTCTATATAGCGAACTTTTACCTGGAACCAAAAACATTTCACGATTTTCTTCGTAAAATAACCTCCCGATAGCGAAGTGCATTTTCTATGTAATGAACTTTTTCTGTTGGGATTCAATTTTTGTACCTATTTTTGAAGAATTTCTAGAAATTTCAAATTATTTGTTCTTTTAACTCATTTTATGGTGGTCATAAATCTTGAATTGCTTTTATTAGGTGCCTAACTCATCGAGAGCAATGTAATTCTGGACGTTTCACCCAAGAAGTATAACATTTAACCCAGTGCTTCTCAAACTTTCAATACTGGCGCCCCCCTTTTCAATCACAATTTTTATCGCGCCCCCCTTATACATAATAATTTACTGAATGCAATAATAATGCACTTTTACGATAAAGCAACAATATTTATTATAAACCGTACAAATTCATTACATGAGTATTAAATTTTGTATATGTTACTTTTAAGCAAAAAAAAGTTAAGTAATAGGATAATTACTAAGTTATTTTCCCTTTCTCTGATTTTTAAATTGGAACATATTACAAAATGCGGTGGTTGCTTAGAAGACAAAATATAGATATCAGCTAAATATAGAAAATCAACTCAGAGGGTCAATTTCTTATCTTAAAACTCCTTTCAAAAACTTTGCTCTGTAAGACAAGCCCATGGAAGTAGCTAATAATTATTAAACTTGTTCTTAATTTAGTATTAATTAATTAGTCATAAAATACTCTGTGCACCACTCATACATTAAAAGCAGTGTTTCTCAAACTTTCAATACTGGCGACCCAATTTTCAATCATAATTTTTGTCTCGCCCCCCTGTACAACAATAATGTATTTACTGCAATAAAAATGCACTTTGAGAGAGAGACGCTAAAGTTACAATACGATCTTATATATAAACCGTACAAATTAATACGATAAGTATATTAAATTTTGTGTATATGTAACTTTTAAGTAATATATATACATTTTAAGAAAATTACTTAAAATATATATTACTTAAAATTATGTTATTTTTCTTTCTCTAATTTTTAAATTGAAACAGATCGCAAAATGATGTATTTAATTAAAGATTTATTTCCTTCAGCATTCATTTCTCAAAGTACAAATGTCATTAGAAAAATAGTCTAGTCAATATTGCTCTCAATCATATCCATCACATCTGGCATTATAGGGTACGTTTGCGTGAGTCTGGGCAACCTATCGGACGTCTGCTCAAAACATGTAAAAATGCTTTTCCTCGTACAATTCCAGTCAGTTTTGGTCGACTCGATACTCCTATAGCTACCGAATCTAGAGTACTTTCTGGATGAGGACAGCTTGGTAGCAAGTTACGAGTGGATTAGGAATCTATTTCAAGATACTCCAGAAGGGCTCTCAACTTCCGAAGAAGAAATCTTCATAGATTTCACATCCAGTGAAAAATTAAAAGGCAATTTTGTAATAAATCGCTCTTTGAATTTGGGGTAGAGGTGGATGAGGAATTATCTGTACTGAAAACAAAAGCACTTCGTATACTATTACCATTTTCAACATCCTACCTTTTTCAAACCGGATTTTCTGCAGTGGATGCCTTGAAGACAAAATATAGATCTCAGCTAAATATAGAAAAATAACTCTTTAAGTGTCAATTTCTGATATTAAACCTTCCTTTGAAAAACTTTCCTCTACAAGACAAGCCCGTAGAAGTCCCTAATAATTATTAAACTTGTTCTTAATTTAGTAATAAGATTGAATGATTGAATATTAACGTCGCACTGTTCAGCTGCACGAGGGTTTTTGACGACGGACCACGTAATTTTGAACCATGATCAAGTGACGTGGATGACACCTGAGCTGGCACCCCTCTCTCCTAACTACCACACCACACCAACGGAAAACGTTTCAACTCTCAACAGATTTAACGTGCATCGCTGCCCTACACGGCGGGTCTTTAGTGGTACTGGGCTCGAACTCGTGACAAGGCAAGCCACGATCCGATACCTATACCACTCGGCTACCGCGGCCAAATTCAGTAATAAGAAATTATTTATAAAACACCTTCTTCAGTACTAATACATCAAACGTATACTGGCTGAAACACCGACTCTTCGCACGAGTTCATTTTTTTAAAAAATAAAACATTATTCTTGATATAATAGCTGAACTGTAAGGAGAGTAAAACTGTGTGCACGACATTGTATACAAAAATGTAAAATGATTTTTTTTTTTAGATAAATGCTATAATTGTAAATAACTGTTTAAAAGAACTTTTTAAACCTCACACAATTAGCATTTAGAATTAATGTTAAATAATGAAAAAGAATATAAAATTCCTATGAAGAATAATTTGTTACTTTTTAACATTTAAAGCGAGAAGACTTCAAAATGTTTTAACCCGGTAGCAGGCGCGTACTCGATACTAACATTAATGGTAGTGCGGAGGGACTCAGTCACCCCAATCATTTGTTTAGAATTATTTTTACTGTACACGATACAAATCGGAATTCTAGTGAATATTTTAATTTATAGAAAGTATACTTACCTTCTTTCAAGGACTATTCAATTCTTTGATGATTTGAGAAAAAATCCAATAAAACTGGACTAAAATGATTCAAAAGTACAAGACCATAATAAAGGACGCAAATCAGACACTTTTCAATTATCCTACAGAAATGTTAAACCAATCAATTCTTTTCCAAATATCGCAAAACTCAATTATTTACAATTTCCCTAAGCGAAAAGCAAACGCATAAAAGATGGGAGGGAACTAATATTGATAATAACCATACCAGTAAAACCATACCAGTAAGTTTGAAGGTCGATCAAATGATTAACAGATGTATTATGCAGCCTGGCTGAAAAATGAATCATGTCTTCCTTTTTTTTTCTACAACTAATGTACAGTATTTCAATAATAATTACAGTGGTGAGTTGTTTATCTTAGAATTTTTCTCAGGGTCTGGGTATCGTTTTTTCTTTTAACGAGTAATATTTTATGTTAAAACGTAATAAAAAAATCTCTCATTGAGGAAATACAGCAAATAAAACAAAATGTTTTTTTTTTCTTTAATTTGGTTTTGGGATCAAAGATAGCTATTTGATGACGGAAAAAAGCCAGATAATAAACATAAATTATGTCAGTGTTGTTGTGTGTATTTTTTTTATTATGGAAGAAAGCATTTTGTTTTACTTCTCTTTCCGGTTATTTTTTTTAAAAAACATCTTTAAATTTTCGATACGCTCGCGCCCCCCTTGTAGGGTCATCGCGCCCCCAGGGGGGCGCGCCCCACACTTTGAGGAACACTGATTTAACCCCATTGTCCAGTTCAGTGGAAACATGTTCTATATCACCTTTTACCCTCAGTGGAGTTGTCTCGTATCGCCGTGTCATTAAACTAGTATCGATGTAGCATTGACCAATTGCACTAATAACTTCGTTTCTTGTAGCTCGAAAATATCAAAACGTAAGTGCTTGAACATCAAAGAAAAAAATTTAATTCTTCAGGAAGTGGATAATGTTGTTAAGAAACTTTTCGTGCAGTCTTTCTTTCTTTTCTTTTTTTCTGATAGGCAAAATATATAAAATAAATGTTATTATATTTCAAAGTGGTGGGGGTGAAAAGTTACTTTTTTTAAAGTATATAGTGTTTATGAAAAATTTGTTTTCTGTGTGGCTTATAAAGAAAATTGAAAGATGAACCTCTATATAACGCATTTTCCATATAACGAACTATTAAGTGACTTCGTTATATGGAGGTCCGACTGTACTATATGCCATTGAGCATGTGAGATTAATGGTTAATCGTTAAGCGTAAAATCCAAGTGATTGGTTGGTCGTGCGTCTTTAGATTAAAAGTCAACGTAGAATCAGTTCTGAAATTGTAAAAGTAAACAACCTTGGGACCGAGCTATCGGGATTCCAGAAGAATCATAGCAATAAGTTCCAACGCCAGATAAGTGAAATTTAATTGTCCAGTGAATCCAGTAATAAGTTAGGATTTCAAGTTGCTCCCTGAGTTAAGCTACAAAATTGTATGTTTCATTAAGTGTTAAAGATAGAATAAAATAACTATTTTTTTAAGATAATGTCTCATGTCTGCTTCCTCCTCGAACCCTGTTACATCCACAACCTTCAGGCCGTGGCAACCTGAACTAAAATTTAATTAGCATGAAGGAATTGGATTAAAGTGTAGTACAACTACTTTTATCTTGTCTACGGAAATTTCAAACATACTGAAAATTAAAGAACCAGGAAAATGCAAAACCAGGCTTTATCCGGAATATTAGGCACATTTCACTGTAAGGTCACCTCAGAATGTAATGAAAATTACATGGACACTGAGTAATATGAAACAGAAGAAAGCCCAATTAATAATTGGAACAGTGTTCCTCAAACTGTGCGGCGCGACTCCCTAGGGGGCAAGATAACTCTGCAAGGGGTCGCGAATACATCGAAAAGTCGAAAGCAAACATTATTTAAACAAATTATTAATTTACTGAAAGGAAGCAGAAAAAATAATGCTTTCTGACATAATAAAAAATAAAATACACATTTACACTGATATAATACACTTATAAATGTATCAGAACTGCACCATGTATTTCATAATTACTAAGTCAAGAACAAGTTTAATAATTACCAGTGATTCTATGGGCATGTCATCAAATTATATACAAATTTAATGCTTATCTTGATAAATTGTATGGTTTATAAATAAAATCGTATTGTAGATTTACCTCAAATTATATTATTATTGAATTCTATACATTAATATTGTATGTAAGGGGGGCGCTATGAAAATTATGGGTGAAAATTGGGTCGCGAGTATAGAAAGTTTGAGAACTAGTTTTAAGTGATTATTGAAAAAATGTTTGTTATAGTATAATGTATATATATTGTTGTATTGATTCACATTAATGTGCATCTGGTTTTGGGAACGCGGCGTACACAGATTATTAACAATAACACTAACTACGCTGCGCGATTAGAGGGGAATTTTATTTAGAAAACCAGATGAGAGGTATATATGGAAAATAGTTGTCATTTAATGATTGTGTATGGTCCTGGTTTTTTTAACCAGAAGCTCTGTGTTTTTTTCCCCGGACCTGTTACCCGAATGGGATACACCTAAATAAATATGTAAAAGTAAATCTGAGTTGAGTAAAAACATAAATAATAATCTCGGTATAATTATTTGAGTAAAATAATTGCGAATGTTGAGAGTTAGAATTAAAGACAAATATTGAAAGTTAAAATTTCAGAGGAATGTTTAAAGTTAAATTTTCAGAGGATTATTGAAAGTTAAAACTAAGACGAATAAAATTTAGGCACGTAATTTCTTAAGGACCTTTAAGATCCTCGAATAAATCACGTTTTTCTCCTTGGAGGGGTTTGTGACGGGCTCATCGCGTTTTCGACTGAAAACTCCTCTTGTGTCCTTTAGGGCCGAAAAAGGCAAATTTTTTCAGCCAAATCCAGAAGCAAATCGTGAATATGGAAATTAGAAACCTTTTAAATAGCAGAAGTGTAACGTAAGCGTATGACCTATTGGGAAGTGATTATGCTAGTCCAGTGTTTCTCAAACTATGGGGTGCCCCCCCTGCTGGGCACGAGCATATCGAAAATAAAAGATTTAAAAAATAATTCATTTACTGGAATGAATTAAAATAAAATACTTTCAGACACACATAATAAAAAATGAACTTTTACTCTGATATAATTTATAGGGGCATGCGCGCGATATTAAGACGTCAAAAATAAAAACTTCTTCAATACCTAATTAGGTATCTTTGATCCTATAACCAAATAAAAGAACTTTTATTTGAATTGCTGTAATCCCATGATGACAGGTTTTTTTTATTACGCTTTTTTTAAAATCTAACATACTACTCTTTCAGAGAAAAAACTGATCCCAGACCCAGAATCGAAAAAATTTAGAAACATAAAAAACTCCTCTCTTTCATTATTTTTAAAGTACTGCACATTATATCTGGAATCTGTTTGACCTTCTAAGTTATTCGTACAGTTAGTTATGACTCATTTCTTGTATGTTTGTTTTTCATTTAGGGAAGTTGTAAGTAATGTACTTCTCTGTTGCGCTTTTTTCCATACAAAAGAGTTTTATAATATTTGGAAAACCACGGAGAGCACTTTGAAGGATTACTTGGCCAAGACTTATTGTTATGAGTATTCTCATACATATAAATCACAACGAAAAACGTTTTACACAATTCTTTTAGCAGTAACCTACATATTATCATAATGAGAATATCCTTTTTACCCGGAAGTGATCACGCGGGACACACAGTCCTTCAAAGTAGGAAAGTAAACTTTCTCTTAATTCAATTATTCACTGGAATCACGATTTGTATCGTGTATAAGAAAAAATTATTAAAAAAAAAAGATTGGGGTGACTCAATATCCCCGCTCGATCGTATCGAGTGCGATGTTCAACTTCCCTGACAAGAAACTGTATATAATAAATAATTTCATTACTTTGAACACATTATATTGAAATTACATTCCTTAAAATCCGGTGAATAACGCGCACTTTCAAAACAAAAAATAAACTCGAAATTTACGGGTGCACGTTATACTTCGGACATAAAAAGGAAAACTTTAAAAATAATAGGAAAGATGAGCATAGAAAAAAATTAGACTTCTGCAAATATCTAAATACTGTTTGTTTAAAAAAAATACCATTCCTTATGAACTCAAAGGGTTGTAGTTCTAGAAGTGTGCTACTTTTTTTCAAAAGATTGTAATAAAAACTCGAATATAAATGACTTTAAAACACAAGAGCATTGCGCATGCACATTTGAGGTTTCTTCGCCCCAAAGGGGATGAGCGTTATACAATGAATCTATCTCCCAATTGAAAATTGCTGCCTGAAATTAAAGGTGGACCTCATACCCCGAATTGTACGGGACATGCATGAACAAAGTACCTCAAAAGACTGTTCAAAGTCTTTTTTTCCATACGCAAGTGTAAAACTTTCCTTACTAATCGTTTCATTACATCGCTACCTGATTCTACAATGAGCGCCAGTTAATATTAACATCTGAGACAGCTAAAGGTTCGCATTTTTCTTTTCCGTTTCTATGGCAACTCAGTCCATCCATTTATATCCATCTGCTGGATTTGAGCATCGATTTGACAAGGTGTTGAATAATTACCACCTCATAACTATCATTTATAAATAACGATTCAATGGAAATAAATGAGGAAAACTAGGTGTACTATTTCTGAGTGAAATGCGAAAAAGGGTTTGGAAATTTGAAGATCTCTTCACACTCTGGATGAGGAATCTTCTCGTAATTATTACCTGGGATTATTTTTCCAATTTTGCTTATTTTAAGTACATTACAAAAGGGGAGAACTTTTGAATCTGGAAATTTAAAATAAATGAAGAGCTCCTTGGCTATTTATGATGAGCATCTTTTTGTCTTGTGAATTCCATTTATTTTTCGAATCATTTCACATTTTATAAAAAGCAGAAATTCGGTGATTTCTTCAACTAATGAAATGTTAATAACATGTATTAATTTAGAAGATATTGTATGTACAGTTTCATTTTATGGATCTTAAGCTAAACTTTTAAATTAAGAAAAAGTATTGCTATTTATAAATTCAATTAATATGGATTGCTTATACCTGATTCATTTGATTTTAATGTTGTTGTTGTAGTCGTGTGTTTCATCCTGGGAAACATATAAAAGACGGGAGATAGATAAACACAAACATACAGTACAAACACAGAAGAATATAGACTTTATTACACAAACGATGATCCCAGCATAGAACAAAAAGGGTTGCGCTGCTTTCCATTCAAAACGAAAATCCTTTCCAGGCGAAAGTCCGACTTCTTTTCTCGGAGATACATCCATGTCTTACTCGGGATTCGAACCCGAACCCGCTCGATTACAAGCCGAGTGTCATAATCACCATACTGAGTGGGGCGGCATTTGATTTTAATTTTGAACTCTAAAGCTCTTTACTGGCAACTGACTTCAATCCCTTTTGTGATGCCTTTACCCTCTCGGTCAAGTGAGGAAAAAAAACTTTTTTAGAATCCCCCTTTCTAAATTTCCACACCACACACTGTAAAACAACACTAAGGCTATCGGCGATGGACATTCTAATTTTGAGTCACGGTCGAGGGACGAGGACAACACCTAAACTGGCACCCATTTCCAAACTTGCACACTACACCTATGAAAAGACTTTGAGCCTCAGGAGACTTAACACGCATTACCCCCCCCACCCCATTTAACACTGCTGATCAGTAGCACAAGGATTCGAATGTAAGACTTAATAACTCTGGCAACGAGTTCGTGACCATTGATACTCGTCAATTATGGCCGCTCGTGTCGCTTTGAAATTGTTTCAATAACACGTCAGGGTTAGAGAACAAATTTTTAAATAGAAAAAAAAAATCGCTTGTAGCTTAAGTTGATCTCGTTTTTTTCGTAATTAGCGAGCATTTTTAATAACTTCTAAGGAAATTTTGCAAGTTAGCACACAACACATTAGATCTAGATTTTCAGTAGTGTTGATAAAATTTATACGTACTTGAGCCCAGAATATAATTTTGGATCTGGAAGTTCTATGTACATGTCTAATTTAATTATAGACTGTATCACAAATGCATAGCGTTTTTCTCAATCTTTGCTGACATTTACAGGAATTAAGAATGATATTTTTTCTGTAATAGCTATTTTAATAAAATAGAATGATTGACTAGTGTTGAAACTAACGTTCATTTTTTAACATATTTCTACTAAAAAATTGCTTTCAAAGTTTTCAGATACCAGGACAAGACAGAGGGCTATGCAACAGATTCTATTAGTAGGGCAGATAGGCCAGGGTGGAGTGAGAAACGTCGAATTATAAAGTAATATCAAGTATATGGGTAACACACCTCGTCAGTTTAAATCTTTGTCAGGTAACGAGGACCACACCTAAACTGGCCCTTATCTCCAGTAAGGAGATGAGGCCAAGCCAACGTGAGGACACTGAGCCTGAAAAGATTTAAAATGCATCGTTCCCCTTTGCACGACAGGTCTTCAGTGGGGCAGGACTCGAACCCGCGACAATACGGCTATAAGTTCGTGACCATAACCACTAGAGGTTCATGATTCCAAGTTAGGATATGGAATCATGTGATTTTATATGTTTTGCATCTTTGTCTGGTATAGTAGAAACCTTTTAGTGGTGGGTAAAATGCCAGAAAAATGAAAATAAATAAATAACTCATCACTAACTAATTGTAAAAATAAAAATTGTTTACAAGACCATACTTTCATAGTTCCCCATATTTTTTTTTATTTTAAAAGAGAGTTGAATGCTTGTTTCTCGGGTGAAAACAATGCAGTTTTGATTGATAAATTTCTGAATTGCACAATTGAAAGTTGACACTTTCTGAAATTTCATCTAAAATTTGCTGATTGGTCTAAACAAGAACAGCATAAAAAATTATGACTCTTTGGTGATTTAAGAATCGTAATCCTGCGACGTTTCGATCGAGAGCTATACTACCAAATGCACTAATAATTGCTTCTACATTGAGTTAGAGTATAAAAAAAGGTCGCAATATTAGCTGTACGAAGACTATCGGAAACGAGCCTCATTATTTTGAACCATGGTCAAGTGACGAAGACGACACCTGCTCTGTCATCCCTTCTTTTAATTTTCACATCACAACAACCAGAATATGTTTGAGTGTAGACATATTTAACGTGCATCAGACACTTTCGTACATTGGGTGTTCAGAGGTATAAGGTTGGAACTCATTACATGCCAGCCACGAGGGTGTGACCTTGACCACTAGGGTTATGCTGCCCCTGCTTCTACCTTGAAGAATATCTAAAGTGCAAACCGAAGATACACTATTAGATGTTCCCAAATTATCATCTATAGTTCCAGAATATTATAGTTTGAGGAGAGGATCCCTTCTAGTTTGAAACTGCTAAACTGCCATTACGCCCGAATCCTTTTTCTATTAATTTTTAAAAAAAATAAAGAAAGAATAGCATTGTTTTTAGCTCTGAGATCACACTGCAAGAAACAAGACAGAAAAATCACATTTCGCTCACCAGGTTTTTTAAAGCTTAAATTGTTAAATGAAAATTTCTACACCTGCAATCTATTAAATAAAAAACTTTCTATCATGACCCGTTGAAAGGATACATCAAGCATCTTTAGGTTACTCTGAAAAAATTGAAAAGGCTGAAATTGAGTTAATAATAGTTTTTCAAATACAATTCTGACGTTTTAAAGCCCAAAAATATTTTATTGAAATAATGTGATCCAATTTGGGCACTAGACGAGTGAAAATATAGACGGTATTCGAAACAAAAGTTGAAGAAAAAGATGGAAATAAACGGAAAATAAAGTGAATTATTTCCTTTTACATTTCCCGTTTTTCCAAACCAATTACTTTTCTTTTCCTTGAAAAAGTATTTTTTACTTTAGTCTTAAAACACATTACTTTTTATTGTTTTTTTCCCATCCATTTCGAGTTTTCGACAGCATGTAGATTATTTATAATGAAACTTGTCAGCTTTTAAAGAAAGAATTTTCGGCATCATTTAAGTGAATTTAATAACTGTATTTTTACTTTGTACCCACTATATTACCACAAATCGGTTTTAATTCGATTACAAATGTTAAAAAGGATGAGATTTGTATGAATGATTCGAATTAGCATTCTACAGTTGGTCGGTCGGGGTCATTGGCTCAAGAGCTATGTTTGTCTACGCTGTGCCAACTCCTCTCTAAATTACAGAGAGACAAAATTTGGCAAATGCAATAAGAGCGAAATGACTAGAAAAAGGAATCAAGGAAAGGATTCGAAAGGAAGTGTTATCGCTCTATTTCACCCCAGGAGGTGTAACACTTCCACTTTTACAATGGAACATAATTATATCCTTTTTTGGGATGTATTTTAAAGAAATTTATTTTGCTTATTTATACAGTGGGCCACAAAAGTGTTCGTACGCATGCAATTTCCAATAAAATTTAATGTTTTCGACTAGTAAAAATTAATGTATCGTAATTGTAATTTTTTTATGATACCTGCAACTTATTTTTAATAGAATGGCATAATCATTTTTAAAAAAATTGTATAAATATTTTTTTAAAAAATTAGTAATCAAAAAGCTACTAAAAATCACGCAACAAAAGTCTTCGTATACTTAACAAAAATCTCAACATAGCTTTGAATATTGTATTTCTTTCTTAATTTGGTACTTAGTAGGATATCTTTTAGTATCCACAACAACTTTTGAATGTCTTGGTATAGATTTAATCAGCTTTTTTTTTGTAAATTCTGCATCGATTTTCCTCCATGCTTCTGTGATTATTGTTTTTACTTCCCATTGTGTTTATATATGTCATGTTTTCTTTTTTTTACTTCAAAATCTCACCAGATATGTTCTACTGGGCTAAATAAAGTGATTGAGAGGTGTTTTAAGAATTTGGAAACAGTTATAGAGGCACCAGTGGCGTATATTGAGAGTAGTGCGCTTGGCGTCATTATCCTGTTAAAAAATGAAGTCTTCTCCAATATCCAAATTTTGGGCGGATAATTTAAAATTTCTCTTTAAAATATTTAAATAGAGCTCATGTTTCATAATACCATCAAAAAATAACAAATTACCGAATTCTAAAGCCGATTTACATCCCCAAGCAAGAACATCTCTGCCTCCATGGTTAAGAATAGAGATGGAGGAGTTCTTGTTCCACACAAAAATTCATGGGATAAAATTCCTCATTTTATCATTTAAAAACTATTATGCACCCATCGGAACCAAACATGTTGAATTTTCTGTCATCTCAATTAATTTGCTGTCAATTTTGAATTTTCTGAAACTTAATCCCAAGAATCTAGTTGGATCAATGAACCAAGGAGGTGGAAGTGTTCCTGCGTGGGGGTGTAAATCGGCTTTAGAATTCGGTAATTTGTTATTTTTTGATGGTATTATGAAACATGAGCTCTATTTAAATATTTTAAAGAGAAATTTTAAATTATCTGCCCAAAATTTGGATATTGGAGACGAGACTTCATTTTTTAACAGGATAATGACGCCAAGCGCACTACTCTCAATATACGCCACTGGTGCCTCTATAACTGTTTCCAAATTCTTAAAACACCTCTCAATCACTTTATTTAGCCCAGTAGAACATATCTGGTGAGATTTTGAAGTAAAAATGAAAACATGACATATAAACACAATGGTAAGCAAAAACAATAATCACAGAAACATGGAGGAAAATCGATGCATAATTTACAAAAAAAGCTGATTAAATCTATACCAAGACATTCAAAAGTTGTTGTGGATACTAAAAGATATCCTACTAAGTACCAAATTAAGAAAGAAATACAATATTCAAAGCTATGTTAAGGTTTTTGTTAAGTGTACGAAGACTTTTGTGGCGTAATTTGTAGTAACTTTTTGTAATCATTAATTTTTTAAAAAAAAATAGTTATACGATTTTTAAAAAATTGGTTATGTCATTCCATTAAGAATAAGTTGCAGATATCATAAAAAAATTACGATTCCGATATATTAATTTTTACTAGTCGAAAACATTAAATTTTATTGGAAATCGCAAGTGTACGAACACTTTTGTGGTTCACTGTATGTGTAGGGCTAAGTTTTTTCAACCACATCGTAGAATATAATTTTTTCATTAAATTACATATTTACAAACATAAGAAATATTTTTTGAAGAAAGTTAATTTTCGCAAAACAAACCATATTGCATATAATAACTATCAATAATATATCAGAAAGCATCAATTATTTTTATGACATTTAAAGAAATCTATTACGAGTCTAAAAAACATAATGAGGACATTGTATCATTAACATTTATAAAATTATAACACAGAAACTATAAGCATTTTCAGCCTTTGTCATATTTATATTGTTATAGTTCAATCTCTGCCTATAAATATATATCGTGTTCAAATTTCCAATCGTTAATAAAATACTTTCTATTCATCCAGTCATGTTCAAATACATTGTTTAAACATTTAGTGGATGACACTTGATGTTAACAAAGTTTTTTCTAATATTAATTCATTAATTAAACTTTATTTTTAATTTTAAATTTATTTTGCGTTATTTCGGTCGTAGTTACAACTAGCTGCAACAGATGGCACCAGTACATTTTTCTAACGAAAAAAGGAATTAACGTTAATTTTTTTTATATTACTTGGTTTTCTTTTAATTGTAATCAAATCGATTAATTCGATACCGCAGTGCAGTTTCAATCTTTGGCCATAGTTCGCTCACTAAAAAAATACTCCACAAATTATAACATTTTAGTTAAAAAATTATATCTATAGAGATGATATTAATAAAAAAATGAAAATTAGTTCCCAATTATGTTAAAGGGCTCTAGTGTTAATTGACTAATTGTTTGCAGTAGATCTCTTCATTTCAATATTTTATAAAGATATTTCCGATGAAACAAGCGTATTTCTCTCTTTGAAGACTTAAATCAGCATTTTTCAAACTGTGGGCTCCGTAGGTAGGCGTGGTAACTCCTCGAGGTTGGCACGAGTATATTGAATAATTGAAAACAGAAAACTATTTTAAAAAATTGTTAATTTACTGAAACTAAACAAATAAAATACGCTCTGACATAACAAAAATAAAATACACTATTACACTGATATGGCACACTTAAAAATGTATCAGTATTGCAGAATGTGTTTTATAATTAATATAACGATACTAAGTTAAGAATAATTATAATTAGCTGTGAACCCATGGGCTTGTCATACATAAAATTATATTCAAAAATCAACACTTTTATTGATAATTTGTACGGTTTATATTTCATTCCTTAGCTGACGATTAAATCTTAACGCGATTTGTGGGTCAAAGTTTTCAATGTAGGTGTGCGTGTTTGATTTATTAGGGGGAAATGAATGAATAAGCAAATTCTCTGAAATAAGTAAATCCTTAGAAAACATTGCCCCAAAGTCCATTTATTGCATTCCAACGACTTCAGAATAATTTTATGGTTAGAAATGAACAGCAAAGATCGTACTTCGGTAAGACGTATATATACGTCAGGAGCAATTAACGCTTTGGTTGGGTGGGACATTTATATATGCCGGTGGCGCTTGAAAGGTTAAAGTCATATTGTAGCTTTCGCGTCAATATCTAGTATTTTTGTATTAAAACGCAAGGGGGCGATAAAAATTATGATTGAATATTGGATCACAAATACTGAAAGTTGGAGAAGACACATTAGACTTTATTGAGTCCCAATGCTCTTGAATCAACAATATTTATTTTTGTTTTAAAGCGATTGGAGATCTCATTAGCAAATATAATATTATAAAATATAGCTAAGTATATATACCCGAATTCTAATTTATACTCTCTTATATATCAAAAATTTCCATCTTTAAGAAAGATTCCAGCAAAATACAAGAACGCGTCTTAAAATCAAGATGAAAACGATTTAAAATATCTTAAACAGGGTGGAAAAACAAACAAGAACTCTTAAGAGATTTTTGCGAAAACGATTGACGGGTGAAGCCATTTGGGACGAGTCAAATTTGTAATCGATGATCTTGATCTCTATCTAGAGCTCGGTAATTCTCCCGACAACTTTGTATTTTCTTTTTCCAAATACTTCATCAAAACGTCACAAAAAGAAGATAAAAGGTCAACATTCTATTTTTCTTTCAAGAATAAATTCCTTTTAAATTGATTGATTCGAGTAAGTTCAATGTTGATCTAACTGTATGTTCCTTAAAAGTTCAAACTAACCTAACGATTTTGGTTAAATTGTAGTTATTGAGTATCAGTTCAGATTAATTAATTAATTCTTGATTGAGGACTTACACTGAAGCAAAAGGGAGACAATTGGTGACATATACAGTAATTTTAAGCAACGGAAAAGAGACAGAGAATACCGCTATGCTAACACCATACTTTCAACTTCCACCACTCCAACGGGAGTACTTTGAATCTGTACAGATTTAATGTGCGTCATAATGTGCACCAGGACTCAAACTTTAAGAATAGACAGAAACAATACCAGTGAAGATTTCGGGGCCACATATAATCGTGAAGATTTTCCAAGTGCGTCCATCCATCTCTCTTTCTCAGATTGAAGATGGGTAAAAAAACTTTATTTTGTGAAAAAAGATGGGATTTTGCACTTCAGATTTATTTAAATACTAGCTGGTATACCCATTCTTCGCACGGGTGAATTGAAAATTTAAGCAATACAGAGTGAAGGATAAAGAAGTTTGTAATGAGTTAGTTTTACGTGAATTGTAAAATAAACAACATAAAAAAAGCTTTTTGCATATCTCAGATGAAAAAAAACCACGTTTGCTAAATTTTAAGTCTGTAGATATAATAGCTGATAAAAAAGATTTTTTTTACTTACAACGCTCCGTAACTCTCTTATGGATCGATTTTTGAAAACAGCTTCCTTCTTTTGAGCAAAATTGTTACAAATTTTGTGCAATAAACGCATTAAAATAATGTAAATAATTTGTATCTGGATGTGCAATACGTTAATATTACTTTCTGATGCATTTATTTTATGTTAAATAGCTGTTACCCGCAACTTCGTCCACGAGGAATTTAACAAAAAAGTGTTTATTCAATTCCCAGAGTTATGAAAACTTAATAATTATATATTCCACGTAAAGAAATACCTATGCTATAAGTATAATGTCATTCTTCTACTTTGTGAATCAATGTTTCTTTTTTGTTTTAATTTTTTTCTTTGTTTTTTGCTGAGCAAAGTGAGAGAGGGACGCATGCTCTTTGATACCGTCGATGGGGCAAGGACTGTAAAATCCTTAGGATCAAAGGACACGGATGCGAAATGTCGCGAGTGGTAGCAACCTAATCAAACAAAAAGGTTTAATACAACCGCGAGAAATCGTTGAGAGAGAAGGCTCGCGAAATAAAATAATCCCTATTGAATAAAAATAATCCCTAATTGAATCGGATATTGTTTATTGGCTTTAATTTTATTTCCGGGGAACCCTAATTTTTTTAAAAATAAAAGTAGCGTAAGTTACTCCTTATAACATTAGCTATCTGCCAGTGAAGGTTTTGTCAAAATTGGTGCAGCTGTTCCAGAGATTAATCGGAACAAATATAGAGACAGACAAAAATTTTAAAAATTGATTTTTTTATATAAGTACCGTATATACTTTTAAATGCATTTAGTAAAAAGCTGTTAATTAACCGTATATACTTTTAAATGCATTTAGTAAAAAGCTGTTAATTTCAAATTACAAACAGACACTTCATTTTTATTTATATGTATAGATATTGTGCAGGATAAATGAAATTATTTTCAGTTTTAAATAAACTTACTTAACTTAAGGGTGTAAGTGCAATTTTTTTCACCTAAAACAGTAATTAAAAATATTTATTTTAGAAACAACTATCTACGTACTTAACTACACTCATGTTCATAAATTAAGAATAATTCAGAATCAGACGGAAATTGAACTCTAAAATAAAAATTTCACCTGTAGAATTAGCACACACATCTTGAAGAAGAATATGCAAATTACAGGTGGAAATCCAGAGGGCGCGGATAGTACGTCACAATGACGAGAGTGTAAGAAAGGAGTATTAAAGGAATGATGTCAAAGAAGTAAAATTGTTTACAAGCGCTTTAAAGGCCTTTCAGTGCAATAACCGCATTGTTAGGGCACAAATGAAGCATTTGAATGATTTTTTACGTGGTAGAATTATTGGACGACTGGAATGTGAACGTACCCAGCTGGAAGTATCCGAAGAACTTGGAATCGCCCAGAGTCTCATCTCCAGGCTTTGGGAACGATTCCAAGATGATGGTAATGTGAGTAGATGTTACAGCACAGGTTGCCCCCGAATTACAACGCCGAATGAGGACCGGTATTTGGCAGTTACTGCCAAAAGAAACAGACGGAGCAAAGCATTAGACCTGTCTCTTCAGCTACCGGTACGACAGTTTCAAGGCAGACCGTGTGCAGACGCTTAGGGCACATTGATCTATATGCTCGTAGGCCTGTCAGATGTGTTCCACTTACCGCAACTCATTATCGTCTGCGATTAACCTGGAGTAGAGAGCTTGCGATGTGGACACCACAACAGTGGTCTTGTGTGATGTTTTCCGACGAGTCCAGGTTTAGTTTGCAGTCTGATTCTCGCCGGACTTTAATATCGAAAGCTCCAGGTACCCGTTACCACCAAGAGAACACCATTGAACGACACCGTTACGGTGGTGCAGGATGGCTCGTTTGGGGAGGAATTATTCTTGGTTCCAGAACTGACCTGCATGTTCAGAATGTAACGATGACAGACCACATCTATCGCGATGTCATTCTGGAACAACATGTACGTTTGTTTCGGGGCGCCATGGGTGCTGAATTTCTGTTTATGGATGACAAAGCCCGTCCTCACCGTGCAAATATTGTAGACGAATGCCTTCAATCGGTGGATATCACCCCTATGGATTGGTCAGCATACTCACCGGACTTGAATCCAATAGAGCATGTGTGGGATATGCTTGGCCGACGAATTACAGACCGTCAACCCCCTCCCAGCTGTCTACCGGAACTTCGGAGGGCATTGCTTGATGAGTGGTGTAATATTCCCCAAGATCAGATTGATAATTTGATACTCAGCATGCCTAGGCGTTGTAAGGCCTGTATTGCATCGTCCGGGAGACATACTCCGTATTAACCATCATACTAACCATGTGTTATACTGTTTTTTGTAAGTAGGTTCTTTTTTGAAATTTGCTTCAGGGAGTAAAAATCACAATTTTTATTAATTATGTCAAACATATAGCATATTTTTTGCCTTTTACCTTTTGTTTAATAAATAGACTTTACAAATAAGTCAAATTTGTTTTGCTTCTGTCTCTTTCTTTGCCTGAACTTCATTATCCTAAATTTATGGACATGAGTGTAAATAAAACAACTTGTTGACTCTGCGATCGCCACCTCCACCGCACACTCAAACTTGTACAATTACTCTTGCAAGAAAAACATTTATTGTGATTGCTTTGTGCAGTGTTTGACAATGAAGTGAACAATAGAGGTATGGAAATGGCTTACCTCTATTTAAATGCGGATCCTTATGAGAAGTCAAATGACGTAAAACCCAAAAACTTCCTAATTTAAGTTTAAATGCTGTCTATGTTATGGAAAAATTGATGTTGCTCAGTGTTCTTGAGAGAGAATGAAATCATTGGAATGATTATAAGCGTTGAATGCAACAGTTCAAAACAGGTCTAAGTAGCAGTAGGATGAAACGAATCTGCAAGCAGGTAGAGGGGAGAGGGTCGCGTGACCTTTGACACTGTCGATGGGGTGAGGACTGGGTATGGTGAAACGAACACAAATGAAACCGCAAGCAAGGGGTAAGAGACCACGGAACTGTCATGACCTTTGTCAGTTCCGATGGTGTGAAGACTGTTTAAAATCATTAGTTCAGACATGAAAGGGAAAAATTGCGAGTGCCAGTAGCCTAATCAAACAAAAAGTTTGATATAACTGCTAGAAATGTTGAGACAAAAGAATAAAACAATGCCTATTAACTAAAAATAATCCCTAATGAATTAAAATAATCCCTATTTGAAACGACCATTGTTCTCCATTTCATTCGTTTTAATTTTATTTTCTCGTGGAATGCTTATTTTTTTTCTATAATTAAAGTAGCCTTCGTTATCTCTTATAACATTAGCTATCTGCCAGTGAAAGTTCCGTCATAATTGGTCCAGCCGTTTCAGAGATTAACTGGAACAAACACACAGACAGACAAAAACATTAAATATTGATTTGTTCATATAAGTACCGTATATACTTTTAAATGCATTTAGCAAAAAGCTGTTAATTTCAAATTACAAACAGATACTTCATTTTTATTTATATGTATAGATATTTTTCAGTACACCCAATGCCTTTTCCACACAGGCTCTTTTGCACGGTTTTGAATTTAAACGATCCAAGAAAAAGCGTCGTCACCAGTGGCGCAAACAAGGGACACCCCCATAGTCCTTGATTTTTTTTCGATTGGTTATAATCCTATGTATATATTACGTAAAATTTAATTGTGTGTGTTTGTTATTAATAATTGATTTAATTAATCAATGTTAATTATTTACTCAATAATTAATTTTGTATTGTTTTTGTTTCCGAAAATCAACAAAATAAAAAAAAAGTGTTGGGCGGCGTATTGAAGTTTGCTACCCAAATGGTGGACTTTCGATCTTGGACCCCTCCCCCCTCGAAATTTTTTTGTGTGGGCTACTGGTCGTCGCCCATCCGGTATAGTGGTTAGCGACGATGAGTGCTGTGCCATAGAACCTGGATTCGAATCCCGGATGTTTGTAAATGCATAGTCTTTGCGGCAGGTGTTACTCTATATAGCCGACGCGCCACAAGTCCTCTCTTATGGTTAGAGGAAGGGGATTAGAGGTGGGAGGCCACTGATCCCTCCAGGGTGTTTCCCTCTAAATTGGAGTGGAGCCGAGGTAAAAGAAAACCGTAATGTTACCTGTAGGATGTCAAAGCTACGGTCAAAGACAGGGGGACATCTAGAAGTGCAACCTTTCTCAGGCTCTGGCAACTTTCCTCCCTTCCTTTCGGGAAGGACAAGACAAGAAGACTCATTTTGTTTTACAGGGCTGGCTTATTCTAATATTAATGGAACAGCTGCTTTTTACTCTAATGAAAGGAAACAAATTAATTCATCGTTAGTTTAGCTTCTGAGGACCTTAAACTTGGTGCAAAATTGGAAAATCTTTTTTTTTTGTTAAATATTAACTGAAATGTAGAACGCGCGTTAAAATCCCTACTAGATAAAAATTCGATAAGAGATACAAAACAACATTATTGTCATGAATTTAAGAAACTAATATAACAAATTTAATGACACATCTTCTAATAAAATGTATGTATTGTAAAATATTTCGGAAAATGGTTCATCTTCGCAAGGCATCATTCACATCATCTTTGAAGCATAGCAGAGGAAGTGAATTTTCTAGTGAGGGCAATATGATTTTGAGCCTCATACATTATTCGGTAAATACTGAATCCTTGAATATATGTGGATTCGATTTTTTCCTTAACATTAAGCTTAGAGCTGATAAAGGCTATTGGCGACGGACTTCGTATTTTTGATTTTGATCACTGGTTTGCGATCTCATGAGCATTTGGCTACTGCATCCACAATGGAAAATGATGTCTAGAGGTCTTTATGACTTTTTAGAATATATAAATATAAATTCAAACTAAATATCAATTATGATAATTTGTACGCAATATGGATGCATGAATGTTTTGTGTCATATAAGTTTCTGCAGTTCTGCTCTTTTATTTAAGGACCATTTACCGAGAAAAAAACATAAGATAATTTTTTTTTTGTTTATGAAGAAACTTTTATTTAAGCTTTAATTCAGTATTTTTTCTGGATATGTAATGCTGCAGAAGGCCAAAGAAAAAGTACCTCCTTTAAAATAAATTTTCAGCAATGATTTATGCGGTTGAATTACCTGCGACACACCGAAGTTGAAATCGATCATAAAAATCTATTTTTTCCAAGGATTCCTGAAGGTTATTACGAACGGCTATATTACTGATAACTTTGAATAAATCCACACACAAAAAAAACCGGCATAAAAATATTACAAAATCAATAAAAAATTTAATTTTTTCATCTTTGTGGAAAACAACTTTACATTTTTCTGAACTATTGCAAATGAATTTAATATAAATTGAATAAATATCGATTTGATCTTATTTCATTCAATATGCTAAATGTTATATTAAGGTATCCGACTACGTTCGGAGAACTTTTTTTTGAAAAACTGCAAAATGTAAAAATCTTGTTGCATTATAAGATTCATTTTTCTTAATAACATACAAAATGTCAGTTAAAATTAAATACCGGAACACACTTTTTAATAAATTTAAAAATTTTACAGAAATTTTAATAAAATTTTAATATTTTTTCAAACACTCCTACTTCGTAAAATATCTACATGTTTAAAAGTTTTTTATTGCAATTTACTTCTTGATCATCTTACTAGAGAATGGACTGTTATATTTAAGTTTGTTAACTTGAGTCAAAAGTTATTATGAATCGAACTTACTAATATCACTTTTCGACAAATTTTTTCTGTTTCTTAATAAAAACATGAGCAATAATAATACTAATTATTATTATTTTACGAAGTCCATAGGTCATTCTCTAGAATATACATTCAAAAACACTTGTACAAAGTTTCACTTATGTACCTTTATTAGATTTTAAGATATCATGCTTGAAGTTATGACATTTTATCAAAAAAACAGTTTTGAGAAAAACACATTTAAAGAATTTAAAAAGACATAACTATTATACAAAAATATATAATATTACCTAAAATACTCCAGATTTATTTGTTACACCTTCGTGTTTTTCAGTATTTACAACTTTTCTCTTTTTAATAGCTCGAATTTTTTTTCTTGTAACTTTTGCACTGGACAAAGAGTGTCGTTTTGAGTCCTCGATACGAGTTTGATCAATTGCTGCATAACCTCGTAAATTGTAGGACCCAATTTTATATCTAGGGCTTCTAATACAGACAATAGCCCAGTAAAACCTTTGTTAAAGTTTATTACAGCTATATAAGATCCTACAGAAAATGTTTGAAGTTCTACAAATATTTCTTTTGGAACTACGTTCCATAGACATCCGTTGAATGCCTCATTTGCATTCTGAGTCTTCCCGTTAAGGCATTTCCTTAAAGGATTTTGATCACATAGCTGAAGATATGTCGACATAATTTTGTTAATAATATTCTTGGGAAGACCAGCATTTTTGTCGTAAAAACTTTGCCAGCAGATTGTGCTCGCTGGTAGGCACACCAGCTCTCGGAGCCCAATGGACACTAACCATGCATGGGATTGCTTTTACCGGAACAATAATGATAAAAGGCTGCAATCACAGCCCTTTGCATTTCTTCCAAATTACCAATGTTGCTCCTAATAGCAATAACATAATAATTCTGAATTTTGTCTGTAAAGGAGTCAGAAAGTTTGCCCTTACCTCCAAGTCCTTTTTCCTTAGTTTTTAAAATTCTCAGTTTGCTGCCCACTCTCTTTTGAATGTGCCCTATACACTCATCTTTTCCTACTCTATCTATTCCATCGATATCCTTAACAGCTAAATGACTTTTTGAGTCGCCGTCACCAGAAAATTCTACACATTCAAGTTTCCTGGTTTCATGGGAACGCTCAAATAGTCTATATGCTCCGACAGACTCCATGCTTCCAGCTGATCCCTGATGATTGCACGAGCAATGGTGTTTCTTAACATGTTTACTTTTTTCTTAACTCTTTGATGTGTTACAGTTTCTGAACCCCATTTGGACATCACTTCTAAATCCATGACTTTGCCTGTGTCAATTGAAAGAACAGCGACACAACCATTTAACGATGAATGTCCCCGTCTTTGCCATGTACCATCGACTGAAACTCCACATTCCGCAACATCTGAAGTGTTTTTCAGTTTACTAACTTCATCAGCAGCTTCAATCATAGCATTCTTTGATACGACAGAAGCAACATTCAAAAAACGTTTTTCACAAGACCTATATGCAGCTTTTGACAGTGAATGAATGTTCAAACTAGCACAGTTTCTTCGAAGATGAATGGCCTTTACCAATTATTCTCATTCCCCACACAAACTGCAAATTTATGTCGTTCATTTTATTTGTTTTTCTTGTACTTTGAAAAGCATACACAAACATACAGTTTTTGCACTTCAAAATCATACCTGAAGATAATCCAAATATTGAATCTTCTGTCAACTGAAGATTCACTGACAAACAGGAGAGACAACACAAACAACTGAATACACTGTGTAAAATTTCCACACATCAAAGATTCGATTCCCTGACATTTTTTTTATCTTTAGATGGAATATTTTCAAAAGAGACAGATGTGGTCTTCAACTTCTGCTCACTTGCTGTTGGTACATCTAATGGCTTGGGTACGTTCTGTGAAACGATTCCCAATAAATTTTCGCTTTTGCGAACGAGATTTATTCTTGCGATTTCCCATGCCAAATAATAACGAGATTATTTTACGTAGTATTAAAATACTTTAAATGTTAAATTACGTGAGAAAAATAGAAAGAATTTTAGCAAAATGATTCGAGAAAAGCCACAGCAAAAACGTAAACAAACAATACTTTCAAATGATATCAGAATGATCGTTGCCCTTTCTTCAAAACAAAATTCAATACTAAAACAATGGGGCTAAAAGATAGATCATTCTGCAAGTAAAATTATTCAATTTCAGATGAAAAGTTACATAAAAATACACAAAATACGAATACAAAATACGACTTCCGGTTTTGAAACCGCAGCTTCCAGTTGTTTTTGATGAATATGACTTGTTTTAAAAATGCTGTAACTTTTTTCTAATTATCGTACAAACAAAACAAGAACAGTTTTAGAAAGCAAATCATTTGAATTTTAATATTTAGCCAAAAAATAAAAATCGAATTTTTCACCAAAATTGACGTTTTTAACGTAGTCGGATATCTTAACTAAGTATATGCATTTGATAACTTATTATTTCCCATTTTATTTGCAATATTTTTTTACTCAACCAAATCAGAGTTGTCCAAATTAGTAATTGTAAAACGCTCGAGAAAATCTAAGAGCATTAACTTTATTAAAAGACAAAGGAGATGCAAGGAAATGAAAACATTTTTATAAAGGAAACGATGAGATTTTTGATTCTACTCTATTTATTGGATATTACAATTATCCATGAGTCTGCGCATACGTATTTTCTAATAACCATTACGTTTTTGAACCACCCTTCCTTGCTTGAATGCTGTGTTTTGTAACGCTTAGGCTCATTGTACAGAAACAATCCAAGATATATATTTTGAATCTCCTGCTAAACCATGATGGATTTTATTTTAAACTAAAACAGTGATAATGGCAAGAACGATACCAGAGCAGGCACCCCCTCTCAACATTTCTACCCTTCACCAGCCGGAACCTCGACAGATTTAACGTGAATCAGGGTGGGTCTTCGGTCACACCGGGACTACAACTGAAAAGAAGTTCGTGACCCTGACTTCTTGGTTACCGTATAAACCTTAAAGATAGTATTGAAATACATTTAATTTTAAATAGAGTTAAGTTAAATAAGAAAAGGGTAATGCTAGCCGTAAAATATCTTTAGTTGATATTAAAGAATTTTCCCCATTTTATAATTTTCTTGAAAAAACTACATGTATTAAAATAGAAAATTAGTGACATTTTTATTCCGCATTTATACCTTTAGCTTAAGATATCCGACTACTTGCGACAAATTTTTTTAAGAAAATGGAGATATGGGGATTTTTTTGATTTTTAGATCTGCTTAGTACATTTTGAGAAAAAAAATGCCAAAACTAAGAAGAGAAAAGAAATTATTATTGCTAAAATGGGTAAAAATTTACAAAAAATTACATAAACGGGACCCAACCTGTACAAAAAGTTTATTAACAAATTCTGAATTTTTAAATTTTGATATGTTACTTTGGTATTCATTTTTGAAATGACCTTCAGGATAAGCGATATTTTAATGCTTACAAAAACTAGAGTCCTTTACCTTAGTTGTACAAAATTGCTTACAAAAACAGTGAGTATATTCACATAAGGGACTGTACATTTCTTAATAAATCAGTGATGGATAAATCTGAAGGTTAAAACATTTCTACTATTACACAGAACATACGCAAACAGCTTCAGTTAAGTATTCTTAAAACCTTTTGAGCAATCGCTGTCCCCGTTTGAGTTTTTCGAGTAAAACACATTTTCAAGTTTGACATCTCATATTAAGTTATGTAAAAAAGTTATGTCTCGTCTAAAGTTTTACTAAAATACTTGTAATTTTTGTTCTAGTGAATGAAAAATAGTAAACTTGGTATTTTTACAAAGCTCATAAGACGGTCTATAAAATAAAAACGTAAAATACAAAACTTACAATTTTTGAAAAAAACTTTTAGAATAGTCGGATAACTTAAAATCAATAACGCTTTGACTTTCGGATACTTTATTATTTTTATCACCAAAATATTTTGCATACTTTATATAAAAAATGTTATCATTTTATTGCATAGCTTTACTTAATTCTAAATCTGTACAATTATTCTAAATGATTATTTCTATACAAATTACAATAAAGTTATCTGGAATTGCAGCTAAATTTAAACTAATTTTGGAATTTCCAATTACTTTCCCTACTTCATTAATTAGTCAATAGTATGATCAAAATGCTTAAATTTCTAACGGTTTTTTTCCACAAAAACTTCTAAGTAAATCACGCTAACTTGGGATAGGTTAAAAATCATTTGTAACAGGCTTCGATGTATTACGGGGCTAAATAGTCATAACTCATAACTGTTAATTATGGACCGCTATTTCTCAGTAGTTAATGAGAAAATCTAGATGGAAGACATTCAGATTGAAAACGTTCAAAAGTAAAAGCAGCTCAAAATAGGAACCTGCTGGGAAACTGTAGACCCCTTTACTCGGGACAAGGACTGTACACCAGCTTTTCTCAAACTGTAGGGCGCGCCCCCTGGGGGCGCGAGCATGTCGAAAATAAAAGATTAAAAAAAATTATTTACTAAAATAAAGTAAAACAAAATACTTTCTGACATAATAAAAAATACACATTTATACTGATATAATTTATATATATCATCTGCGATATTACGTCATCAAAAATAAAAGCTTCTACTTCAAAACCTCATTAGCTATCTTTGATACTATAAACAAATAAAAAATATTTTATTTGATTTGCTGCAATCCCATGATGAGAGATTTTTTTATTACGTTTTCTTTTCAAACCTGAAATACTCGTTCAGAGGGGAAAAAAACTTAGACCAATAATCAAACAAAATTTAGGAAGATTTGCTGCTGTTTGACCTTCGAACTTATTTGTACGATTAGTTATGTCCCTGCCCTTCAGTATTTGTTTTTTTCATTTAGGGAAGTTGTAAATAAATTATTTCTGCTGCACTTTTTTCCTTGTAAAATATTTTTGTGATTTTTGGAAAAGCACAGAGAGCACTTTGAAATATTACTTGGCCAAGATTTATTTTTATGAGTATTATCAAATATTTATTATCAAATATATAATATAATGAAGAACGTTTTATACAATTTTTTCGGAACATCCATATTGTATTAAATACACTTTTAACCCGGGAGTGGTTTCGCCGAGCGCAAAGTGCACGAAAACGGTAATTATGGCAAAACTGTTTAATTGTTACCAATGGCCCTGACACTACCCTCCTGTATGACAAACTCAACGGGAGGTAACATTTTTTTTGTCACATATTTCCCCCTTTTTTGGGAGTGACAAACGTTTTTTTACAATCTTGTTTTGACTGAGTTTCCGGGGCGATCACTTTATTTCCGATATATTTTCTGTATTTATTCTACATTCCCCCCTCCCCTTAAGAATAACTTAGTGATTTTGATTGCCTTGTTGTACGACTTATTGTGGTTTGGTAAATGAGCAGAATATATATATATATATATAGAATATATATATATATATATATATATATATAAAGAAATGGGCATCTTTGATTTCTATTCAAGGAAGTTAAAACTGATAAAAAAGGGATGAACCTGCTGAAATAATGCATATAAAAGTAAATTTGAGGAAGAAAAATTTCAAATGCTACCAAGACAACTCCATCAACTAAAAAAATAAGCCATTAATATCAGAAGACACACTTTGTTTTGTCAAAAACACACAAGCAAGCAAAAGTTCTACAGGCTATTTGTCGAACGTCAAAGGAGGGTAAAATTAAATAACTTGAACAAAACATGACAGTTTTGTCTGCAAATAACATTCCTGTAATGTTAGCGAAAAATTGTCTGTGATTTGTGTCATTTTTTAAGGTCTCGCACATTTGAAACATTTTAGTTGAGTTTTCTTGGATTTTTTCGTAAAATTATCAAAGAAAAATTGAAATTCCTTGAAGGTAGGTAAGTATATTTTCTCTGAATTAAATTATTCACTAGAATTACGATTTTTATTGTTTACTATAAAAATAATTATTAAAATAGGATTGGGGTGACTCAATAATCCGATCGAACATTAGTATCGATTGCGCGCCTGTTCCCGGGTTAAAACATGTTGAAGTCTTTTCGCTTTAAATATTAAAAAGAATAATTAAATATATCATTTTGCGATCTGTTCCAATTTAAAAATTAGAGAAAGAAAAATAACATAAGTAATATAAATATTTTAAGTAATTTTCTTATAATATATATATATATATTACTTAAAAGTAACATACAAAATTTAATACTTATGCAGTTTATAATCGAGATCGCATTGTAGCTTTAGCGTCAAAGTGCATTTTTATTGCAGTAAATACATTATTGTTGTACAGGGGGCGACCAAAATTATGATTTAAAATTGAGTCACCAGTATTGAAAGTTTGAGAAACACTGCATTAGCTGTAGGCAGCAGAATGTATTTACTGCTGTTTGACCTTCGAACTTGTGATGTTCCCCTTGGATCTCACTTTGAGAACGAGAATAATTTTGAGTCAAAAAAGAAGCAGTAGTCATTTTTATAAATAACTTTATTTGGTTATCTTTCCCAAATAGAATCAAAGACTTTTAATAACAAATGAATCAAAATAGCTTTATGAGGTTTAAAAGGGACTTTCCTTTATATTAACTTAAATATTTAATGATCCATTTAATTAACAATTAGAATATCGATCACGCAGAGATTACCGCAATAAGAGATCCCAGAATTATATTCAATAATGTTTCTACTGAACATTTACTTTTAATCTCACTCCTAATATAAAACTTTAATGAGCCTTTAATTATAAATCAATATTTACCACACTGAATCTCAGCTCTTCCTGAGCCTAATTTATCCACCTAGAAATCTTCAATAATAAATCTCTAACTTCACTATTATAACTTCCTGCTTCAATCTCTCTCTCCTACTGACTCTCACTTTACTATTCCGTTTGACTTAAATACTTTATCTAATCTGCATATAAGAAGGAATCCCTGTCCTCTTTTTGGAGTTGAGTGGAAATAGGTAGGGAATTAAATTTCCCTAAAAAAGACGTCTCAGAAGGTTAGTGATAAAGTTCCGTATAGAACTTTCACAAACTTACTTGTACGGTTAGTTATGTCCCTACTCTTATGTACTTGTTTTTTCAATTAGGTAAGTTGTAAATAAACTTATTCTGCGGCGCTTTTTTTCCTTGTAAAATATTTTTATGATTTTTGGAAAAGCACAGATAGCACGTTGAAGGATTACTTGGCCAAGATTTAGTTTTATGAGTAGCGTATAAAGGATAATGAAAAACGTTTTACACAATTTTTTTAGAACATCCATATTGTATTAAATACACTTTCAAACCGGGAGCGGTCACGCCGATTACAGTGTGCACGAAATCAGTAATTCTGGCTAAACTGTTTAATTGTTACCAAAAAATGTCCCTGACAATATTCTCCTGTTTGACAGTCTTAACGGGAACTAAACTGATCAAAAAAAAAAAGGATGAACCTACTGAAATAATGCATATTAAAGTAAATTTGAGAAAAGCAATCAACATGAAACGAAAGAAAAATTTCAAATGCTACCAAGACAACTCAATCAACTAAAAAAATAAGCCATTAATATCAGAAGACACACTTTGTTATGTCAAAAACACACAAGCAAGAAAAATTTCAACATGCTATTTGTCGAACATCAAAGGACAGTAAAATTACAATAACTTGAACAAAACATGACAGTTTTGCCTGCAAATAACATTCTTGTAATGTTAGCGAAAAGTGTCTGTGATTTGTGACTTTTTTTAAGGTCACACTCATTTGAAACATTATAGTTCAGTTTTATTGGATTTTTTCGTAAAATTATCAAAAAAAAAATTGAAAAGTCCTTGAAAGTAGGTAAGTATATTTTCTCTTAATAAATTATTCACTGGAATTACGATTTTTACTGTGTACTATAAAAATAATTATAAAAAAAAGAATTGCGATGACTCAATAACCCCACTCGACCATTAGTATCGAGTGCACGCCTGCTCCCGGGTTAAAACATGAAGTTTTTCCGCTTTAAATATTAAAAAGAATACAATTATTCTTCATCGGAATTTTATATTATTGTTCAGTATTTAACATCAATTCTGAATGCTAATTCTGTGAGGCTTAAAATTACAGTTCACTTAAAACTAATTATAAATTCAGCAATCATTTTTAAAAAAAATCATTTTACATTTTTGTAATCATTGTCACGCACATGGCTTTACATTCCATTCAATTCACCTATTATATCTATATTTTTTTATATTCTAATAAATAAACTCGTGCAAAGAGCGGTAATTTCAATCGGTATACCTTTAATGCATCAGCGCTGTACAGAGTATTTCATAACTAATTAATTAATACTAAATTTAGAACGTTTAATAAGTATTAGCGTCTTCCATGGGCTTGCCTTGCCGAGCAAAGTTTTTCAAAGGAATGCTTATGATTAGAAATTGACCCTCTGAGTTCTTTTTCTATATTTAGCTGATATTTATATTGTCTTCTAAGCAGCTACCACATTTTTCAATATGTTCCAATTTAAAAATTAGAGAAAGGAAAAATAACACAATAATTATCATATTACTTATTATTTTTTTTTTGCTTAAAAGTAACATATACAAAATTTAATACTTATGTTATTAATTTGTACGGTTTATAATTAAGATCTCGTATTGTAGCTTTAGCGTCAAAGTACATTATTATTGCATCCAGTACCTTTTTAATGTATAAGGGGGTGCGATAAAAATTGTGATTGAAAAGGGAGGCGCCAGTATTGAAAGTTTGAGAAACATTGCCCTACACTGTTAATTATCCAGCCGAAATTATTTCTCTAATTTTCTCATTTTATCTAAATTAGGAAAAGTTCTTCCTAAATCGGCATGTTCGTATTATATGTAATGAATCATCTCAACTGTTTCTGATTGAGCTAATTTTTTTTACTTGCATCTCACGATAATTTCACTTTATAGAAGATTGTACATAAATAAGTTCATTTATTCATTAACACAGACTGATTTTAGACTGAAATTTAGTTATACCTATATTGCCCAAAATCATTCAAAATGACTGCATTGTCAAAGAAGGATTAATATGTAAAGAAATTCGTTTAAAATTAACTTTTGATATTTTTTATGTTATTTACAGTAATATAACAAGTTATTAGTAAATATTAACAAGAAAAAAAATACTTCACTTGGAAGAAAAATATATTCAAAAAAATTCTAAGAAATTATGCATTATATATGTAAATTGTTTTTCTTATTGAAATTAAAATACTGTCAAAATGACTTCCTTCGGCAATCTAGTGTTAATGGAAAAAAACAGACGTTAAAGTATTGATTATGATGGGAAAATTATTAACTAAGCAATTATAGCATTTTATATATGGATTGTTTAATACTTATTATATTTTTCGCAATAAGTTGTAAACATGCTACCACTTTCATAGACCTAAGTACAGCCGCGATAACATACGCATATTTTAAAACCTATATATAAAAATTGTTTCTTTATTTCAATTTTAAATTTAAACACAGGTAAAACAAACAGTTTTTAACTAACTCTATAAAGTACACTGAAACTGTGAAATTCCTATCCTATACAGTAACTAGTCGTTACCCGACCGTTTTAATGGTTATTTTATGTTATAATGTTATATGATTATATATACATCTATAAACAGCTTAAAATATAATGATATCCAAATCCTAGTGTTAAGGTTTTGATTCGATTGATAAGCATTCTTATAACGATCACTTCTTAATTTAAAAAGTGCATTTGAATTGGAAAAAGAGGAGTATAATTATTTTTTTACATCCTTGAACACCTTTACGCCGTTCAACACCCTCTCCAGTTGCTGTGGTAGCAGAGTAGAATAGTATAACGAGTAGTATAACGTGGCTGGCCTAGTAACGAGTTCAAGCCCAGTACAACTAAAGACCCGCCGTGTAAGGCAACGATGCACGTTAAATCTGCCGAAAGCTCAAACGTACTCCCGTTGGTGTCGTGTGGTAGTTAGGAGAGTGGGATGCCAGCTGAGATGTCATCCACATCCTTTGACCAAGGTTCAAAATTACGTGATCCGTCGCCAAAAGCCCTTGTGTAGCTGAATAGTGTGACGTTAATATTCACTCACTCACTCAACACCCTATCCAGATTTTTTCCACAAAAATCACTTTTAGTGGATCGCCACTCATCAAAATATGCATGCTAAAGAAATTTAAGGTATTTAGGACAAAAGCAAAAAATTGTACTTATAATCCTCCCCCCCCCCCCAACCCTGCTTGGAATTCGATTTCTGAGAAACCCGTTCATAGCAAGGCTCTTCTAAACAAAATAAATAAAATTTGAAGCCTATAGAATAGTTCAAAAGTGGGAGTTATTTTTTATCGATGTGTTCCCATAACCTCCCTTGGTTGTCTATTTCAGTAAACTCTTTCTATGAGGATCACTTTTTAACAAAAGAAACTCTTGACAAATTTGAATTAAGTCTATCTTATATATTAGCATATTATATTATATTATATAATATGCTCCCTTAACCTCCCTTGGAATTCGATTTCCAAAACGTCCACTCTTGGCGAAAGTAATTAACAAGGGAAACAAGCTTACCAAATTTTTAAGTTTGTAGGTCTAATATTTCTAAAGATCTCGTGATGAGTTGATTTTCTTTTACATATTTAGGTTTCAAATATGTATTTAATAAGATTAATTTCCTTTTTCTAAAACGGAAAGACAAAAGAAAGAAATGTAAATTATTATTAGAAAACGGTAATTTTCTAATAAACATTCAAATGCGTAAATTTAGGGTAAATTTTGCGATAATAGTTAATTTACTTAAAATAAGTGAAATTATCGCTATTTTAATGATTACGAAATTCGTGAAATTTTTTTTAATGTGGTTTGGGCTTAATCTTTTAAATACAATTTTTTTTATCCATGAGGTGCAGTAGTGCACCCAAAAAATTTTCAGGGGGGCTAGGATTGAAAGTCCACCATTGAACAAAAATAGTACAAAATTAATTATTGAATAAATAATTAGCATTATTTAATAAAATTAATTATTAATAACAATTACACAATTAATGTTTAGGTAATATGTACACATGATTATCAGCAAGTGAAAAAAAAACGGACGGGCGGGCCCCTAGGACATCCCCCTTGCTGCTTGTATTTTGCTCAAATAAAACCTCGTAATAGATCTAAAATCAAAGAAAAGGGCAGAAAAGGAAAGACAAAGTAAAAAAAATCAAGAATAAAAGGTAACCAAATGAAATAAGAGAAAAAAAAGACAAACAGTAAATGATTCTCTTTCTTCGCATCTCAATTTTTTTCCTTTTTTCACACACTTTAGTTATTTCCACGGTATTTCAGTCTTCGCCTCAGGATAAATTGCTCTTTTTTGTCTTCTTGCTTCCCTCCTTGAACTTGGCACTGAACAGGAAATATTTGAATAAAGTGATTAAGAAAAAAAACTCCAAATGATTTTACTTTTCATTTAAAAAAGTTATTGTTACAGACCCAGTAGATATCAACTACTCCCAAATTGAAAACCACCCAATATCGTTTAATGCAGCGTTTCTCAAACTGTGGGGCGCGATAACTCTACGAGGGGGACGCGAGCCTATTGAAAAGCTGAAAACGAAAGTTTATTCAAAAAATTATTAATTTTTTGAAATTAAGCAAACAAAATGCTTTCTGACATAGTAAAATACACATTTACACTTAAAAAAAGTATCTGTACTATACAATGCGTTTTATTATTGATTTCACAATACTATGTTAAGAACAAGTTTGATAACTCTCAGTGACCCCCATGGGCTTGTATTAACACTTATCTTGATAATTTTTACGGTTTATAATTACTTATTTAACTGCCGATTAAAAGTTACGCGGTTTGGTGCCCAATGTCATGGTTTTCTACGTAGACGCGCTTATTTTAATGGGGGGAGGGGAGAAAAGGAAGAAATAAGCAAATTCCTCTGAAATAAGTAAATCCTTTGCAAAGATTGTCAAGGTCCTTTTTTTGACTTCCAAGGCCTTAGGAATAATTTTATATGGATAGCAGTGCACCGAAAAGATCGTACTTTGGAAAGACATTTATATAGACCAGAAAATTAATGTTTTGGCTGAGAGAGACGTTTATATACGTCGGTGGCACATAAAAAGTTAAAGTCGTATATATATTGTAGCTTTAGTGTAAAATTATCGTACTATTGAATTCAATACAATGTTATTGCATGAAGGGGGCGCAATGAAAATGATGATTGAATATTGGACGCGAGTATTGAAAGTTTGAGAAGCACTGGTTTAATGTAATAGGATGTAGGAAGTAAAGTGCCAGGAATGAGTTATAGTAATGTTAAAACTATTCTTAGTTTTCTTTTTATAAATTCAAAGTACTGTAGATACAAATTTGCAACAATAAGTTAAATTAAAAAATACTGGATCCGAAATTTTTTTTGCCTTCTGCTACTTTATTAAAAAAATGCATTTTTTTCGTATAACAAATTTTAAAAATCTTAAAAGATATTTATTTGAATTCAATCCGTTTCAAATACCTGTTACGTAATTAATAAGCAAATTAATTAATAATTTAATTAAATGCCCGTGGTTTGAGCCCCGTACCTGTCGAGTGGAAGCGTGTTACGCTACCATTGAGCCCCTGGGCTTCATCATTGATGCTATTGCTGTATTAATCTCCAACTTCTTACAGAAAAAACAGAGATATGTAAGTGAACATTAAGTATATAACGCAAAATGAAGAAATCAGTGAGTATTTGAGTGTTAATTTTGCAGTATTATAAAGCAACACATGAAATCTATTGTGGAGAAAGTTATCTTATTTTTGAACAGAGGTCAAATGATGAGGGCGACACCTGAGCCGGCACACCTTCTCCGAACATCCATATCACGCTAACGGGAGGACATCACCTTAACGTGCATCAGCCTCTCTACACCGAAGGTCTTCAGTGGCACTCGAAGCCATGAGACTCCAGCCAAGAGTTCGTGACCAGAACCACTCGGCCAATTAAACAGAGGAAAAACATTCAAATGTACTCTATTTCTTTTCGATATTTCTTCAAAATTCCAAAGTACTTATGATGAAAAGTTTAAACATAATCTTTGCATCAATAGTGCATGCAGTGTATGATAATTAAATTCAAAATCTTGTTCTAATCTATTTCCGTGATACTTTAGATTGAATTTCGAATTGCCTCTTCTGAAAACTTCAATTAAAGCAGAAACAAACTTTTCTCAAATTTACCTTTAAGATAACTTTTCTTCATTTGAACTCTCTCATTGGAAGCAAAGATATAAATATATATTGGGTCCTTCAAAATACCTCAATTGGTAGTAAAGGTTTAAAAGTCCTGAAAAGACATCCTAATGGTCTATATACCTTCGTTTCAAATGAAGTAATAAGTCTTTCCAAAAAACATTGTGATAAAAACAATTCGAATAAAACTTGAAAAGATTATTATTAAGTATTTCATATTAGATTTAATATTTTTTTTTCATAATAGTTGAAATAAAACATTACAATCCCATGGGCTTTTTCTTATAAAAGTTATATTCTGTATTTCAGTTCATACGGGTCTAAAATGGATTTCTAAACTAGAATATTAAATTTCCAAATCAAACGTAGTGTTGTTTTATAAAAAAAAGTACGCACATGTGCTTCTTCCTATATATATTTCAGATGTGGATATTAGGCTTCTGAAAAAACTACAAGGTAAACAAAAAAGTTCTTGCCGTTTGCGCGTTTTCATTGAAAGAATAAGTATGTAAATTCGTGTATGACTTGTGATTGTGAAATCGTCAGTCAAGAGTAGGAATATCAGTTGTTACAAACTCAGGTCCACTGCTCACATTCATCAATCGGAACTCGTACTGTAGCGAAGCTAAGTGGACTTGTCGAAGGAGCTCGTTTGGGGTTGTTTTACTTTACGACTTCAAAGTGGGCTTAGTAGCCGCTGCATAAAGTCGCAAAATATGTCAAGCATTTGGGGATAGTGCTGCTAATGAACGTACGGCAAGATACTGTCCTGCACAGCGCAAGATCACCTATGCACCCACGCAAGATTATGCTTTGTGTCTGGTAGACTTGCTGTCAAGTGGTTCATATTAGTTGCTACCAACAGGCCAAACGGTCTTTGCGGACCTGTATTCGCATCAATTGGAACGTGTACAACAGGCACTGCATCAGAAGGAGCCAGCACTAGTTGGTTAATCGAAAGGGCATTATTGCATTATGACGCGATACCGCATGTCGCGCGGGTGGACAGGAATACGATACAGTGACTTGCTTTGGAGACTTCGTGCCATCCTCTTTACTCACTTCACCTTGCACCATCATATTACCACCTCTTCCATTCTCTGGACAATCATCTTCGGGGTAAATCCTTCACCAATCAAGCAGACGTATGTCAAGCTCTCACGGACTTCTTTACATCCCATGCCTCGAGTTTTACCGCTAGGGGATTGAACAACTGGAAACACGTTGGCAGAAGGTGCTGGATGCCGATGGTGATTACTTCGAGGTCTAACAATAGGCTACGCTTCTGTTTGTATGCCAGGCTCTTTAGGGTCATTAAAAACGGCAAGAACTTTTTTATTTACCTTGCATATTATCAAATTTGCAATGTTTTGTGAATTGAACATTATTTTTTTTTACTTACAAGGGGAGGGCACGATTAAGAAAATTCATTTGGGAACGAGACTGTGTAACAGTAGTAGTGCTATAGGGTATTCAAACCCCAATGTAATTCCGTCGAATGGCCTGTCAATTCCGAGAACACAGCGTTCGAAATTCATACTCTAAGCAGATATACAAGTTATTTTCTCCCTAATATACAATGTCGCCGTAGCGTGATCGTCAGCGTATCGGAGTGCTATCCAATGGACAGGGGCTCTATTCCAGCGAGCGCAAACTTCTTTATTATTCTTTTTTCTCTCCAATTTATTTTATTATTTATTTGCAGAATTAAATGACTTTATTTTTGAAAATAGATTAATTGATTTTTAAAGGATATTCTATATAATTATAGTAACTATTTCACTTTTTTAAAACACAAAAACAACTAATATATGGTATAACTACACACACACACACAATTACTTCTGTCATTAAAATCTAATTCATTGTATTTTTAAAATTATTCCGTATACCTAAATGGCCATGAAATTTACTTCCGTTTTTAACAAAACGATTTTGTTCAAGAGGAAGGTACCTGTTTTTAAAAAGCATATGTGTTATTCTTTTAAGAACAAAAAATTCTTTTAGAAACAAAGAATGCTCCAATAAAAAGAGAAATCATTAGGATAACGGATAGATTTTGATTTACAATACAACTTTGTTAGTTTATTTCTGGATTTTTAAGAGAGTTTGCAGTGTTACGATAGATATTATTTTACATAGATAACATATAATATAAATAGTTTGAATATTTTATATTGAACATGTCTGGGAATAAAGATATTGTTTTATATGATAATTATCATTCAGGTTCTTGTATATAATAAAAAACTATGTAAGACACATTTAACTTTTTATTTATATTTATTTAAATTTACTTATTATAATTCAATTTATTTTTACTTTCTAATTATATTTATTTAACTTTATTTATTATTATTTAATTTATTTTCACTTTTTATTTATAAGTATTATTATCATAACACTATTAGTTGTTTTGTGTTTTAAAAAAGTGAAATAGTTACTATAATTATATAAAATATCAATTAAAAATCAATGAATCTTTTTTTAAAAATAAAATAATTTAATTCTGAAAATAAATAATAAAATAAATTGGAGAGAAAAAAAATAATAACGAAGCTGGTGCTCGCGGGAATAGAACCCCGATCCATTGGACGCCTCCGATACGCTGATGATCACGCCACGGCGACGTTGTATTAGGGAGAAAATAACTTGTATATAAGCTTAGTATGAATTTCGAACGCTGTTTTCTCGGAATTGACTGGACATTCGACGGAATTACATTGGTATTTGAATACCATATAGCAGTACTACTGTTACACAAAGTCTCGTCCCCAAATGAACTTTCTTAGTCGTGGCCTCTCCTTGTTAGTTCATATTTCCTTATGTTGTTTTATAATGAAAATTCAGTAAACAATTAATTGATCAAAATTTTACCCTTATTTTTTAGGTAAAGTGTGTTTTCAAGCATCACTTCTATTTATGTAAAAAATGCATTGATGGGGTATTTTTTTTTTCGATGAAATATTCTCATCTTTTGAAGCTTTTGTTTTTGTTTCCTTGCAGCAGCATTAACACTGCAAACTATGCGCAATGAGTTACTCTACTTATAGCCATAGCCTCCTAATTGTACAATATATTTCGTTTCTTTTAAAACGATCTGTATTTCGTTATTTTGCACAAGACTTAGCATATCAGGATTACATTAAATTCTGATGCATGGTTTTGGAGTTAAAAATGATGGTCATTTTTAATGAAGAATGATTATCTTTTTTTATAAATGAAAGTTTACCATTTATTTTTTTGAAAAAAAACAACCCTCTAGTAATTTAAAAAAATCCTGATATTCTAAATTTTTTATATTTTGATGGATTCATTGGTTCGGCTTTATTCTAGAGCATATGAACAATGAACACATCCTGAACACGTTTTTTGGAGGAGAGGAGGCATTTGTGGGTATGTACAACAGTCGGACATTCACTGCAAGAGTATGATGCTTTCACCAAAAAACAAACAAACTGAAGAGTGCTAGTTTTTAAATCTGTAAGGAGGAGTGAATTGAATATGGGTTTCATAAATGCGCACTTAACCTATTATACAAGTGCAAAAAGTGTTCCGCGCCGAGGTTGACAATGTGGTACTGGTTAAAAGCTATTAATGAAAAAGATTAAAAGTTATGTTAGAAACACGGATTGGAACCGTAATTTTTTTAGCTCCAGTTCAACCAGAAAAAAAATATCGGTTCTGCTACGGTTTTTTGTTCCGATAAAAATAACGGTTTTTGTTTTTCGCTTCAGTTCTGAAGGATTTTTTTTATGTATATTACTATATACACTAAAAATATAATTATATCGCAAACAAAAAAAACGTAATTGTGTCAAAATGTAGCGTATATTTTATTCTTTTTTGTAATCGGTACAATATGTGAATTGATATAAATCAACCAACATGTACAATACAAGCGGTGAGCAGAGAATTCGGAATTTTTATCTATCATCAAAATAGCCATTGACAACTAGATTAATGATTCTGGTTTATCTAAACTGCCTATACAGATATCCGTAGATAATTACCTACTGAGATGGGAAAAATATAACTCAGATTGATATTTTTCTTAAAAATTCATCTATACTGTTTCATTCAACTGAATTACATTTGTCTTCTACAAGTAGTTTCAAGCAAAACTGAAAGAGAAAAGTACTAGCGAAAAAATAAATCTTAAGCTATGAACATGTAATGATGATAATTATACGGTTGACGTTAAATTAAAAAATATGGACAAGTTTTTGTTACAGTAACAAAATGACAGAAGATATATCAAACCGAAATAAACCGATATTTTTTGTTTCCGGTTTAGTTCCGGTTTGCATTCCGACCCAAATAATGGTTGTTTCCGGTTTTTGGTTCTCAGTTCCAGTTTGAAACCCAAGTTAGAAGTACCAGCAGATAAGGAACTGTTCTGAAGACATTGAAAAAATTATGTTGTCAGATCCGTGTACTTATTTATGGTGTTACAGAGTTAATGAAAAAACTGCAAAATGAACTATTTGTTTTTATTCATATGGAATAATCGATAGGTTATCTGTAATATCAGAAACTAATTACTTGATTTGTTTTACGTGTCGAATAAAGATCATGGGAATGGCCTAGTGGGTATTCCATAAGCGCTGAGGAACTACAGCAATACAATAGCTCGCGTTCCCGACGCTCAAATTCTGGGGAGAAGGCAGACAATAATGCGACATGCGAAATGAGTCCCATTTACGGGGACTTGCTCGATGAGCTCTTATGCTGTGATGGAACTTCCGACAAAATAGTCATTTCCAAATTTCTGTCAGGTAACTTCTCCCATCTAGAGAAGCTACTGGTTGCTGGAGAAGTAGCTCACGGGGGAAAATGCAAAAATGAAGAATACAGCTATTCAGGCTGTGACGGGGCTTTATTGTGCCTTCTAACTAATCCTTTTGGGGAATCTTTGGGGCCATAATGACATTTCAGTCCAACATTCTCAAGAAGAAAACGCGATATGCAGATTAGTGAATGGATATATATATTGGAGCTTTTGCATTCGCGAGTAAGTCGGCTGGAGACCAGAGAGTCTTATGAAAGTCATATAGGAGATATATAGGAGTCATATAGAAGTCGGCTAGAAGCCCGAAAGGTGAACAGAAGCTAGATGAAGTCGGGATAATAATATATACAGAATATTAATATTAAAAAAATAGATTACAAGAGGAAGATATAAAGCTTGGTTGCTGATCGCCTCGTGATATCGGTAAGCGATTAATTATTAAAGTTTAATTATAGAACGAACCCTGGCTTGTTAAGGAATCTACTATAGATAAAGATTCGGAGGTTAATTTATCATAAAGATAGTGAGTAGGATTTCAACTTAGTATTGATAATTACGTCGCATCATTTCTGATCCAATTTTCCTAGTAAAACTTGTGTTGCATTGATTAATATATATTGAGACGATAATAAAGTAGCTTTATTATGGAGAGTTCGAGTGCTCAATCACTTATTCCTACAGATCTAGGTCGCGTGGATGAAGAGATTATACCCCAGGGCAGGGAGTATCACAAGGCAAGTGAAAACGAGGATATAAATGAGTTTTTGGAGGTCTACGGACAGAGAAATTTGCCGATATCTTGAAATTAGCCCGTTTCTAAAGTGTAGCACAAGAATTTTTATTCTAGGAACACTGAGAACTTTCAAAGAGTAGGTAGGGACACCATTCTTACTTCATTGGTAAGACTCCTGTTTTGAAAATATACACACAAGTGATAAAAATTATTCAAGATCAAAGCAAATGTTTTTTTAAAACATACTTTCATTTTGTGAAAATTTTGATAAGATGTGTATTATGGCATCACATCTGAATCTAAGAACAGAATTACTGAAAATTTGAAACCTTATTCAGACTCTCCCGAGTGAGGGAGAGTTATATTTACGTCATACTATAAAGCTGAACGAGGACTATTAGTGACGGACCTCGTCAGTTTGAACTAGGGTCTAGTGACGAGGTTGACACCTATGCTGGCACTCTCTTCAACCAACATTCACATTACACGAAAAGGAGCAGGACGTTTCAGCCTCAATATATGTTACGTGCATCGGTACACTATGGACGGCCGGTCATCAGCGACACTAGATTCGAACACATGGGCTGCCAGCCACGAGTCCATGACTTTGACCGCTAGACTACCGCGGCCACTCCAGACTCTCATGAACCAATTATTACAATGTGCTCTCATGCGCCAAATGATATTTCTCAATAAAGCAATGGAGCATTCCTGACTTTAAAGAATATTTGGCCAAATTGCGTGCTTTCAAATATTTAACCTGCGTTTAAGTATAAGAGAAAACAAATTGTTCAGTCAATTATAATTTGTATCACTAGTTGCTACCTATTTAAAAAACATTAAATCGGACGATAGTGTCATACAAAGGGTACTGTGTTCACAAAAATTTTGGAATTTCATTGGCATTTAATTTACGTCGCCTTCTGAAGTGACATGTGGACTATTGATGACCGATCTCCTAATTTTATGCCATGGTCAAGTGACGAAAAAAATACCTGACCTAATACACTTCTACAAACATCCAAAGCACAACAAAGGGATGACTACTACTAAAATCAAAACGTTCCCGGAATAGTCCCCTACATTAACGCATTTGTTCGTTGGTGGGAAATATCTGTTCCGAAAATTGGCAGCGATAATAATAAAAACACACCGCCATCTGGAATTAATTGCCTGTACTGTTGGCGTTAACTTCAGCTCATCTCTGATAAAGCAAAATTTTCATTCGCAGGATTTCTTAATGACGTTTGGAGCAGCTTACAAACAACAAATTCTGTGTTTTACTCAAGAAATTACCTTCTAATATAATGAGATACTGAAGAAAGCATACGGATGCGTTTCCTGCACCAGAGGAATTTTACTTATTTCCATGGCTGAAAATGAAATGAAGGGGCATCGTTTTAGGGATTCGGAAAAAGTGATCCCAAATGCGACGAAGCAACTGTGAAGGACCTCTCAAAGATGGATTCCAAGAAAGTTTTGAACATTTATACGATCGCTGAAGCAAGTGTGTGGATGCAGGAGGGCAATACCTTGGAGGCGAATGAGATTGATTTATTGTTCTACTTTTTTAATAATTTGTAATTGACCTTTTTTGGAAAATTTTTTACCCTTCCGTGAATGAGCTTTAACAGATTTAACTGCATCAGTCTTTCTACACGGAAGTTTTTAAGTGACACTGTGCCAGGAATTGGTGATTAGACAACACCGGCCACGAGTTCGTGACCTTGACCACACAACTAAAACGGCCACAAAATGTTGGAGCCTCTCACAGCTCTAGATCTTGAGAATTTTAATCATTTATTCTCTTGAAATAAAATTTTCAACATGGATGTTAATTTGGAATGAAATATATTTTCTCTCTGAGTATAAAAAAAGTGTTCCGTTATATTGTAATAATTTTTTTTTATGCATGCGGTATAAATGGGCCATAAAAATGTTGAATTTAACTGATTAAAAGAGGCAAAAACGATTTTATTAGTGGGTCTCCCTACTTTCTAGCCTTTTCACGGCTTTGTTCACTCACGGCATTGATCATGATATTATACATTTCTCCAGAAGCCTCCGTAGGGTCGCCATGTCGCCAAAAATGATGCCAACTTCTCTGTATCGCCAACAGAACTACATAATACATGTAAAATTAAAGTTTTACAATTTGAGCAATAGGTATGAACTGTTGCATAATTTGTACAACGAGGGTTGGCTATCCATTAGGTGGACAAGGGGTACCCCCTAGTATGAAATAAAAAATAATCTCATTTCATCAAAGAAAAATACTGAAATATGTAAAGGTAGAAATTTGTGTGTAAGAGGGTTAGAACAAACGTGACATTTTAAATTGCATTCACTTGAATCATGTATCAGTTTGTTTTTTTTAGATTTAACTCGATTGTTGTAAATAATCTACTTTTGTCTTTATTGACATGCAATGCATGTCTTAATTTATATTACTTTAATTGAAATATTAATCAAATTTATATAGTGTCGGTAAATCTTTTAATACCAGAAAAAGCGCCATTTCGATGCTTGATTGATAAATTTGATTCCATTTAATTTCTTTCCACACATGAAACAAATCTCAGATAAATGTTTCTGGGAGACAGCCCATTCTAAGTGAAAATAATCCATCAATGTGTGACGTAAACGATAAATTTTTGTCTCTAAAGTAAATCAATTCATTAAACGGGAAAACTTCTTTTTAAGAGTGGACTAGAAAGAAATTAAATTTATTGTGACGTCCATTTATCAGAAGTATTGCAGTTCAGATATCAGATATATAAATTGGTAAAACTCCATTCATCATACATGTACAGCTTGTGTAAAAAGAAAGAGTTCAGCAGGGTAATCACGGAAAAGAAGACATTAAATGTATGAGAGTTCTGGTTAAGATAGTTTTCATACATCATGCCGAATGTAGGAAGGAACACTGTCTAATGAATGAGCAGAAATTAATAGTCAAAGCAATAGTTATCAGTGTACATCAAAGCTAAGCAGTTGAAGAATGCTAAATGATAGAAAATTCTTGAATTACTTAACTAACTTTTAAAAGTGAAAAAATCCAGCTTACATTCAATAGATAACATTACTGATGGATCAATAGCATTACCCAATGATTTCATTTTATTTTTCAAACAATTTCATGAATTTTTTTTGTATTAAGTAGATATTAAATTTAGTAATTATAGATGTAAGTATGCACTTAAATAAATTTAAACAAGATAGAATCAGAACACACTCCACCCAATAATAACAAAACAAGAATTTCAGAAAATAAAACTCCAAAAGTAAGAAACTTAATCAAAGGAATCAACTGGACCAAATATCAAACACTATTACAGCCCACAACCAGTCAATGACTAAGAATATTAATGTGTGGTTAATCAAGCTTTACTAATCTTATGAAAACGTAATAAATGGTAGCATTTTTAGATAAACAAGAATGCAAATGAAAAAAAAATCAAAACTAAAAACTTTTAAGAATTCAAAATCAATTAACATTGCACCAAAGCTGAAACACCACTCTTCCTTCTGAAAAAGAGATAAACACATAAATTGTGAAATAATAATAAATAAATCAGTGATCCCAAAGCGTGGATCGGCACCGGTCCGTGAATCAAATGATACCGGGTCACCCAAGAAACATTACATTATTTCCATTTTATTTACTGTGGTGTATTTATCTCGGTTTTTTTGCAACTTTCAATGAAAATCACGGTGAAATGGTCGAATCGGCGCTTATCCGCCAAATTTTGAAAAATTGCCAATTTGGCGCGTTTTATCGTGTTGTGTTTTGGAATAGCAACCCCGTGATTTGGCGATTTTGACTCTTTATCAATTTGGTGAGAAAACACTTGACGGGATAAACAGTTGAAATGACACAATCCAATCGAAATCCCTTCATATTCATTTTTAGAAGCATATTCAACACAGTTAAATTAAAATTAAATAAAAACCCTTTAAAATATAAAAAAATCAACCTCCCATCCTCAGCAGGCTGCGATAAAATTTTCAAATTTCACCGGTCCACGGTGATAAAAAGGTTGGGTAATACTGACTTAAATTACAACAAGTACAAAATTGCTGCATAATTCTCTGTTGAAAAATTTTAGTATTTTTGAAAATGATTTTTCAAAAAAACATAAAAAAGACGTTTATAACAGCGAGATATTGAATAATGGGTAATGAATGTTTCTTAACGTCGACCTAAAAAGCAGCTCCGGAGTTATTGACGACGGATTTCATAAATTTAAATCTGAGTCAAATGACGAGGACGATACTCGATTTAACACTTTGTAAGGTATTCGTCCGTGGGTGATGCCTTATTTCTAAGTTATCTTCGTGACCTAGGGTTGTGGGAGTGAATGAAGAACCAGGCGTTGCCATAATTTTAATATCTCTCTATTATCTTAACTTAAACACTATACAATGATAATAATATTTATATTTAAACTTAGCGGATCTGAGGTGAGGAAACACACAATACGTATTACCAAATAAGTGCGATCATGACCACTATAATTACTTTACCGCTTACTCCTAACCTCTGTTCATACACAGTTCCTTATATTTAGTAGATCAGTCCTACATCTATATTCTAGGTAGCAGCAACACTCTCGAATCCGCAATATCTTTTCTTTATCTCGCGTGGAATGGTATCCACCTTGACTTGAACTTTGGAATATCGGCTTGCTTCAGCTTACGCGTTTAAACTCAGACTAGCATAATCACTTCCCAAAAGGCCATCCGCGTACGCTAAACTTCTGCTATTTAAACGGTTCCTAATTTGCATAATCCCATTTCGTTGCTGGATTTGGTTGGAAAGAATTTGCCTTTTTCGGCCCCAAAGAACCCAAGAGGAATATTAATAGAAAGCGCGATGAGACCGTCACAACTTCCTTTCCAAACCTCCACATCATCGAGAGAATATGAGCCTAGACAGATATAACATGCCTCTACTCTGGGACTTTAATTTATGACAGGGTGGCCACGACCTCGTGACCTAATCATCATGCGGCCTGCCTTTTCTCAAATTGTAATGAAAAAAGAACGAAACACAGTATTACAGAAAAACATTTATGCCTTTTTAAAACAGTTTTGGAATCTTTACAATGTTTATAATTTAAGGATTACTCTGTTAATGTGTGATGGAATAACCATTATTGGCAATTGTTAGTCTAAATCGTGTTTTCTTTAACACAAGAGTTTTTCCAGTGTTGTATCTTTATTGTTTCACTAACTTTCCATAGTCTGTTTATTATGTACTTACAAAGTTTTTTTTTACATTTATTAACTATCAAGTAACAACTGTTTAGCAGCCAATAAGTTGTTCTAGTTGAACACTTTTCAACGTTAAAGTAGTGCGACATGTGTTAACACTTGTTTGAAGAATTTTTCTGTAGGCTGCTTTGAATGCAGTAATCAATCAATTCAAATAAATCATTCTAATTACATAGTTAATATAACTTAGATTAAATACAAAACAAATCAAGACAAATTAAATCAAGACAAATTACATGTACATCAGTCCCTCTATACGACAGAATTTTAACTGTATCGGGATTGTGAAACTCTGAGCCCAATAAAACAATATTGACTACTGAAAGATTGGAAGAACAACATCAAGTGTGTATCTCGGAAATGTAAAACCTCTCCTCCCCACAAAAATCTCTTTTAATAAATTATAAAAAGGATTTAAATAGATCACAATAAAACAGCATTCACGAATAGAACAAACATCTGGATATTATAAATACTCTCTTATATGATGAAATTTATATTACAAAATACTTTGTATAACAAATACTTTCTTTGAATAATAATTGTTTGTTAAATAACAATACGAAAACACATATTGCTTATGGTATGTACTATACAATTTTATCTTCATAGCTGCATTTAAAGTAAATAAAATGGAGTCACGAAAAAAGTAATCCTTAAATAATTTTCACTGTGATGATTTATGGGGTTGAATCTCTAGTGAGAAGTCAAATCTTAAATCGATGATAGGAATCTATTTTCCGAGCAGCTCCTCCTTATCCAACGCATGACAGGTCGTCAGTAACTTTACATTACGCCTTAAAACTGCATGGAAAGGACATAAAAATAAAATTTAAAAATCTTGTTTTCTCCGTCAAGATAAACTTCTCTTCGTATAAAGGACGGCAAATAAACAAAATAAACATTTATTTGATTTTCATATTCCCCAGCAAAAAATAGTCAACAATGGCTACGTTGGTTGCGTACCTTGCCCCTCCCCCATTTTGAAGAACCTTAAAAAATACCAATTTTTAAAATGTATTGAAAAAATGGAATTAATGTAAAAAAATATAACAGTTATATATATAAATAGGCAAAATGTGCAATCCATTAAAATATGGCAATGTATTTAAAAATATGACTAACACATATTTCTAATTTTTTTTATATCTGTTTTTGTGTAGGAGCTTTGGACGCTTACACACCTGGGACCTTAAATAGTTTTAATCCTTAGAATAAGTGTTATAAGACATAAATAACATTGATACTTATGCAATATACCATCTACCAACTAAACAACATTATACATCTACCGTCAAATGCTGTCATCTCACGCAGGAACAAGATTATTGCGTTTGTGCATACGTGGGAAAAGTGTTTCACTTTAGGTTGCAAATCGTGGCATTTGGTAACGTATTTTCATTTGGCACGAATAGGTTGATTGTATAATATATAAAAACCCCATGCCATTAAAATTACTACCCCAAGAAAGTGGCATGCTACAGATGTGAAATTTAAACGACAAGAAGGTACTGTGATATGCAAATGATTATATTTTAAGCACATTCAAACAAAACAGACGCCGGTGACGACAGCTACAATGTGTTTAAATGAAGAAATTGTTCAGTCGGTTTCTCATGCACAAATTGCATTTGAAAGTTCCTGCCTGATGAAAAGTTGTTGAGATGCCTTGTGTAGAAAGCAAAAATGCGTACCAGCACGTTTCCGACTTTGACAAAGGTTGAATTATAGCGTACCGGGATTGCGTTTTATCGTGTTAATGTATTGCTAATTAAGTCGGTCGAGATCCAATGACTGTTAAAAGAATAAGGATTGGATGAGTTCAAGAACGCCGGGCTGGATTTCAGCGGCTCCCTATCCCTAGCAGCCAAGAAGACAGGCGTGATACCCGCAGGGCCTTAATGAATCGTGCAGCCACGTCACGAACCCTCGGTCAAGAATTGGGGTTGTTTGCAACACAAGTGTCTGCACGAACAGTTCGATGACGTTTGCAGCAGCAACATCTCTCAGCTCGGAGAACATGGCTGCAGATACCCTTGACACTAACATCACAGACAGGAATGTCTTCAATGGTGTGATCAATGACGAATCTAGGCACATGAATGGCGAGACGTCATTTTTTCAGATGAATCTTGGTTCTGCTTACAGCATCAGGATGGTCTCATCCATGTTTGGCGGCATCGTGGGGAACGCACGTTACCTTTCAGGTGTGTTATGACACGTGGATCTACGCCTTGTAAAACCCTACGTTTCAGCAAGACCACTTGTTGCCGGTATTGTACGGGCCTTTTTCGATACAGAAAATGTTCAGCTGCTGCCCTGACCTGCACATTCGCCAGATCTTTCAACAATAGAAAATTGCAGAGTGACTGGCTCGTCACTATACGCCAGTCACTATGGATGATGAGCTGTGGCATCGTGTTGAAGCTGCATGGCCATCTGTACATGTACATGCCAATCTTTTTTTGACTCAATGCCCAGGCGAATAAGCGCTGTTATTACTGCCAGAGGTGGTTGTTCTGGGAACTGATTTTTCAGGACCTATGCACCCAAATTCTTTGAGAATTTAATCATTCGTTATTTCTAGTATAATATGTGACGGGCTCATCACCTTTTCCACAAAAATTCCTCTTGGGTTCTTTGGGGCCGAACAAGGCAAATTCTTTCCAACCAAATCCAGAGGCGAAACGTGAATATGCAAATTATAAAATTTTTAAATAGCAGAAGTTTACCGTAAGCGGGTGACCTATTGGAAAGTGATTATGCTAGTCTGCTGTAAGAGCGTGAACTGAAGGAAGAGAAGAAAGCCGTCATTGAGTGTAAAGCTATCCGTGACAGAACGATCAAGTTAAGGTGGATACAATTCCACGCGAGATAAACAAAAGATATTTAGGATCCGAGAGGATTGCGTTTAAACAAGAGATTAAGGTAGGATAATTGTAGTATCTATTAGCAACTGCGATACAAACAGAGATTAGGAATAGACGGGAAAGTTAAATATAGTGGTTAAGATCGCGCTTATTTGGTAATGCGTATTTTGTGTTTGCTCACATCAGATCCGCTAAGTTATAATATAAATATTATCATTGTTAGTATTTAAGTTAAGATCTTAATAAAGAAATTTTAAGATCATGGCAACGTCTGGCTCTTCGTTCACTCCCACACCTCTAGGTCACGAAGATAACTTAGGAGTAAAGAATCGCCCACGGGCGAATACCTCACAAATATAATGGTTCAATAATGATCCTTTTGTTTTACCTGCATGTCTTCCAAGTGTAGCAATTTTAAAGTCCAGTAGTGTAATTTCAAATACAATTGAATATATGACTTTAAAAACTTATATTTCTCTTTCATCGAATGGTATTACAAGTTAGAAGTTTTTCAAATAAATATTTGAAAATTTTTTCTTAAATTTATTTTAAAGATTTAGCTTTATTTTACAGAGCGGCTTTTGGACAAAACGCTTAAATTAAGTTAGTTAATATAGACTGAAAACTAGCATTGGGTTTATCTTTCAAAATGAATCGTATTAAAAATCGATTTCTTTCGGAAAGAATCACCATCCCTAATCAGGTACATATCTGTTGGGTAGGTGCTCGAAAAACTGTTTCATACTCCTCTGTGGGCGATGAAAGCTCAAATGACTGTTGTATTGCATGCAGGTCTGTTTCCTCCAATGCTTCTGTAAATAACGCCACTGACCATGGGTTGTTATGCAAAACTGAATCCTTGAGATGTCCCCTAACTCCTCTTAAGTTTTGTCCCAATAATCCTGGACACTCTACAACAAAATCATTATCGATTATAGCTGCTCACACTTTAAGCGATTCTGTGAATTATACTCAAAGTAGATACAATTACATATTCACGTCAAAAAGAAAAGGAATTAAGGTCACTGGTCACCGGATAAGAGCCATTATTCAAAATCAGAAGCATTTCCGACAGAACGCTATTTATGATCCTTTGCATTACACCATTCGAGGCATTTGAAACGTGAAATTCTGTCCAGATAAAGGGTGTTTCTTTTGAGATGTATAGAACTTTAAATTGCAATAAAACAACGATGTATTATTCGATTGACATGTATTTTTTTTATTCGAAAGATAATCTTGTGGCAATACATTTTAAATATGATTTCTGGCATAGGACTGAAACGGCTGGCTCGGATGTAGTCCAATCTGGACGTCCAATTTTCGATGACTTTTTCCAACATTTGTGGCCGTATATCGGCAATAAGACGGTGAATGTTGTCTTCCAAATGGTCAAGCGTTTGTGGCTTATCCGCATAGACCAATGACTTTACATAGCCGCACAGAAAATAGTCTAGCGGTGTTAAATCACAAGATCTTGGAGGCCAATTCACAGGTCCAAAACGTGAAATTAGGTGGTTACCAAACGTGTCTTTCAATAAATTGATTGTGACACGAGCTGTGTGACATGTTGCGCCGTCTTGTTAGAACCACAGCTCCTGGACATCATGATTGTTCAATTCAGGAATGAAAAAGTTAGTAATCATAGCACTATACCGATCACCATTGACTGTAACGTTGTGGCCTTCATCGTTTTTGAAGAAGGATTCCACCAACCCATAAAGCGCACCAAACAGTTAGTTTTTCTGGATGTAACGGTGTTTCGACATACACTTGTGGATTAGCTTCACTCCAAATGCGGCAGTTTTGTTTGTTGACGTAGCCATTCAACCAGAACTGCGCATCATCGCTAAACAAAATTCGCTTATGAAAATCGGGAACAACGGCAATCTCGTTTTGGGCCCATTCGACGAATCTACGCTTTGCTTGATGATCGTTTTGATGAATTGCCAAACCAAACTGAGAATAAATCACTTGACAGCTGTTAAATCGGTCGCCATCTTGGAAAGTAATGCCAACTTAAACTTCTATACCTGAAAAAAAAACTCTATTTACAAAAGAAATGAATTCTGACAAGATCAATGCATTTAAATCAATTTTTTCTTCATTAAAGCATTCATATGACAAATCGTTTGTATTTTTCTTCGATTCGATTGAAATATTTCCGATAAAAGTGATGCCAAAATAGAAAGAAAAAGAATATTTTTATTTTGACTTAATGAGAAGAAGTTAGCTTATTTTTGTTTTGTTTGTAAATGTGTTGAAAAAGGCTAAAAAAAGAGAAAAAAACTGCAATAAATTTATTTTAGAAACGAGTTCTTATATTCGTTCTTTTTAGGGATATTTTACTAACGTGATACAGATCTATAGATTCAGGGCTTGATTTTATTTGGTTTGGTTTCTTATTGCCTCAATCTTTGAAGCAGCAAGAAATCCATTGATAAAATCCTCGTAAATCTGAACCAACACAAGACACGAGGACGACACCTGGCATAGCATCCCATTCCCCAAAATTCTCCATCACGAAATAGTGAATATAATTTGAGCTTGGACAGATTTGCATCAGCTCTTCTGAAGGTGGTGCCAGGACTTGAATTCAGGACTCAACAACGCTGATTCATTTGATTTTTTATTTATGTCGCATCTCAAAGCAACGATAAGACTATTAAGAAGCTTAACTCGTCAGTTCCATCTCCGAAAATGAATTTCACAAATCAAAAATAAACCTTTTGAACTAGTTTTAACAACGAAACTCTTCATTAATTTATAACCTTTCGAATAAATTATAGTCTTTAAGAAAGCAAAAAAAAAGCATTATTTTTAACATTTTAATAACTTAATAATACACTCATGTCCAAAATTATGATAACAAACAGAAAATCTGTGAAAATTTAACTCTTTACTGTGTTGCCACGAAATTTGGCATCGAGACAAATTACAATGCCAGAAAGAACATAACAATACGGCAAAGATTTTAATTGAGAACTCTGTGAACTACTATACAAGCCTCACAACGAGCTTCCATACTGCTTATGAGGGAGGAGTCATTAAGTATTGTGTCAACATTGCCATTTTTTCAAAAGCTAGACTTTTAATTGCTGGGTGGTTTTGAAAGGTAAGCTACGCTGAGAAATGGATTTTTTCCGCCTACACCTTACAAAATAAAATAAAATTGTGATTCAGAAATCTCCAGGGTCAATCCATATGGTGCTCACACGAATACCCATTCCTTCAAGAAGTTCATCAAAAATGTGAGTTCTGAGTGGCTGGGCATTATCGTCCATAAAAACATAATCTGACTCCATAGCAGTTGGAAAAACGTCCCAAAGGCTTCCAGGATCTCGTTCCTATAGCCCAGTGCGAGTTGACAATACCCATATCGAAAACATACAGTGGTGTCCGTCTGCATAACATATGCCCCCATGCACAAGGATTCTTTTGCCACCAAATAGGTCTATTTTTGTTACGTAAAGGGATGAAAGCGCGAACTAAGCGTGATTAAATTTATAGACTTCAGTGAAGTGGGGTTCCTGCCAGAATCAGTAGACAGATTAGCTACCATTGTTGGAGATCACCGCTGCCACACGACTCGGCATTGATTCCATAAGACTTTAGATGTGTTCTTGGGGTACAGTAGACAAAGCAGCTTCCACACGTTGCCAAAGTTGATCTGGTGTGGCAGCTGGGGTGTAATCTGGGTTAATCGTTGAGCAACCATAGACCACATGTTTTCTATCGGTGAAAGATCCAGAGAGCGAGCCGGCCAGAGAAGCAATTCAATCTGGTGTTTGACGAAGAACCTTTGGACAATGTGTGCCACGTGTGGTCGCGCATTGCCCTGTTGAAATATGGCTGTGGCCAAGCCCTGAAGGTAAGGAATGACAACTGACACCAAAACTTCGGAGATATAGCACTGGCTGTTTAAAATACCGGCACTGCGTACTAGAGGAGTGCGAGAGTGAAATCCAATACCGCCCCATACCATAATACCCGGTGCGGGACCATTGTGGTGGTGCATAACGCAACTGTTCAGCATCCTCTCTCCCCGGTGTGTCCAGACTCGAATCCGACCATCGTGGTGTTGCAGACAGATGCCTGACTCGTCAGTAAAAACAACTTCATTCCATTCTGCCACCCACATCATTCTTTCATCGCTCCATTGGCGGCGGAGACGTCTGTGGTTCTGCGTCAAGGGTAGACCAAGCAATGAACGTCTTGCGGACAGACCACTCTGCTGTAAACGGCGTCGAATGACACGCGCAGACACTGAATGATGCGTTACAAACTCAATGTGCTGTGCTACGGTTCGTGAGGTGACTCAGCGATCCATCACTGCCATGCGCACAATTTGTCTGTCCTCACGTGAAGTGGTGCACTGAGGTGGATTCAATCGAGCACGTCGGTCCGTTGTACCCTCCTGCATCCAACGGTCACATATGCGCATTATAGTTGTTTGGTTTTTTCCAACACGATTATTGATTTCCGTGAAAGATAATCCACAATCTCGGTAGGCCACTATCCTTCCTCTGTCGAACTCGGATACTTGATCAAAAAATTATTGCTGTTTTCTACGAGACATAACTGATCGTTTTTGAAAAAACCACAAGAAAAACACAATTGCCGAACTTGAAATCATCGAAAATTCCAAGTGTTAAATAGCGCTTTGAGCTAGCGCCACAGGCGTGCGTGATGTGTGTCTGTGCTGAAACTATAATCATTTGCATATCTCACCTCTGCTAATGCATGTTGTAAATTTCATGTTATTTGCATGCTTCCTTTACGGTGGCCAGCAGTGTATATAAAATACAAATTATATTAGGACTTATATTTACTGGAAATATTTTAAAATTATGACGAAAAACATGTTTGTAACCTTAATTCTGGGCATCGTTATATGTACATAGAACAAGTGTACAATACATTTTTAATCAATTCTTCTAACGTATAAAATTCAACTAATTCTGAATACTGATATATATATATATATATATATATATATATATATATATATATATATATATATATCGCACATTATATGTATTCATTGCAGCAATGTCATTTATGTATTGACCCTTAGATCTATAAGATGTTTAGTTATTTGTTTAATATCCGCACTAAAAGTTAGAAATAAATAATTTACTTATTAATCACATCATGTACTTAATTTATCATTAGTTTATTTCCCTAGTTATAGTGTATACCAAAATAAATACCTTGAATGATTTAATCACAAGAATATATTAAATAAATTAATTGAAATAAAAAAAAACACCGGACTTTGCATAAAACTTACCATAATATTTTCCTTATCTCTTTTTTTAAGAAAACAAAGATGGTAAGTTTAAAACAGAATCAAAATATAGTGATTTTTCTGGGTTATGTGCATGTGTGTGTATGAATACATTTGAAAAAGATCGTTAAAATTGGCTTTTTCATTATTTAAAAACAGTTTTTTAGGAATGAAACATTTTTGCTTCAGAAATTGGGCAATCGTTCTAAAAGCTTTATTTAATATTTTTTAAGAAAATTTAGTTTTAAATTGTCTGAAAATTTATAAATCGTATCATACTAATATAAAATTCATGACGCAAGCAAAAAATGTATTTGAAAAAACCTAAATTCTAAATTTCTAATGAAGAATAAGGATTTTGGTCTTTTTTATTCGAATTTTTAATGCTGCACTTACTTATAAAAGGTTTTTTACGCAGAATGTTTAAAGACAAAATGTGAAAATTCTTTATTTTTGAAAAGGTATGTAAACATTTTGATTAGTGCTTTGTTAAAGATTATATGCATGAATTATTTATTCTATTTAATATTCATTCATATCTTAGCACAATTTACTTGTACTGGTACTTTATACTTGTGTCAACCTTTCAATACACTTTGAAAAAAATTGCTTTAAAAGTTTTTTTAAATTTCTAAATCGATCGCATTGTGTGATTTTCCTTGGAATTGTCGGCATGTTTACGACATTTGCTGAGTAGGAGGATACCTCAATTATTTTGAAGTAACACGAAATCTATTGGAGACAAACTACGATCATGTGATGAAGATGTCACCTGAGTTGTCCGTTTTTACTGCAAACTTCCTCGGCCCACCTGCGTGAGAACATTTAGGCCTCCCTCGACAACGTGTATCAGCATCAACAAGCAGGATCTTCAGGTGCAACTCCCCAGCCACAAGTTGACGGCTATCATCCTTTGGCTGTCACAGACCCAACAATTAAGTGAAGAATACGATCAATACAATTAAAAATTTTAAATTTCACAGTCTTTAAAAGGGTTAATACCTTAACAAGGTTGGAACTAAAGTTCTCCAAAAATTATTTTCAGAAGTCATTAAAATAAATGTTGTTTCTGATGCCCCGTGATCTCGAACTCCTGAGATCGAGGCCTACAAAATGCATTATGGGAAGATTGTATGCATGTCGTAAGCCGTAGCTTTGAACACCAGCAGGTAACGGTATGATTTGGCTCGGTTCTACCCCAATTTTGAGAGAGAACTCCTTAGGAGTATTCAAGGGCCTCCCACCTCTCTTTCCCTTCCACCAATCTCACGAGAGGACTTGCGGCTCGTCGGCTATTTAGAATACTTCCCACCCCATCCCACGAAGGCATTGTAAATTTTCAAACATCCATGCCTTCTCCGTAATTTGAACCCAGGTCTTACAGCGCCAGCTCATTAATTACTGTACTGGATGGGCGACGTCAAACGTTTTACTATTGAGCACGTGACGAAATGATGTCCCACGCCATTCCTCCCTCTATTCAGCATCGATATTCATAGAAAAATGTCCAAAGCAAACTTTCGCCAAGCATTATATATTCCGTTTTAAATTGTCAAAGTCATTATGAATAGCAAATTTATCAAAGTTAATTTAGTAAAAATTTGTAATAATTAAATAAGAATGAATTTATTCGTAACATTCAGAAAGAATGAATCTTTGATAACTTCACAATAAACTTAACAGTTGACTCGATTCATTTATTTTACTTTTAAAAGCCCGTCATGAAAGTTATTTGACCACTATTACCAATAACCTTGATTAAAGCCAAAAATATGAGCTAACGAAATGAATTATAACTGTAGATAGGTCGGTCTCTACATGACCAGTCCATTGACACTCGAACCAATGACGAAAGAGACAACGCAGTCCATCAGTTTTTAACCGTGACCACTCACCCAACAAGACCACAATTGTTTGTTTGTTTTAAAAAAAATTGCTTTTTGTAAAATGCCCAGGTTTATTTGCCAATAAAAAAAATCTACAACGTGGATATTGAACAATATAATTAAAAACATAAATAGAAAGGTTGCCCAAATGAAAAGTGGACAGATGCGATTGCGTCAGAATGAGCGGCACTACAGCAGAGCCACCGAGCAGAAAAGATCCAGCTGACGGTAGAAAGTGAACAGTTTTACAACGAAACATGTTGGTCGAAAGCGAAGTCCTGCCATATAAACCATTTTTACCAATATTCTGACGATACTTAGCAGGAATATTCCTTTAAATCCACTCATCCAAGATGTATGACAGCATGGGTTCTATGATAAGTATTTTAGCGGGGAAGGCGAAAAGTTTTATAGCAGAAATTGCGTTTTCAGCGGATTGCGAATATTGTCATTTTTATTCTGAAAAAATAGTTAATGTCAAAATGTAAGTATCTTATTTTTTTTTGTATGTTAATGAGAAGACCTTAGAAAACAATTTGTGTGTGTGACAATTTATTTTAAGTGAACAGTGTATATAATTAAGTTTACAGTAGAATATCTTTAATTAATCAATTAGCTCTAACGGATTAATTTTCCTAAAGTTGAGTATTTTGTTTATGTGTATCCCTTAATTTTTAATGTAGTGATTCAAATAAAATGTTGCATGAAAAAAATTGCAGTAAATCATAATGCGGTAGATAAAGGGCTAAAACGGACAGTTATCGACGAATAGTGGCATTCTATTGAGAACATTGTTTAGATCGAACGTTTTAGAACATTAGGTGTAAAAGTTCTTGAGAAGGGCAGCAAACGGTATCTCCTCTCCATGACAATATCCGCCCACACGTCTCCCGTTAAACTAAGGCAACTTTAAAAAAAAATTCCGTTGGGAATTGTTAGCCGTACAGTCCGGAGTTGTTGGCGTGGTGCTTCTTGGCACTTAAGCTACTTAAGACAGAGTTACATTTGCATTTCAACGACGATGTGAAGGAAGCTGGACAGGACTTCCTCAAGAATTAACCACGTTCTTTCCAGAGTGAAGACATAGAACTGTTACCGAAACAATGGGAACTGTGTTACAACCCCCAGAACGATTTCCAATGAAGTCCTTCTTTCTATGCTGAAGATTGATTGAATATTTAAGGCACACTGTTCAGCTGTACGAGAGCGTTTGTCGATGGATCTTGTCAATTTTAACCATAGTCAAGTGACGAGGATGACTTCTAAGCTACCACCCATTCTAAAGTGAATACAAAGACCTTTTGTCTAAATGTTCGGACCTATGTTACAACTCTTACAGTGGTTTGTTTTGATTCCCCCAATAAAATAATAATTTGTACGGAACGTCTCTACTTCAGTGTTTCTCAAACTGTGGGGCTCGCCCACCTGGGGGTGGGGGCCGGTAACCCTGCGAGGGGAGTGCGAGCATATAGAAAATAAAAGGTTTAAAAAATATTTTTTTGGAATGAAGTAAAACAAAACATAATAAAAAACCGACATAATAAAAAATACACATTTTCACTGACGTAATTTATTTTTATCATCTGGTGATTATCAAAAATAAAAGATTCCAATTCAAAGGTTCAATAGCCATCTTTGATCCTATGAGAGATTTTTTATTATGTTTCTTTTAACCCCTAAAATACTACTTTTGATCATCATCTCTTTGACCTTCAAACTTACTGGTATGTTTAATCCCGCCTCTTTTTCTTTTAGGAAAGTTGTAAATAATGTTTTTCTGTTGCTTTTTTCCCCATGTGAATTAAGTTTATGATATATGGATGAGCATATTGAGCATTTTGAAGGATAATTCGGCCAAGATGTATTTTTATGAGTATTCTGAAACATATAATGGGTAATGAAAAACGTTTTACACAATTATTTTTTAGAACATACTATACACTTTCCCCATGAACAATTTTATGGTTTTGATTGCTGTGTTGTACGACTTATTACGGATTATAAATGTAAATGAGCAGAGTATTAAAATAAATGGGCATTTGTGATCCCTATTGAAGGAAGTTGAAACTGATCAGGCAATTGAAGAACCTGTCGAAATAATGCATATTAATCAAGATAGTGAAAGTAAATATGAGAAAAGCTTTACACATGAAACGCTTGAGTTTATTTGAAATTTTCAAATGCTGCCTAAAGATCTCTATGAAGAAAACTATGAAGGCAAAGTGTAGCCTTGTCAAAAAGACACAAGGAAGAAAAAGTTCAAAATGCTATTTGCACATCATCACACGAGAGCAAAACTACAAAACCATGAACAAAATATGATAGTTTTGCTGGATAATAGCGTTGCTATGTTGTTAGCGAAAAGTGTCTGTGATATATGTCCTTTATTAAGGACACGCACATTTGGAACATTTTCTTTAGTTTTATTGGATTTTTAGTCAAAGTTTCAAAGAAAAATTAAAAAGTACTTGAAAGTAGGTTAGTATATTTTCTCTTAATTAAATAATTCACTGGAATTGTGATTTTTATCGTGTATAGTAAAAATAATTATAAAATAAATTATAGTTTTAAAACAAACTAAAAAAACACGCTTTTTTATAGTAAATCGAACTAAAAAGTAAAAAAAAAATAAAAATATATATTACTTAAAAGTAACATATACAAAATTTAATACTTATCTTGTTAATTTGTACGTTTTATAATTATGATCGTATTGTAGCTTAACGCCCAAAAGTGCATTATTATTGTATTCAATACATTATTATTTTGGGGGGGGGTTGCGATAAAAATTATGATTGAAAATTGGGTCGCCAGTAGTGAAAGTTTGAGAACCACTGCTCTACTTTTCATTTGGGCAACCCTTATAGATTATCAGAAAAACTAGATGTCAATAAAATCATGTTGTTCCCTTTAAATGCTGAGAAGTAAAATTAATTAAATATATAACGAAAACTTCTTTGTTTTGGGTTTCAAAAGGTTTTCTATAGACATAAAATATATATATATATATATGTTATAATGCTTTTACGTAACTAGAAATGTCTTTTCTATGTTTGTGACTTAATGTTTTCTTACATCGCTAACAAAGATTAGAAAAGGAAAACAAGCAGAAAAAAAATATTACTATTTATATTCAATAATATTTTACCAAACATTAGCTCTCTCTCTAAATATTATGTAAAAACATTGGTTTTCTCTAGCTATTTAGAATAAAATTCAGTGGGCTGAAAAATGTTTTTCCGTGCAGGAATTTATGTTCTCAAATTCCACTTTTGAAAAAAAAAAAGTTTACAATGGAGAAATTTTTTAAATAGCATTATAGAGATTTGTAAATATTTAAAGATATTGAATCCATATTTACATACATGAGATTTCAGAGATATTTTAGGAAAATATATATGTGTAAGTGAAAAATTCAAAAGTTTCAGCTGAATTTTAAGCATATGTTTGCTTAAATATATGAAAGAAAATATCCAGGTAGCATGGAACTTTCTTCTATATATAAAAATTCTTCGTATTCTTCCAGAATTCCAAGTTTTTTATCATACATTAATATTATAGTAATCTAATATCGAAGAATTTTTTTTCTGTTTAATCGTACTTCAATTACAGATATAGTTAAAGTATGTGCAGAAGCACACGCAGTACTATTAATAGGAATATTTGCTATAGCCACATTGGAATGCACTAATATTAGAACAATTTTTCATTTGAAAATATATTTAAGAGCTCTCTTCAAAAAATTCTGTACTATCATATAAACTATGAATAATACGTTATTTTTTCGTAAGTTCCTAGACACTTTCAGCATATCTTGATTGGGGTTAAGATAAGAGGGAGACGTGTGTGTGTGTCGACAATTATTGTTATTTCACACATTTGAATCCATATATTTGTTGCTTTTCAATCTAACAGAAAATAAATTAACTGTTTTTGATGACATTCATTATCACAAATTGGTCCTAGTTTTTCCTGCTTTTGGAATTTTAAGCGAAATCCATTAACTCTTGATATCACATATATGTTTTAATCCAAAATTATTATTTAAAATGCATTTATAAAAGGAAAACCAAATAAAGGTAATACTACTTATCCAAATATGATAGAGACATTATTATAATATTATTAAAGTGATTTCATTTATGGCGGCAATTCTTAAACTTGTTGTTGTTGCTGCTGTACACTTTTAACAATTTCAAAATTAGGCGGCACATTAGCAATAAAATAAGTTTAAAACAATTTTACTTATCCAATAATACACTATGTAAAATAGTTTATGATAATAATTGTTAATGTTATATAAAATGAAATGAGTGGCCAAAGCAATAAAAAGTTTATTGAATTAATTAATTCTAAGAATACATTTAATGGAAAATTTGAGCTTGATAATTTTTCATATTTGGTCGAAAAAATGATAATGCCTCTCGCATTACTTACTAACATTCTACCGACAACATTATTATTTACTAACAATCTACTATAAGAAACACGCTAGACTGTGCATAATCAAGATTCTGAGATATACATAGACTTAAAAAAAATATTTGTTTTTTTTTCAACTATTCAAATTTTTTAAACAACATCTTACATGAGAGATGCATTTTATAAATCTGAATTTATTTATTTATTAGTCATTTTTGTTGTATTACTTTAAACGGCTACAGAGATTATTTAAAGCTTCTTAAACTGATAATTTACTAAATAAAAATCTCTTTAAGTATGTAATCGATTCGAATAAAGTCGTTGAAATTCAAACGGGATGGAGTCTACTCCTCGTAGAGCAGATCACACGATCTGGTAAGTTTGACTTCAGTGCTGCGTTTATTCCCGTTTACTTCTATAAAATGGCCGAAAGATTTAGTTGCTGATTTTAATATTTTCCTCCCAGAGTATAATTAATAATTTTAAAAACTTCGTGGCAAACTGTTGAGAATCACTGATTTAAGGCTATGTCTATGCAATTCCGAGACACTTGTTTATTTTTCTGTAATTGGTGTAGCTTTAAAATGGTGGATCCAGTAGCATAATGAATGTGTCATTTATCAAACAACAAAATTAGTAAATTCTTTCTATCGAAAAAAGACATTTAACCCCTTCAGGACCAGCGGAAGGAGAAAGAAGCGTTTCCCCAGGCCCGTACGTTCGGAGAGGATACGCACGTACGGGATCGGACGAATTTTCCTGCTAAGCTTAATTTCCTTTAAAACTACGTATAAAATTTTAAATGAAAAAACTAAACCTTACAATTTACTATCATTCATAATATCTGAACATGGAGTACAAAAATGTTCGCTATATTTAAAAAAACAATTGCGAATTTAAATGAAAATGTTTTTATTTTAATTTTAAAAAAATACACATACTCTTTCAAAAAAATTGACAAAATTCCCATACATTTGCACACGAATTATGAAAATATTTGAAAACTAAACCCACTTATTAAAAATATAAACAGAAATCCATAGAGCAATAGATCACGAACCTTTAAATGCCAGATTCTACCGAAAACTCTAAACATGTGCAATTGTTTATATTCATAAATATCTCAGATATAATTAAAAAACACGGAGCCGAAAGCTCATATTGAAGCTCAAAGTTTTATGAAACATTATTCGAAGAAAAAAGATTTTTAACCGTTATCTAGTGCTTGTAAAAACGATCCTAACTCTGATCACTCCGGTATAATCATGGGCCTACCAGCAGGGAATGCTGCTCAAGCACATATATAATACAGTAGGCGGGGAAACGCGTGATTACATATATGTGATCATGGTCCTGAACGAGTTAAGCTATTAAAAAAGATGCAATATTACTTTGTTCTTAATAAATTCCACTGAAAACCAAACGCATGAAGCATCCACTTTTGAAAATCGAAGCACTTTCGTTACTAGGATCGAGACATTAAATCGAGTGAGTGAATATTAACGTCGCACTGTTCAGCTACACGAGGCGACGGACGTCGTCATTTTGAACCATGGTCAAGTGACGAGGACGACACCTGAGTCTCCTAACTACCACACCAACGGGTGGATGCCTGAGCATCTCTCCCCTTCTACGGCGGGTCTTGAGTGGTACTGGGCTCGACCTCATGGCATGCCTGCCAGGATCCGATACCTTAACCACTGGGCTACCGCAGCCCCTGAGACATTAAATTGAGATGTTTGGTTGCTTATTAACGTCACACTCTAAAGCAGCACAAGCACTGGGATTAGTAGATCTCATATTTTTGAACTGCCGAGGAGAGCCTCACCTTTTCTAACACTTCCCTCCTTACACTTCCACAGCACGTCTTCCCCCTTCTTTCTTAACAATGTTACACCACATCTCCATGAAACTGTCGATCTCCAAGACGTGCTAAAATAAATTAAGATAATTTAAAACCTCACAATCAGATATTTAAGTATATGAGGGGGATAGGCCTGATCTGTTTTGCATCCATGACATTCAATAAAAAGTCTCCAGCCTCGCTGAAAGTAAGAGCTTTGTCGTGGCCGCTCAAAAAGCGTGAATGACGTCTACTGTTTCTTTAGGAATATCAAGTGGGTGAAACCGACACGGTCTTAATTTAAAGTGCCATGGAAGAATAAGTGGGACTCTCCGAAGTACATTTAGAGTTCCATCTTTTTAATTGAGACTTCATTACAGGCTAGTGTTACGTTTCCATGCAATTTTCATCAGAGGAAGTCTAACCCAAAATACCTGCTACCTCATTAGCCTTCAGTCCTATATGGAAAAGGACTCATTGAAAGTATATATAGAATGTTTTGAAGAAAATCGTGTGGGAATTATTCAAGTTCGTCTTGATACCCAGACGTGTTCAATGAGAAAAGGCTTTATAACGTCACGACTGCTTAATACGAACCAAATGTCTCTGAAGTCAAGTTCTATAAACTTGTTTACATATTATAGTCCGGGGGTGGCGTACCAACGGCACGCGTGTCATTGATGGTATGCGAGGCAAAATTTTGGGCATGCCACTAATCAAAATGGCTTGCATTTTAGTTCTAAATAACAAATTACGAACAAACGCGAGTGATCGGTCGAGACGTGTCGGGGAGAACACTCGTTTGTGTTGTTGTTGTTACTAATGCCACCTGATCGTCAAATGCCAAATCGAGGCCTATGAAATTCATCATGGCAAAGGACTAAGGGACGCCTGTCGTTAGCCGTAGCTTTGAGCACCATACATGTGACAGTACGATTTAGTTCGGTTCCACCCCAATTTAGAGAGAGAACACCCTGGGGAGGGCCAGGGGTCTCCCACCTCTCATCTCCTGCCACCAACCACCCGAGAGAACTTGCGGCTCGACGGCTATTTAGAGTACTTCCATGCTGCGAAGGCACTATACATTTACAAACATCCATGCCTTCCCCAAAATTTAAACCCAGGCCCTACGGCACAGCAGTCAACGTCGCTAACCACTATACCGGATGGGCGACCATACTCGTTTTTTATTATTATAACAAGAAACTACTACTTCCCAAACTTGAAAAAGTAAATACCCCAAAGATTTAAAATTACATAAGAAACCAGACAAATAGAAAAAGTTATTGAAAAATTTTTTCTGTAATTCAGCGAGGTTTTCTCATTTCAAACCATAATAGTAAACGTTCAAGTTTGTTATGTTTCCTGATGTGACTTCAGTTGATAATTTGAAGTCCCAATTCGATTGGTTGAAAATTGAAGAATTTGAAATGCATCGAATTAATTTCCGGCCTAGTTCAATGTGAAGTCAAAAAATTATTGAAATAAAGAAAAAGTTGGAATTGATTGAAACATTAAAAATTATCAAGCAAAACAAGTAAAAATGCCAGTAAGGAAATTTTGGAAACATGGAACTCGATTCCAGGTTCATTTAACTGTTTGAAAAAGCTGGCTCATGCTATTTTTCAATTCCTACTATTATCTCACTCTCCCAATATGTATTTATTTATATATTTATCTTGTTCAAATTTTCAATCGTTAATAAAATACTTTCTATTCATCCAAGCAAGTTCAAATAAATTTTTTTAAACTTGTAGTGGATGACACTTTATGTTAATACAGTTTTTTCAAGCATTACTTAATTAAATTTAATTAAATTAATTTCCAGTTTTTGAAGCCAGCTAAGATTCGTCTCTATTATTGTAACAATGTAGCTGTTAAAACAAAGACAAAAGTTGGCATCGAAAACCTGTTTTTCAGCCAAACTAGCCAAATCTTATGTGCTTTGTTACAACAATGCAGACAAATCATGATCTTCTTTCAATTCCTACTATTAGTTCACTCTCTCCCTATTTATAATTATTTATATATTTTATATATAGTTGAACCTGTTTTTGTGCGGTAGATAGGCACCGCATAAAAAAAAATCACACAAAAAATATTCAAAAATTTCATAAATTCTTAAAAAAATATAATATATATTCGTGGAAATACTACAAAAACTTTATGTGGCGGATAGGGACCGCATTAAAAAGTCGCATTTATAAAATATGCCAATTATTTACGAAATTTATGTAAGAATACTTCCATAACAAAATAAATAATTAAATATTACACATGGAAACATTTTAAAAACATATAGTTTCTCATTGTATATACGGACAAGTCTTTAAAATGCCCATACATAATTCATCGCTACTCATCGTAATCCAAAGTCTTGTAATGAATATGTTCAAAATCACATTCGTTACTTGAAGATGCAATTTCAATTGATTTATTTTTTGGCATCATAAAGTAGGAGATAAGTTTTTGTTACGAAGGATGGGTGGTCAGTTGCTTGTAAATGTCACAATAACCAGCTATAGATGATTGAAGCCCTTTTTGGAATTCATTTCTTAACTGGTATCTATTTTGAGAAAATGCTTTTGCAATTTGTTGGAAAGCTGCATCCCTGTATATTTTTATCCGTTCTCAAAGAATCTGGCTTCTTGTCCGTCTTCACAATTTATCAAATTATTGATAATGTCACTGTCATTGAAAGTTTCGTCTTCAATCAAGCTCCAGCTGCTAGACCGTTGACAGAAAGCAACTGAATGCGCATTGTCGGGAAACTGAATATAACAAATGAACTGAGCGTCTTGAAGTGTCTACATTTCAGTGGCGTAACGTACATCCCCGCATCACGGGGGGGCAGGAAATCTAGGGGCCCAAGGCCTGACTTACGTTAAATACGTATTTACCCAATTTATAAAATATTAAAGGCGAAATCTGACTTTCAGGTGGAGGGGTCTTAACATTCTCCATTACGCCACTGGTAAATAGATAGAAAACGTTACAGTGGCGCCAAAGCCATTGAAACTCATACACCGCATAAAAAAATCGCACAAAAACAGGTTCGACTGTATGCATCTTATTCAAATTTTCAGTCGTTAATAAAATATTTTTTATTCATGCATTCAAATTAGGAATTGACTTAAGGTGACTGCCTACCTTGAAAATGTCGTTTTCCGTCTACATAAGGCATTTTTTTTATTTCAAAATGTTATAGCTTGAACATTTTTCTTTCCAAAACACACAGTTTTCCTTTTTCCTTTACGCAAAATAGAAATAAATTTGTAGTTGGATTATTAAAGTTATTATTGGATTTTAAAAAAACATCACTCTCTGTAAAAGGGAACCGGAAGTATCATTTCAAAACTGGAAGTTGCAGAAAATTGCAATTTTTAAGTTCTACAGTTTCTTTCATTTTTTTTAATTTATAAAATGTATTTCGGTAATTTTTCTAGTGTTTCAGCCACTACTATATTATTAGTATAGTTCTTTCTTGCTAAAAATTGGCAACACAGACAGTCTGTTTACATTCTAGCTTGTGTTTTGCTTCGCTCTATGTTGGGTCGCTTTTTATTACAAAAATACACTCTGTCGCAAAAATATATGCACCCAGAAGAAATTGAGCTACATTCACGAAATTTGGTATGCATGTAGTGTATATGAAAATAAACAAATGATTAAAAATTCAGTATCATTTTATTAAGCGGTTACAGCTTGCAAAAGGTTAAAAATCAGTAAGTAGTAAAGCCACCTCTGGCAGCTATACAAATTCGGCGTGGCATCGATTCAATTAGTTTATGACCCCCTGTGGATTCCATAGTCTTTGCATCTGCGCAGTTAATTCTCCTGTTCTCGGAAACTGCAGTCGCCTTCCCAGACATGCTCTATTGTTGGTGACCTGGCAGGCCATGGTAGGACGTCATTCCTTGAAGACATTGTTGGGAGAGTCGCGCAATGTGGACGAGCATTATCCTGTTGATAAATGGCACCTGGGCGACTTGATAGCATGGGTAGCACAATCGGCGTTAAAATATCGTCCACGTATCTGCGAGCTGTCAAAGTGCCTTGAAGGACCACTAAAGATGATCGTGTGTCCCAAGAAATTGCTCCCCACACTGTCACACCTTGTGAAATTGCTGTATGCCGCTCGACAATAAATGCCGGATCGGACCGCTGGCCGGTGCGCCTCCAGACACGTGTGCGGTGGTCATACTGAGACTGAATCGGGATTCATTTCCAGTCTGTCACACTCCAAGTTGCCCGAGGTCGGCAAAAATCCAGTCGACACTGCCTATGATGTGGGGTCAGTGAAAGCGTCTTAGCGGACGTCGGCTCCTTCAGTCGTCTCCTATGGTTTCTCTTGATGGCACTGGATGTCTGGAAGGAGGTAAGTGGCGTTGAATCGATGCTAGCGACGTTGTTGGTGCCGAAGTGGCCACTCTTCTGATTGCACGATCCTCGCGATCATTTGTGTTCCTGGGACGTCCTGATCCTCCGCGACGGTACACTCTACCTTCTGTGATCCACTGTTGCCAACACCGAGCAACTACCATATCGCTCCGACCGAGGTGGAACGATACGTCTATTCGACCAACCTGCTTCTCTGAGGCCTATTATAAGGCCCCTATCAAAGTCCGTCAGCTGCTCGAACTGCCGCCGGTTACGTCTTAGAGGCATCCTAAGTCTCAATATCGTCTATCAAAGTCATCAGATTCGTTTGGATAGCCGTATGGCGCTCGTACTCATGCTTTTAAACTCTCCCAGTTGCGCAACTAATATGCGCATAGCACACTATTGGCTGATTTGCATATCTCTTACCAGACTACATTCTTGCCGAGTTTCGTGATTGTAGCTTGATTTCTTCTGGGTGCAATATTTTTGCGACAGAGTGTATATATCTTACGATAAAATTTTGCTTAAAAGTTTTCAAAAGTATTTTAAATATGGGTCATAAGAACCAATATCGCTCAAGAAAGCGAAAGTATACTTGAAATCAGTATAGGAACAAACGCTCAAGTATAGATTCTCAGGCTAAAAATGATACGACCGTTGCAAGTAATATTGAACTGAAAACTGCAAGTGCATCAAAACTTGAAGATTTAAAGGACAACTTTTTAGAAAATTCTGAGAATTGTGATGAAATTTTCGGACATCGAATATTTCATGTCACCACATTGCTTTCAGTGTTTGCAGTACTTTGTTGTCCAGTTTGTTTACATGATGAACTCAGTTTGACAGAAGACTCTAGGTATGGAATATGTTCAAACTATTCCTTGAAATGTAGAAACTGTAATTTTTTAAAAGGATTTACTTCATCTGAAAAAATCAACAGTAAATTTAAGCTGAATACTCTGACTGCTTTTGCTTTAAGAGTAATTGGAAAAGGGTACACAGTTGGAAATAAACTGTTCGGTTTGTTGAACTTGCCTTTTCTTACCAAAACAGCCTTCAAGAATTAAAGATTCAGCAGGCTGCACCTATTGTTTCTATATAAGGCATGAAAAATGCTGCAACTGAGGTGAAAAAATTAAAAAATCCACCCTTAGAATCAATAAGCTGCTGTGGAGTGTCAATGGATGGGACTTGGCAGAAGCGTGGCAACTCGTCTCACAATGGTTGCGTCAGTTGCATATCCATTGACACAGGAAAAATTTTGGACATCGAAATAATGTCACATTTTTGTAGAATATGTTCAAATAAGACTAAAGTTCCAGATGCTGCTTCTAATGCACATGTTTGTTGCAATCATATGGGTTCGGCTTCAAGTATGGAGACTGTCGGAGCATATCGCATATTTGAGCGATCAGAGAATCATCGTAAATCGCAGTACACTGATTACTATGGTGATGGGGATTCCAAACGTATGAATCCGTAAAAAACATGTACTCTCCTAATACAGTTAATAAACTAGAATGCATTGGTCACGTGCAGAAAATATTTGTGAGTCATCTGAGAAAGTTAAGAAAATCAGTGAAAGGATTGGGTGAAAAGGGAAAATTGACGGACTATTTTATTGACAAATTACAAAATTATTATGGAGTAGCAATCCGCAGTAATACAAAAAAATTAGTAAACATGCAAAGCGCAGTTATTGCTGCGTTTTATCACTGCTGTTCCAGTACTGAAAAACCTATGCATGGTCAATGCCCAACAGGAAGAGGTAGTTGGTGCAAATTTCAAAAAGCAAAGGCACTTGGTAAAATATTCACCGCAAAAGAACCTGGACTCCCACTAAATATTTTAAATATTGTTAAACCACACTACTTTAAACTATGCGATCAAAAACTTTTAGAAAAGGGCTTACACGAATTGACTCAGAATGCCAACGAGAGTTTCAGTGGTGTTCCGTGGAACATAGTTCAAAAACAAAACTTTGTTGAACTCCAGTCTTTGAAATTAGGGGCATATATATATAGCAGTTCGAAAATTTAATGAAGGTGCTAGTGGCTTATTAAAAGTGATTAATAAGCTGGGGTTTAATGCTGGTAGCTATATGATATGTGTATTAAAATTGTATGACTATCGACGAATTAACGACGCAGAAAGACATTCATTACCCTTTACAAAATTAAAAAGAAGAAAAAAACACGAGCTCTCAGAAAGAAAAAAGGGTTGCACCAGGAAGAAAAGGAAGGTGTGACATATCATCCAGGGGAATTTTAGACAATTTTGAACCAAAAGTTTTGTTATAGGTTAAGTATTTTTTTTCATTTAGAATAGTTTTTATAAATAAAAAACCTGTGTGAAAAATATCAAAATTTTCATATTGTTATGTATAATTGTCTGTATTTTTTTTATATTTTAATATTTCTTTTAGATTTTGGCTCATTTTGAAGAGCACCATAATATGTATGTTTTGTATAAAGAAAATTTTGATAATTGTATTAGAAATTTTTATACGGTGTTACCTGTTTTGGTAAAAATTTGGTAAAATTTCCTTGAAAACCACCAATTTATCTAAAAGTACAATATTTATTTAAAATTTTTAATGTATTTACATATTTTTTTTATTTTTCTTCCTAAAACACTCAATTTGTTTCAAAAATCTATTTTTATGAAAAAATTTGATCCGAAGGTATGTAGTTACCTTAAAAAGTTTTTGTTTATATTACCTGTTATATTTTCATCTATCTATATGCATGCGAGTCATTATTTTAAGAGATGAAAAAAAATATCATTGAGAACTCGCTTAGAAACCGTTAGGCAGATGAGTCTGATTCAGCATACATTCTGCTCAAAGTAACATCTTAAGCAATCCTAATGTAAGTTATTTGTCATCTAATCTGCAACAACAGAAGTTACTCTAATGTTACTTTAATTTGAATAGCATGCGTATTTGAAAAACATTTAGAGAGAAAATTGCATTTTTTCATAGTAGATAAAGAGCTTTAAGTAGTTAGTATTTAGTTTTATTATTTTCCCAATCATCACAAGTCTCTACCTCCTTAAACATTTGGTTATGGCACGTTGATCCCTAAAGGTCAGCTTTGACCCAGTCAGCATCTTTAGTGATAATGTCAATTGCACTGTCAGGTGTCTCACAATATGCACGTCACTTGTAGAAGTCACCTTTTCTGTCACATCCGTGTTTCTTTCACCCTGCACCATGTTTGTAGGAGACTTCTGTAGATTCAATGCAAGTCAGCATCCTACTTGGGGAGTCTTCAGTAAAAACCAAAACTTGACCTTCTTCCTCGATGTCAAATTCATAGAAAATATCTCCATACAAGCGATAACTGTTCCTTGGCTGAATGGAGGGCTGCGGTAGCCCAGTGGTTAAGGTATCCAACCATGGCAGGCATGTCATGAGTTCGATCCCAGTACCACTAAAGACCCGCCGTGTAGGGCAGCGATGCACGTTAAATCTGTCGAGAGCTGAAACGTCCTCCCGTTGCTGTGGTGTGGTAGTTAGGAGAGGGGGGTGCCAGCTCAGGTGTCGTCCACGTCACTTGACCATGGTTCAAAATTACGTGGTCTGTCGCCAAAAGCCCTCGTGTAGCTGAACAGTGCGACGTTAATATTAACTCACTCACTCACTCCTTGGCTGAATGTGACCCCCAACTTCGTTATGAAAAACCTTCGCTTCTGTGTATTGATTTTGTATGATGGTATTTATGTCTTTCTTAAGTAAAGATTTTTTAAAACCTATTTAAAGGCAGGTGTAAGCTAATCGATTTCATTGGGGTCATTTTTATACAATCGTTAATTTAGTATCATGCACAAATAAATGTCATAAAATATATCTTCAATTAGATCTAATGTGATGGAAGAAAGAAAATATATATTTGATTGACGAGCAGAAGGAATGATAATAAAGAAATTTGATAGGGTCGACCAGGAGGTGCGTCACACATGATATCCAAAAGATAGTAAAACTTCTATTTCAAAAGATAGTTGAGGGAAAATATCGCCGAAGTAGGTAAGAGGAGCCCTAAACGTCCACATTTATCTAAAGGAGGTAGTACCTTAAGGGGGAAATGACAAGAAATGTACCTAAAATAGAGAAAGATCACCGAGTACTGTTTTATACTAAATTCATGTTTACTAAAAATGAATTCATTCATAGCAAAATATAAGCTAAGCCCTTTAAGAGTCAAACTAAGAGAATCTAGATCCTTTTATATTTTTTGGATACTTGCACAAATTGATCGTATGATGCAACTTGACAACTTTTTTACTTTACATCCTCTTATTGTTTATCTGTTTAAAGTATCCAACTACTTGCAACATTTCTTTTTTGAAAAAAATGGAGATATTGGGATTTGTTTGTGATTTTTAGATTTATTTAGTATATTTGAAGAAAAAAATCCTAAAATTGAAAACAGAAAAAAAAATTATTATTATTAAAATAAGAAAAAAGTGGTAAAAATGTACAAAAAATTGCATAAACGGAGCCCGCTCTGTGCAAAAGTTTCATGAATTTTTTTTCTCAATTTTTCAGTTTTGATGTGTTACTTTTTTATTCATGATTGACATGACTTTAAGCATTAGAGATATTTTAATTTTTACAAAAACTAGAGCACTTTATCTTAGTGATTATATGAAATTGCTTAAAAGAACAGTGATTATATATTCACATAATGGACTGTAAATTTTGTAATAAAACAGCGATGAAGTAAATAAAACAGCGAATAAATTTGAAGGCAAAACATTTCTACTGTTATACAGAACTAATACAAAAAAATTCAGCAAATTAGTTTTAAAGCTTTTTGAACAATCGCTGTCCCCTTTTGAGCTTTTCGAAAAAAACACATTTCGAGTAAAACGCATTTTAAAGTTTGACATCTTGTGTAAAGTTATGGCATCTGCTTTTACTAAAACACTTGTAGTTTTTGTTCTAGTGAATAGAAAATAAAATACCTGATACTTTTATTAAGCTAATATGATTGCCTATAAAATAAAAAAAAATGTCAATTTTTGAAAATAATCATAATTTTAGGGCAGTCGGGTACATTAAGAAAAAATAAAACCATTTCTAAATTTGTTTACAATTTCACACAATACACTTCTTACAATTTTACACTCAAAACGGCCATAAAAATTCTTTTTATAAGTCAAAACTCACAAAATTAAATTGTTTGTGCTAATACACACTTTGTAAAAAATGTAAGTTTAAAAATAGAGCGCTAAATTTCTTGAAATATTAGGACATTTATGCCTGCAACGTTAATTTTGGACACCATCATAATAAATAATGTACGGTAATCGATAGCATTATGAAAAATTGGAATCATCCTAGCGTTTGAATACAGCAGATATTAAATACAATATAATGAAAAAAATTATGATTTCTACAAATTAAATTTGCGCATCTACTTTTTAGCATTGATTGAAACTTTTACTGAACATTCATGATCTTTGAGGTCAAATGTTACCTTTGTTTTTGCTAGTCAAAGTTACAACGAACGTATCATAAAGTAGTATTAGGAACATTGCGAATAAATTTTCGCACCAATGTAGAAAAACATTTCAAAACACACATACAATTTCAATGAACACATTAGAACTTTTTTTAAATATTCATGTAAATCGATAACATCAATTTTAGGATTAACCCTTTATCTATCGCATTATTATTTGCTGCAGTTTTTTTTTCATGCAGTATGTTTTTTTGATTCACTACATTGAAATATAAGGGCTATACGTAAACAAAATACTCAACTTTGGGAAATTTATTCCGTAAGAGCTAATTGATTAATTAAAAATATTCAAAAACAAAATTAATTAAATACACTGCTTACTTAAAATAAATAATCTAACCATTTTCTAAGGAGTTCATTAACATACAAAAATAAGGCCCTTATTTTTGGTATTAACCATTTTTTCGGAACAAAAATGGCAATCTTCGCCATCCACTGAAAACGCCGTCAGCTGAAAACGCAATTTCTGCTATAAAACTATTTTCGCCTTCCCTGCTAAAACACTCATCATAGAACCCATGATGCCATATATCTTGGAAGTTTGTATTTCAAAGAATATTCCTGCTAAGTTTCGTCAGAGTATTCGTAAAAATGGTTATTCTATGTAATTTTAAAGTGAGTGGTACTTGTAAGTACCGTCGGTAGATAAAAGATAAAGCAATTTTGAGATTTCGTTTAAATCAATTAACACAGATATTGCTCATTGTAAAAACGGCGGGTTTTTAGTGGTACTGGGTTCAAACTCATGACATGCCTGCCATGATCCGATACCTGGACCACTGGGCTATCGCAGCCATTCCAGTACCAATAAGATCCGCCGTGTACGGGAACAATGCACTTTAAAACTGTCGAGAGCTCAAACGTCCTTCCGTTGATGGGGTTTCATAGTTAGGAGAGGTGGTGCCAGCTCAAGTGTCGTCCACGTCACTTCACCATGGTTCAAAATTACGTGGTCCGTCGCCAAAAGACCTCGTTTAGCGGAACAGTGCAACGTTAATACTCATTCACTCACGCCCAGCTTCCATCCCTTCATCGTCCAAATACAAACGTAACACTGTCTTAAGTGAGTTTAAGTCCAAAAAGTCACAGAATGACAATTCCGTACTGTATGATTGATGTAAAACAATTCTGAATTGATTCTTTTAAAGTTGCCTTGACTTTACGGGAGACTGTGGGCAGATGATGCCATGGAGACCCGACATCGTCTGCGGCCCTTCTCGAAAACTTTTCCACCAACTGTTCCTAGACGTTCGACCTAAACAGTGCTCTCCATAGACTGTCGATAGATGTCAGCATTAAACTCACCTCTCGTGCTACCACACGTTGTTCCGATCTGGACACATCGTTATATTGCATGACTTTACTTCCGATTAATTTCCTCTACTGATGATAGATTTCACTATTAAACATCGTATGCGGTGTCTGTTGTTCTGTAGGGTGGCTCTGCTATAGCTACATTCATTCTGTCCGAATCGCAGATGTCCACTTTTCATTTGGGCAACCCTTATATTATCTTGTGACAGCATTAATAGTTTTAATTATATATTTGAACAATTATTTTGAATTCTATTTTAAAAGGAACAAATTTGTCCTGTGTTTCTGGTCTTGGTGAACTAGACCATTTTTCATTTCAAAATTTAAAAACTTTAAAACATATGTACAGATTAATGTAGCCAAGAAACAGAAAGATTTTCGGAAGAAAACTCTACAACTATCGCTATGTTTCTCAGCAACATTCTTAGAAGTTTCCATTTTAATCGAACAGTTAATATAGGATAACGTGGTATTAAGCCTCAATGGATAACTAACTCTGTTGCCATTTTCTCAGAAGTAAATAGTCTCAAAATATCCTCACATGGCTGTCAGAAATTTTAATATCGGGATTTAGTAATATCACATCGTTTGAAATCGAACACTAATATGCCTATGACGCGAGGGCTATAAAACTTGATTTAAAACGCGTCTGCTATCCAATTACTTACTGGGATAAAGAGAAGATGGGGTAATGGTAAAGGGAAACAGTTGACTTGAAATTCAATCTTGCTCTTCTCAAATCATGCGAGATAGTCGAAATTATGATTTAAAATAACTTTTGGTCTGAAATATCCGACAGCCCACTCAAGAAGGGTTCAATAATGATGCGGAAAATTATATTTTAATTAGTAGTCGTTGGGTAAACTTGTCTACGAGAGATTGTTGCAAATTTCGCCAAAGTTCTTTGATCATTTTAAAAATCTAATAATTATTGCTAATTATACGGATTTCTGCTTTCAATGGACTTCTAAAATTTTCCCCATTGATCATTTATTTCTAGAAAGATTTAAAAATTTAAATCATTTATGAATTTCTTATTTAAAATTAATGACCTTTAGTATGTAGTATTGTGGCTTTATTAAGGCAATAAATAATGGTTGTGTGTGATCTGGTAAGACTCTTGCTGTAATAATTTATAACAATCAATCATTTGAGGCTTGAATGATTATTCCACATTCAAAGTTGAGGTTTATTAAACAGTTTTAATTTCTAGCATGTATTTTCTTGCTTTTTTAAGCTATTTGAAGTTGTGTCACGATACTGGTTACTGCAGCTAAGTCGCAGTGCTGTTGAGGCCGCTGTTAAAGCCCGCTCTTGAGGAAGGCGGCGTTATGCCGACATTGGGAGGTTCGTAAATGTGAACTTTGATAGGTCACAGTAAGCATGAAAGTCTATCAGAGAGAGAGAGAGTCTATTGGAGTGTATTGGAAGTCGATAGGAGAGAGAGACTTTGTGGAGTATTGAAACTTGTAGAAGTCTCTCTAGTACCCATGATCGTCCTTAGCGTATCAGAAGTCTTTTTAAATATGTAATACTTCACGCCCACAAAAGTGACGCATGAAATAGTCTTGTTTGCACGCATGAATAGCTTCTGTTTGGACGCAGCTGGGATTACTATACGGCTATTGGTCCTAGTCATCCCTACTGCGGTGGAATTTGAAGCCGGTGTTGGTTTCGGAACTGCCCCAGCCACCTTACTGTCGGCTGAATCAAGGGGGTCAAAGTTTGACTTCCCTTAGAACATAAGCGTCGGGGTGTCAAGTCTTTCCCACGTGAAACTACTTGACCGTTGAGACGTCACTAGTTCCCTAACAGGAAATAGGTCCTTTGGTGAAGACCGCCGCAGTTGCATGCCCCAAATACTTTTATACTTTGGTTGGTTGGTTTCTTGTCATGGACAATAATTAAATAGGACCAAAAGTCTTATAGACAGCATCGGTATTATTGATGCAGTTATCTTTGTATAAGTCCTCTCTAGTGTTGTTGTTAATGTACCGCAATATTGCCAGAAAGCAGGATAGGAGAAAAATGTTTTAAGTTCTATGTCGTGACATCGTTTGCAGAAATAGTACTTTCTTGCCCCGTTCTTCTGTATTTGCATGCCCCTAAATTGTTCAGTTCTAAGCCTTGTTAATGTACTTTCCAGGCTTCTTCTTGTATTAATTTCATGAATTTGGTGTTTCAGATTGATTATTATACAGTTAAGTCTTGACTTTGCTACTGAGTTTATATCGCGTAGGGTGAAGAGCGTTGCAGCGTTGGCGTTACTGTTAAGTTGCCTTGCTTCCTTAGCTATGGTATCAGCGCCATCTCATATTCATGAATACTAACATGCTCTGGGATCCATTGCATGAAGCATTGTTTTTTTTTCTAACTGAGAAGCTGAAGAAGTGCACATTGCATTTGTCTATAAGTTGTCTACTAAAGTGCTCTTTGTCCACTAGCTCTTTTGTGTGTTACAATGAGTGGGATGCAAATAATTTTTTTTCCAGTACAGCTTTTTTTGTGCAATTTGCTTTCTCACTTTTTTTCCCATTAGGGTAACTGTAGACTTACAAACGGGATTCCCGTGGCAACATACAGTTGGCGTGAAAGTGTTTTAACTGTCCTGTGTAACCACGCTGATTGTGCCAAATACCGATCTTCGTTCTTATTGCTGTGAATCTTTTTTTTTAATTCATATCTATATATGCATCCAGTGTCCGGAAACTGTTTTCCACAAATCGCAGACTACAATGAGCACTATACTCGTATGAGTTCTGTCATCACATGTTCTTTGGATTGACCTACCTACGATCTACCGATAGTTTTCAATACATTCAGTTATAATTATTTTTTATCAGATTCTTTATAAAATTTATCAAACTGTTGTGCGAAAAATATGGTGAATGTTCCTAAGAAATATGGGTGAACAAATTGCCCCTGTTGGGGAGTGGTCCCTATGTGTTTTTGTCTCAGGAAACCAGACGAGGATGTTCTTTTATTTTCACACTTGGTTGCTCGGGGAGTATGTCGGAACACTTACGATGGGCACCGTAATTTTGCGCTCTCGCTCTTCTGATCTCCCACACATACTCTCTGAAAACTCTTAATCCTCGTTTCGCTAAATACACTTAATAACCGCCGCGCGGCGCCCACTGCGCATGCTCGAACATACCCCCGGCCTTGCAATATTAATATTCAACAATATCAATACAGTTTCACAATTCACAACAAGTTTCACAAAAATTACACAATTGTTTTCACACACACACAAAATTATTATATATATATATATAAGGTACTATAAATTTTCAGTAAAAAAAAAGTTAAAATTACAATAGCACAATTTAAAGATAAACACATAATTTCTTAAATGGAAATTGACCTTAACTATTTACATCTATAGGTAGAATACAGATCTTAGTTATGGGCCTCTTTAATTCTCCTGCCTTTGTTTTAATTCTGACTGTTCTCACTTTACCATCCAAACCATGATAGACCTCAACGACGCGCCCTAAAAGCCAGTTGCAAACTGGTGTAAAATCCTCCTTTACAATTACCATTGTACCACACATTACATTGTCCTTCTCGATCATCCACTTTCCTCTCTGTTAGAGAGTATTCAGATAATCGGTACTCCATTTTTTCCAAACTGCCTGAATTACCTTTGTTGTTTTCTGCCAACGGCTTAATCTATTGTCACTAATATTAATTACTAGGGGGCTCAAGAATATAATTAATTGATCTACCAATAAAGAAATGTGCAGGCGTTAATACCTCATAGTTATTAAAATCATTGGATATTGGTGTAAAAAAAGGGGTCTGGAATTTAAAATTCCTTCTACCTGGATAATCACTGTTTCAAACTCCTCGTATGTGAGTCGGGATCTTCCCAGTGCTCGCTTGAGGTGATATTTCACTGACTTTAGGCTCGCCTCCCAAAGACCTCCCATATGTGGGGCCCTTGGTGGAATAAAGTTCCATTCAATACCTTCCTCAGTGAAATAGGCCGCCAGATTTTGATCTGGAAAGTTAAGGGTCTTATAAAATACCTTTAGTTGAGAATTCGCACCAACAAAATTTGTTGCATTATCCGTAAAAATTTTGGAACATTTTCTTCGCCTAGACATGAATCTCTTAAGGGTCGCAATTATTGCATTCGAAGTCAAATCGGAAATAATTTCTAAGTGCATGGCACGAGTCACAAAGCAAATGCAAACACTAATATAAATTTTATTCAAAACGCCCTTTCTCTGGTGTTTGTAAGTTACAAAATATGGACCTTCCAAATCTAGTCCAGTTATACTGAATGGAGGGGCCATATTTACTCTTTCATATGGAAGATTGCCCATTATTTGAGAAGAGTGAATTGGTTTACACTTGAAACACACCACACAAGTATGAACCGTTTACCTAGCTAGGTTTCTTCCTCCTAAAGCCCCAAATCTCAAGCTTACTGCATTCAGCAGTCCTTGTGGACCAACGTGAAATAATTTCTTATGCAAAGTTATGAAATATATTTTACTCAATTTAGAATTTTTAGCCAGTATAGCTGGATGCTTTTGGCTGTAGGGTATGGAAGCTTTTTCCAGCCTTCCACTAACTCTCAGGATTCTTTTATCATCCTGGAATATATTCAAAGATTTAAGATTACCTGACGGGTCACTTAAGCTAATGCCACTCTGGTCCTCTTTAATAAGCCAGGTTTCTGCATCATTTACCTCACTTGTAGTTAAAGGTCTCCTTTTTCACCTTGGATCTGCAATTGTGTAAAAATCTATAAATATAAGAAACAATATTATTATTTTAAAATAATTATTAGAAAGGTCCATAAGATGGTTGAAAAGGTCAAAGTTCTTGGAACTCAGCAATGAATTCTCCAGAGTTCTCTCAGACACCCTTAGTTTGCAGTCAAAGTCATCTCTCTGGCTTGGTTCTGAAATGACAATGGTTGAATAAGCACTCTGTAGAAGAAGCTCAGGACCATGCCATCATAGAGAGTCGTCACGAAGCTCCTCAGGAAGTAGTCCTCTGGATAACACATCAGCATTCTGTTCTGATGGAATGTGATGCCACTGGTCACAGGAACTTAGTTGATGAAGCTTAGACACTCGATTAGCTACGAACGTCTTCAATTCTCTTGATTCTCGATGTATCCATGAAATCACAGTAGTCAAATCCGACCAAAAATGCACAGCTGTAATCTGAAGATTCAATGCCTCCTTCACCTTCTTCATCAATTTAGCGGCAAGAACTGCCCCACACAGTACAAGTTTTGGAATGGAAATCTGCTTCAGAGGCGACACTCGGCTTTTACTCGTTACGAGACACACTTTGACTTCTCCAAGGGCAGATATAGACTTGAGATAAATGGATGAACCATACGCCTTTTCCGATGCGTCGCTAAATGCATGCAACTCAATGCTCTCCTCTCTGTGAATCACAATACATCTGTCAATAGAGATGTTATTCACGGCTTCCAAAGAGTCGATAAATTGACGCCACTCCTTTTCTTCTTTAAAAGGAAGTTCATCACTCCATCCCAATTCCAGCAACCACAATCTTTGCATAAATATCTTTGCCCAAGTTATGATCGGTCCGAGGAGACCCAAAGGGTGAAAGATTCTTGCAATAGTAGACAAAACCATTTTTTTGGTGAATGAAGTTGGCCTTTGTTGCTCTATTCTGAAAAGAAAACAGTCTAACTTAGGAATCCAAATTATTCCTAGCGCTTTAGTCTCATCAGACTCCAAGAAAGCATACTCCTGTAGATTGGAAGTTATCTCGGGTAAATTTCCACACCACTTATGAAGATGCATCCCTGCGGTCTTGAACATTTCTATTAATTGATGCTGCAATTCGATTACCTCTTCTATACTCTCGGATCCTGATAGTATGTCATCCATGTAGCAGTCACTCAGCACCACAGGAGCTGCTAAAGGAAAATTATTAGCTTCATCCATCGCTGTTTCAAAGTTCTCGTGGCTAGATAAGGAGCGCTAACTGTGCCGTAGGTGACTGTAGTTAAATCGTACGTTTTATTGGTTCTCCTATGCCTTTCTTCCACAGAATTCTTTGCAAACACGTTTGCTCCGGATATATGTTTATCATGCGAAACATTTTCTCTATATCCGTAGTAAAGGCATACTTGTGCTTTCGGCATTGAACAATAATGGAAAAGAGGTCTTCTTGGACCAGTCCGCCATTAAATTGAATTGAATTTAGAGATTTCCCACTCTTTGATGGACTTGATGCATTAAAAACAGTTCTCAGTTTAGTTTTAGTTGTAGACTTTTCGGGGCGATAAACACCATGGTGTGGCATGTAAAATGCAACTCCAGACCCATCCTCCTTGATTTCCCTCATGTGGCCCAAATCCTCATATTCCTGTAAAAATTTCTCATACAGGGACAAATATTCTTTATCTCTACTTAGTAGTTTCCACAAGGAGTCTAATCTCTGAATCGCGGTTTTTTTGGATTCACCAAGACATGAAGGATCTTCTTTTAATGGCATCGCCCCCGTATATCTTCCCTGGTCATCTCTCGAATGAGTGTTTTTAAAATGGTCTTCGCAAATATCTAATTCACCGGTTTTAACAGAATCGGTTTCTACATTTTCGATTTCCCAAAACTTCTTAATTGAATGCTCTAGATTATCCGCAGCCTGAATAAACACACAATGTTCTTTTCCCTTCGTGTCTGCAGAAGTAGATCCGGAAACGATAAATCCGAAAACAGTGCTTTGAAAAATTACATTTGAACCCTCCATCTTGAACTGTCCGGGTAACATTAATTCATAAAATACTTCTGACCCTAATAGCATTTGCACGTGCTCTGGAATATTGAAATTTTTGTCAGCTAATTTAAGATTGGGAATATTATTCAGATTAAAATTGATTTTCGTTGTTGGAACAAGATCCGTTATTGTTGGTACCAAAAAAAAGTCTAATGTTTAATGTAACTCCCTTCTTTATTGCTAATATATACTGAAACGCGCGAGTCTATTGGAATTACTTTGTTTAGTCCCGGAACCGAAACATTAGTCTTGTATTTTTTCAATCCAATTAAATCGCATAAGCTCCTCGTTAAAAAGTTCGAAGTAATTTACTTCCACTGTCTAGAATTGCTTTGACTGGGAATAAACCATTTTCACATTTTATCTAACAAATTGCTGAGTTTAGCAAAACACATTTTTTTCTGTTTATACTCGTTGCGGTTAATAAGTTATGCATTTCTACTCGCGGCTCGAAGACTGGCGCTGATGTGTTTAGAGGTTCAAAGGTGGAACTCGTTACTACCTGGTTTGGTTCGCGCTCTGTATAATGTATCGTTTTATGATGTCTCTTTTGACACTCAGAACAAACAAATCTCGATTTACATTCTTTCGCTCTATGAGATGTAGAAAGGCAATTAAAGCAAAGAAATTATTATATTTAATCAAATCAATTCTCTTATTTATGGGAAGTTTTAAATACACTGCACACTTATATAATGGATGCGATCCAGCGCAACAAATACATTTAGAATCTTTAATCTCACTCAAAAATATCCTTGACGCGTTTTGCACTGGATTATTTCTAGGAAGGACATTCTGCAAAGGTTTTAAGCCTTTTCCCCGAGAAGTATTATGCAAGTCTATCTCTTTGGCAAGCTCTAGTGGGCGAAACCAATCATTTCCTGCTCGAACGGAAATGTGTGACGCTACCTCTTTTTCAAGCGAACTAAAAATTTTGTCGGACACAATAAGATCGTTTAAGTTGTCAAAATCAGAGACCTTCCTTAATTTTAAGTAATACTGCCAATTTATAATTAAGCGAGAAGTATATTGAATAAATGTTTCATTTGGATGATGCGTAGCTTTTTTAAATTGTTCAAGGAATTGATTTGCACTTGGCTCATATTCTCTTAGTATTATTGATTTTAGTTGTTCATAATTGTTAAGCTCGTCATCTTTAACATATGTTAACACATTTGAAGCTTTTTCTCCCAACAAATTTAATAAAATCTCCGACTTGAATTTCTCGGGCACATTTTTTGATACAAAGGCTCTTTCTAACGAAGCGAATAAGAATGCCCAACCTTCAGGTCTATTAGGCACCTTCACCGTTAGGATTCGAACACTTTTCACCAACGCATCCAGCGTGTTACAACCCTCATCTCTGTTCTCTCGTTATCTGAATTAACTCTAACATTTAAACGTGCAATTTTAAGCTCAAGCTCCTTTTCTCGTAACCTATTTTTGGCTTCTTTTTTACGGTCTTCCTCTACTCGCTTACGGTTCTCGATCGTATATTGAATTAATTCTTTAACGAATTCAACATCATCTTTAAAATATTTATTTTCTTTAATAATTTCAGTTAACTCAACGATAGTTACTTTTTCAGCAACAGTCTCAACAAGTTCAAGAGCTACGATCCGAAGATCTTCCTTACGGCAGTTCTTAAACATTTTTCTAAAATCAATTTAGTCCTCAATTTATGATAATAAAAACACAAAAAAGACCACTACTCACGTCACCTTGAATAGCTCACTTCTCCGGCTCGGCTGGACGGACCATGTTGGGGAGTGGTCCCTATGTGTTTTTTTCTCAGGAAACCAGACGAGGACTTTAAATTGCAATAAAACAACGATGTATTTTTCGATTGACATGATTTTTTTTATTCGAAAGATAATCTTGTGGCATTACATTTTAAATATGATTTCTGGCATATGACTGCCATGGCTGGCTCGGATGTAGTCCAATCTGAACGTCCAATTTTCTATGACTTTTTCCAACGTTTGTGGCCGTATATCGGCAATAACACGGCAAATGTTGTCTTCCAAATGGTCAAGCGTTTGTGGCTTATCCGCATAGACCAATGACTTTACATAGCTCCACAGAAAATAGTCTAGCGGTGTTAAATCACAAGATCTTGAAGGCCTATTCACAGGTCCAAAACGTGAAATTAGGTGATCACCAAACGTGTCTTTCAATAAATCGATTGTGGCACGAGCTGTATGACATGTTGCGCCGTCTTGTTGGAACCATAGCTCCTGGACATCATGATTGTTCAATTCAGGAATGAAAAAGTTAGTAATCATGGTACTATACCGATCTCCATTGACTGTAACGTTCTGGCCTTCATCGTTTTTAAAGAAGTACGGACCAATGTTTCCACCAGCCCATAAAGCGCACCAAACAGTCAGTTTTTCTGGATGTAACGGTGTTTCGACATACACTTGTGGATTAGCTTCACTTCAAATGCAGCAGTTTTGTTTGTTGACGTAGGCATTCAACCAGAAGTGCGCTTCATCGCTCAACAAAATTCGCTTATGAAAATCGGGAACAACGGCAATCTCGTTTTGGGCCCATTCGACAAATCTACGGCTTGCTTGATGATCGTTTTGATGAATTGCCAAACCACAAACTGAGAATAAATCACTTGACAGCTGTTAAATCGGTCGCCATTATGGAATAATGCCAACTTAAACTTCTATACCTGAAAAAAAAACACTCTATATGTAGTTAAGGGTAATCGATGAAACAAAAACATTCACAAGAACTTAATGAAATTTAATACACAAATTTCCTCTTTTGAAAAACAAAACTTTTGACGAGTTTTTGGTAAATAGTATTAGATTTTTCTTTACATTGCCTTTCTTAGCATCCATCTGCCAACACATTGTCCCATGTCGTTCATCTTGTTATTCAATTCATCTCTGGAATGTGCGTCTAAGAAACTGCGCATACTTTTCATGATGTTCCTCATTTCGGTTGAGGGGAGAACAGGAGCTGTATTAGTCATTTCATTTTCGTCGTCTAAATAAGCATCAACAATATATTTTGAGCTTTGAACGAACTCCAACATGTCTTTGTCTGCCATAATTGAGGCTGTATACACATTATGTACTGCAATGAATTTTTTCTACGATACAGTAGAACAGTACAACAATACCAAAACGTTCTCATACATATTTCAAAGAAGGGAGAGACCCTTTCGTGTTAAGAGAAAAAAAAGTGCAGGAAAATACATAGTGTTTCGTGGGGACCGCCGTATTATGTCATGTTAACCGATATTTCGTGTGGAGCGTTTTCGCGTATATTCTGTCATCATTTTTATTTCCGTTTCGTTTACTAACATTGACGCTTATATTTCTAGTCACTCTTAATTACATTATATTCTGAATTCTATTGATTGTAATCTGAGTCTTTTCCTATTTTGTATTTCCAATCAAACACTCTGCTTGCTGTATATTTTTGTTAGAAAAAAGGAGTAAATCAAAGTATGTCTATTCGAAATTTTTTAAAACTTCATATTTATTTTAGTTAGTAAAAAAACACTTGTAGTTTTTGTGTAGCATTTTTATAATTTTATTAAAATTATAAGGGGTACCGTAAGATATTAAAAAAAGCTATATATTTAGATTGAATGGTTTCAATTTACGTCTCTATGTGAATCAACACGATAGCAATTGACGACGGACTTTTGTAACTTATTAACTACAGTCAAGTTGTGACGGATCCTTACGGAATCTTATTACTAATCCTCTTGGGGAATCTTTGGGTTAGCATTCGCGTTAATTCACAGCCATCCCTCTCAAGAAGAAACCCCTATATGTAGATTAGTTCGACTATATAAAGTCAGGGTTTTGTAATTGTAAGATAGGAGCTGAAAAACTGTTGCGGCGTTACGAAGGTGAGATATAATTGATTTTCACAGCTTGAGTTAAGAACAGAGTTTGCCATCATGTGACAGGCTCACGCGTTTTTTCATTAACATGTTTTTTTAGTTCTTTGGGGCCAGAATTAATGGCAACTCTTTTCTAACCAAATCCAAGAAGTGAAGCGTGAAGGAAAGATGCAAATTAGGAAGCTTTTAAATACCAGAAAGGGTAAGCGGTGTGGCAATTTGAGGAATGTAAAGATAATCCGGGGTTCAAGCGTGAAGAGGTTTTGGAAAACGTTAAGTGACAGTAAACAGAAATTATACGTAACAGAGAGTCCTTAAGTCATGGTGCATACCATTGCACTCGATTAAACAGCAACTTCACCCTAGGATTATTGTGATCGCTACTTCAGACTAAGTTAAAGGTAGGAGTGACTATTTAATATTCGGATCTGTGATAGTCTAGGAATGACTAGTGGTCCGGGTTACGTAATTTCGGTATTATTTATATTGTGTGTTTAGTCGCCGTAGATTCTCTCACATATATTATTATCTAATTTGTTTAAGTTAAAGATCTTAATAAAGTCAGATTGAGATCATGTCTGCTTCTAGTTCTTCCGTTAATCCTACACCTCACGCTGATAACCAAGGAGAAGAGCACCCGAGGGGGGTGCCCTCACAACTATAATAAATGAGTGGATTGGGAATTTACAGTCAAAGATAGATTTGGTTCAATTAGTTTGATTATTTGCGCACTTAGGGTTTATTGCTTTCTCTATACCACTCCTAGGGCATCCACTTTTGGTTTAACTTATTGTTGTTTAGTTTACTTGAATAATAATAAATAATTATTATTATGGAAGTTTCTGGTCCTACTTTTTTTTCTCCTACACTCTTGGGTAGACAGGACGGTGAGGGAGATACTTCAGGGGGTGAGTGAGTGAGTGAATATTACCATCGCACTGGCTTTTGGTGACGGGCCACATCATTTTGTACCATGGTTAAGTGACGTGGGCGACACCTCAGCTGGCACCCCCTCTCCTAACTACCACACCACACCAACGGGAGGATAATTTGAGCTCTCGACAGATTTAACATGCATGTGTCCCCTAAACGGCGTGTCTTTAGTGGTACTGGGCTTGAACTCATGGCATGCCTGCCATCACCTTAACCACTGGGCTACCGCAGCCCGCGACTTAAGGGGAAAGTTTCTCACAAAGGGATGAGCAGTGGCGTAACGGGGAATATTAGGGCACCCGTGCAAACTCAGGTATAGGTCCCCAAGAACAAATACGTACTTTGCATCAGTCAAGCTTTGGTCCCCTTAGAGTCCCTGCCACCCCGTAATGTTGGGGTTGCACGTTGCGCCACTGGTGATGAGGATACACGTCCAATACATTCCGCTTCCCACCATATCAACCTGAAGATTTTTGAACCCCGGCAGATTTGATGTGCATCCTCCCCTCTACATGCAAGAACTTTAGTGATACCATGACTGGAATCCATAGTGTAACAAAAAAAGACGGCTAAGAGTTTCGAGACCAGGCCTATTTCCATATAGCGCAGTCTACTTTCTTAAGAATAGTGAACTTTAAAATACGTGAATTTCGACACACACACGGTAGATAAGAAAAAAAAATCTCAATTATTCTTACTTTATTAATCAATCAGTAAATAAATAGCGAACCAAACATAATAATTTTGATTTCCGAATTTAACTCTTGTCGTTAAAGAAATCTGTCTTTTAAGAAATGAGGATAGGAGACATCCTATTTTTAGAATTCCTCAGAAGAAAGCATTAAAAAAATTACATAATAATTACACCTCTGTCTTTTATTCTGGACGTAATAAACAGTGCTATGTTGACAAAGAAAAATAAAAATGTGTGCATTAGCTGAGTAAATATATATATGTCACGAAAGACCCTTTTTGTTGACCATACCTCTATTTATAGCACATTATTTCTCTGAGGTGATTGACTTTCTATTGGTGTTTCACTCTTTCATTCACAGAAACCTTCTACTCTACAGTATAAAAGGCGCCTCGGGAATAATAAAGTAAGCTATAATGAAGTTATGCATACATGAAATTACTAATAAGGTACTGATAGGAAAGATGGGAACTTTTTTCGTTTATCTTTAGATTTGGTGAAATGAAATTTATGTTAGAATTTGTTACAAATTTGTGGATTGATATCATTGAATAATCTTATTACAAGATTTGTTAGTTAAAAAAAGAAGTTTGAAGTCTGAAATTTTAAGTGAAACAGTAATTTTGGTAAGTGTTACATTGCTACAAGTATTTTCTTTTGAAAGAAAAAAATATTTCATTTTATGTATTTACTATGATGAAATTATTCTTATAAGATATTCTTAGTACTTTCCTTTAACCTTTAAAGTAATATTCCAATTTTAGTAAAGTATAAGAAGCAAATGCCCAGATAAATTGTAACAAGTGGGGGTTTTCTTCATAATAATGCAACTTCGGACATTTTGCATCAGTTTCCCTTTCCTTAAGAGCTATTGATTAACGCACCCAACAAACCAGATCTATTTCTATCCGGTTACCATTTGTGTATGTCTTAAATAAGGCTTTGAAAGATGACAACGCTTTCCCTATGATCAAGAGGTATATGAAACTATGAAGAAGTGGTTTTATCTCATCAGCTTTACACCTTATTCAAGAAAGTATAGTTTCATATGACACACGTTGTAGCAGTTATTAACAATTTATTATGACTATCAGTAGGATCTCTTGGAACCTCATATAATTTCACTCCTGTACACCAATTAAGAACACATTTACCAATAAAGTATCTAATTTCTTTACACACCTATCTACGGTTCATTTGAGCGAACCTTATAAAAATATATTTAAATAGCAGAAAGAAAAATAGACGAACGTAATAGCTTAGTGCTGAGTAAGATAAGTTAGTGTAATAGCATGGTGCTAAGAAATACAATTATGTGAATTCAGTGCTTTCTTTCATCTGTTATTGATTTTTTTAATAATAGAGATTTTTGCGAGATATTACTTAATTTAAAAAGTCATTATTTATGTTTCAGGCGTATATGTACGTTTTAAATATTTATTAATTTTTAATGTTTCTTATGGTTTATATTTCTTTCTAAAAACAATGAAATCAAAACAAAATAAGCCTTTATTTCTGATTTCCTAGTAATTTGATGACAAATATTTCGGTTCTCATTTTTTTTTATTACTGAAAATATCTTTCTTTAATTTCTTGAAGTATTTGCGTTGGATGTTGAGAAAAAAATATTAAAACCAAATTCCTTATGCCGTGATTTCAAAACAAACGCTTGGAAAAAGATAAAACTTCCTTTCCTCTTTAGAACTTAAGTATGTTTCTTTTAATGCTATAACTTAAACAATATGCGACGAGAGTCTCAGTTATTTCAAACTATTAGGTGTGCAATGCGTGTGTTTTACATATAGTTTCAATTAATTTATTTAAAATTCCTGTGCAGCAAAGTCAACAGAGAGTGAAATATTTTCCAATTAAAATGATTATGTTAAAAAGAAGAAAAAATGTCCTTTTATTTTCCAGATTTGACATTTAAATGAATTAAATTTTTATACAGTTTGAAACAAAGACAGCTACATCCAAATCCTTATCAAATATTTCCAATGGGGGAAAATGTAAAAGTAACACAAATAATAAACGTGAATTTGTAAGGAAAGAAAAACTCTCGATGCTAATAATAAATGCATTCCTTAAGCACAAGCCACTCTATCATTTTTTTACTGTCTTTGGTTGACAAGACGTCATTGTTTAATTAAAAAGAAACTCGGAGATTGTCACCAGCGCTGTGTAAAATAAGCTGAACATGACAGAAAATGTATCCAAAATATTGCTTTGCCTATAAAAGGGGAAAAAAGATTTTTCAAAGATGCTTCTTTTGTTTAAATAATGATTTTGTTAATTTATTCAAATATTCCGAATGTTTCCGTAAGAGTCAGGAAAATTTTTATTTGATTTCTTTTTATTTCTGACAAGCTATCTTTTATAGCAATGATGACCAATAGATTCAATTATTGCTTATAAACGTCGCTCTCAGAAATAACAGGAGAGGCATGGTCGTAAAACTCAAAATTTTGATAAATGACGAGGGCGACAGATGAGTTGCCATCCATCTCATTCACCGTATTTTGACATCCCGTGAAACTGGAGATATTGGACTCCGTAGTGAGTAATGGAAGGGTTATTAGGGTCGTCGCCCTGTAAAGCAACATGAGTTATATTGGAGGCCAGCTTTGTAATTTTAAACAGTGGATCAAGAAACGAAAATGACACCTAAGCTGTCATCAATTCTCCAAACTTCCACCCACGCCAGAGGGAAGACTTTGAGCCTCAACAAATTTAACGTGCTTCTGTGGATGTACTCGGTAGGTAGGCAGTGACAGTTGCTTTCGAATCCCTGACTCTTCAAAAGGACACGCGTTGCTTGCGATAACCACTATAACTTTACAAGTATTGATTGTTTAATGAATTCCTATTATGAAGTAATACTGGAGTTACTGGTAATTGCCCATTTAATTTTGAGGCTTGGTCCATCAGTGCCTAGAGAGGCACCCGAACGGACAACCTCTTCTCCAAACATCTATACCATGACATCATGAGGAATTTTATTCGCGACAAATTTAACGTGCATCAGTCCCTCTACATGGTGAGTCTTTAGCACCATCAAATACTTGAAACTATAACTAAAAAGGAGCAACGCCAGCTATAATTCGTATCCACATGACTAACACGGCACAAATCAATCATGGAACTCAAATGTATAAGCTACGTGTAAATTAAGGATTTTTCTCCGTGCGGACATAAAATGCATTTAAATAATAAATAATAGTTAAAAAAAACTAAAAAACACGTTTTTATAGTGAAGCGAACTAAAAAAAAACCAAAGCCTATTTGCGGTTTTAGGGTTGCACCATAATCTTTTAGTCCCTAAATCTAGAATTAGTCGCCAAATCTGGAAATAGCATATGTAATTAGTCGACAAATCTGGAAACGATATAACGAATTAGGCGCCAAATTTCGAAATCCTTAAAATCCTTATTTTTTGAGGATCTTGATCAAGATAATGAAACAAAATTATGAAATTATTGTATTGCACTAACTAAAATTAGATGATCGCGTGCGCCTATTCCCAGGAGGATGGGGGGAAGAGAAACCATGACTGAAGTTAAATACAAATACCGAATACTCCCACAAAAAGCTGGGAGGGATGACGTACCCCAAAGCACGAGCGTTCTAACGAAGCAGAGCGCCGGTGGGGGGAGGGGAGGAAACGCAGGAAGGAAGACGGGACAGCCGAAGGCAGTAAATCAAATCGGTGATAAATTCACCTCAGAACCCAGAATGAAAGATGCAGTGCAATGCAGATAAATCATATTGTTAAGAGTGTGAAATGAGTGTTTTTTGTTGTGTTATGGGGGGCGGAGCGGGTTTCTCCACTTCGTTGAAGAGTATGCATATTTAATTTCAGGATGTGGATACGTAAACAGTGTTTGTGCTTTGATAATTAGATTGTCATGAGATTCAATAGATTTAAATACATTTCTAGAGAGTTTAGTGATGTAATTAGTGATCGGCTCCATGTGTAGATCGTTGTGTATCACGTCATTTCGGACGTACCAAGGTGCGTTCGTCATGACGTGGAGTATTTTGTTTTGAATTACTTGAATCTTTTTCATGTGGGTGGCGGCTGCGGCACCCACATGATAACTGGGTTAAGTTATAACTGGTAAGTTAAGTTATAACTGGGTTAATAAGTTAATACTGGGCGCAGTTATAACTGGGCGCAGAAACTGCTTGTATAATATTACTTTATTTTCTAAGGATAAAGGAACCCTTCTCCCAACGAGGGAGATGGCTAAATGAATTCTACCCCAGAATTTTTCTACTAGATAGTCAATATGCTTTTTGAAAGTTAAGCGGCTATCTATGTGTGGGCCCTGATATTTCACCACCGAGACCCACTGTAAGTTGTCATCAAAAAGTGTGAGCTGGAAAGGAGGGTCGATGACCACCCCCATATTTCCTGAAAATAATTACTTGTGATTCATCAACATTAATTGCAATTCTCCAATGTGTAAGCCGCGTTTCGAGTTTGTCTAGAAAGTTTTGTATAGCTTTAATTGTGTATTTCAGCTGGACACCTTGCGAGATAACTGCGGAATCATCCGCATATTATTGTATTGTCATCGGTCCTTGACAAGTGTGCAAAACTTTTCAATTTATCCGACCTTTTAAAGTGGGTAAAAATCGAGTTCAAAGATTCCATTACAGACAAGTGAAACTTATGAAAGAGTGTTAAAAAGGGAAAAAATATCATTTTTCCCGATTATGAATATTCAAAACCCGATCCAGTAATCATGCGTAACACACAGAAAGTGCCGACATTATCATTCCACTAGAAAGGGAAAAAGAAGAGCTATTTCTTTTTTCTTATGCTGAAAGAGATCCAGTGAATCACAAACAAATACCCATTCAAATATACTACTTCAAATATGATTTTTTGAGTATAATATATTCGAAAATCTTAGAAAAAGGTAAATACTTTCGATCCAAAGTAGATATGAACTCAGACAATATCTTACATTGCTTTCGAAAACAGTTTTTGTTTCAACAAGAACGTTTGTCGAGTTCAAAAGATTCTGTTTTTTTTTTCAATCCAGACTGCTTTTTGGAAAGCGATGGCTGAAGACGGAAATGAAATTCCTTTCAATCTATGGAAGTTTGTTTTTGCAAAGTATTATGAAAATGCCGGGACTAAAATAGCACGCGATATTCTTTAAAATCAAGCGTGGGTTCATATTTTTATCCATTCACGTTACATGCTTTTGTTGTGGAAATTGCAACGGATATTGGAAACGGATCTCTTAGAACAATAGATAAAACTATTTTAATATGTACAGATTGGATCGCCATAAGTAAATTTCATACAATATTTATACGGTTTATATAATATAAATATATATACACTCAGGAACATTTAAAATAACGACCCAAGAAGGAAGCTAAGTACAATCGCGAAACTTTGCAAATAAGTACAGCGTAAAGTGATATGCAGATGATCCAAATTTTGTGCCAATACGCATGCTCATACACGCCGAGGTGGCGCTACAATCAGGAGGAGGGTGCTTTATAATCCAGTGCAAATTCGAAGATTCATAAACGTGACTATTACCCGCCGATTGTAGGAAGACTTTGGTAAGCGAAACATGCCAGGTAAACGGGCTAGAAGACATTTCTCACAGTTAAGCGAGTTTGAGAGAGGCCTGACCATCGGGATGAAAACTGCAGGCTGGTCGACGCGCCGTGGTGTTGCTGGCCAGGTGGATTGTTCGGAGTGTGCCGTTAGAAATTGTTGGGGGCAGTGGACACGAGAAGGTACCCACGCGCGGAAAACCGGGTCTGGAGCGACCAGGAAGACCACGAGGAGAGAGGATCGAAGGATCGTGCGGCAAGCACGTGTGGACCCCACAGTGACTCATTCAACGATACGATCAGACGTAGGCGTAGCAATTGTTCCACAAACAATTTCCAGACACCTTGCAGAAGCAAATCTTAAATCCAAGCGCCCTTTCAGTGCATTCCCTTTAACACCGGAACATCGGCAACTGCGTCTACAGTGGTGCCAAGCCAGATCAATGTGGAATGTCACAGATTGGCAAAAGGTTGTGTTTAGTGATGAATCCCGGTTTGTTTTGGGGACAGATGATAACCGTGTACGGGTGTGGAGGAGCCCTGGTGAGTGGTACAATTCCCCCCACACTGTTCTACGTCACACTGCCCGCACAGCTGGTGTAATGATCTGGGGAGCCATAGCCTATGATAGCCGGTCCACTTTAATTAAGATGTCTGGAACTTTAACGGGCCAACGTTACATTGATTATATTCTTCAACCCCATGTAGGACCTTTCCTAAATGGTCTCCCAGGGACCATTTTCCAGCAAGTTAATGCTCGTCCGCATACAGAAAGAGTTGCTCAAGACTTCCTACGTCATTTTCAGACTCTTCCATAGCCGGCCCGCTGTAGAGCACGTGTGGAATCAGCTAAAACGGCAGATGCCATCGTGTCATTCTGTACATGATTTAGAGTTGGCTGCTCAAGATTTGTGGGCCCATCTGCCTCAGGACAACATAAGGTGTCTAATCAACTCAATGCCAAACCGTGTGGCGGCATGTATTGCAGCTGGAGGTGGTCCAACGCGCTATTGAAGTTGCCCAGTATTTGTGTCGTTGCACACCCTGTATTCGTTTAATTGTCTTGTTTTTGAGATGAAGTGAATATTTCATTTGTGTCATTACGTGCATTAAATTTGATCTTAATCCGATGCTTTCTTCTTGGGTCGCTATTTTCAATGTGCCTGAGTGTATTTCATGTTTATTTGGCTTATTTTTAGTATCAATGTTAATAACTCAATATCACAATTTTTACTTCCTTTTAAAAAATCAAAAAAAAAAATAAAGTTAATTAACATAGTCAATTACTTAACAAAACTATTTAGTTTGGAAAATCGCTCTACTTCCAGATCTAAAACAGAATTGATTTAGATTATGTTTGAAATAAACTCTGAATGTTAAGGGTTCAGAATTTTTTTTCTGTCTTTTTAATATCATGTGGTTATTAAGCAGATAACCATGGTTCATAAACTAATATATATTCCTTTAAACTCCATAATTTTCAATTTTAAAATTTGCCCACTTATGCTTCATTAATATATTTTGAAGAGTTTTTTATTTTAGTGTTCATACACATGGCGATCAAAAAATGTGCTGATGACTGCGCATGAACCACACTTTGTGGTGCGAATTGGCCAGTACTCCTTGCAGCAACTCCGGAAGGTCGTTTTGCGAGAAAACAAGATACTTTGCGCAGTTGAGGAGTTCGAGCAGCAGGAACGGTACCAACAGATGATCTTCGTCCTCCCAGTGGATAATACTATCACGATTTTCCCTGACTCAATGCGGTTTACGACCCCATGTTCTATGTGTATTGATTTGTCGTCTCCATACTGTCTACTATCACACCTCTGAATTTGTTAATCTAATTTGGTAACACTCTGTATATATAATCTTGGTTACTAGCATACAACTTTCTTTAAAAAAAAGAAATCTATTTCAAGAAGTAGTCTTATTTAATGGACCTTGGAATTTTTTCGATAGCATTTTAAGAAATGTGTTATTTGTCTTTGTGAAAAAATAAAAAAAATTCATTAATTTACTGTTTTTAATACGACGTAGAAATTATTAAAAATTTATAATTAAGTATATTCTTAAATATCTTTTTAATAGTAAATTTTATAACAAAACAGTGTTAAATGATTCATAAATTTATTTTGGTAGTAACTAGATAAAAAAGGAAAATTTGTATTAATCACTAGTGAAAATACTTATTTGTTCAAAAATGTCAATATTATTGTAAATTTAAAAGATAATCAAATAAGGAAAAAAAGCATTAATTATTTTTATTCGTCTCATTCCAAGCACATTTTAAAATATACAAGCCACTGATGCACTTGGTTTAAATTAAATAATATTTTATTGCATGAAAGATTAATTTTTCTTGCTGATTTTTTTACTTATGTAAAACTAACGAATTTTATGAACGCGCATTTTATTAACTTTTCTTTTATAAAAATGTTTAGATACCTTTAACGGAAAAATTCTTTTACGTGATACAAAAGTTTGCACTCTACGGAAATACACATTTAAAAAATGTGTAATTTTTATATTGTCTACCTTTTATATATTGTTTACCAGTGTAAGTTTTAACAGGCATGTCTTGCATTCAGATTGTTTTAATCTTCAAATTAAATATAGTTATACAAGCTTTCATTCATAGATTTTAACCTCTGATCTCTCTACTATAGGTTAACATAGTCATAAACAACATATGAGTTATAATCTCCTCACAAATTTCATATCATTAGCTTGTTATGTAATTGAAAATGATGAAAAGGCAAACATCGCTTAACGTATAGTATTACTTCCATCCTAATATAAAATAAGATCATAAAATAACATACAGAAGTAAATTCAATAAAATTAAATCTAACAATCAAATATTGTAATTCAATATCATCACACACACACAGTGTGTGAAACTAAATATTCCATTACTTTATTCTTAAGTGTTTTAATTCCCCATGGGGAAGATGCACTTAAAATACCCTTTCGTAGGGATGAACTAAGACCCACGGCGCGAAAGGTTTACACACATAATTTTCACACTTTACTGTAAATGATTTCCTGTTTTCAAAAGTGATATTGATGGGTGACAAGAAAACACAAATTTTAATTTAAAAAATCAGATATTGCATATAAAACACACGTTTGAAGTATCAAACATTGAAATTTAGAAAAAAATAGTGAATATATTTTTACTTGCATTGCGACATACCATCATCTACTTTTCGTGCTATCACTTACAACATGATTTTTCTACTCAAATGTTACTTATGTCTACTTAAAACATCATTTCGATACTTAGAGGTTAGAAATAAAGTATATATCAAGGTAAATTATTGACGGAAAAAATGAACATTGTATAAGATAACTTTTTGTGTCGATGACCAAATGAAAACCTAAAAATGTTCTCAATAAGCGATTTTTAAAATCTAGTAAAATTCCATAAAAACATATACATTCTGAAAAAAAATCGTATAATGGAAGTCACCAAGGATTGGTAAATATCTAACAGATTTTTTTTTTATTTTTCGTTTTGAAGCTTCCGAAAAGTTCTTACAAATACGAAAAGTCTAGGAGTTGCGCACTTAATATCATCCGTGCTGTATTCACCCTATAACTTAGCTAATCAGAACCTTGAATATACAAATAGTTGTACGTGGGAAAATTACGAAACATATGAATATACTCGATAAAATATTGGGTGCGAGTTTGATATCCGGGCTAATAGCGCCAAGTTGTTGTTTATGTTCGCCAAGATGGACGATAACATTACAATATGGTTACCTTGATATTTTTATCGTCTGCCGATGTGGTTGCCATGGGGAGAACGTATATTAGAAATAACTGTTATTGGTTTTTTCCCGCGGTAACCCTATTAATTTCAGACGATTTCTTTAAAATATTAACCATTTTCAGTGTAATTGCTCAATTGATACCGTTTTCTGTTCTATTTTCGAATATGAAAATTTCCAATATGAGTGGGTTCTAGAATATTTTTTTTTCTTAAAATAATAAGTGTTGTGCTTTTAATTATTGCTGTAAATCGTTTATTTTCGTTTTATATTTTATGTTTTAGAAATGTTTCTTTTTTTTTACGTTCTTTTTTCGATGAAATTCTTTGAAGGAACTTGCAGTGTAAGTTTTATATTGCAAGCTTTCAGTACTTTTTAATTGATATTCATTATTGATTTTAACATATATTATGCAATTATTTTATTAATATTGTAACATAAAAATGCAATTACTATATGTAATCATCATATAATATTCGTTACTTATAAATGTTTCTTAAATATTTATTTATAAATATTACATATTTTGTTATTTATTTATAATTAATATTGATATTTATTTATTATTATTGTTATTTATTTATTATTATTATGTAATTTATTTATAACTTTTTTTGTTGCTTATTTATATCTATTCTTATGTTTTTTATTTATAATTATGCTGTTACTTATAATTATGTTATACGAGTATTCTTATGCATTATTTTTACTTTTTACAATACGATGATTATTTTTTTTAATAATTACTATTAAATTATATCACATGATTATTATTTCGGCTCTCCTAGGACTTTACCATTATTTCTAATAATTGTTATTAAATCGTACTATATGAATATTATATATAATTACGATAAAATTATATTATAAGATTTTTATACGCTGCTTATAATACTATTATTAGTACATGTTACATTTTATTATATTATATTGATATTCATTATTTATTGATTGATCTAGGCTATTCTCAATCTTTTCCTAGATCCTTCATTTGAAATACATTCAATATATTTCAAAGCAATTCTTTAAAATAATTGTGAATCATTAAATTACCACTAGGCCGCCATATGGGATTCCATTCCAGCAACAAGAAGCGCTGTTTGGCGTGATCTTTATTGCACCAAGCAGTGCTTGGCGCCATTATCCCGGATAACAAACTAGTTCCAAATATTGAATATACTAATATTTTGACACGCATAATATATCAGATAGTAAATAAAGTGATATTACTTACGGTCGTCAACTTTCCACAAAGGATGCAAATAAGAGATTTAACCTCATCGGATATAATTAAGGTACATTGAAATACCCAACCAATGATTAGAATGATTTTCTAGGATACAATTGAATCTCTCATGCCACTTGCAACCAACAAATAACCATTATTCAAAATGACGAGGTTTGTCACCATATACCTCATGCAGTTTTTTAATGAGACGTTAAGATAACTCTCTCACATACGGAAGTCAACATAAGAATAAATAAAAACATCATTCAGCCGTTTCCAAATTATAAAAAGAATAGTAAAGATAAGAGAAAAACACTCAGGGTACGTCGCAGTAGCGGAGTAGTTATGAACTCGAATTCGTGGCTGTCATTTATATTGTCGTGTCATTGGTTCTAGTCCTTATTTTACTAAAGACCCCTCCTCATATAAAGGAGACGAGGCATTTCAATATTTCAAGCATCGTGGGTGGGATGGTATAAAGATTGGAAAGTGTAGTGTCAACTCAAATGTCCTTCTGGTCATGATTCCAAACTTCGTGATCATTCACCAATAGCCTCCGTCAAGTCACGGGTTTGAATCTTAGTGTCACTGAAGATCTGTCGCGCGTGAAGGGTTTAAAGCGCGTTATATCTATGGTGGCTCAAAGTCCTCCCGTTGAAGTGTGTGGAATTTGGATTGGGGTTGCAAGCTCAGGTGTCGTCCTTGTCATTAGATCTTGGTACAAATTTACGTAGTCCGTCGCCAACAGCCCTCGTGTTGCTTCAAAATGTGACATAAATTTAAATCAAACCAAAATCCAGAACTATGGAAGTTTAAAATTGTAGCATTAATAAATAATTTGTCAAGGAATCAGGGTGTTAGATATAACGATAAATCATTGATTTGGCGGGAATGTCTAACTGCAGTATTTCATTTTGATTGGAGATTAAAACGAATATTATTGGCTTACAAAGATTGACACATGGACGTAGATGGGAAAGAAAAAGTCGAATTCTACTTCGGACGTTGGCCTCGTCCTCTAATTATGATTTCAACTGACGAGATGTTCTTTGTATCGAGAAAAAAGTAGACAACAGGAAAGATGTAATACGTATAAACAAGATTTTTGAGTTGAGAACTACTTTCGAATTTTTTTTAAATGATATTAATCGAGGTCCTGACACACACTTCTAAGAGGAAGTTGTTGTGATGAATATTTTTAAAATTTTGTTTCTTCTGGACACAATAGCCCTGCAGCAACAGGAAATAACCCTCATAGCTCTAAAGCCAAGGTTACATCACAGATTTGACACCTGAGAAGGCATCATAATCTCCCTATCCCTTTCGATAAATGATAGATTTCACATACATCAGCATCCTCACTCGTCAGGTGTTTAATGAAAACAGTACTTGAAAACCAATCAATCAACTATTACCATAACCAATCAATCAACTAATACCATAACCAACCAATCAACTATAACCATAACCAATCAATCAACTATTAACATAACCTAACGTTAACTCAAGCGTTTGCTACCGAACACAGTTAATAGAATTCTTTCACGTTAAGAAAATGTTGATAACGAAAGATCTTTCCTGATCCAAATCCCTGTGATGTTAATAGAACCCAGAAAAGAAAATGTTGACATGAAAATTTTCATGGGGTCTAGTGGAAAATATATAGGTATAAAATTTGAAGTAGCATGTACTACAGAATAATACAAGGACTATATAGAACGGAACTCATAATTTTGAGCAATGTTTAAATGACCCTATACATCTGACTACTAATTTCAGCATCATATGTGGACTTTCTTGCTAAGTTTATTTTAACTTAAGACTTTTTTGGTATGCAAAAAATTCAAATACAAATTTTTGACTCAGCGCAAAAATGGAATTTTCTAAAGATCACCTAATCAGGGGCATGGAATTTGATTAAATCGTCGTAATTTGCTCTAAATATACATTTTTGTGGCAGGTAAGTCTTGACTTGTTTTCAGTTTTGTACTCGTATTAATGTCTAATTCAAATCTATCACCAATCACTGCATTTACCTCATTTTGAAGAAAATTGAAGAAAAAGTCAAGTTATTTTAATTTTTTTTCTCAAATATTTCTTTGTAGTAGCGTTACATCTATTTAGTTGAAAAAAATATTCAAATTTTTCGGTATTTCATTTGAATTGTTAAGAAACAATGATTGATCTGTTGTATAATATTATCATAATCTAATTAAACATGAATTATTTTTACGTAATGTTTTTTTAACTCGTAAAAAAAATACAGATCTGTTACATTTTTTACTTTAACAATTTTTTTTGTTTTGTTTTACAGTTATCAAATTGACTAAACTAATTGAAATTAAATATCAGATCGTAAATCAAAGACATTTAAGAATATATGTATATTGTTAAATTTTGTACCTTGAAAAATTGCTATTTCTTGAAAATTTTATTGAACACTGAAACTGAAGGAAAACAGTTCTAAAATGTTCGTAAATGAAGATGTACGTATTTAAATAGAATCTTCTTAGTTTTTAAAGTTTTTTTCTTAAAGGAAATCAAATTTCTGAAATTTAAACAGCAATTGTTTTGGAAAAAATCTTATATCATTTAAAGCGATATGAATTTTTCATAACCATACCAAAGATAAGTGTCGGTTTCAATCTATTTCGAAAAAAGCTGCAAAACTTTGTTTTTAAATCGAATTCAAATTTTGCCTCAAAACTCAACAACGATAGCTCATAATAAATACAAATATTGCAGAAGTGTACTTGGACACGACACTTAAATATGTTATATAATCCCTTTATGCATAAGGAGCCAGGTGAAAGACGAATAACTTACGAAAGATCTTTTTTAGCGCTTTTTCCCGACGATGTACGTATCGTCGTTTCCATAAACCCCTTTTTATTATTTTTCCAAATGGCCTTTATGAGGGAATAATAAAATATCTTTTTCTCCTTTTTTAAAAAATCCTTATTTTGTTACTCGTTGCAAGAGAATTTGGCGTACGTTTCTGAAATTTCCATTCATAAAATTTGATTTGAATAGAACAAATAGGCTTTGGCGATCTGTCATATATACGAATTTGTGAAAGCCTTTCCCTATTGATTCTCTTTATTTATGGAAAAGGTTATTTCTCAGACTCTGAAAGAGGATTTTAAAAGAGAGGATGTAAAAGTCATAGAATTTATTCTCTATCGAAAATTTAGGAGTAGAAAAGGTTCTAAAATACAACGTTAAAGTGTCGCTATTTTTGTTTCAGCTGTCTTCTGTAAAAAATTTATTTTGTGGGATTTTACGCGTTTCCAGATAAAAGGACAGAAAAGTTTCTTGGATTTGATAGCACTGGTAGACAAATGTCTTATACTTTAAAGTTTTGAGAAACCTTCCCATCAAATATAATTTAGAAGTATTCAAATATCAAAAATACGCTAAAAATTTTCAGATTTTACTACAGAGATTACAGGTATATTTCTTTGATTTTTAAACTTTTTACAGTTATGTCTCGTGAATTAGTTATTTTCTCTTAAATCATGTCATGTTAAATATCAGTTTCTAGAATAATATGAACTAGTATGAAAATGCATTTATCATCGAAAAAATATTTTAATTACTTTTTTGTTTTATGTAAATTTTTATTAAAATATAGAAATGATAGTTTCTACAGTATTCTCACACTTGAGCACTTTTAGAAACATAATGATAAAAATATTGTTATATATTTTAAAAAAGTAATTAAATTCGTATTAAAATTAAGTTAAAGTATTAAAATTGTACATTTCGAATATATATATATATATATATATATATATATATATGACTTTTGTGAAATCGAATTTAGTGTTTATTTTTGATCATTTAAAAAAATATTATCTTATTTCGGATATTTTTATGAACTCAAAAATTAAAAGAAATACGCAGAGAATAAGGGAGAAATTTAAGATGGTACACCTTAAACCAGCGATACTCCACCTGCGGCCCACGGGCCGCATGTGGTTCATCGAGCTTTTTTAAGTGCCCGACCATGGCCCATTGCTCTGAGAAATTTACTTATTTAAGAACACTGTATTAAATATTGGATGGGAAATTTTTGTCAAGAAATGAAATACATCAATTTTGCTTTTTACTGTCGATGTCGAACGGATACGGTTATTTTTCTATTTGGAATGGTTACGGTTATTGAAAAGACAGCAGTTGAGTAGTAACAATTATATGGGGGAATTAATTTTTAACAATATTTCATATCTTGCAAGCGAAAAATATTTGAAGTAAATATATTGTTTCAAAGTGATTGGGAGGTTGACTATTTTGTAGTGAAAAACAAATATGGATCAGTAATTGTTTGATTTGTCAGGAAATGGCTGTATTTAAAAAAAATACCAATAAACAGGAATCATTCAATGACACTTTTGCTCGAAGATCTCTTTCAAAAGGCGATCCATAGGTTTTCTTGAATAATCTTTGCAACAGGAACAAAATGTTTTGTCAGTGGTCATATCACAGCGGTAACAGACATCCTATGAAGTTTGTTATATTATTGGTAGTCATATGAAACCGTTATCTTTGTCTTTAAGCATTTCCCTATTTATCCTCATATTGCGGCCCGGGTGAAATAGCTGACATATGTATGCGGCCCAACAAAAAAAAAAGGTTAAGTGTTCCTGTTCTAACGTATTTTTGAGCGATCCTTTTTCAAGCGATTTTGGGTGCGATCTTATGCTGTGTTCGATTTTTAACGACTTTGGCCTCTTTAATGTTTTCTATCATTGTGCATATATACACTTCAAGATGCTCCGTTCATTTATTATAAACAATCTCCGGGCAACGCACATTCAGTTGCTTTCTCTCAACGTGCTTGATTGAAGACGAAACTGTCAATTACAGTGACATTATCAATAATTTAATAATTTATGAAAATGGACAAGAAGAACCGCATTCTTTGCGAGCGGATAAAATATGTGCTCGGATGCAGCTTGTACAAATTGGAAAATAAATAAAAAATCGGAATTCTCAAAATACCAATTCCGAAAGAAGTTAAAAATTTCAAAAAAGCTTCCATCATGTAGAGCTGGTTATCGTGACGTTTGCAAGCAACTAACCAACCGACCGTCATTGCAAAAACCGATCACTTAGTTTAAAGTGCCAAAAGAATAAATTAATTGAAAATTGAATCGTCTCTCTTTTTCTATAAATAATTTACCTAAAATTAAAATTACATGGAACTCTGAGACTTTTTCAAAGCACTTTTACTTTTTTGCACGAGTAGGTGTCTATCGTACTTTTTACGATTTGAATATTTTTAGTCTCACTTTTTTGCAAATGAAATCTATTCCACAATAATAATAATAATAATAATAATAAAGAGTCTTCGTGCAGCTGAATAGTACGATGTTAGTATTCACTCACTGTAGCAGAACGTATATTTTTTATGCAATCTATTTACTAACAGACAAAATTCTAAAAAAAATATATTTATCGGTAAAGAAAGTCTAGAGTTATAATAATTATGTTAAAAATAGAAAGTTTGGAGATGTGTGATTATTAGATATATTTAGTAATCATTGTTTTTTTTTCATTATCTACAGTGCCTGTATGCTGTAAATATTTTTAATAGTTTCAACTCATGAATTTTAGTTCTACAAGTAAATACAAAGTTTCATATTGTTTATCTACTTTGATTTAGTAGGCTTCGTTTATTTTTGTAATTGGGTACTATACTGATACACCAATTTTTTTTACATAAATTTAGACTGTAGATCAGTGTTTCTCAAACTGTGGGGCGCGCCTCCCTTGGGGGCGTGACAACTCTACAAGAGGGCGCGAGTCTATTGAAAAGTAGAGAACAAAAGATTATTTAAAAAAATTATGAATTTACTGAAAGTATAAACAAACAAGATACATTCTGACATAATAAAAAATAAAATACACATTGACACTCTGATATATTACACTTATATATATGCCAGTGCTACACAATGTATTTTATAATTCATTTAACAATTCTAAGTTAAAAACAAGTTTATTAATTACCAGTGACCCCATGGGTCTGTCCTTTATATAATTTGTAACAAAAATTAACACTCATCTTGATAATTTTTGTGCGGTTTGTAATGAAACCTTGACTCACGATCCTAAGTTTCGCTTCCCAATGCCAAACGTTTTGCACGTATGGGGGGAGGAATAAAGGAGCAAAAATTATCTGCAATAAGTAAATCCCTCACAAACATTGTCAAGGTCCTTTGATTGCATTCCAAAGTCTTGGTATAATTTTACGGATAGCAGTGCACAGAAAAAAGCGTACTTCGGAAAGACGTATATATACGTCTGGAGAAATATAGGCTTTGGCTTAGCGAGACGTTTATATATAAGAGGTTAAAGTCGTAACGTAGTTTTAGCGTCAAAGTATAGTATCATTGAATTCAGTACATTGTTATTGTATGGGGGGGATCGCGATGAAAATAATGATTGAATATTGGGTCGCGAGTATTGCAACTTCGAAAAGCACTGGTGTAGATACTTTTTAAAAAAATTACTAGAGTGATGGGGTACCTCATGTCCATCTAACGGCGGTCAACTCCCCCCCATTTTACAAATTATGCAGCTGTTTGTACTCATTGCTCAAATTGTAAAACTGTAGTTGACATTTATTATGTAGTTTTATTTTTTTAATATATACTCTGCTGGACAATTGCTAAGGACGGATAACACTATCATCCATAGCAACCACAAAATGAAAGGAAGCAAAATGTGGAAATTAGAATAAGTGCGGGATATTAGTAAGAAGAAGTATGAGTATATGCAATTTTTCACGTCTGTTCATCACGTGATAGCGTTCATAAGAGTTTTAAAGGTTTTGACGCGTGTGCACAGTTGTTGTTTCAAGTCAAAGTTTTACAGGAAAGATTTAATAGACGAACTTAAAACTTTTGGCATGTCTTCCCAACATCACATAGATGATTTTATGCGTGGCCGAATTATTGGAAAGATCGAAGAAGGGCGAAAAATAACATGTTGCCAGGGAGTTCGACATCGCTCACAGCGTTGTTTCACGGCTGTGGAAGTCATTTAAAACTACTGGAATGTGTAGTAGACGGCACGGGGGAGGTCGTGTTAGAAGTACGACGCCTGCAGATGACAGATATATCGTCCTATCAGCAAAAAGGAACAGGCGCACCACAGCTCAGCTGGTGGCAAATCAGTTTCTTGCTGCCTCAGAAAAGCAGATATCCCGAAAAACTGTTGCCAGACGTTTGAGGGGAGGAGGACTATACGTACGCAGACCTGTTGTGTGTGTCCCATTGACCAGACAGCACCGTACTGCCCGTTTGCAATGGTGTCGTGAGCATCACAATTGGACTGAACAGGACTGGGCATGCGTACTATTCTCAGATGAGAGTAGGTTCAGTCTGTCATCGGATTGTAGACGCCAAATGATCTGGCGCGAGAGTGGTAATGCTTATCGTCCAGAAAATATCCAGGAAAAGGACCGATATCCGACATGCAGTATCATGGTGTGGTCCGGCATCATGATCAATGGCCGCACACGCCTACATGTGGTTGCGAATAGGACTATGACGGGCCAACGATACATTGATGAAGTTCTACTTCCTCATGTTCGTCTTTTCCGTTGTGCTGTCGGTGATAAATTTGTTTTTATGGACGACAACGCAACATGTCATCGAACACTCGCTGTTCAGGATTGTCTAGACGGCGAGGGTATTCAACGTTTCGTATGGTCAGCGCGTTCTCCAGATCTAAACCCCATTGAAAATGTGTGGGATGCTTTGGGGAGGCAAGTGGTTGGTCGAAACTATCCTCCGACAAGCAAGAACACCCTCATCCGTACGCTCACAGAGGAATGGGATAAATTTCCTCAACAGCTGCTGGATAATGTTGTGCAAAGTATGGTACGACGTGTGGAATGTTGCATCACACTCCACGGTGGACATATCCCGTACTGATACCTTTCTTTAAGGTGTCTGCTGACTTTTAGATGCATTGTTCCATTTCTCCGTACGCAGATCAAATGAACATTTTTTTTCTTTCAGATGTTTCACAGCTTTTGTACTTTCCAGAACAATAAATATTCTTTATTCTAATGTCTGAACAGTGTGGCAACTATATTTTATCCTACTAGGCCTCATGTCTCACTTAATGGTATGCTACATAGCAATTTGTGATCCGTCCTTAGCAATTGTCCAGCAGTATATATTGTGTGTAAGCAGGGGAAAATAATAAACTTCTGTTATATACAATTCAGATTTTCAGATACACATTATGATGTAATGTTGTGTTAATCTTTGAGATCGAAGTAAAATTGATTGAACTGAAAATTGCTAAGTATTGCCAATTTTTAACCACGATATTGAACAGAATTTATTGGCGTCTTATTATTGTTCCTGTATGTGAGACAAATAAATTTATTACCTCATCGGGATAAACTTTTTTTAATATTAAGGGAAAACTGTTTTAAGTTCTTGCTCCATTTATAATCTGAGTTGCAAATTTAAACAATGGCCTAGATATTAGTTGCAAAGCTAAATACAATGTCCATGGATAGCTACAAATGAATGAGCACTTCCGTTCTAGAGAAAATCTGGAATCTAACTCTCAACTTCTGAAGTTTCAGTGCAGTTGTGAAGTTGTTTTTTCGGCCCCTTTCCAAAAGTGCTTTATGTAATGTGTCGATTGCATACAACCAAAGAAGAAATAATTTTTCAGTTATTGGCTTCTGGATATTCTTATTTTGGGAACTGCAATCATATGGAATATTGAGCAGTTCAGTTTGAGGTATTTATAGTACCGATTTCCGCAAGGTCAAATCTTGATTTAACCTTGCAATTTATATGGTTCAAAGGTTATTAGGATTTCATACGTACCACTTGAGTGTCATTTGCTTCTTTGTCTGGTTGTGAAGGGCGTTCACCGTATATCAAACAAATTATCCCAGATCTTATCAATAATTTGTATTTAATGCAAAACATACTTTTTCTAAAAAAATAATAGTAAAATATAATTTTAAGTGTTACATTTGATTGGTTTGTATAAATATCTCAATAAAATATACCAGAAACCTCACCCTATTAAAGCCACGTTAACGCTAGCCTCAACAGATGTAAAATGCATTTATCCTACTACTTGAATCCGTTTTACTTTTGGTAACCAGTATATTGCCAAACAAATTATAACTTAGTTCTTTTCAAATTTTCAATATTTACGACTTAATTTTCATCGCGCCTCTCTTCTACAAAAGCAATGTATTGAATGCAATAAAGATGAACTTTGACGCAGAAAAAAGCTAAAATACGACTTTAATTATAAACCATACAAAAGAATTATTAAATTTTGTACATGACAAGTCTATGGGAGGCACTAGTAATTATTAAACTTGCTTTTTAATCTAGTATTAATAAATTAATTATCAAAAGCATTGTGCAGTACTTATACATTTGATTATATTACATACAGTGGTACAAACAATTGCGGATACACTTTACTTTTACTTGATAAATCCAACTTTCAATCGAAATAACACATTAACTAGAAGTGCAAACGTGTTTTTATTTTCACACGTAACAAAAAGGTTAATTTACAGTAAAAATAACGCAAATGAACAAAAAAAATATATAAAATTAATAATTTCACAAGTATTTGAAATAAACATAGGCAGATCTTTACCTCAAAAAATTGAGGATACACCAATGAGAGAGAGAGAAATTTGTGTGACATATCACATACAAAGACAGTATCAATATCTGGTTGCATGTCCTTTGGCCTCCAAACGTCTTGGTACCGATTCGACCAATTTTTTGGTGGTATCTGGAGATATTTTATCCCATTCTTCTTGTAACACTTGCTTTAAATGGGCTTTGTTCCTAATTTGGTGTTTTGGGACCGCTATTTCGAGCGTGACCCACAAATTTTCTATGACATTGATGTCAGGTGACTATGAGGGTGTGTGCAATTGCTGTTTACAATGAAAAAGACACCACATTTTGACATTACGTGCCGTATGTTTGGGGTTGTCTTGCTGGAAAATAAAATTTCCATCTAAACCCAATTTTTTTGCACTTTCATTAAGATAGTTGTTGAGTATATCTCTCTCTATATATAAAGCTTATGATCCATTATGGCATCTATAAAAACTAAATTTTCTACCCCATTTTGAAGCCATACAACCCCAAACCATGACGGAGCCACCACCATGTTTAACTGTAGGACGTAAATTTTTGGGATCCAAAGCGGTGTTCGGTTTTCTCCAAACGGTGCGACGGCCATAACTTCCAAAAATTTTGAATTTACTTTCGTCACTAAATATAACTTTCTTCAAAAGTTATCTGTCTTCAATTGATGATTTTTTGCAAACTCCAAACGCTTTTTCTGATTTTGTAAGCTTATGAAAGGTCTCCTTCTAGCTACTCGACTACTATATCCAGCATGTCTAATCACATTTCTCACAGTTTCAGCACTTACACATCTGCCTATTATTCGAGAAGTTTCTGCAGCTAGTTTGACTGCACTTAGTTTAGGATCAATCTTGATATCTTTCAAAACTTTCCTTTTGGATACATCACTCAGAATACTTTTCCTTCCTCTTCCACTTTTATTTTCATTTAATCCGTCGCTTTTAAATCTTTTAATGATTTTTCTGGACACACGAGTGGCTTCTACTGACAATTGTAGCTATTTCACGATAAGATTTTCCTTTCTTAAATAACCTTAATATAAATTTTCTTACATCAATACTGGTCTCTCTCCGAGGACCCATTTTCCATTTGAAATTGCGACTTTAAATTAGCATAACCAACTTCAAAAGACAAAAGTAGCAGTCGAAAAAGTTTAAGATAAAATTGGCCAAACTTAGGCTATTATAGCAGTAAGTAGAAAAAATTCTAGTGGTAGATAAACAAACATTTCATTGGTGTATCTTCAATTTTGTGAGTAAAGATCTCCCTGTGTTTATTTCAAATACTTGCGAAATTTTTTATTTTAGATATTTTTTTGTTGATTTTCGTTATTTTTACTATAAATTAACCCTTTTGTTACGTGTGAAAATAAAAACACGTTTGCACTTCTATTTAATGTGTTATTTCGATTGAAAGTTGGATTTATCAAGTAAAAGTAAGGTGTATCCTCAATTGTTTGTACCACTGTAAGTGTAAATGTGCATTTAATTTTTATTATGACAGAATGTATTTTGTTCTGCTTCCTTTCAGTAAATTAAGTCGTATTTTAAATCTTTTATTTTCGACTTTTCAATACGCTCGTGCCCCCTCTGGGGGCGTTCCACAGTTTGAGAAATGCAGCCATAACCACTTTAAAAACCTTAAAATTAAAGAAAATATTTTCACAAACTGGTAAAAACTGAAATCTCTATAATTTAAAGAACCATTACAAAACTGATATTCTTCACACAGTCTTATTGCTTGAATATGACTGTAATAAAAGTCTGATATTTCTTGAGAAAATTATTTTTTTCTCCACTAACCCTAGATTTCTAGCATTCAATTTCAGATGTGTCAAGGGGTCAAACACTAAAATGCAGTTTCCATTTGATTGCGCAGTTTTAACAGAATACTTCTACTGCTATTGTAAATCTACTTCATTAACATAGAAATAACCTCCTGTCGGGTCATTTCTATGTTAATGTTCTCCCCTTCTTTAGAACTATGTCCAACTTCTCTCTCGCGGTTACGGTAGCCGAGCGGTCAAGTTCACGAGCTGGCCTAGTCACGAGTTCGAGCGCAGTACCACTGGAGACCCACCGTGCAGGGGAGCGATGCACGTTAAATCTGTCGACAGCTGAAAATTCATCCAGTTGGTGTGGTAGTTAGGAGAGGGGAGTGCCAGCTCAGGTCTCATCCTCGTCACTTGATCATGGTTGAAAATTACGTGGTCTGTCGCCATAAGCCCTCGTGTAGCTGAACAGTGCGACGTTACTATTCACTCACCCAACTCCTCTCTCTTCTAAAATAAGGACCATGTGGTGCTCAATTGAATGAGCAAGCACTTGACCATTTCTTCCTACTCAGTTCCTTTTTGAGGAGATGGTTACTTCCTATCGGTGCATTGTATTACTTGGGGGAAAGATGATTCAATAAGAGTTCGAGAAAAGCGTTGTATAAAAGGGAAGAGATAGTCATTTCGACATTATATGACCCCTTTGCGGGGAAACAAGTACCAGATTTATCTAAATAAAGTTTATAATAACAGGCTAAAGGAACTTTATTACAATGCTTCTCTATATCAAATTTTTCTGAGTAACAAAATTTTGCAGTTGAAGAAAAAAACGGCACATATGCAGAGAAAGAGAATTTCCGTGTTTTAACTTTTACGAGTATCCAAATTTAAACTGATATTAAGTGACTGAAAACAAAATAAGAGATCGCTGATACCAATATTATTTAATGATTAAGAGCTATAACACTCAATCAAAATGTATTCTACTGAGTATGGAGAAATATTGTGTGAAATATGAATATAGTTTAGAAATTTCAATACGTATTTTTGAATGAAAATGTTTATTGCCGTAGGGGAAATCAATTGCTTTTCACATCTGGCAAATGAGGAATAAAAACTGTTCGTGAATAGTTTACTTATTCAAATTCAATGCCTGCAGTTTAAAATACTTTAAATTATAGCAGAAATGGTTGGTTGGCAGTATCATCCGAAAGGGATTGGAGATTCATTAGCTGAAAATGAATAAATTATAGCTTTAAAAAACTAAAAATTACCCTTTTATAGTTTATCGAACAAAGTTGTAACTTAATCTTTTAGTTGCCAAATTTGGAAATGAGATCTGAAAATTAGGAAATCGTTAATCCTGATGATCCTGATCAGGACAATAGAATAAAATTCATAAATTATTATATTGTCATCGGTCTTGGACCAGTGAGCAAAATTTAAAATTAATTTGACTTTTTAAAGTGGGTAAAAATTGAGTTCAAAGATTCCGTTACATACAAGTGAAGCTTATAAAAGGGTGTTAATAAATGAAAGGGATTGAAATATGATTGTTGGTTTATTATTCCAATTATTACACAAACACTAAGAATTAGAAAAACAAGGAATAATGCTTTAAATACGAAAAGATTGGCTGACTGTGCAACAAACTTATAATTTAAAAAAAATAGACATTGTGATGCAGATAAATCTCTGTAAACATAAAGTAATAATGGAAAGGAGGGTAAGAATGAGAAGGAAAAAGTTCGAAAGCAGAAAGAGAGTTTCCTAGACATCTTCTCCGAAGTGTTACCAGCTTTACAGAAAATAGAAAGTCCATGATAAAATTGAATTCTCCTGACACCTCGGAATAGTTCAACCCACTCTTACCATTAGAATAAAAAAAACTCTGGGAAGAATAAATGAAAAGATTAAAAAAGAAATAACTTTTGCTTGTTTTTGTATCTTTTCAGCATCATATTGCAAGATTTATAAAATTATCATCCAAACCTGAATGCTGTTTTAAATTAAAGCAATTTTTTATCACTCTTGCTTGAGTGTAAGGTTTTGCCAGTCAATAAAGCACCGTTCGTTCAACTTGTAAAATCTGTGCGTTTGACTTAACTGACTTACAATTAATGTTTGAAAAAAAAAAGAAAAATTAAAGAATATTTATTTTTTTTTATTCTGCTTCTAATAGAATAAGTCTTTCGAATTATGCAAGAGAGTACCTCCACGCTTTGTTTTCTGAGGTAAGTTTTGTGACTTGAATCTATAAACGGGAGATGTTTGTTTGGGCATATATAGCTAATATTTATTCTACACTTTAAATCCTCGCTGTAATAAAAACCAGTTGTATTCCTACTTAAACTTCCGGCATACAACAATTTCCTTGTCTTTCATTTAGTTATAAATTTTCTACAAGAACTACAAACTAAAGTATTCTAAAGACTTTTCAGAAGTGTAAGACCTCATTACTTTGAGACTTTTTTAAAATTTAGGCAATATTCAATCTGAAAGTCAGGAAATTGTACAACGAGCCCTATCAAGAAAATTCCTACTTGATAGCTAAAATTTCATCTCCATTCGTCAATGTTGCAACACTTTTTAGTCTAACATCATTACTAATTGCATTATCTATACTTTGCAAATAATTTGAGTGAACAAAGGGGAGGGGAATCATTTATTGTAGTATTAAAAATAGAGTAAATACAAAAGTAGATAAAACCTTGAGGCATGTCATTCTGTCGATTTTATTCATCATTAAAATCCTTCTGTCTCCAACTTTAACCAACTCCTTTTTTACATGGTCTTTTTTTTTACAGGATTTTGAAATAACGCGGTACACGGATTTAAGAATCCCCCCAATTTTTTTGTTCTAGCACGAATCTCACAAAAGCTAGGGGATTCAGGCCCTTAGGATGAGAACGATTTGATCGAATTTATAGCAGTTCATGACAATACAGAAGTTGATAATGATGTAGTCAAAGGTGAAGTTCAGTTATTAACAGCTGGTTTAATCCGCAGTCTTGAAATTTGCTACCAATAGGGAATCATTTTCTTCATGATGATGCCATAAAACAGGCATTAAAATTTCAACGTAATCATAAGCTGTGTGTATCCGGATGTCAAGTATTGTACAAACAACTTGATAAACCTTTAAAAAAACGCCGCTAATAACAGATTTTGTATCAAACAAACAAAACTAAACCCTTTTATAACGAATGAAATTCTTCAATTGAATCAAAACCAACACTAGTGCTAGACATATCCTACGCATCTACTGATGACAGCATCATTGATACAGTTCGTAACAAACGCGCACGTTTGTTATTCAGCATCCAGAAATAGTTGTTAGTAGTTTTGTTCCTAGTTTCAATTCGAATTTTTTTTTACGTGTTGTATGTACTTATAGACTGAATTTTCACTGTACACTAGTTTTAATTTTCTTTGTAATGTAAATGTTTTTATAAATATTTAACATGGATTTTATTATTAATTTTTTTCACAGGTTTTCGGAAAGATAGTTATAGATTTTTAATCTTACACGGGTTTTTTTTTTTTGAAATTGTGGAACATCCCCAAATTTTCCATATGTCGCATGTATTTTTTGCACGGTTTTCTAAGGAACTTATCTACCGTGAAAAAAAAAGATTCGGGTGTACTAAAACTATTATTCAGCTTCGTTCAGTGTCCTATGCTGCAAAAACAAATACACAGTTCTAAATTTCCAGACAAACATATCCTTTCTAAAAATGCTACACTATTAATTATGTCATTTCATTTCAGACACCGAACTTCACAAAACATTCCTTTCTAGATCACAGTGATTACTGTTCTCACTGCAACCGAATTCCCATAATTACAGCTTTCTTATTGGAGTGATCCGGAGACGGTTACAAGTGTGTTAGACAAACAAAAGTGCAAACCAGTCGGTTAAATGAAGCGGGACAGACAGGAAAAAGGATCCTGAAAACCGGACAACCCTCTATTTTCTCAGCGATCGATTGAGTCTTTTGTACTTTGTCTGAGATCTCTTGATCCGTGAATACTTGTGATTTGCTTCTGGAGATTCGTGAAACAGTCGAAACAAGTTAAATGCAGTGAAGTGTTGTTCTAACTTTGTTTTATCATCCGATTCATGAATGCTTGGGAATGTTTGCTATCGGAATTTAGCATAATTGTTTGAAGAGACAAATATTTGTTCTGATTAAGAATATGAAGACTGAAAATCGAATATATTTTTTTGGATTGAACTTGAATTAAGTTGATTCACCCATGTGATCGCTTTTTAAGCATTTTCATATATATATATATATATATTGATGACCAATAAAATGATAGAACTTTACATTTTTTTATCATTTATTTATATGTATCTTAAGTGAATGTATGTAGCTTTTTAGCCAAAAATATTCAATAGAACGTGAGTTATAGCGCTCTGAACACACCTGCCTCGAAAAATATGGAGGCTCACTTCCTCCACGATTCCGGTTGATTGGCTTATCTGGAATAAAAAAAATAACGGAGTTTGAATCTATATAAATTTAAATGCACAGAATGAAGTATACTCAATAGAAAATATTAAAAATTGGATTTTTAGTAGACCTCTGAAGAAAAAGTTTCGAATTTCATGGGGATTTTGTTATGTTTGTGTTACAAAAAATAGAAATATTTTGAATTTTGAATGATCGTACTTCATTTGAGTATATTTGTGATGAGTCTACCCTATAAATCTTAAGTCATTCGGTCAAACTGTTCTTGAGATAAGACGGAGAAAATATTGAAAAACACAGTTTTGAGAAAAACGTGTTTAAAGTTTCAAGTCCGATTAAAGCGACGAAAATCTTAACTTAGCGCACCGAACAGCTGCTCTTCTAGCACCTGCTTCTTTATAAAGACTTCAAATTTAAAAAAAAAATCACTTGACCATCATTTTCTAGACATGTTACTGAAGCAATTTATGAAAAAAAATCTTGATTTTTTTTTAATCCATCACATGGGTTCACTACCTTAATGTAACAGCAAAATTAAATGTGAAACATTTCGTGAAATCCTCTATCTCTCTCGTCAGTCGGCAGTGAATCAATATCTGTCATTAATAGCTCTTATGTAGCTTCGTAATAAACAACCAATCAATCAATTCAAAAGATTTTGATGTCAAAGTCATATTTGTATGTACATCAGAGTTAATTTAGAATATATATATAAATCAGAATATTGTATATATATACATCATGCTGTATATATGTACACAAATTTGGATTTTTTTTAAAATTTCTGCATTTTTAGTTTAATTTAAATTTGTAGTCGTACCACTTAAAAGCTTATTAAATACCGCTATTGAAAGATGATAAAAACAGTACAAATTAAATACTCTTAATTTTTGCTATCTCTAGAATCTGAACAGAATTTTACTGAATGGTCTTACCATTTTTTGAATACTAATTTGAAATATCTGCTTTAAGCTATATTTAAGCACATTAACAAATAAATTAGATGTTGTCTACCATTTATTATGAATAACTGCTAACTGAAAAAAAAATATATTGTTCTCAGAAACTGACCTACTTTTGTGGCAAATATGATTCAAAAGTAGTAATAGCAGATGATTATTGTGTACTAGGTGTTAAGGTAGGTGACTCATTTCCGGCTTGTCATGATTCGAGCCTGCTGGCGCTCGGACCCAATGTGCAGAAGGAGTTTATCTACGTTAAATATGTCGAACCTCAAACTTTCTACCAATGGTATTGTGTGGGTTCCAACTCAGGTGGCGTCCTCGTCACTATACCACGTGTTAAGGTAATGGATGGCGCTGTTTCAGCAGCGGCGTTGTGTAACTAAAACCGGAAAGACGGGGGAGTGATGAGTGAGTGAGTTAATATTAACGTCGCACTGTTCAGCTACACAAGGGCTTTTGGCGACGGACCACGTAATTTTGAACCATGGTCAAGTGACGACGGGGGAGTGATAAGTGGAGCGTTAGAGAGTTTGAGTGGATTGGCTGAGGTGTTGTGAGATTTCAGTTAATAATGAATAAGGTGCGAGTAGAAGTTTGTAAATAAAGTTATTTGTTATTTAAGAGAGATAGATTTAATTGTGGATATATAGCGTAATCAGTACATATTTTTGGTGTCAGAAGTGGAATAGTGTTTAAATGGTCAAGTTGTTGAGGTAGTTCTTGTTTTCTTGATCTTTTGCTGTGCTTTTTGATTATTGTTGTATATATTTTAGTTTAAAATGTTGGATATTGAAAAATTAAAGATTAAAAGTAAGGTAATAAGAAGCAATCATACGAAATCAATAACTAAAATTGAAAATTTTTTAGTTGAACCGAGTGATGAAACCACAAAATAGAGTTGATTGTTTGAAAGATTTTAAAGAACAATTATATATATATAATTGAAAAAGAAATCGATCTCAAAAGTTTAAATGATGATATCGAGAATTTGTGGTATTAGAGAGAGTGAAATTATTAGTGTGGAGGAATATTCAGACAAAATTATTCTTTGGAAACAAAGAATATCAAATAAAATTGATGGTTACATCAAAAAGGAATCCTGTGTTCATTCGGAGAGCAATTCGGTTCCAATAAACTCAATAAGAGAATTATAAAACAGTTAAATTACCCAAATTAAGTATAAATAAATTTTATGGTGATCATTCTCAATGGTTCGATTTTTCAGCCAGTTTGAAATTGCAATAGATAATAATAATAGCATAACCAAAGTAGATAAATTTAATTATTTAAAATCTTATTTAGGTTGAACGGCAGCGAGTTATATTGGTGGATTTTCATTGACGGAGGAGAATTATGATGTAGCTTTGGATTTATTAAAAAAGATTTGCTACTAACACACTAATACAAACACATTTAAACCAGTTATTAAGATTGCCTGCTGTTAGAAATATAAACGATTTGAGTGAGTTAAGAAAAATGTTTGACAAAGCAGAAACACATGTCAGAAGTTTAGAGTCCTTAGAAATTGAAACAGAAATGTGAGGGAATCTTTTAACGCAGATATTGTTAGAGTACCAAAAGAAGTAGTATTAGATTTCAATAGAATTTCTCAAATGAAGATTACACATTTAAGAATTTCTTTACATTTCTAGATTAAGAGTTGCAATCGAGAGAACGAACATTTTTATTTCCGAGCAAAATGGAAAATCAGACTTACTAAAACTTTAGCAGGGAAGGTAGGAATAATTTTAAAATATTTGAGCAGCCTAGACAATTTAAAAATGACAGATTTAACCAAGGTGTAAATTATGCATCCACCCCTGGTTCGAGTTGTGGGTTTTGTGGTAGTACAGAGCATAAGTTTTGCGAATTTGGGACGGTTGTAGAAAGAAGAAATAGGCTTAAGTTAGAGAATAGGTGTTTTCATTGTTTTTCGAAATTTAACTTGGCCCGTTTCTGTAGGGCAAAACTTGACCCCTGCAGAAACGGTAAGAGCAAGATTCACCATTACTTGTTTTGTGAAAGGAAAAGTTCGAGTGGTCAATCTCCCACCGAATGTTCAGGTTCTAATGATGCAACGGGATCTAACTCTAGCTTGTCGAGGTCAAAGGGCACCTTACTGCAAACCTGCAGTGTTATTGCCTACCAGAAGGGGGAAACGAATATGGTGAGAATCCTTCTCGATAATGGATCTGAAAGATGTTGGGTAACTAAGAGCTTCGCGGATACCATGAAGCTAAAAATATTACGAAAAAAAGGTTATCGGTTTTTTCTTTTGGCACTATCAACGCAGTAGATAAAATGTATAACGTTGCGAAAATAGAATTGCGTAATAGATATAATTGTGCACAATCTATTCAAGTAGAAGCTTTAATAATGGAAAAAATTACGGCATCTCCTATAGTGGCCCCAGATATTGATACTAGAAGTGTTTTAGAGCGGAAGGGATTGTTTTTGGCAGATTTGTGATACTTCGGGTCACAATATAGATAGATTAATCGGAGATGTATTCTGGGTTGTTATTAGTAATAATAAAATTGAGAAAATTAATTACTCAATAAATTGTATTCCTATTTTCGGATTTACATTACAGGGAACTCAAAATAAAAATTGTAAGACTAGTATTTCCCAAGCGGTATCGACAAATTTGAAGCGTAAGTTCTGATGTACAGGCATTATGGAATTTAGAATCACTGGGGAGATGTGATGAGAAGCTCTCAGATACAGACGTCGAATTAATTAAACGATTTGAAAACAAATTTAAAAATGGGAGATATGAAACTCGACTTTTGTGGAAAGACTCACCGGAAGGTTTAATGAATATTTTTTCTTAGCGAAAAACGGGTTTGAGAATTTGCAGAATAACTTTAAGAAAATGGGACTGGCTTGCTGAAGAATATAAAGATATAGTTCAGGATCAATTTAGTAAGGGAATAATTGAAGAATGCTTTCAAGATGAATATGAGTATTTTATGCCACATAGACCAGTTGTAAGAAATGATAAGGATACAACTTAAGTTGGCATCGTTTTTAACTGCTATTCGAAAATTAAAGAAAATTTATCCCTTAAGGGTTTTCTTGAAACCAAATTTAAATCCTAATGGTTTAGATATTCTTTTGAATTTCAGGAAATTTAAAATTGCATTCAGCGCGGACATTGAAAAGGCATTTTTAATCATTAGTATAGCAGAAGAGGATAGGAAATTTTAAAAGTGCTTGCAGTTCCCTGATAATTGTAATGATAATTTCAAGTATATGCCAATGACTCGTCTACCTTTTGGTTGTAAGACTTCTCCATTTATATTAAGTGCAACGATCAACGAGATAGTTTCGAGAGGATAAGCCGAAAAGTGTAGAAATGCTAGATACGTATCTTTATGTAGATGATTTGTATTTTGTTGCAAATGATATTTATGAAGCTTATGATTTACCTAGGGATGCTGTGATGATTTTAAAAGCAGCCGGTATGAATTTGAGAAAATTAAATACTAATTGTAAAAAATTAAGATCAATGTGGATTCAACAGGTACTTGTTCGAAATGATAGTGGTTCTAAGAGTCAGTTGAAGGTGTTAGATTTAAATTGGAATAGGGTTAAAGATGAGTTATCTTTGGATGTTATGCCGTTGTTAAAAAGCTTAAAGAATTTGTTGAGTACTAAGCAATTTGTGTTACATGCTGCTGCTATGATTTTTGATCCTGTTGGTTTTGTTAGTAACTTTGTGGTTAAGATTAAATGCTTCAGGAAATTTGGTTACGAGATATTGATTGGGATGATGAGTTACCGGATGATTTAAAGGTTAAGTGGATTAATTGGGGTACGGAGGTAAGATATTTGAGGGATTTTTCAGTGGCCGCGGTAGCTGAATGGTATAGGCATCGGATCGTGGCTGGCTTTGTCACGAGTTCGAGCACAATACCACTAAAGGCCCGCCGTGTAGGGCAGCGATGCACGCTAAATTTGTCGAAACGTCCTCTCGTTGGTGTGGTGTGGTAGTTAGGAGAGGGGGTGCCAGCTCAGGTGTCGTCCACTTCACCTGACCATGGTTCAAAACTACGTTGTCCGTCGCCAAAAGCCCTCGTGTAGCTGAACAGTGCGACCTTAATCTTCACTCACTCACCCGAGGGATTTTTCTGTAGTGAGAAATTGTTCTGCATCATGCAATAATTTAAACAAAACTAGAGGTGAAGTGCATATATTCTGTGACACATCTCTAATAGCCTACGGTGCTGTTGCTTATTTTAGATACATAAACGATGGTGAAATATGGACTTGCATTATGATGTCGAAAGCCCTTTTTCCTAAAGATGGATTGACATTGCGCTCAAATTTTAAATGCTCATCTAGACATCTACCTTTGTCGAAATGCGATGAACATCGCAGCGGAAATGAGTTTTTTTAAGACTCAATTTCCCTCATTATTTAAAGGCAGGTAAAATTACAAGTTTATTCAAAATACCTGTCTTGTAGCTAAGTAGTAATTTAACCCTAGACTATTACCCTTTAAAAAACTAACGGGAATGGTACCCATTCGTCTACCAGACGTCAGGAGTTTTAGCAAAGTTAAAACTCAATTTAAAAGTAATAACAAAAACATCATACTACCTGGAGATGATTTCATGACATTGAATCTTCACATAAACAAGAATGTAAAATTTATTTTCGAAGCTATCTTTACACATTTTAACGGGATGCCCTCCGCACATTCCTCTAGAGCATATTAAACACATTTTGCGTGTCTTTCTACGCAGCTTACATGGGCAAAAAGCACAAATTTTCCTGTTTTTGTTTTCCAATTGTTCAGGCGGCTTAAAGTCACTTCAAAAGTTCAGAGACTTGTCCTTGTTGATCGGGGCACGTTTCTTCTACCATGGCGCAAGGAGATCTTCACTTATGCTTCATCGCAAACTTTCTTCCAAATAATCAGATTTGCGAGTCATATATTATTTATCATGATATCTGTAAATTCTTGATTTTTTACTTCAATAAAATCTTTTTCGGATTTATACTCAGAAATAAAATTTTTATCATCACCTTAAGTTTTTTAATATTTATCGGATAGCCTCAGGTTTACCCCAAAGGTTTTCTTTGCGAAAGCGTTTTGACATCCGTCTCGAAAACGCAGGAAAAAAAAACTAAGATTCTTATTTCCGAAATTTACTGCTACTGATTCGTCTCTCAGACTAACATTGTTCTAAAAATATGAAATGCGAAAATGTTTTGAGAAAAATAAATATCCTTATATGTAGCAGCCAAGCCGTTACATTTTCTGTTTGGGGGGAGGGTACAATGTTATTTGTTCTAACCGTAGTCTGCTGGACGAATGGGTAGCATTCTAGAATTAATTCGAACAAACACAAAACCACATGACCAAAGAAGCATTGATGTTTGTATGCTGTAGCTAGACGATATCCTTCAATGTAAGAAATTAATTTTTGATAAGAATGATTCCAAGTTATTTCCTTATAAATATATGAAACTTGATGAGAAAATTTAGATCTATAGTGGATAGGATTTTATAATTTCTCTCACCTTCCAAATTAAGTACAAATTTCCGGGACAGCCTAAGAAAAAACCGTTATTCAGAGTATAAGCTAATCCAAATATACCTTGGTAAAAATAACACCATGTATTTTAAAGATTAATAATGAACTCGAAATGGGAAAACTCAACTAATGTAATGTAGAAATTTATGCTTTAAGATCAATTCAAGAAAAAATGAAACGTCTACTTAAACTGTAAAGTTTTTGATTTATGGTAGTTTTTACTATAAAGTTATTTGAGAGATCATTGTTATAAATAAAAATCAAAGACTGAAAAAAATCCATAAAGAAGGTTTGTGAAGTTTAGAAACAAAATTATTTTAGATTTGCAGAATCTACAGTGGATAAAATGTATAGTATTTAGACATGAGAAAAAAATGTATTTTTCATTTTAAAATTTTAGCTCTATATATTTTAAAAATTTGATTTATTCTTCACTCTGAGTATAAGTTGAAAAAATCACTGCAAAATACGAGTTATATTGTACTCCTAAAATATACTCAGAGATCGAATAAGCATTCTAATTATAATTTCCCATAGTTCTATTATAACAGTGACATCAGATGGTAAAATATTTTTCATCAAAATGTTTTACCAAAAAACTTATTTTAAATGAAAGAAGGAAACCCAAATCTTTCTTTTCCGAATTTAAACATACCTCATTACCAATTATTTCATCAATGGCTCGCAAATTTTAGTAAAAAAATTCTACATAAAAAAAAAACTATTGATGTTGACATATGGGATGGAAAAATGTTAGTAAAAGAAATAAGCACAATTTTTTCTTTAAAATTTCAATGCGCATTTTTTGTTGTATGAATTGACAAGGCAGCGATGTCTAATTAAAAGGAAAATAAGAGGCTGTCATCATTCTTATGAATAATTATGCGCTGAAAATGATCGAGAAAATATTCTTGAAAATACCTCGTTTAGAAAAGAGAAATGGCATCTAAAAGTCATTTTTCAAGAATGCATTTGTCTTGTGATTTTATAATAGGAATCTAAGTAATAATAAACTTGAATTTAAATCTCTTTACCTTTTTTGCACGACTTTGCCTACTTCTTAGAGATAAAGTGAAGTTTTTTCTTACGTACGAATTATATCTATTATGCTCAATATGATTTTCAGTTATAAATATTTCGTATTTTTAAAGTTTTTTTCTATTATAAAATATACTGACTGGGATTATAGAGAAAGCAGTCGAAAAATAAATAACTAAATTATAAATAATAATAAAAGAAAAAGATTTAACTCTATTATTAAATTTTGGTAAAATCTTAGATTCGCATTTTAGTATTTGTGCTTGCCCTATCAACGAACGGGCTTAGAATGCCAGCCAGCGGAAAATATGAAACAAAGCAATCGTCGCCAATTCAGCGCCTACGACACGTGCGAAGTCGGTGTTACCAATTTGTTAAGTTATTTTGAAAGTTGACATGATGCAACTGTGTGTAAGTACCGAAAAATATTTGGGATGTATCGTGAAACCTTTTTCAATACCTACTATTAGTTCACACTCTCCTTTTAAAAAAATACATATCTTGTTGAAATTTTCAATCGTTAATAAAATACTTTCCATTCATCCATTCAAGTTCAAATACATTTTTTTAAAACTTGTAGTGGATAATACTTGATTTTAATATTTTTTTAAATATTAATCAACTAATTAAATAAAAAAATGAATAAATAGTAACAACTGGAATGGGCACATTTTGCCATTGCCCTCCTCGGCTGTTGCCCCACTGAGTTTGAGTTTATTCTATTAAAATAATTAAATCTGACTCTATCATATGCATATACATATTTATTTTAATTGTAACTATTTAATAAAAAGTAACTAAAATAAAAATTTTCTTTGTTGACCTAAGTAGGAATTGGCTTAATTTTTCTTCTTTATATTACTTGTTTCCGAACGAGTTTTGTATCTGAAAATGTAAATAAAAATTTTCCTCGTAAGCATAAGTAAATATTTTTTGATTAGATTAGAATACCGCACAAATTTTTTTTTGAAAATTTTTTCAGCGATTACATCCCCTAGTTAAGTCATTACATATTTAAATAATATTTCTTTTAATTTTTTTCTTATATTCCGTGAATAACTAAGTATTTATAAACCATATATTTGCAATATTTTTATTCATAAATATACGATAAAGAGGTACAGATGTAGGATTTTTTGGTAGTTACCTATTAATCCTATTCCAGCGATTTATTGCCGAAGAGTTTGAGTTATGTCAAACCATTTAATTTTGAAACTATAAACATCCTTGTGACTTTCAACCTGCCAAATGTCACCCAATGCATTTTTTTTTGCATAATAAATAGCAAAACATTCAGAATTTTCAACATCATACAAAAAAAATACTTCCAAAAAAATTTACTTAAAGTTAACACTAATTTGAGAGACGGTACAGTGGGGCCGCGATAGCCTAGTGATCATTGGCTCGGACTCGTGTCCAGCCTGTCATGAGTTGGAGACTTGGGCCACTGAAGACACACCGAGTAGAAGGACTGAGGCACGATACATCTGTCGAAGCTGAAAGTACTCTCGTTAACGTGGTGTGGAAGTTCAGAGAAGGGTTTCCAGATTAGATATCGTCTTCGTCATTTGACTATGGTTTAAAATTACCAGGGACCAATTATGTGCATTACAAAATAAAATAAAAACATAATTAAAACGAAAATAAAGAAAATTCAAAAATAGTTAGATAACCTTAAATTGTTAATTTAGGCTCGAAAATATAACGAAAAAAAAGAGAATTTAATCTACAGATAAATTTTTAAGAAATAGTACAAAGGTAAGAAATTTTCTGGAACGATGACCCTTAATTTTTTTGCACGTGTTGATAAAACTAGTAACATTCTGCTCAACAGAATCCAGATTTCTCTTCTACGTTTACCATTTTTTATAGCATTGCCGAAAAATCTTTCTTCGCATTCTTCTACTGAACCTAAAACTGCAGATACCACTCGCAATGCGGTGTGGTTGAAAGATCCTTTAAGAATTTTGATTAATGTGTCTGAAATATCCAGGAACACTGATAAAAATTCAATTTTGCTTGTTGATGATATTTTATAAAAATTGAATTATTTTCAGCATTTCTGATGATCCTACTTTGAGCAACTCATGTTACGTTTTTATGTTTTTCACGCTTTTTGATGCTTTTATTTAATTCGTCGTATTACTAAGTTTCCTCTTTCAACACCGACTCATAATTGTAATTCAATATCGTTGGTACGAAAAACTCTTTTTGCATCTTCGCAAACCGTTCTTAATAATACTTTTCTTCAATATAACTTTGTTGCAACCTTTAATAATTTTACTGTCATCAATAAATTTACGCTTCATTTTTCAAAGACCATAGATGTAGTACACTTCATACTTTTTATGGCTCAACTAAAATATTTGAAAATAAATTAATGGAGACTTGAGAAAACCGTGCAAAAAAAAAAAAAAAAAAACATTCATGCGACGTATGGTAAATTTAGAGATACGTTCCACAACTTTAAAAATCATGTAAGATGAAAAAACTTAAACACTTTCCCCCAAAAAAACTGAAAAAAGTAATAATGAAATCCATGTTAAATGCTTATAAAACAAAAGCAGTTCATTTTTATATTGCAAGAAAAAAAAATTAAAACTCGTGCCCCTTCACAATTCAGTGCGTAAGTAATGCCCAACTTGCAATGTGACTCGATTTTTAATCTATAATTTTCATTGCGCCTCGTGGCCGGATAGCCGTGGCGGACCGTGGCTTGCTTTACCACGAGTTCGAGCCCAGTACCACTAAAGACCCGCCGTGTAGGGCAGCGATGCACGCTAAATCTGTCGAGAGCTGAAACGTCCTCCCGTTGGTGTGGTGTGGTAGTTAGGAGAGGGGGGTGCCAGCTCAGGTGTCGTCCACGTCACTTGACCATGGTTCAAAATGACGTGGTCCGTCGCCAAAAGCCCTCGTGTAGCTGAACAGTGCGACGTTAATATTCAATCAATCAATCAATCAATTCATCGCTCCTCCCTTCAATCAAAAACAATTCAATGCAATAACAATGTATTATGCCGTGAAAGCTCAATGCAACGTTAATTGCAAACCGTACAATTTATCAAGATAGTTTGTATGTATAATTTTATGACACGCCCATGGGGTTACTGGTTCTTAACTTGGTACTGTTAAAGCAATTATAAAATACATTGATCCATTTAGAAGGGTATTATAGCTGTGTAAATATGTATTTTATTTTTTATTATGTCAAAATGTATTTAGTTTGATTACTTTCAATGAATTAAAAATGTTTTTAAATAAATTTTTGTTTTCGACTTTTCAATAGGTTCGCGTCCCTCCTCCGTACGGGGGCGTGCCTCACGGTTTGAGAAACGCTGCTGTGAGTGCATACAACAGATACGAATTGAATAATACTAATAGCGAACAATTATTCGTCTCTACTTGTAACAAGCGTAAAGGTTCATTTCGAACTAGATCAAACGTGCTATCATCAGCAGATGCGTCAGATATTGCTGGCACAACTGTCAACTTGGATCCAAATGAAGAATCCTACTCGTGTTAAAAACGAAAATTCGTGTCAGACAGTATATTGGTGAACCGAGTTATTCCAAAATCGTGCAAAAAATAAAATTAGGTATATATATGTAATAATTTCCTCTAGCATACTTTTATAATTAACTCTTTTAATAATATTTAAACAAGCTTTAATTCTTTGGCTCAAAACTAACGCCTTAATCTTAATCAACTAGTATCAGAAATCTCTTTCGCATCCATTGTAACCAATCAGAGCTCTTGTTAAAAAATAGTCCCGCAGTCTTCACTCCCAGGTATAAATAGCAGGACTGGAAATCCAGTCAAAAGTAGAGTTCAAATGCAATTGAGAAAATGTTTAATGTACGTTCCCCTTCAATTGGATATTGAAAGTCTATATAAAACGGATGCCATGCTCATAGTAAAGATTTGATACTTAAAATTCATAGTGCTTTTTTATCCGGAAATGAACAATATTTTTGTGACATAATAATGTGATGAGGGGGAGGGAAGGAATGTCGGCTCGGAGGCTTACAGGTAGCGTGCCCGCTTCATAAGCCCAAGATTGCGGATTCCATTCCGGCTGGACTCGCGTGGCCGCGGTAGCCGAGTGGTATAGGTATCGGATCGTGGCTTGCCTTGTCACGAGTTCGAGCCCAGTACCATTAAAGACCCGTAGGGCAGCGATGCACGTTAAATCTGTCGAGAGCTGAAACGTCCTCCCGTGGTGTAGTGCGGTAGTTAGGAGAGGGGGCTGCCAGCTCAGGTGTCGTCCACGTCTCTTGACCATGGTTCAAAATGACGTGGTCCGTCGCCAAAAGCCCTCGTGTAGCTGAACAGTGCGACGTTAATATTCAATCAATCAACCGGCCGGACTCGCTAGATTGATTTCCTGGATGCGAAAATGCAGTAGTCATATTATGTAGCATGTCCTATCAATGCCATATGTTTATGTGGGACGTCAAAGATCCCTTGAATAAGAATGTGGGTCTATTGCTTTCGGTAAAATTAAATCATAATATTTATCATCTGACGAAAATTTGTATTGAAATTAATTCAAGCGTCAAAATTTGGTAGCGAGGGAAGCCACCATGAAATAGTGCTAACATTTAGAGACTTGAAGTATCTACAGGCATCGTTATTAAAATGCATCTCATTAGGGAAAAATAATCGTAAAATAACAATGATTATTTTATAACCGGCTTTCACGTGCATTTCCCTTAATTAACCCCTGAAGCTACTTTACTATGATGTTCGAGGTGAGAGCCTCACGTATGCAAATGAACATTACTTTTTTTTAAAAATAGAAATAAAATAAAGGAAAATAGAAAAAAAGTAAAGACAAAGGAATAATAAGAGAAAGATAGATGAATATAGAAGTCTACGTTATGGAAGTGTTAGTCAAGTCAGAACAACGTTTTATCCTTGAATAGATTCAAAGGGCATGTATTGAATCTCTAATATAAGTCTACAGCTTGAAGGTCCCAAGACATGTAAGGCATACTGTTATCCATATTTGATAACATAAGGTTTTAATTAACCCCCCTCACACACGCATACATTTTGTTCTGATATCGATTAGAATATTCAAAGATTAAGAGAATATCTCGTATTAATGCCAAAATAATAAAATAGCCCATTATAAAAAGTTTATATAATTCATTTTTCGTCTGAACCATAATAAATCACGTTTAATTAACTTTAATTTACTTTTTCGTCATTTCCAGTATCTGAAGTACCTATATTGAAAAATTTCTAAATCAGAACTTAAAATTACTTCAATTATCTTTCATCGGAAGTATTGCATGAAATAATGGAGAACTGCAAAGTTCCCAAACAACCCAAACACCCTTTTGAAGTTAAAGCTGAATATTAAGCAAATAAAGTTTTAAAATTGGAGTAATAAATCCTCGTTTTAAAACAATCCAATTTTAAAAGACAAGTCTATATATAATTGTTAAATTATGATACAAATGAATAAAACTGAAGTACGTTTAAGGTATTCTTTTATATTAAAAAATAATTATAATTAGACCTTTAGTACCCTAACCCTCGGCACATACACACATGTCCTGCATATTTGTAATGGCATGTGTACACATGTTATTACAAATCGTATTTTTTCAACACATCTGATATTTTTTCTCGAAAATTACTGCCTAAATTTCAAATTTCGGAATTCTTAGCCTAGGAAAAATTATGGTTTGCAAAAGCTTTTAATATGGACACACCATATGAGCCAGTGTCCCAGAACATTCGACGGTAAAAAACGTTCGACACGATGCTTTTCGAAGTTTTGACTCCAAACGATAATTTAATTTTCGTTTTCGGTAGTGTAAAATATTGGAAAACTATTAATAAAAGTATAAATTATGAAATACAGTTACAAACAAAATAAGTTTGTATTATAACATGTCAAAGTGTTGGAAATTTGAATATCTCGCATCTCTCTCATATAAAACCTTTCAATTGAAAATTCAATACAAGTTTCTCGAATGCCAGCTGGGGGGCTTAGTTTATTTGTCACTCGCCTTCGACCTCAGCCCAAGTCGGTGGATTTTCATGATGCAGAAAATCGACAGCGCCCATGTCGTATGATTATGTAGCTTGTAAAATATACCTTGAGTGACTGTTTGGCTTGTGCTCTCGGCAAAATTAAAGTCCTAGAAGTTCGCATCGTGAGATTTCAGGTGTCTCCCTCTGGGGAGGAAATAGGGCTTCAAAATTACTTGCGGCTATTTGTATCACCTATCTGGTGCCGCACTAAAGTCCTACTAGCTCCTTGGGAATGTCTACACGGGTAAAAATTTGGAGAAGAATAGTTTCTCAAATAGTTCTGGAATTATTGAAGGTCATACTTATGAAACGAAACTGCCCTACTTTAAAGGGTTTTGTACTGGTATATATAGTATCCATCTTTTTATCATAAGCTTTTACACGTATTCTAGAACATGGCTTCCTAATGGGGTTTTCTTGATTTTTTCTGAATCTTTTGAACAATTTGAATGAAATTTGAAACAGACTAAGATAATTTTTAATCAATGATTTAAAAATTTTCGTTTTCATAACGAGAAAAAATTAACATTAGAATTTAATTCAGTTTTAGCCATTAATATAATTTTTTGTAGCTACAATAAAATATATTAAAATTAATATTCTTTAAAAAAAAACTATGGGTTTTTTGCAATTCGACAATATTAGGTTTGTTACATTTTTTTTTTTTACTTTGAGCCAATCACGCATAGACCACTCTAAAAATATATTCTATACATTAAAATATTACACTTTAATCAATTACACTTTACTTAATATTAAATTGGCAACAGGATGCAAACGCTTTCAATTTGTAAAATTCATTCTAATCGGAAGTTCGAATTTTTCGTTGACAAAAGTGAAATTTTGAAACAAGAAAAATATAAAAGCAATAATCGAATTCACCATTAGTATTTTTGAAAAATCCTGAATCGTATTAACCGCAGAATGAAATGTGATATTGACACTGATATAAAACGTGAATAAATCTCGAATTCATTTTTCTGTTCTTTTTGGATCCATAGAGAACTGGGTATAAGCTTCAGAAAAACCGACAAAATAAACTTCACTAAATATGATTTTCGTGGTAGAGTATTTGAAAAGAGAAAAGTTCCGTAAAAACGCAATAGAAATGAATTTTGACATATTCAGTGCTTTCGAAAGCAATTCTTGTTATTTGCGAGAATGACGAAGGCAAATAGTGATATTGTGCTACGATTCAATAGAAGCTCTTTCGCAAGAAGGGATTTGAAACTGAGATTGAGTTTTCTCTTCACTCCATAAGATTGCATTTCCCTGAGTAAACGGAAAGTGGAACCAAAACATTTTACGATACACTTCAATGCGAATTGTATTCTTGCATTCATTTGTATGTAATACGAAACAATACATTTTATTCTTGTTCCGTTTGTGAGGATTTATAGAGTAAGTTTTGCTCTTAGATTTAGATTAAATATAATTCTAAAACATTTCTGTTTCAGCAAATTAATTAAACAGCTAAATACACGAAGTTCAGGTCATAATTCATTTCTTTTCCGAATGAAGAAGCTTACACTGAAGTCTTGGAAATTTTTTACTTTATTGATTATAGTTTCAAAGAAATCTTGGCTGACTCGCGAAATTTCCCTCTTCAAACTTTTTTTTATTTCTAATGGGCTATCAATTGACCATTGGCCACTGCAGACGTCCCCCAAAAGCTTGTATCCCTTTTTAGTGCGGCGCCCTATAGGCGGATACCAAGTGCCGCTTGTAAATTTGACACCCATTTTCCTCTCTAGAGGGAGGCATCTGGACTCTGACGATGCGAACCTATACCCGGATTTAATTTTGCCGAGAGCATCCAATCCAAACAGACACTCTAGGCTTCTTTTACATGCCGTATAGTGATACGACATGGCCACTGTCGATTTTCTATATCGTAAAAATCCACCGACTTGGGCCGGGATCAAACCCTCAACCTTGGGTGCAGAAAGCCAGCTGCAAAACAGCCACGCCACACAGCCGGGCCTCTTGAAACTAACCTGGAGTTTTCTCATTGCTGTTCTTTCAAAATTTAACTGCCATCTCCTTACAAAAGAAACGGAATATGTAAATGCAGGGTGAGGCGTGGGAACTTCATGTTTTGAAAATGCAACAAAGCACTCTACATGCTTCATTTGACTGTATTGCTATTTTCCACTTACCACACAACATAGAAATTTTAAATTTACAACGTTTTAACACAATTCCTGTTAAATGTAACTCTAAATTATTAATACACAGATGCAGTCCATTTCGAGAATTGTGAATCACCTTTTCAAGCGTATCGACCGGGATATTGCCAATTTTGGCTCCAATATTGTCCCTAAGGTTTCCAGTTTCTTGGAGTTATTTTTGTACATCAGGGACTTGAGATAAGCCCACCGAAAGTAATCAGGTGATCACGCAGGTCGGCTTACGTCCGCTAGCAAACAGGTCAGTCATTCGGGGAAGAACTTCGGAGGTGTTGCCTGTGGCCCCATCTTCTTTTAACCACACGTTAACAAGATCCCTTTCTTGGAGAGTGGGTAAAAATTATTGGATCATAATCGTATACCGGTTTGAAATGACACAGGAACTCTTTCCCAATTTTCAGATCTTCTAATGGTTTTCGGAGGTCTTTTACGTTTTTTGGAGACATTCTCCGTTGTTTAGAAAGCCTCCATCCACATTGAAACACATTTCTAATCAGGAAGTGACGACGAAAGGCACTTGGCACTGCAATCACCGACCGACTGTTACAGAAATACACCTCAACGGCAGAAGTGTGCCGCTGCCTCAACCACAATATGTATGAGGAATAGACAGGGGGGAAGGACCCAAATATCCTATACTACCCCTTACCTTAAACTACTCCCCATGGCTCTCCTCTCTCTACGAATATCACTGCAGCATGCTTAAAACAGGAAGTTCCCGTGGCCCACCCTGTATTATATATATGTGTGTGTGTGAGGGGAGGGTTCACACCACATTCGGGATAAAAATGGAGATGAAGGCATGTTTCATATTTAACACACTTAATTAGTGAAAAATGTGACAGCACAAACATTTAAGGAAATTATGAATACAGAAGGAATTTGATACCTTTCATATATGTTAATTAATTGACATCCACAGTGACCGCTCCCATCCTGCATCTTGTCGTTCGATCTTCCAACACGCCTGACGGAATCACAGTTGCAATTAATGTGGTGGTTACAGTTAGGAGTCATTGCTGCTCCAACTGGCGTGGTAGTTGAAGACTGATTCACTCACTTATTCCCTTACTCATTACAATACCTATGGATCGATTAAACCTACATGAACTTCGGCAAACGAGTTCCTTTTTGCGAATAGATCCACTAAGAACGGCTTTTTATAATTCTAAGAACGAGGTTTTAAAAGCGGCATAGAAAAATATTCCGTTTTTACTATTAGACCTACAGAATAATAAAAAAAAATTACACGCCGGTTTCTTTTGTTGAGCAGATTTATAAAGAACCAAAATTTTTCAAGAAATCGACTCATATGGAGGTTTGTGGGGTTATGGGGTGTTATAAACAAGAATTCCCATTTTTTGAACTATTAGACCTACAGATTTAAAGAACGTTCCATCTGTTAAGTGAAAATCGCTAGGAATTGTTTTTACGGAATTCCACTCCAACGCGGGTTATAGAAGCATAAAAGATTAATATTGTTTTGCCTAAAAATTCAAGTCCTGCGCTGTTTAAATGTAGTGAAGGCTATAAAAATGTTTTTCCGTACAATTGAAGGCTGAATGTTTGGATTAAAGATATGCCCTTATAAAAACAGCACACATCCAACATGAAGAACTACCCAAAACAACGAACGAGTAACGACTAGTTCCCGAAAACTCCGGCGTATAATGCGCCCTTTTGACACAAAAACAAGAACGAAATTTATGGGTGCACGTTATACGTCGCGTATAAAAATGGGAGCTTTAAAAAATAAAAGAAATGAGCAGAGTAAGAAGTAGACTTCTACGTAGATCGAAATACTTTTATGAAGAAGAAATGACATTCCTTATCAACTTAAAGGGTTGTAGTTTTAGAGGTATGCTAATTTTTCTAAAACGTGGAATATCGCCTCTAATTGCGCACATATATTTTAGGTTTCTTCGTGGACAAAAGGGGATGTGCACCTTATAGGGAGGATGAACTGAAAAAATTAGCTCGAAAGCATAGGTGTACTTTATACGGCGTTGTGCATTATGCGTCGGATTTTACGGTAAGTAAATGAAGTTAACTAGTATAATGAATGATAATTGTTGATCGTGGTAGGTCATGACAGGCAGTCGAGTTCGTGGAATTACTACTACTATAAGACACTATCCACATTAGAAAATTATTTACGATTCAGTTCCACTGTATTCGTGTTTGGTTCTGGGAGATAAATACAGCTGTGATAACCTATGGGTCAAATTCACGATTTCGAGCTTTGATGTCACTGTAGATCCACAGTGTGGAGGAGCTGATGCGCGTTAAATCTGTCTCATTAGTGTGGTGTGGAAGCTCAGAGAGGTGGTATCAGCTCTCTTGGGTTTGGCTTAGAAATAATAACAATCGAAACACAAGTCATTGATTCGAGTGCTATTCATAATAGAGAATAAGAAACTAATCCAAGTAAAATGTCTGGACACGCTATTTAAGACTAAATAAGGCGATTTTGAATCTCGCCTCCCGCCCACTGTAGAGTTCAGACTAACCCAATGCATGTAATGCATTTTCCTGCTTTCCAGTGAATTCATTTCTGTCAGAAACTGTATTTTATTATCCGCCACCTTAGAACATTCGAAAATATAACGCAGGGCACACGATAGTAGATATGTCAAATAATCCTTTCATGACTAAATACCAGCTGAAAGCAAATAATTTATAAACCCCTGTAGTACTTTTCCCAACGAGACAACTATCGTCGCTGCATCAAACCACATTTTATTATTTCTAGGAATACTTTATTGGTGGGAAAGTAAAATATCTTTTTCTCCTTCATTTCCATTTTTACTGCATTACATGTGGTAAGAGGATTTTGCATTCTGTCGTTCATGAAATTGGATTTGAATAGGAGTAAATCTGATTTGTTGATTTAGGTGATATTCAAATGGAAAATTATAAACCTTTTCCATATTTACTATTCTAAATTATAAAATATTGCAAATGAATAAAATAAAGTTTTAAAAGCAAGTGAAGTAAAAAAGAAAAACTGGATTATAATTTTGTACCAGAATGTTAAAAGAGAAAGTTTTAAAGCGTAATGTTAAAGTAAAGTTAAATCAGCATTTTTTTACAAAAAAAATCAGTCGTATCAAATTGAAATGGAATTAAATTTTGTGTAGTCAATTTTAACTATTTCACATATAAAACGGCATTAAACGAAAAAGTACACGCATATTTTGATAATATTTTAAAACTCTTGTTAAAATATCACATGGGCGGTATGGTTTTAAACTAAATTATTTAGATAACTGTAAAGAAATAGCTTTTATAAAAGATTGCAAGAAAAAAATAAAAGGAGATATTCAAAATATTTCTTCAGTTTTAACATTTTTTCAGCTTTATACATTCGCGTGCTTTCCTGGAATTTATGCTATTTATAAAATTCATTTAAATAAAAGTAAACCTTTCTTGGCAATTTTTACGATATGATAATTCTGACTCAGAAAATATTTCTTATTGGTTCCTTCTTTTATTAAAGAAGGATTTCATATAAAAGTTATATTTTAGAATGAAAGTGGATTTTAAAGAAAATTCAAATTAATTTTCTTGTCTTACTTAAGAAGAATAAAATTTAAGTGTCATATTAAAGTATTTCTATTTTTATTTTTAAAATAGTTGTCCCTTCACAAAATAATTTGTTCTGTAGTATTCGTAATACACTTTTATGCGGATTAAACAAAAACAAATTTAGTCTTTGAAATCATTTTAAGGTAAAACTGTGAAATAAAACTCTCCCATTTCAGTTAACTTTTTCCCATTTCGTGGTTGGCAGAAAAAATATCTCAAATATTGAAACTTAATTTTTTTTAAGATTTGCTGACTCTCATCCGATTAGTTTTTATGTCGTCCATTCATTTTCATGCGTTTAGGTTTTAAAAACTGTAAGATAAGAACGACATCTGTTTTCATTTTTATTAGTAATTAAAATTCAAAATATTTCAAGTTATTTTTAAAAAAAATTGAGTTGTGAAATTATATTAGACTAGTTTTAAAAATCCTGCGATGCTTCAGATTTGATAGAAATTCAAAAATTAGAACATTAAAAGTATAAATCTTTTGTAGAATATTTAAACATTCGAAGTATTACTAATTTTTACTGGCACTTATACATTTAAGAACACACACATTCCTTAATTCTCATAATACGTTATTGTCAAGAAGAAGTTTTAAGAAATTAAAAGAATTTTTATGATTTTTCTGAAAGCTCTAAATTCTATTCAATCAAATGACTGTCATTCATTTTTATTCTAAGGCATATTTTCGTGACAAACATTGCAAACGTAAAGTTTTGCACTTTTTTAATTAAATCATCAAAAATATTTCAAAATGTATGCTCAATATATATATATATATATATATATTATAGGATTTAATTGCATACATTGCATCAATCATTATTAGCACACAATTACATCAATTTTCGACTTCTTTTTTTTTGTTGTAAAAACTGGTGCACTTTTTGACGTGTTTTATCTTGAACACGTTTAAGGTGGTCTCAAAATTATAACGAAAAAAAATTATAAAAATGTTGTTCCTCACATAAACCATTTACCTGAGTTATACAGACTGATATTAAAGGAAAAAAAGGACAAAAAGATTATGAATAATTAATGTATAAAAACCGCAAAAAAGAGATCATAAAAGATTGTGTGGGTGTGCTTATGACCACATGATAGACTTGAAAACTTCTAATTTATTCTATCCAAGAGAATCTAATTGTTCGGATGTACTAAGTTTTATTTTATATTTTCGTATACGGACGTTAAATTGTTCTCTTTCTTGTGCTCATTCATCGGTGAATTTGTATATTTCATTAATTTTCTGTAAAGAGCAGTGTTTAAATAATTATGCATTTTTATATAAGTATATACGATTTAAATTCCATTTATCTAACTATTTAAAAATATTTATATGTAAATTACTTATGTAGAGTGTATTGATATGATATATATGTTTACATGGTACCTGTATATTACAACAACTTTAGTGCCAACTTTCAAGATAACTCCCCAAGTGGGCAACCCTGATTTCCTATGTGTCGTACGCGCAGAATTGGAAAACAGGTGCTTCGTTTCATATAATGTCGCTAATACTGTTGCGATAATACGTAAATATCCTTTATATAATTTATATAAAGCCGGATACTATGTAAGGCAAGGAAAACTTAAATCTTGAGAGCCATTTACTTTTCTTAAAATTCTTTAAACGAACAAAAGGAGAGGATTCGTACTTTTCCTCTATCAATGCTTATACTTTTTTGTCATCTCTTGGCTGTCATCATTAAAATAAAGTAAAATATTGGCAACTTTCTCACCAATTAACTTTATTAAAATTTAAGATTTTAATTTAATTTTGTGGGCACATTTTAGGTCTGAAATGCAGTATCTACTAAATAAAAAAAATAGATCCCGTTTCGTTACTTCTTATCTTCAGTCTCCTACATAAGAAGGATCTCTCTCGTTTTATTATATTTGCTTTGTATATTTGTATTACGTTCACGCACATGTATGTAACGATACTTTTTTTTAAAAAAAATTATTTAAGTAGTGTAAATTTCTATGAATATCTATTTTATTTTCAAAAATTAAGTTTTAAAATTTTTATTCACTTATTTATTAAATTTGTTTTAAACTATAGTCTGTATTTTTAAATTTAATATCGGTTTGAATAAAAAGTTTTTTGCCGTGAGGAGATACCTCCACGCAAACAGCTGTCATTCCCGTGTTATTTAACCTTTCTCCAATCGGGCTTTTGCATTCTAAATTTGAAAGTTGTAACTACAAAACTGCGTAATTTCTTTGTCAACATTTTACTATCTTGTACACCAAAAAAAGAGTTTAAAATGGAGTTATCACGTCAACAGATCAGAAAGATCATGTGCTACGAGTTCCAAAATAAACTCAGTATAACTGAATGCCACAAAAAATGTGTGAAAGTTTAGGTTACAATACGGTTTCTTATGATACAGTAAGTTTAGTTTCAAAAATTTAAAGCTGGGAATTTCCGACCTTGAAGATGAACCACGTTCTAGCCCCCCCTTATTGATGTTGATTGCGACTATTTAAAGCAGATTATTGATCAAGACAGAAATGCTTCAACACTTATTATTACATAAGAGCTTGTCAAAAAAACAACACTGAATGCTCTCAAATGCATAAATCTAATGTTTAACTTAAACCGCTGGGTGCCTCACGGATTAACTGCTGCAGACAAGAGCAAAAGAAAAGCGTCCTTTTTGGCTCTGCTCAGAGATCAAAGGAAAGAGAACATTCTGGACGTAACTATTACCTGTGATGAAAAATGGGTGTACTACAGCAATACAAGCCGTAAAGGAGAATAGTTAGCACCCAGGGAATCAGCCGGTTCCGTTTCAAAATGAACTTTATCTAACAAGAAGGTGCTGCTCTGTATCTGGTGGAATTGTTGTGGGGTTATCAATAAGGAGTACCTGAAAAGCTGACTATCAACAGTACAATATTCAGCAATATTCTAATGAAAGTTAGGGATCATATTCACGAAAAACGGCAAAAAGAGTTCAGAAGGAAGGTAATTATGTAGATGAAAGTGAACTACCCGACCACATGTTAGTGCGATGACCATCTGGACTCTCTAAATGCTAGAGTAGGATTTTAAGTAACATCCACCATACAGCCCAGACATGGCACCTTCATATTATTATCTGTTTTCCCATCTGCTGCTGAATCTTGATGGCACAGTCTTCCATTCAAATGCTGAGGTCATAAATGTGGTCGATCGCTTTCTGTACTCCCACGCTCCACAGTTCTTCGCAGAAGGGATTGAAAAGTTGCCAAAACGCACGCAGACCATTGTAGATTTGATGATTTGTTATGTATTTATCACTTTACCATATTGTTTTTTTAGGCGGAAAACCTTTTACTCAACGTACTATACACACATGCTAACTTTTAAAAGGCAAAATATTGAATTTTCATTTGCGAGACATTTACTCTGTCGGACGATAAAATTAGGAATGCTGTCTTGGAATATTTTCCGTGTCAAAAATAGGAATTCAAACATTTTTGTCAATTTGTATTGACTTGCAAGCTTGTGTCTCTCGAAATTCTAAATTTAAATCCCGTGTCTGTGAAAAGTATAACTTAATATATATAAGTATAATTTTTTTTCAGCAAGTTCTCATGAAAATACAAAATAAATAAATTCTCCATATTCTGTAAATAATTTCAATTTCCAAATCTAGTAAAATTTCAAACTTCAAATTTTTTGCAATTTCCAGACAACTAAAAACAAATTTTCTGAGCACTTTTATTCAGTTGTTACATTTGAGACAGCGGTATTCTATTTATGATATTTGTGAGACATTTAATTCCAAAGAAAGTTTTAAATACTAGATAAACGTAAGATTTAAAGTATATACAAGTGGTTATCAAAATAATGGAATCCCCTGTCAGTAAAAGTATCATTTTGAATGTGCTTAGTAAACATTAAAATATAATAGATCTACTAGTCATTTTTATAAATTCAGATTTATATATTCTGGTAGTATGTGGTAGCTTTATTGAAGTTCTGAAAGTCTTTTATTTTTTCCAAAAGCATAAATATCAAGACTCTCGAATTTTTAAGAGTGTTGGAAAGCTAAAATCTTATTTTTTTTTGACAATTTGAGATTTTTATATTTTCAAATTGTATACATTTGAACCTTTCTAAAAATACTTTACTTTAACTTCTACGTTAATTAGTAAGGTGACCAACCATCCTCCTTTAGAGAGGACAGTCCTTCTTTTATAGGTTCTGTCCTTCGAAAAGTGACCTCTTACTTGTCCGCCTTTGTAACATTTTAAAACTGATATGCTATTCTCTATTCAGAGATGGACCAAACATGTTCCCAATATGTCGAAGAATGGTCTGAAACAAATATTACAGGAAATAGCTGTTTCCAATCGGTGTTTTTACTTAATCGCAAGGAAATTTGGCAGATGTAGCAAATTGTGTTGAATTTGTTTCAATAGAAATGCTTGATATTAAAATCGATGACAATGGTCTGTGTGAATAAATTAGAATACTGAATGTATATTTAAATTCTAAAAAAAAAAATGGAAAAATTGGTAAATCAGCATGCTGAAATTGATAAGATGGGTAGAAATAAGTGTCCAAAAAGGAACACTTTCCATGTAATTTAGTTATTCTGGTTGAATATACATTGTGCTGACTTGGAAATAATGCAGAAATTGAAAGAGTTTTTTCAGTTGGTAATGATTTTTGGACAAGTGAGAAATCAAGATTGAATGTAGATACTTTAGCTGTAGCATTTACTGTAAAGCTCAATATAAAGGATATTTATTTTTATCCAAAATTTCTCTCTCTCTCTCTCTCTCCGATGCATTAGAAAATGATATATTGACAAAAAAATTATTCAATGAGAAAATACCCATTTAAGTAAATAAGTAAAAGGAATTCAAGCGTAATTAGCGTATTTTTATTTGAATTAATAAAATGTTTCATATATTTACGCTGTAACCTTTTCTTAAAATTTTCGCCTGCGTCCTCCTTTTCATTGTAAAAAAAAAACTGGTCACCTTATAATTAGAGGCCCTTAAAACCTATTTTTAAATAATCGTTGAAACTGGACAGATCTCACACTCTTCATTTTCTTCATGACACGCAAGCCGAGACAGTATATTGGCAACCACATTACTCTTTCCAGGGATGTACATATTGAGGTTGAAAGATTATAATTGCAGAGCCCAACGGGCTAATCTTCCAGTAGATTTCAGTCACATGAGCCCCCTCAAGGGCTGGTGGTCAGATGCTGCAGTGATGCTTGTACCATCAATGTAGCCCCTAAAACTTGCTGAGGGCAAAAAAAAAACACAGCTAGAGCTTTTCGTTCAGTGGCCGAGTAGTTTCTTTCAGCTGGGCTTAACAACCTGCTAGTAAATTTAACTGGATGTTCTTTGTCTTCTCCTTGTAGGAGGACTTCTCCTAGAGCATAGTTACTGGCATCAGTTCTTATCAGGAAAGGTTTAGAGAAGTCTGCTTGCTTCAAAATTGGTGGAGACACCAAACATTGCTTCAAGGTCTGAAATGCTTTCTCCTCTTCCTCTGACCATTTCCAGGAAGCCCCTTTTCTTAGTTAGGTTGCTCAAGGGGCGGGCAATCTCAGAAAAATTGGCTATAAATCTTCGGTACAATGAGCAGGTTTGCAAGAAGGACTGCAGTTTCCCATTTTTAGGAGGTGGACTCCCTAAAATAGCTGAATTCTTCTCATGATAGACTTCCATTCCTTGGGGTGTAATCCATAGGCCCAAGTATTTAACACGTGGGCAGGAACATTGGCATTTCTCCCTGTTTGCTCGTAACTTGAAATCCATCAAGCGCTTTAACACGACCTCCCAGTCCACTAGATGCTGTTTGAATGTAGGGAACATAATTATAATATCATCTAGGCATGCAAGTACAGGTAACCCTCTTAGAAAAATATCCATCAGTCTCTGACAGGTTGCGGGTGCATTTATAAGTCCGAAGGGCATCCTTTTGAATCGGTAGGTTTCAAATGGATAAACAAAAGTGGTTTTGTCCCTATCAGCAGGATTAACATTCGCTTAATGGTAACCAGACTTTAAGTCAATTGTGGAAATATATGCAGTATGTTTTGCCTCCTACAGTAAATCATCCATTCGTGGAAGTGGGTAAGTATCATGGATCGTGATTTCATTCAACTTCCGGTAGTCGATACAAAGGTGAAACTGGTTGTTTGGCTTTGGTATCAGTACAACAGGAGCTCCATAAGGAGATTCACATTCTTCAATTATATCTTTTTCGAGAAGGTCCTCAATTTCCTTTCTCAATATTTCCTTTTTAACAGGAGACATCCTGTATGGGGGAGGTACAGAGATAGGAGTACTATTTTCCGTGTTAATGTGGTGCTCCAAGATATTTGTTGCTTCTCCCCCTGGTTAGAAGACATTTTGGAAGGATTCCAACAAGAGGTTAAGTTTCTCCTTCTGGGCAGACGTCAAACTTTCACTTTCCCTTTCTCTTAATTGACAGGTGTTGCTGGACATCTTTTCAGCTATGGACAGGGTGTCCAATTCTTCACCAAATAGATACTTGGGGGTAGGAGTGTCCCAGAAGTACCAACAAGTATTTTTCACATCTAGAACGAAACCAGCACAACTAAGGAAATCGGCCCCCTGAAGAGTTCTATTTCCCTTCGCATTTGGGAGAATTATGAATTTGGTCAAGACTGATCTCTCTTCAATCTCTACCATCACCTGGGTTGTGAGAGCCTCGCCTGCGGTCTGTTGACCATCTTCCAAGCGCATAGCTAATATGGTTTCCTAGAACAGGAGTCCCTTATCTTTAAATACCTGGTACATCCTTTCCCCAGTAGTTGAATGTGAAGATCATGTGTCTGCACATACACGTCCCTTTATTCCACAGAAAGTTATGTCGATTAGGGTCAATCGAGGGCTTATGGTCTGAGTTGTGTAAGCACTGATGTGATTGGTTGCTACGTATGTTCTTTGTGAGGAGCTGGGGTTGCAGGTAGGGCACCTAGACTTTATCACCCCTTGTCTCCTACAGCCATAGCATCTGAGAGGAGATCTCTCATTTGGCACTGGATGGGAATATTCCTTTTTAGGAAGTCGATCAGGTTACCTGGATGATAAGTGTTTTACATCATTGAAGGTTTCACTTGCCTTCACATGTCTCCTAGGTCCACGGGTAAGGAACGCCGGATATTGTCGAAAGCTTCCAGCTTATCTGCTAACATTTCTGGGGAGATAAGTTCTTTCCAGATATCCAGGTAATGTTCCTTGCACTCTGGAGAGCATCTCTTTTTCATTTGATTGCCAATCATCAAATTCTTCAAGCAGTCAAATGAACTAATTTTAAGCTCATTGAGTCAACTTTCAAAATATGCTTGGATTTCAAAATAATCTTTCCACGTCCCATTTAGGCTTTTTCTGTGACGAGAAAGCAGCTCCTAGAATTTTTCTGTGGTTAACTTGAACCATTGCAGACACATTCCTTGAAAGTGGGAGTAATCCCTGCATTTCTCCTTGGGTTCACGGGCAATGAGGGAGGTTACATCACTAGGTAGGGTACCACTGAGATAGGGGACCCACAGATCTTCACAAAGATCCAAATGTTTCATTTGACGTTCCAATAAGGTGAGGAATCATGTTATCAACTTCAGGATTGAATGTTGGTAACAGCCGTTTTAATTCGATTTTTGCTTGCGGTAGGGTTAGTGAACCTACAATTCTTTGAGTCTCATTTTGCAGTAGTATTTTCTGCAGCTCAAATTCACGCAGTGTTTGCTCTTTTTGTTCATTTTCCTCGATAATCCTATTTGATACGATTCAATCAAAGATACATTTCACAAAATCAGGGTCTTCTTTATAAGTATTATTTGTTAAAATTTTAGCCCTTAATTCAATTATTTTTAGCTTTTCCCATCAGACTCACATTCACCTAACTCAATAGCAAGCTTAAAGAAATCAGCTTTTTTTTTCCTTTTCCCAGAAATGACATGACTGAGAAATTTAAGAGTTGCAAACAAATAAAATGAATAACTAAGGTCCAGGCCTTATTGTCCACCAAAGCTCTTACAGATATGGGGATACACTTTAAAATATGGCTAGCCTTAAAATCTTATAAATTATTATACACTTCAAAAACAATTTAAATGGGTACATAAATTAATAACATATTCAAAATACCAACAAGAAATATTAATTCATATAATAAAATAATATAAAGAAAACTTAGGAATCATCAGTTGCAATGATACAAAAATTCAATGCAATGAAAATACTAAACAAAACTAAAATAATCAGGCATGTAATGAATGCTACCTAAATTCAATATGAAATCAGTGAAATATCAAGCAAAATAATAATTATCAATGGGCAATTCAAAATAGTTAACAGGAAACGTTATCTCCATAAATAAATTAATATCAAGCAAACTAATAATCATCAATGTGCATTTCAAATTATTAAATAGGAAACGTTATCTGAAGAAATAAATTAATAAAAAGCAAAATTAAGAATTATCATTGCAAAAGAATACAAAAAATCAATGAAATAAAATAAAATAAGATCATGAAAACAAAATTGTGTAATGCTACAAAAATTCAATATGAAATTCTTCAATAATATATCAAGCAAAATGTATTGTGTAATCAATATCCATGTGTAATGATAAATTTGGTATCTATCAGGTGTTCTGACACAGTCAATAACACTGTAGCAAGGTTTCTATAACTTTTATTTTTTGCAAAACACACACACAATACTGTAGCAGGGTTGCTGTGACTCTTTTTTTAAAAAAAAACACTCACCCCACTGTAGCAGGATTGCTACCACGAATTTTGAAAAAATTAACACTAGCACTAACACATTGTACCAGACTTCGAATTTTGAAAACTTTCAACAGGAAACAGATTTTCTTCTTTTTCCTCTTCAGGCAGTTGAAGTCAGGATGATTCATTTTGTCTCTTTCGATTTCCAGAGATTTTTGGCAGGAACGCAGATAGGTGATTTCAAAATGAAAAAGTATTCGGGGGTTCATCTCTTGCTTTAGAAGGATTGCGGCGCAATACCAATAATTTCTTCGGGACGGTATGGTTTACAGAGCCGGTTTAATTTTCATCTTCCGGCGGCGGTTTTCTCCTTCTACGGGGTCGATTGTCTTCGAGCCACGGGTTTGGGCGCCAGTTTTAGTCCACTGGGATAAATGGATAGATCATGAGATACGTTTAGTTCATCTCTGGGCTAAATACAGTTTGTTTACTGTATATGTATATGTATACAGCTATACAGTTCTAGTATATACAGAAATAAAATTACAGGAACATGCGGGGAAGGATTTCCCGCACGATGCGTTCACCGGTAGATCCACCGTCCTACTCATTCAACTCCCGGTTTCCCACCAGGGGGGAGCTGAACTAGTACTGTCTTGTGGCACCATCCAGCAGTCATTACAATAAATAAATAATAAATATTACCATTTGTTACATCTTTAAGTATAAAGTTTAGATTTTATGCTGTGTAAAAGTCATACCTAATTAAGTTCATAACATGTTGTTAATTAATCATTAATAAATTGTAAAGCGTATATTTGAATCAACTAAAATGATGAGCATGAATTGATTTGAATACAATACTAAGGATACTCAAATTAAGCATCAAATGGAGGATTTCATCTAAATATCAATTATATTATACGCAATTGATATATTGGTTGATTCAGAAATAGTGTGACCATTTTCAGAGCACCATAAATTTTTAGTAAATCAAGTTATTTACATGAAATATTCAATACGGCTTCCTTTACTGTAGTACACTTTACGAAGTTGATTTGGTAGTATGACTTGGTACAGACTCTTAGTGGAAAAAAATAACATTTTTCTCGAAGGTAAAGACATTCTTAGATCATGAGCTTCAAAACGTTTTTCTGATAATATATAGTATCAATTTTAGCCTTTAATTCTCTACAAAAAAGGTTTTCTAGATCCTTAAAAGGACAATTCCATCCATACCATACCACCTGACTGCTAAGATTCCAGTTGCAAAGCAGCTGCGTCTTTGCAACGCGTTTCGCATGAAATATGTTGTATCATTGTTTCGCTGGTTGTGGATGACAGCTGAAACAGTGCTTCAACCGAAATTTTCCATATTTTGTATCTACATTTGAGTAACATTAAACACAGAGGCCAAGAGTGTTTTTGTTTTTCTACGGTCTTTGCAGACATTTGATGACAGACTGGTTTATTCACTTTATAAGCAATCTTTAACTGATGACAAATTGTCGATAGCGATACCTGTCGTTTATTTTACCAAAGTTCTTTGAGGCAGATACTTATAAATCTTTTCAGTTTCCTTTTTAGAAACTGATTTTTAAATGTTTTATATCTTCCAGAACTTGAACAACTATTCTTTAAAAGCTTTAAAGTATCATTTCAAGTTTGGGGATCTAATTTCTCTACCATAATTTACTTCCACTGATAAAAATGGTTAGATTAGTAACTTAAATGTTTTATTTTTCAAACAAAACTGGTAGTAAAATGATTGAAATTCACCATAAGAAATCCGTATGCTTTTAAAATTGGTCACATTAATTTTGAATCAATTTCTTTATTATCTAACCACTTTTGATAATCTACAGTATTAGGATTCAGTTACCAATATGTATATATATTTACTTTAAACTCTAAAGCTAAACAAAACACATGAGGTAATCAAAATGCGCAGATCACATATCTGTGAAAATATACAATAAACATTTTTCGTGAGTATAAGCCTAACCAGATCCTGACCTAATGAAAATTGCTTTAAAGTACCTCGAGACAAAAACGACAGTGAATGCGATATCTTTACTGCAGTAATCTGGATAAATTTCTCCTTTAGCAAATATCTCCATCGACTTATTTTAAGAACAAAAGTTGGGGAAATGAGTGAATGGGTGGTCATTTGGGACATAATTCTGGTCAATAACCGGTCGAGTCATTTGAATAATCAACTGCATTCCGTGGTCGAAATCAATTGCCTCCCATCAAGGGACCTGTCTTTGGGGGACGACGAACTTTACCGCCGACTTGATTTGAGGAATTTGTTTGCGGATAATGATTATGCAAATTTAATCGTGCTCCAGTCGGTCGAGCGGGGAGGGTGCTTGCTTTCAGATGGTGCCGTCAGTAAAGAGGTGGATGCCTCCATTCAGACGGAACATGGGAGTAGAATCGAAAGGCGCCCTTTGGTCAGAAATCGTTGAAGCTGTCGTTAACTATGAAACTAAGAATCGAACACAAACGGAAAGACCTATGTAATTCTTTATGTTGACATTTTTTTGAATATCGCGCTCACCTAATCAAATTAGCCTTTAAAAAAGCATTTCTTTTGAAACTGGTTCCATGTATCTGCAAGTCAGTTTAACGAGTAAATTTAATTTTTTAATCTATTTATTTCGATATGGAACAACATTATTTTCCAACGGGAACTGAGATTATTGATTACATTAAAAATAGAGCTCTTAATATTTTTTTTAATACTATGAAGGGGAAAAAATATTTTTCTTATGAAATTTTTAAAAAGTACAATTGTTTTTTAAGTTTTTTTTCTCTGAACATAAACACATTTAAAAATTTTAATTCATGTAGCACTGAGTTACATTTTTTGATTAAAAGTAAATGAGCTTGATGAGCAAGGAATTTAATTGAAAATGATTTTTGACGGTAAAATAAAATGACGGCTAGAAAGTGCTTCTAGAGAATTCTTTTTTAATTCAAAAGAAATCTTAGTCATTCCTCGTGTGTATGCTGCAGATGAAGAATGAGATTAAATTTAATCTATATATATATATATATATATATATATATATATATATATATATATATATATAAATGGATGTTTGTCTATATGAAATTGCATCACTCCAACACCGTTCAACTATGAAAATTGGCATGCATATGTATTTTTTTGTGGAGAAAGTTTATATAATATCCTCTTAGTTTCCAGCTGCCAACCAGGTGGCGCTACAATTTATCAACTTCTGCTCCACTCAATCAATCGCCACAAATGATGCCAACTTGGCTCTATCGCCAATATAATGTAAGGAATGGAGAATGTTACAATTTAAGGGGGTAGGTTCACGAATCAGGATCTGTATCTCAGTAATGTTAAAAATAGGCTTTTTTAAGGAACATTTATAAACATTCCATTGAATAAATATTTCCAATTGTTTTACTGAATATTCTTTGGACCATAATACACATACTTAATCAGAGCTTTTATGGACAGGATGTCTAGCTATTTTTTAAAAAATTATTTTTTGCACATATCTGAGGGTTTTTTTTCCAAAACAGGGAAATTTCATTATGTTTAATGCTTTAAATTATGTTAGAATAAGTTTTTTTAAAAAGTCCCTTGATTAAAGTATGTATTAGAATGTAATTATTAAATATGCAAAGTTATAAGCTGTTAAATGCTGTAGTTTAGGAAAGAATGCTCCTTATATAGTAAAAATGTTAGTTTTGAGAAAAAAAAAGATTTTAGAAAAAACTTACTTGTAATTAATGCATAGCAGCTTCATAGCTTGGGTTTTTTTTCTTCTGCTAAAGTATTCTCTAATATACATTTCTTATGCCTTTTTTTCATCCTTGCTTCTTTAGAATTTTGTAAAATGTCATAATTTGCTTTTCGTAGTCTCTCCCGATCAGCTGTTTCCGTTGCTCGAGTTATATAAAAACCTGGTAATATACATAATGTTGCATGAACATGACATTGTGATATTACCTTGATTGCAGGAGACAATATATTCCAGTATTCCAGTTTTTAATGTGCCCAATTGCACTAAAATGTTTTTCGGCATCCGTGACCATATTATGCAATTTACACTTTCGTTACAGTTTTGTGTCTTACCATGTAATCATTTGGCAAGGAGGTTAGTTGTTGACCTGTACAGACATATTTGATGTAATTGAGTACTTCTGATGGCAAGGTGTTCTTGTGTTTATATACTTCACCTGTTGTAATTGCTCGGTTATATTCACACCAGGTATCTTCGTTTGTTGGGCACAGACCATGTTGTCGATATGCATCAATAAATGCTTTATGAAAATATGTTGCCCAAATGGCTCGCTTCATTGAATTAATACTCTCGGTACATTGAATTAATACTATCGGTATTGTTTCTGTTAGTCAATCCATAATAACGCTGTAATTTATCAATTTCAGCGTCTGCAAGTCTTCCGTGATTATCCAATGTTTTTTTTTGTCACTTAATTCTTACGTTTCATTTTTAGTTTTAAAGCTCGTAGTCGAGTCCACATCTGTTTCTTGACATAGCCAACACATTCCAGTTTTTCAATACCTGTATCTCCATACGGCTGCATCTCGTTAACTGTTTTATACGCTCTTGCGTCACCATCGCCCAAAAATTTGGTATATCGCAGAGCGTTGGAAGATTTCGATGGCTCCTGAAACTTCCATACTTCCACTATTTCCAAAATGATTAGCCTTACAGTTCTCGTTATGCATTTCGTCCGGGCACTTACAGAATCTTGATAAAATTGAAGCATGAAGCACTTTGCCGGTATAAAAACTTGTTGCAATGACAGCACCATTCAAATACGTATGCCCATGCTTTTGCCAAGTCCATCAATAGCAACTGTTATATCAGAATGTCCGCTGACATCTTTGGCTTCTTTAGCTGCAATTTGCATACTCACCGCAGCCACAGTCTCTACGGCTGTATCTAATCCTGATTCATTTTTATTAAATCTTTGCGATGGAGTTGGTAAATTCATAACTCCACACAAAACTTTAGCAGAAGACTTACATTTTACCAATAAATCTCAATGCATGTGAAAGCTTGGTATTGACTTCATAATGCGTAGACTCTTTTCCATTACATGAAACTATGTATATCAGCATTTAGAAATGGTTGGCTGAATCCACAAGTTTCGCAAGAAACAGAAAATTCTGTGGCCAAGCCTGGAACTTTTTTAAAAAATTTAATTGAAATGATATTATTTTTGCATTCTTTATATACAATAGATATTTTTATAGCTTTAGAAAATAAAGTCTTATTTATAATTTCATTTATATTTCCATTTTCCCCAAGAAAATTGCTGTAATCCATACAGGATTTCAGCTTCTTGGCTGAAGCAGAAACATTCAAATTGTTAATGGTTTCACTTACCTTCGACTGTGAATGTAAACAAGCTGTTCTTTTTTTCTTAAAAATTATATATTTAAAACGTGGCATTGTGAAAAAAAATTGTTTAAAAAGTAAAAATAACCAGGAAATATATCGCAAATTTTAAAATATTAGTAAATGTAGCCATAAGACAAACTACTTAGAATGCAAGCAGCACGTTTCAAATAGTAAACAAGCGTTTGCTTCACTTCATTTCTTCTACTAGATGTTGCCTTTCAAAGTATTTTAAATAATAATGAAAAGCAATAGTGAAATATTGGGGGCTTACAATGCAGAAAAAAAGTTTGTTTACATATGAGTGGGCGTGGCAGGTGGATTCTCACAGGTGGTAAAACATTTTCAAAAAATTATTAAAAATACTTTCACTCTACGTAGAATGATAATTTTTGCACCATTAGAAGCGTAAAAGTTTATATTTTATAAAAATGGAAAAAGTGAAAAATGAGTTTTGGGGTCGAAATTCTGAACCTAGCTCCTTAAACATAAAATAAATACAATAGAAAATAATAACGTATCACACATCCAGATATAAATTATTTACACTATTTTATGTGTTCATTATACAAACTGGGTAAAATGTGTTACTTTTGCTGAGCAGATATCAGCTTAGGAAGGAGTGTTCAAAAATTGACCTAAATGAGAAATACGGTAAACACATGACACGAGAGTCTACATGAGAGTTAAATAAATTTAAAAAATCCTTTTTATGTGCTATTAGATCTACAGACTTAAAATTTAACAAATGTTTTTTTTTTTGTTCAGCTAAGATGTACAAAGAGGTGTTTTTTTTTGTTTTGTTTAATCTTCATTTCACGTAAAACCAACTCATTAAAAACTTTTTTACCCTTCAATCTGCATTGTTTAATTTTTCAATTACCCCACCGAAGTAAACCAGTTTGTGTTACATGTATCTCATAATCACAGACATGTTTATTTTATATAACAGTATAATAGTTTCAAATATTTAACAAATTATACAAATTTTTTCAAGAAATATTTAAAATTAATTAATAGCTACAAAATATCGTCATCAGGGATGTGGCTACCACGGCATCAATGGCACGGGGCCCCAAACTACAGGGACACCAACATGCTAAATATTTAGACACTTTAACATTACTTTTTTTAACTTGATCTTTTTATTTTCCAAAAAGTCCCCAAAGACTTTTGATCCATGTCCCCTTTCTTCCACGCTGCGCCATCGGCGCTGTCTTAAAACTTTCTTAAAAAGTGCTCTTCTCATTGCAAAATAGAAGCATCCGTGTATTTTAATTTAAATTTCAATCATTTACCACCCCTAAGCTGCAGATGATTTCAGTTCATCAGGAAAATGATTTCGTAACCTTTTTACTCTGGGTGTAATCAAAAATTACGAAAGATCAGGTAAAATGCTAAGTTCAGTCACACACTTAAAACTTAAAAAACGAAGATTTCTTTTACTTTAGAAAGATTGGATTTTATCCAAAATTTGCAAATTTGAACAAAAAAAGAAGGAAAAATATATTGCATACGCCCCTTTAATTGCACTATTTAACCATTCGTCTTATTTTGCATTTCATTTCGAATGACAGAATTCTATCATTTGTCAGAATGAAAAGAAAGGCTCAACTAATAAAATAACTATTAATTAAAATTATTTTTTAAAATTTTTCAATGCACTCAATCATTCTACAGACAAACATACTTTCCTCGATATCGTTGCACCAGCGCTTCTCAAACTATGGGGCACGCCCCTCCAAGGAGGCATGAAAATCCTACTTTGAGACAAGAGCATGTCGAAATGAAAAGGTTATTTAAAAAAGTTATTAATGTACTGAAAGGCAGCAAAACAAAATATAAGATAGATATATAATAAAAAAAGTGTGTGTACTTATATGATCACAAGATAGAAGTGATTACTTCACATTTTGTAATGTTATTTCAGGGATTAGTTCGGTGAATAAAAAACCAGGGAATATTAATATTGTCTTAAAAAATTATTTATTGATATGTCTGTACTCATAAAGTAATATTTTTGTGCGAAATAAACAATCATACTTGGGAATTAATTGTATTCTGAGAAAGAAACAATAGGTTTATGGTAACTGAAGTAGGGCTTTCATTTGTATCATTTGACATAATTAAATGGAATTTTAATTTTAAAAAATCAACTAAAGGTCTATTATAAAGGTAATTAACTATTTGTCTTTTGAAAACTCTACTTTAGAATAAAATTCTCACTTAAAATCATAGGTAATTTGTTCAAAAAAAACCGATCCGACTTTGTGAATTTTGGTTGTTATTTAACAATATTCAATTATATCCTTGAATTAATTTAAGAAAAGGAATAGTAAAACAGGTAGTTGATTGCGAAGAGAGGAATCTAGGTCAAAACCTTTAAAAAGGAATTTAATAAAAAGATTTACATCACTAGCTTATACTAGCTCTTTTGTCATTGTATGGTAATTTTGTACAACTATATCCGGAGCTTCTTCAAGGTAAGTCTTTTTAATAATATTTTGTTTTCTTGCATTTAAATTATTTCATGTAACTTTTTCTTAGTACTTGTATATACTTAATTTTGTTATTTTAAATTTTCTTTTTAGATTCAAAGTATATTAGTAACATGATTAATAGAATCATTTTTTCATTGCTATTCTGATTTGTTTACAAATATAGTTTTTTATTCTTAAATTCACTGCAGTATTGCTAATGATAATTATACTATTTACTCAGTTCTATAAAAATTTGTCCTTTTTCTACATTTTATGTTTGATTTTAGTGTAGGATTTCTCTCTCTAAGCCTATGCTTTAAATATATTACATTTCATTTTCATGCTGCAAGTAGGATTAAAAAAAAACACCGAATTCATTTTTGTAGAAAGAAGTGTGTGGGGGGGCTCCACTTAGATCGAAGCTAGGAACTTTATTTTTACGGTGTACTGCTGGGGGACAAACTACCACGTTTCATATCGTTTCAAAGTGACGGAGGGAAGTTAAAGCGTCGGTTCTTTTCTTTTTAGGGGTGTGTATGTTGTACACGAAATTGTACGAGCACGACTATAGGCGTAAAAAGCTGAATGAGTGCTACAAACCCGAGCGTGACGTTCATTAAAGTTCACTCTCCAGCAAAATGCACCTATAAAAGTTATCACTTCAAAAAAATACGCATTTACAGTGATGTAATATAAATGTATGAGTACTGCACAATGAATTTGATAATTAATTTATTAATGCTAAGTTAAGAACAAGTGTAATAAAAATACTCGTAATTCCCATGGGCATTTCATATTCCAAATTACATACAAAATTTAGTACTTATCCTGCTAATTTGTACGGTTTATAATTAAGTTGTATTGTAGCTCTAGCGTTAAAGTAGATTTTATTGCATTGAATATATTGTTGCGTTGGTCGGGGTTTGAGGATTTGATGCAAATCAGCTACAAAGTACAAGACAGTTTTTTAAGAGCGATGATAATTTATTATCGAAAATCCAATTCTTTAAATACAGGACTCAGCAGTAATATTCGCAGAATAAATCTCATCACAATTTCAACAGCTCTCAAGCACAATGATCAGAGTTTAAAATACACGTATGTAAAAGATTATTCAAAAGCACATCCGAGCTAATCGCTAGTTAAAACAATTCTCACTAATCGCTAGTTAAAACAATTCTCACTAATCGCTAGTTAAAACAATTCTCACTAATCGCTAGTTAAAACAATTCTCACTAATCGCTGGTTGAAACACAACTGACTCCCGTTTTGGCGAGCATCTTCTCTATTTGTAAGGCGAGTGGAAACTTCCAGAAAAATCTGCTTGCATCATAGAACGGGAAATTAGTGTATTTCTCTACAAGTTTCTAGAAGAATCCAGAGGGTCCTGAACTCGCCAACATGGTCACCAAAGTCTTCAAGTTCTCATTGAATTGCCACTATAACGTAAGGGACGGCGTTTCTTGTGAATATTACAATTTTAACATAAAATAAATGTAACATAAAATAATATAAATGCATTACATATCCAAATATAAATTATTTGCACTATTTACACAAAATTCGTAACAATATTATTCTATAAAGGGCGATGAAAATAATGATTGAAAATTAGGTCACAAACATTGGAGGTTTGAGAAACACTACTTAACGCCATCCATTTGGATGTCTTATTTACAGACATCCAAAATGGATCATGTAAATAAGACATCGACATAAAACTTGTATTTTACATTTCTTGTAAAATTTAGATTTTTCTTCCATAATTACGACATCCACATCGCTGCTTTCGGAGATCTTCGTAGGTGTTTAGGAATTAACGCAATTAAAATTGTTCAGTTAAGGTATCCGACTACGTTCGGAGACCTTTTTTTTAAGTTTTCAAAAAATCCCTAATATTTTTACATTTTTAGTTTCTCTTTTATACACAATAATAAAAAATACAGTTAGAAATAATATTTGTACATAAAAATTTGCAAAAATTTAAATTTTTAAAGAAAATTTAATCAAATTTTTTGGAATTTTTTCAAACATTATTTTAAATTATTTTATTTTTTCCATAAAATATTGTTGCAATACATTTTTGAAACACATTTCTAGAGAACGACCTACAAGTGTTAAATTACTTCTTTTGAATCAGAAGTTATAGCCAGTCGAGCTTGCGCGAACTAGGAAATTCAATCAAATTATCTTAACTTTCAGAAAGAAATACAACTATAAAATAACTAAAAATTGTTCAATTTCTTAGCTTGTAAGTCAATCTCTGGATAATACCATTAATAACATTTGTGTAAAAGTTCATACAAGTATCTTTAATAGTTTTTTAGATATCATGTTTGAAATATCATGAAATTTACAAAAAAATAGTTTTGAGAAAAATGCATTTAAACTGTATAAAAGCAATTTCAAAACAAAATATGACAAGTATATTACTAAAACTCTCCTGATTTATAATGAACACTTCCACTCTTTGAAAGTTTGTTAATTTTTTTTTCTTTGGGCTCCCTTTTTTTTCTGGTTGATTTTAAAAAAAAGGCAAAGAGAGAGAGAATGTTGTTTCTAGTCACCGATTCGAAAGAAGTCAACAAATCTCTCATCCGCAGTCTATAATTCCCTGCTTTTATGCCAAATGCTTTCAAAATACCTAACAAATCAATGAAAACTTTTTTTAAAAATAATGACAGCACTATATCGGTACCCAAAGAAAATGATTTTAGCTCGATAAGAGTTTCTTTTAAAACGATTTGCCACAAACAGGCGTTAAAGGATACATTTGTATTTGTGTCTTACCATGGAGGAAATTTTATAATAACTGCTTATCACACTGCTTTGTGTACACAGGTTTAACAATATTTGAAAGTTTCACAGAAAGACCTACACTTTTTTTCTGTTTGTTTTCCGGTGTCGTTTCCTCGTTGATAGTCACACCAGTTCTCAGCTCAAATCGGGCACGGTTCATATGAGTTTCTCCCTGCTGTAGCAATAGCGAAAAAATGCCGCTATTGTAGCACTTAGCATAGCTTTGACGTGATTGGTGTTACTTTTAAAACTGTGTAGAATTTTATTAAACATAACATTAATAAGTTTTTCCTCCTCACCGAGGTTTTTTGGCCTTTTTTAAAAATTTTCTTTCCGACTAAATCTTAGAAGTATCTTATGCAGTCATATTTAATGACAATGTTGACACCATACACATCTTTAACAGAAAGGTATCCTTGGAATCACCATCACAAAAGAAATCATATTTTTAAGATTTCGTAGTGCAAAAACATACGAAGATTTTGTACGCACCATGTTTGAAGTAAATCTCTGATGATTTCAGGAACACCCATGTATGACTGGACTTATAGAATTCTAAAAAACTTTTATAACATTTGAAAATCTAGAGTTTCCCGTTGCCAATGTATAAAGTTTCTATAGAAACCAGATTTAGCGATGAATGTTCATGTGTCTCTGCCGTCAACGAATATTCCACATTCTTCAACTGGCATTTTGAAACATTTTGTAATGATTTTCGCTTCCAAAGCAGTGTCGTTCATGGCATCTTTAGCCGTTGGTGTAGCAGCACAGCCAAGACTTTTTTTCACAAAGTCTAAATGCTCTTTTTGTCATACAAGACCGCTTCCGCTTTGCACATAGCTTTTTCACAGACAAATGCCATCGTTCAATCACTCACCTTCTACAAATAAGTTGCAAATTAATAACACTTTGCTTTTTTAGCTTTTTAGTAGCTGAAAAAGGACGATAAAAGTTTACTCAGTGCATTTTTGAAGTCGCATTAGAGAGAGAAGTCAGTCCAAACATATAATCTTCATGCAGGTACAGATTGTTCTCAAAACAATTGGAGAAACACAAACATGAAAACACACTTCCCAATTTAAATAAAATTCTATTACTTCTTAATGTTCCACTAAAACATTCTTTGTTCTGTGAAAATACCTTTACTTATTCCAGTTTTCGTTCATTACAAGTTTGAGCACTTCAAGTGAAGAACCCCCTCAGGGGCTCACCTTCTTTAGGTGAGTACGGGTGTCACAATCCCGAGGTACCCTAGTGATCTTTTCCTATTCCTAAGGGATTTACTATCTTTGGTAAATACGGGCCTCACGAACCTGGGGTATCCTAGTGATCCTTCTCTATTTTCGACTCTTCTTGTCATTCAATTTATCCTTTCTTTCTTTTCCCGTCTAGATCACAAATTTTCACAAATGTTTGGCGCAGTATAGCCAGATTTGGCTCTCTTGCGCCATAAAATCTGACATTAATTCATTCAAGTCAAGAACACTGCAAGTCAACACTTCCACTGTTTTTGTGAATGTCACCAGCATAGTTGCGTTTTCAAGAGGTTACTTTAATTCATTTTTAACCCTTATAAGCAGATAATATTAAAAGCATAATGCTCAGAAACAAATAACGATTAAAAATTGTACAATTAAAGCAAAAAAAGTTCAGGTTTTTAAAGAAATTTGCGAGCAACATTCGTAAGATTCAAATCAAAACAAAAACATTGTTAGGTCAGAAGAAACAGATGTGGCCAATCGCTGAAGTCCAATTAAAAGATTGAAATTGTTGCCTATCAATAAAATAGTTTAAAAAATGTCAGAAATTATTTTTAAAATTATAATGGGTTGAAATTGCAAAAATTATGGGTATAAAAAGCATGTTAAGCAGTCAACTTCCGATTTCGATTTCACCGCTGTAATAATATTTTAAACACCTGTAACTTTTTTTCTAATTATTGCACAGACAAAACAAAGGCAGATTTAGATAGATAATGATTTGAATTTTAAAAATATAAAATAAAAAAAATGTGATTTTTGACCGAAAATGACGTTTTCAACATAGTCGGATACCTTAAATGAAGTGTGAGGACTGATGAGAAAAATGATACATCCCTTCTCTATCTGGAAAAAATGATTGCGTCTTCTGAGCTGTTGGATGTTTCATATGCGAGAGTTATAATTTGTTGCTGCAGTTTAAAAAAAAAAGGATTTTAAGAACTTTAAGTCTTGCTTTCCGAGTAGCATTTTAATATTTCATTAGGGCCATGAACAACTCTAACTACTTGGAATAAAATATCGTCTTATTCATTGAGATAGGGAGATTTAATTATTTAATAGTCATTTAAGGTATCCGACTATGTTCGGAACCGTGATTTTTAAAAGAGCATAAATGGATAATTTTCATGATATTTATTGTCACTTAGATTAGAATACATGCATAAGATTGTTTTAAGGACATTTACAAAAAAAATTTATTTCAATTCAATATTTTTGCAAAAAATTAACTTTGAATAATCCTTTTTCCAAATGTTCTCCTTTTGTGAAAAATGCTTCTATTAGAATAATATTTTGCCTGTATATAGCTCAGTCCTCTGTTCAGAGGCTCAACTAGAATTTTTGAAATATATAACTTAGAAGTGGGTTTATTCATATTTTACGACAACAGAAGGGAGCAATTTTAAGAAAAAAAGTCGATAATTATTTCAATTGATGGTAACTTTGAAAATGTGGATTTTTCAAAACTTCTAGTTGAACCTCTGTAGAGAGGTCTGAGCTATATACAGGCAAAATATTATTATAATAGAAGCATTTTTCACAAGAAGGGAACATTTGAAAATAGATTATTCTAAGTTAATTTTTCTGCCAAAATATTATATTTAAATAACTTTTTTTGTCAAAATATCCTTAAAACAATTTTATGTGTGTATTCTAATCTGAGTGATACTAAATATCATGAAAATTATATATTTATGCGCTTTTTAAAAATCACGGTTCCGAACGTAGTCGGATACCTTAAAAGACCAGTGGTATAGAGAAATTACAAAACAAAATGAGAAAGAAATTAAAGCTTATGATGTTTAGTTACAATTAAGGTAATTATTTAAGTAGAAAGTTCACTCATTTTCTCTGATATTCATTATTTTATTTTATTCAAAAAATGGGTTTAAGTTTCTACTTAACTTTCTCTTTTTTTCTTGTTGCATCATTTTTCTTTTCAATTATATTTAACATTAAACCAGAAAACTCGGGTAAAAGGTTCCCAGTTTTAAAACTAGAAAAACATCTTAAATTTTAACTGCATAGTTTAACGTGCACACTTGTCATAAATAAATTTATTTTTGGGAACTTTTGACGCGCGTAATATTTCTCGTAAATACGCAATATAAGAACGTAAAAATTGTATTGCATATTTATAATAAGTACAATTGTAAAATGTGCATGTATAAAACTGAAAAAGTAAAAAATGGGTAGAAGTTGAGTTTCACGTTTAACAATTATTTTTTTTTTTTTTTTTTTTTTTTTTTGGGCAGATAATTTCAAAAAGGAATAAATGATGCCTACACTTTTTTGTAGCAGATTTTTAGTTGCTATTGCACAGAAGGCATATAAGTCATTCATAACGATCTCTTTTAGTTATAAATAATGCATACACCTTATAAAGATCTTTGGTTGAATATTTTCTGTAACATTCTCGAACACATTTAATACTTGAGATGGATGATATTGTAGAACTAGAGATTGTGCTTAATTACAAACACATTTTATAACTTTGAAAGGTGAGGCATTTTTTTAAAATTTTACACACAATATCGCTTCAGAACATTTAGGTCTGTAACGCCTCATTCAAACACAGAAGCGTTCAAGCTCCAATTATGTAACAAATCAGAATAGCTAATGGTTAGCTACCATGTTTACCATTAAACAGACCGGTAGTCTACGAGTAGAATTTGCCAATGAAAAAAATTAAAAAGATACTCAACAAACAAGGAACGTGTAATTATTTCTTTCATAACTAGAAAAAACACAACCTACTCTAAATATCGCTTAAAAAGTTCTCTAAACAACAAAAATAACTTTCTGCATAATATGGAGTATGAGGCTACTCCTTATCCTGCAAGTTACCACAAGCTAAGAAGTAAAAAGTGTTTAATTAATCGTCTGAGGGGTAATTCCTTTCAAACGCAATCAATTAATGCAGTGCGTGATCCCGTAGGTTAATAATTCCAAGATAAAAAGCCAGCAGCTCGCACCAAAATTTCACAACATAAATGCTCTTTTCATTTCCTCTGAAAATTTAGTTATTTCTTTTGATTTCATGTTATCAAATTATTTTAATTTCGAATCTGCATTAAAGAATGTCAACTGTTTTTGCGCTTTAAACTTATTCATCCATTTTAATTAATTTTTCTTGAACTCCATAGCAATAGCGGAAGATAATAAGGAATATCTCCATTAAAGTATTTTGTCAATAACATTCTTTAATCCATTTTGCTTTTCAGAATTCATAATTTAATTTTTTTTCTTTACCCAAAACAAAACAGATAATCGATATCAGATATGTCGTGAATGACTACAATTGATATACTGTAATTATTATCTTGACATTCTGCATTTTTAAAAACACTTGATGTATAATTTTGAATACGTTTGAATTGTTCATCCTCTATTGAAAAGATGAAGTTTAATATGTATAAATTCTAGATACACAACTGGAGCTACTTTTGCTAATACATTAAGTCAGTGTTTCTCTAAGTGTGGGGTGTGACCCCCTGGGGAGCGCGACCCTGCAAGGGGGCACGAGCATATCGAAAATTTAAATATTAAATAATAAAACCGGAAAAAAAAGTAAAACAAAATACTTTCTTCCATAATAAAAAAAAAACACAACACTGATATAATTTATGTTTATCATCTGGCGTTTTTCCGTCATCAAATAGCTATCTTTGCACCCAAAACCAAATTTTAAAAAAATTTGCTTAATTTGCTGTATTTCCTCAATGAGAGATTTTTTTAATTCTTCTTTTTAAACATAAAATACTACTCGTTAAAAGAAAAAGACCCTAAGAAAATTCTAAGATAAGCAATTCATCAATGTAATTATTATTGAAATACTGTGCATTAGTAGTAGAAAGAAAAGGAAGATATGATTCACTTTTCAGCCAGGTAGCATAATACATCTGCTAATCATTTGATTGACCTTCAATCTTACTAGTATGGTTAGTTCTACATTAGTTCCGTCCCATCTTTGATGTGTTTGTTTTTTGCTGAGAGAAATTGTAAATAATAGAGTTTTACGATATTTGGAAAAGAATTGATTGATTTGAAGGATTATTTGGCCAAGATTTATTTTTATGAGTATCCTCAAACATATAAAGCATAGTGAAAAGCGTCAATCCTTTTTAGAACATCCGTATTTTTTTCTGAATGCACTTTTAACCCGGGAGCGGTGGCGCGGAGCATCTGTGATGTCTATTGAAGGAAGTTGAAACTGATCAAGCAAAAGAACCTGCTGAAAGAAAGCATATTATTCATGATTGAGAAACGCGATGAACATAAAACGAAAGGAAAATTTTCAAATACTTCCTTCCTAAAGAACACCGTCAACTAAAATATGAAACCATAAGTTTACCACAAGGTCCAGTTCGCCTTGTCAAAAAGACACAAGAAAGAAAAAGTTCAACTTGCTATTTGTTGATCACCAAAGGTGTCACGAGTATGAGCCCTAAAGACCCGCCGTGAAGGTGAGAGATGCACGCTAAATCTGTCGAGTCTTGTTGGAGTGTTGTGGTAGTTAATATAATCCAGCTCAAGTTTCGTCCTCGTCACTTGACCATGGTTCAAAATTACGAGATCCGTCTCCAAAAGCCCTCGTGTAGCTGAACAGTGCGACGTTAATATTCACTCACTCGATCATGAAAGCTAATTAAAACTACAACTTGAACAAAATATGACAGCTTTGCCAGCAAATAACATTTCTGTAATATTAGTGAAAAGTGTCTCTGATTTGCGTCCCTTATTAAGATCTTGCACTTTTGAATCATTTTGGTTCAGTTTTATTGGATTTTTTCTCAAATCATCAAAGAAAAATTGAATAGTTATTGAAAGCCGGCAAGTATACTTTCTCTTAATTAAATTATTCACTGGAATTCCAATTTGTACAGTAAAAATAATTATAAACAAATGATTAGGGTGACTGAGTCCCCCCCCCCCGCACTACCATTAGCGTTAGTATCGAGTGAGCGCCTGCTCCCGGGTTAAAACATTTTGAAGTCTTCTCGCTTTAAATATTAAAAAGTAACACAAGTATTCTTCATCGGAATTTTATATTCTTTTTCATTATTTAACATTAATTCTAAATGCTAATTCTGTGAGGTTTAAAATTACAGTTCTTTTAAGCAGTTATTTACAATTATAGTATTTATCCAAAAAAAAAAAACCATTTTACATTTTACATTTTTCTATACAATGTCGTGCATGAAGTTTTACTCTCCTTACAGTTTAGCTATTATATCAAGAATAATGTTTCATTTTCTTAAAAAATGAACTCGTGTGAAGAGCCGGTGTTTCAGCCAGTATATGTTTAATGTATCAGTACTGAAGAAGGTATTTTATAAATAATTTCTTAATACTGAATTAAGAACAAGTTTAATAATTATTATAGTGACTTCCATGGGCTTGTCTTGTAGAGCAAAGTTTTTCAAAGGAAGGTTTAATATCAGAAATTGACATTCTGAGTTATTGTTCTATATTTAGTTGATATCTACTATATTTTGTCTTCAAAGCAGCCACCGCAGAAAATCCACTTTAACGAAGGCAGGATGTTGAAAATGGTAAAAGTATACGAAGTGCTTTTGTTTTCATACAGATAATTCATCATCCACCTCTACCCAAAATTCAAAGAGCGATTTATTACAAAATTGCGTTTTAATTTTTCACTGGATGTGAAATCTATGAAGATTTCTCCTTCGGAAGTTGAGAGCCTTTCTGGAGTATCTTGAAATAGATTCCTAATCCAATCGTAACTTGCTACCATGTTGTCCTCATCAAGAAAATTATTTTGTAAAATTTTTTGCCAACATGACTAACTGATTTTACATGGTTTTAAAACAACTTTCACATGTTGTTGTTCATATTTGTAATTTTTAATACATAACGAGATGGGGCTTTTTTCCCATCATTTACTTCAGTAGTGGTAAATCCAAAAATTAAGTATTTTTGAGAATATTTCCTTGATTTAATTTTTGGCACCATGCTTGTCTGTGTACCTGTTGATCCTTTATTTTCGAATGTTCGCTTACGACTTAAAAATATATGTATGATTTTGTTTTAATCTACTGCCGTAAATACTTAATTACCGTGAATTACAATTAACGAGCAAATTAAAAAATGTACATTCAAGCTAGATTCGGTAGCTGTAGAAGTATCTAGTCAACCAAAACTGACTGGAATTGTACAAGGAAAAGCATTTTTACGTGTTTTGCGCAGACGTCCGATAGGTTGCCCAGACTCACGCAAACGTACCCCATAATGCCAGATGTGATGGATATGATAGAGAGTAACATATTCTAAAACCATTTTTCTAATGACATTTGTACTTTGAGAAATGGATGCTGAAGGAAATAAATCTTTAATTAAATATATCATTTTGCGATCTGTTCCAATTTAAAAATTAGAGAAAGAAAAATAACATAAGTAATATATATATTTTAAGTAATTTTCTTATAATATATATATATATATTACTTAAAAGTAACATACAAAATTTTTAATACTTATGCAGTTTATAATCGAGACCGCATTGTAGCTTTAGCGTCAAAGTGCATTTTTATTGCAGTAAATACATTATTGTTGTACAGGGGGCGCGACCAAAATTATGATTTAAAATTGAGTCACCAGTATTGAAAGTTTAAGAAACACTGCATTAGCTGTAGGCAGCAGAATGTATTTACTGCTGTTTGACCTTCGAACTAGTGATGTTCCCCTGGGATCTCACTTTGAGAACGAGAATAATTTTGAGTCAAAAAAGAACCAGTAGTCATTTTTATAAATAACTTTCTTTATTTGGTTATCTTTCCCAAATAGAATCAAAGACTTTTAATAACAAATGAATCAAAATAGCTTTATGAGATTTAAAAGGGACTTTCCTTTATATTAACTTAAATATTTAATGATCCATTTAATTAACAATTAGAATATCGATCACGCAGAGATTACCGCAATAAGAGATCCCAGAATTATATTCAATAATGTTCCTGCTGAACATTTACTTTTAATCTCACTCCTAATCTAAAACTTTAATGAGCCTTTAATTATAAATCAATATTTACCACACTGAATCTCAGCTCTTCCTGAGCCTAATTTATCCACCTAGAAATCTTCAATAATTAATCTCTAACTTCACTATTATAACTTCCTGCTTCAATCTCTCTCCTACTGACTCTCACTTTACTATTCCTTTTGACTTAAATACTTTATCTAATCTGCATATAATAAGGAATCCCTGTCCTCTTTTTGGAGTTGAGTGGAAATAGGTAGGGAATTAAATTTCCCTAAAAAAGACGTCTCAGAAGGTTAGTGATAAAGTTCCGTATAGAACTTTCACAAACTTACTTGTACGGTTAGTTATGTCCCTACTCTTATGTACTTGTTTTTTCAATTAGGTAAGTTGTAAATAAACTTATTCTGCGGCGCTTTTTTTCCTTGTAAAATATTTTTATGATTTTTGGAAAAGCACAGATAGCACGTTGAAGGATTACTTGGCCAAGATTTAGTTTTTATGAGTAGCGTATAAAGGATAATGAAAAACGTTTTACACAATTTTTTTAGAACATCCATATTGTATTAAATACACTTTCAAACCGGGAGCGGTCACGCCGATTACAGTGTGCACGAAATCAGTAATTCTGGCTAAACTGTTTAATTGTTACCAAAATGTCCCTGACAATATTCTCCTATTTGACAGTCTTAACGGGAACTAAACTGATGAAAAAAAAAAGGATGAACCTACTGAAATAATGCATATTAAAGTAAATTTGAGAAAAGCAATCAACATGAAACGAAAGAAAAATTTCAAATGCTACCAAAACAACTCCATCAACTGAAATATGAAGCCATAAGTATCAGAAGATACACTTTGTTATGTCAAAAACACACAAGCAAGAAAAATTTCAACATGCTATTTGTCGAACATCAAAGGACAGTAAAATTACAATAACTTGAACAAAACATGACAGTTTTGCCTGCAAATAACATTCTTGTAATGTTAGCGAAAAGTGTCTGTGATTTGTGACTTTTTTTAAGGTCACGCTCATTTGAAACATTATAGTTCAGTTTTATTGGATTTTTTCCTAAAATTATCAAAGAAAAATTGAAAAGTCCTTGAAAGTAGGTAAGTATATTTTCTCTTAATAAATTATTCACTGGAATTACGATTTTTATTGTGTACTATAAAAATAATTATAAAAAAAGAATTGCGATGACTCAAAAACCCCACTCGACTATTAGTATCGAGTGCACGCCTGCTCCCGGGTTAAAACATGAAGTTTTTCCGCTTTAAATATTAAAAAGAATACAATTATTCTTCATCGGAATTTTATATTATTGTTCAGTATTTAACATCACAATTCTAAATGCTAATTCTGTGAGGCTTAAAATTACAGTTCACTTAAACTAATTATAAATTCAGCAATCATTTAAAAAAAATCATTTTACATTTTTGTAATCATTGTCACGCACATGGCTTTACTTTCCATTCAATTCACCTATTATATCTATATTTTTTTATATTCTAATAAATAAACTCGTGCAAAGAGCGGTAATTTCAATCGGTATACCTTTAATGCATCAGTGCTGTACAGAGTATTTAATAACTAACTAATTAATTAATACTAAATTTAGAACGTTTAATAAGTATTAGCGACTTCCATGGGCTTGTCTTGCCGAGCAAAGTTTTTCAAAGGAATGCTTATGATTAGAAATTGACCCTCTGAGTTCTTTTTCTATGTTTAGCTGATATTTATATTGTCTTCTAAGCAGCTACCACATTTTTCAATATGTTCGAATTTAAAAATTAGAGAAAGGAAAAATAACACAATAATTATCATATTACTTATTATTTTTTTTGCTTAAAAGTAACATATACAAAATTTAATACTTATGTTATTAATTTGTACGGTTTATAATTAAGATCGCGTATTGTAGCTTTAGCGTCAAAGTGCATTATTATTGCACATTCAGTACATTAATATATAAGGAGTGCGCGATAACAATTGTGATTGAAAAAGGGGGGGTGCCAGTATTTAAAATTAAGAAGCACTGCATTAAGTATATACATATATATGAAAGCTATAAGAAGCATGCGCTAAAAATTATGCGCACAAGTTGAAGAACTATCTCTAAAATATAAATCTTTCAAAAAATTTAACTACCGTGTTAAATTTAAAAATACAGCAATATTATGTACATACATAATTAATTTAATAAATAGTAATTTAATAAATAAAAATAAAGTATTAAAGCCTCGTATAATTTGGTTTTGATATAGCATGGCACCAGTAGCGCACACAGGAATTTTTCTAAGGGGGGTCAAGGGTCAAAAGTCTACCGTTCTTGTATGATGTTCTTTTTGATTTTGTTGATTTTGGGGAACAAAAAACAGTAAAAAGCTAATTATTGAATAAATAATTTGCATTAATTAATGAAATTAATCATTAATGACAAATATTTAATTAAATTTTTCGTATTGTATACTTAAAATTATAGTCAATCGAAAAGAATCAAGGTCCTTGGAAAGGGGGGGTCGGACTCCTAGGACACCCCCCTTGTGTGCGCTAATGCATGGTACGAATTAACCGTAATATAAGAGAGACTGGGGAGATGGGGTATAATGGGAAACATTATTAGGAAAAAACACTATAATTATGCATAAAAAATATGCTCTTTTATCTTTACTAAAGAAATTAAATATTTGAACAATATGTTTGTTTTCTAATTATCTACCACAAAACACATTCAAAGTATACCAGATACTGTCAATTATCTTGAGAATTCCTTTTAAATATTCTCGTTTCACACACACAATGTTTTTTCAACGTGCTACGTATATTTATTTAATAATATACTTTTTCTCATGAAATCAATCATAAATTTTAAATGTTCGTATTAGAAAAGTTGCTGATGTAAAATGCGTTGAAACATATATTTTCTCTTGTAAGTGGTGATAATTATGATTAAATTCGAATGCAAATGAGAAGAAATTATTGATTTCAAATGAATGCTCCGGTTGGTTTTTAAGCTAATCTATATTCCTTTTCCATTTGGTGTTCATCATTACCGATTTAAAAATTATTCTTTAAAATTGAAGAAGGTATGTTCTTGTACGGAAATTGACAAAAATCAAACATTCGTGTATTAAAGCTAAGCGCAGTTTTAATTCTAAGACAAACTGTTACTACAGAATTTTAGGAGCTCGATCGCATAAGAATATTTCAAATCTATCGACTTTCTAGTCAAACATAAAAAAATATTTCGCGTAGTTGCTTAGAGGTAGCATGTCCGCTTCGTAAGCTCAAGTTTGCAGTTTCGAACCCAGCTGGAGTCAATATATTTTCTAGATGTGGAAATCCTAGATATATGATGATTATGTGGTGTGTAAGAGATCTCTTGAGTGTCAATTTGACCCTCGCACTATCAACAAAATTAAATTACGTCAACATTTAGCATCCGGTGAGAGCTTGAATTAAAAAATAATTCAAGTGCCCAAATTTGGTAATGAAGTCGTCACTCGGCGCTCATAGGAATTGACTTTCACATTAGGAAACTTGCCGTGTCTGCAAGGCTAAGTTGCTAAAATGCAGACCCATTGGGGAAAAAGTTTTTGCACCAACTATTTGTGTTAATTAGTTTTATAACATGATGAACTGAAAATTGAATCAAGCTCCAATATTTATTTTACTGAATATTTTAGTTAACTTCTTATTCTTGAATTTCTTCGTAATTTCCACTGACATTTTCAGACAAAATTCGTTTATTTTTATAAGAAGTTTTTCTCATTTAACCTAAACGATAAGTCTAGTCAGTTTCTAATGGGCATCTAACAATTTAGTTTTTACCATTATTTATATTCAAATATGAAAGTAATTTAGCTATCTACTAAATGTTAAATATTTACTTTTCTTTAATTCTTCTGTGAAGCTACATTTCCTTGTTTAACTCGAACTTGGAAATGTTTCATTCATAAATATATTTGAATACAGTGGACTTGCTTCATATTCAAGTCAAGATGAGATGGGAATATTGCTTACATAACACGTGGAGAGTTTTTAATGTTTTCCTCATCTTGGTCTTAGGCACTCAAAAAGGGAATATAAAGAAATCGTTTGTTTCTATGAATGCTTTTATGTCAAAATGTTGCCAGATAGCTTTTACAATGAGTTTGATATTGAATCTACTAAAAATAGACAGATATTAGTTTTTATTGGGAAATTACGAAATAATCTTAGATAAGTCTCAAAATATTCGGTATAGAAAAAAACTTCGCCAAATCCTCTTTTTAGTACCTGATCATTGGGGTCATTTGAAAAGGGAACATGCTGTCAAGCTGGCAGTAAACGAACTACTGTGAGATTATTGCATTCCGAACTTTTTTTTCTATTTGTTATTGGCCAGATCGTTTAGGGACTGAAAATAGTAATCTTTTCCTTCAGTTCAGTTCGATTTTTTCGAAAGAAAGTTTAAAAGAGCCTTTGGATTTCTCTTTTGATCTGTGAAAAGGCTTTCTTGAAAGCACTTTGTAGCCACAATCAATAACCACGTGGTACGTAAATTCTAAATGGATTGATTTTGAGTTTTCTTTTAAAAATTTAGACTAATGTCGGTTATCGAAACAATTTTAGTTACTGGGATTTATATATTTTTCTTAATTCATTAACTTGTTTTACAGAATTGAAATTGGTTGTGGAAGAAGTGTAGAACATACTTGTGTGTGTGAAAAAATTTAAATATGCATAGAAAATGAATATAGTCATTTGTGGTATTTTTAATGCGCATTTTTCCTTCCCTTTTAACCAGTCTCTTCCGAAATATATATATTTATTTCACTGCCTTTTCTCTTCCTTCTTGTATCATGAAATACTTACATTATTCTTTCATCTTTATTAACAAAGGGTTGTTTTCTTTATTTTATTGAAAGTTTAACTGTCTCTTTGGACACTGGAAATGTAGATGAGTTTTAGTATGTAAGGAGACACAGTTTTGCACTGTTACAGACAATATATGGTGGTATTTAAATTCCGTGAATAAGGTATTTATTACTTGGATAGTAGTACTCCTTCTCAATACCTAGGCCTTTATCTACTATTCAATGAAATCACGTAGTGAAATTGTCCATCCAGGTTTGATTTGAATCCGTCAGTTGGTCATGGTAGTGAAGGAGTAATAGTCACAAACACGTGGTCAACTTTGTCGAGTCACGGGTTCGAAACCTAATACCAGTGAAGACATGGCAATGTCTAATGCCAGGATGCACATTAAATTTATGACTTTAAAATCCTCCAGTTGGCGTAAGTGATCGTTTGGAGAGGGGGAGTCCAGCTCAAGTATATCTTCATCTACTGAGCGAGATTCAAAATTACGAGTTCGGTGCCCCCTCCAGACGGGCGTGATAACTCTACGAGGGGGGGAGGGTGCAAGCATATTGAAAAGTCGAAAACAAAAGATTATTTTCAACAATTATTAATTTGCTGAAAGTATAAACAAAATACCTTCTTACAGGGTAAAAAAAATACACACATTTACACTGATAAATGTATGGGTGCTGCACAATGTATTTTATAATTTATTTAACAATAATAAGTTAAGAACACAGTTTATATAATAATTACCAGCGACCCCATGTGGGCTTCTCATATATAAAAATATACACAAAAATGAACACTTATCTTGATAATTTGTACGATTTATAATTAATAACAACAGATGATTAAAAGTTACGCAATTTGCTTTACAATGCCACCCTTTTCCACGTACGTGCGCGTATGTGATATTTTGGGAAGGGGGAAGAAAATGAATAAATAAGCAAATCCTCTGAAATAAGAATCTTTCACAAGCACTGTCACGGTACTTTTATTGCATTCCAAAGCCTTCGAAAAAAATTTATGTATAGCTGTGCACAGAACAGATCGTACCTCGGAAAGACGTATATATACGTCAGGGGTAATTTTTGCTTTGGCTGAGAGAGACGCTTATATACGTCGGCGGCACTTGAGAGGTTAAAGTCGTGTTGTAGCTTTAGCGTAAAATATAATATCAATGCATTGTTATTGCATGGAGGGGGTGTGATGTTGTTCTCGTGTCCATGAATAAATGCAGTAGACATCACTAAATTCCGTCGAAAGTCTTGATCACTGCCTGTGCTATTCTAGGAGCATCAGGGCTGTACAGGATTTCCCGCAAAGAGTCCCTCAGAGGGACCATTCCCATTTTCAGAAACTCGGTTGCGACGGTTGGGCATTCCAAGATGTGATTGGGCGTGAGTTGAAGATCTGGGAAGTGTTTGCATTGGATCTTGTCTTGTCTTCATGCCCTTAAGGGTTCGATGAAAATTATGATTGAATATTATAAGTTTAAGAAGTGTTGCATTAAACATAAAATTCCTTAGAAGCAACAAACGTAAATTCAAAGAATGTACGCCAGTATCTGACTTTCTGTAATAGCGTAGGCTTTCTGGACCCTACTAGTATTGTGCTTGCAATTTTGGCTCTAGTTCTCGATCCTGTACATTTTGATTTATGATTAGAAAATAGTCAAATATTATAACAAATGCTTGGTATATTTCGCTTGGCGGAAGTCTACGTGAAACAAAGCAGCTAAGTAATAATAATCTCGAATTAATGAATAGGCGTTATTTCGGTGCTAATTTGATATCGGAGAGCTACGCGCCAAATTGTTGTTTATAATCGCCAAAATGGGTGATAACATTACATTATGGACACCTTGACATTTTTAATGTGTGGTAATGTGTTACTATGAGAATGACGTTTATTACAGTGAATTCTTTTTGAAAATTTCAGACGATTTTAATTCGACTTCCATTTGTATTGCAATAATTTTGCATGGAACTGCTTCAGTCTTCTGTTGTATTTTGTGCTATTCTCGAACATAGATGTATACCATTAGTGAGCAATTGGATATTTTTTGTAAAGAATATGTGGGCTGTGATTATAAATATTGCTGCAAATTGCGCATTTTCACTTTATTTTACTTTAAAATAATGGATTTTTAAACATTTCTTGTGTTCGATGAAATTTATTAGATCAACTCTCAGCTTTTGGAATATTGCAAGTTATCAGCAATTAATAAATGAAATTCATTATAGATTATTTTTAATATTTATAATGTAGTTATTTTATGTATATTATAATATAATTATCAATATATATTATATATTACATACTATAATTATTATACATAATTATTATTATATTATATAGATATTAATTATTGAGATTAATATTGGTCATTTTCGATCTATTCCTATATTCTCTATGCGAAATATTTCAATATGCCTCAAAACAGTTCCTTCACATTATTTCCTGACGATTTTTTACAGTTAGGCCGCCATCTTGGATTTCATATCACTCGACAACAAGAGATGCTTGGCGCGTAGCACTACGATATCAACTGAGTTCTGTTATTTCTTTCGAGTCCTAATGTCCAGCCATTTAGAGGGGCCGATTCACGTTAAAAAATTTTAAGTTCAAAGTCTTCTCATTGTCAAGGTGGGGAAGTTTGTAGAAAAGTGTTACAATTGAAGTGACGAATCTGACCCAGGTTTAAAGTTACGAAGTCGTTTGCTAATAACCCTCGTATACCTTTATAGTTATACCTTAGTAATCAGTTAATCAATGAGTGAACCAATCGGCACTTATTTCTTACTCACCCGACATGAATTCCTAATGCCTAAAGGTAGATACGTCAAAATTCAACAAGAAACGTGAGATTATGGTACTTCTTGTAGCTCTAAAAGGTTTCATCAGTTATCAATAAATGTACTACAGGATATCATTTATTTTCATTATATGTGGGTGCACAAGTTGTTTTGTAAATTAATTCAAATTGTTGAATTTTACCAAATTACGGTCCACTTCATATACGAGACGGGGTGAACCCAAAATAACCAGAATTTATTTTTATTATTTTTATTTTGCATTTTAATTGAACTCTATATTTGTCCCATTCAAAGTATTTCCCAACGCTTTTACCTCTGCTGAAAACAGTTCCGGAACTTTTGAGGTTGAAAGCCGTTAGTGCAGTGCTTCTCAAACTGTGGGGCGCGCCCCCCTGGGGGGGCGCGAGCATCTTGAAAATATAAAAGGCTTAAAAAATTATTTTTTGGGATGAAGTAAAAACAAATGCTTTCTGATAAAAATAAAAAATACACATTTTGCACTGATATATATATAAATTATATATATCATCTGGTTTTCCACTTTCAAAAGATTCCACTTCAAACGCTCATTAGCTATCTTTTGATCCCAAAACAAAATAAAAAAAAGATATTTCGTTTGCTTTGCTGTAATCCTGCGATGAGAGATTTTTTATTACGTTTCTTCGTAACCTCTAGAATAGTACTTTTGATTATCATCTCTTTGACCTTCAAACTTACTGGTATGCTTAACTCCGTCTACTTTTCTTTTGGGAAAGTTGTAAATAATATTTTTCTGTTGCTTTTCCCCCCATGTAAATGAGTTTTATGATGTATGGATAAGCATATTGAGCACTTTGAAGGATTAATTGGCCAAGATGTATTTTATGAGTAATCTGAAATTGCATTATAAAAAACGTTTTACTCAATTATTTTTTATAACTGACATCGATGTTTTTGTATCGAATAAATTTTTTTCATGGGAGCGGTCGCATGAGGCGCTGAATCACTCCAAATTCTGGTAAAACTGTTTATTCGTTAACAGTTTCTTGACAGTATCCTCCGATATGACAGTCTTAATGGAAACTAAAATGAATTTGTCACATTTATGCCTCTTTTTGAGAGTGGCAAACGGTTTTTTACAATCAAGGTACTTGTTTTGATCGAGTTCCCTTCACGACCACTTTTGTTCAGAAATATTTTCTATGAATATGCTATACTTTCCCTACGATTAACTTTGTGGCTTTAATTGCTGTGTTGTACAACTTATTATGGTTTATAAATGTAAATGAGCAGAATATAAAAAATGGGCATCTGTGATCTCTATTGAAGGAAGATGAAACTGATCAAGCAATTGAAGAACCTGATGAAATAATGCATATTAATCGTGATAGCGAAAGTAACTATGACAAAAGTGATAGACATGAAACGTTTGAGTTGAATTGTAATTTTCAAATGCTGCTTAAAGAACTCTATCAAGAAAATTAAGATATCAAGAAAACTAAGAAGCCATAAATGTAACACTTCGCCTTGTCAAAAGACACAAGCAAGAAAAGGTTACACATGCTATTTGTAGATCATCGAAGAATAGAAAAATTACAATAACGTGAGCAAAATATGACAGTTTTGATTGCAAATAACGTTCTTGTATTGTTAGTGAAAAGTGTCTGTGATTTATGTTCTTTATTAAGGTCACGCACATTTGGAACGGTTTCTTTAGTTTTATTGGATTTTTTCTCAAATCATCAAAGAAAAATTAAAAGTCCTTTAAAGTAGGTAAGTATATTTTCTCTTAGTTAAATTATTCACTGCAATTGTGATTTTTATAGAGCACAGAAAAAATAATTATAAAAAAAAGGATTGTGTTAACGTTAGTGTGGAGTGGGCTAAAACATTTTGAAGGTTTCTCGCTTTAAATATTAAAAATAACACAATTATTCTTCATTGGAATTTTTCATTCGTTTTCCTTATTTAATATTAATTCTAAATGCTAATTCTGTGAGGCTTAAAATTACAGTTCCTTTTAAACTATTTATAATCGGAGCATTCATTTAAAAAATCATTTTATATTTTTGTATGCATTGTTGTGCACTTGGTTTTTACTCTTCTTACAATTAAGCTATTATATCAAGAATAATGTATTATTTTTTAAAATAATCGCAGAACGGGTACTTCAGCCAGTGTACTTATAAATGTATCAGTACTGCACAATGTATTTTATAACTAATTTATTAATACTAATTTAAGAACAAGTTTAATTATTATTAGTGACTTCCATGGGCTTGTCTTGCAGAGCAAAGGTTTTCAAATGAAGGCTTAATATTAGAAAATGACACTCTGTGTTCTTTTTCTATATTTAGCTGAGATCTATATTTTGTCTTCAAAGCAGCCACCGCAGAAAATTCGGTTTCACAAAGGTACGATGTTGAAAACGGTAAAAGTATACGAAATGCTTTTGTTTTCAGTTCAGAAAATTCATCATCTACTTCTGCCCAAAATTGAAAGAGAGTTTTATTACAAAATTTTCCTTTAATTTCGCCACTAGATGTGAAATCTATGAAACTTTCTTCTTCGGTAATGGAGAGCCCTTCTGGGGTATTTTGAAATGGATCTCTCACTCATTCGTAACTTGCTATCAAGTTGTCCTCAGCAAAAAAATATTTTTTAAAATTTTTTGCTAACATAGCTAAATGATATTCAATAGTTTTATAAACAACTTCCACATGTTGTGTAAAAACTTACAAAACTGATGAACATTTATCCGCATTTTCAAACATTTCTAGGTTTTTTTTGCTTTAAATTTCGGCTCCATAATTCTAATTTTCTACAAAAAGCATTAATTTTATCACTCGTGTCAAACATATGTACATTTGATCCTTGAAGTTGAAGATTCAATATATTTAATTTCTCAAATATATCGACTAAGTAGCTCAACTTCATCAGAAATAAACCATCTCCAAATTTCTCAGCTTCCGGTAGGTTTTCCTCTTCTAGAAAAATGGTAATTTCATTTCTTAATTCATAAACACGTTGTAAAAATTTCCCGCGTGATAACCATCTTGCTTCACAATAAAATAGCAACGATTAATGCACTGGGCCCATGTCTTTGCAAAGTTCAGAAAAGATTCTTGATTTTAGGGGTCTCATTTTTATGTAATTTACTACAGTCACAACTATCATTAGCACAATATTCAGGCCAGGACTAATTTCTTTGGAAACCAGAGCTTCTCTGTGGATCATACAATGTGTCCAGATGCACAGTGGAGATTTTTGTTTCACAAGTGCTTGTATACTTTTAAATCTTCCTGACACTGTACGAGCACCATCAGTGCATATTCCGACACAATTTTTCCACTCTATATTTGCCTCGTTTATAAAATTATTTAAAATATCAAATAATACTATTGCTGTTGCTTTAAGTTTTATTGGTTTACAAAAAGTAGTTCTTCTACAGCTGACATACCATCCCAAAATCGAACATACGCCATGAAATGAGCATCTTTATTGCTATCCGTTGCCTCGTCAAGCTGAATTGAAAACAATTTATCACGCAACTTACCGAAAAGCTGTTGCTTTACATCTTCAGCCAAGCGATATCATCAATTCGACGGGAAATAGTATCATTTGATAGGGTATGGACTGCAACTCTTTGGCAAAATTGTCTCCAAACATAGTTTCTACAATCTCAATTGCTGCAGGCAAAATAGCTCTTCGGCAATAGTGTGAGGCTTTTACATCTGGCTATTTTATATGATACTTTGTAAGAAGTAAGTAAAGCTTTTTCATTCACTGACAAAGTTTTTTTTTAAAAATGTTTTTGTTTTCCATATGATTTTAATTTTGATTCAAAGAACTCTCGAGGTTTGTTAATGTACTCACCATGAAGCGTTTCGAAATGTCTTTTAAGTTTATTAGGTTTCATACTGTCTGCTGCCAATATTTTTGAGCAAATAACACACAGGGGCTTTTCCTCTCCATTTACTTCAGTAATGGTAAATCCAAAATTCAAGTATTCTTGAGAATATTTCCTTGATTTAATTTTTCGGAACTATGCTCGTCTGTGCACTTGTTGATGCTTTATTATCGTCGAATGTTCGCTTACGACTTAAAAATTTATCCATGATTTTTTTGTTCCAATTTTCTGCAGTAATACTTAATAGTGTGAATTACAATTAACGTGCAAATTATAAAATGTACATTCAAGATAGATTTGGTAGCTATAGAAGCATCGAATGGACCAAGACTGATTGGAATTGTACGAGGTACAGCATTATTACATGTTTTGCGCAGACGTCCGATAGTTTGGCCAGACTCATGCAGACGCTCGCGAGAATGCCAGATATGATAGATATGAGAGAGCGCAACATAAAGTACACTATTTTTCAATTTCTACTATAAGTTCACTCTCTCATATATATCTTGTTCAAATTTTCAATCGTTGATAAAATACTTTCTATTCATTCATTCAAGTTCAAATACATTTTGTAAAACTTGTAGTGGGTGACACTTCATGTTAATACAGTTCTTTCAAATTTTAATTCATTAATTAAATTAAAAAATGAATAAATAGTAACAAACAAAAATTATAGTCCAAAAGCATTTATAGAAAGGAAAACTTTTCGTGCTGTCCCCTGTAACGCAATGGATAGCGCGCTGGGCTTCTAATCTGAAGGACGGTAGTTCGAATTCCATCCGAGATGGCCTAATTTCTAAGAATGTGTGTGATTTCTTCTTTACTTTACTGTTTTCTTACACTAATTAAATTTAATTAATGAATAAATAGTAACGATAAAAGAATATTCAATACCCCATATATAGAAAAGAAAAGGAAAAATTGCAAGGAAAATCGCTTTCTCTTTTGTCGCTTAACATTGTGATTCTGTCATATGTATTACATATTTGTATTAATTGAGACTATTTAATAGAAAGTAACTAAAATAAGTTTTTCTTTGTTGGCCTAAGTAGGAATTGACTTAAAATTTATTTTTTATATTACTTGTTCTAATGACATTTGTACTTTTAGAAATGCATGATGGACGAAATAAATTTTTAATTAAATGTCATTTTGCAATCTGTCCCAATTTAAAAAATAAGAAAGGAAAAATAACATAACATTATAATTATTACTTAAAAGTAATTTGCTTAAAATATATATTATATAAAAGTAACGCATACAAAATTTAATACTCAAAGTGCATTATTATTGCATTCAATACATTATTATTGGGGGAGGGCGATGAAAATTATGATTGAAAATTGGGTCGCCAGTAGTGAAAGTTTGAGAAGCACTGTCTTACTTAATTAATTTATTTATTTTGCACAAAAAAAAAGTATACAAACTGTAATACTTATGCTATTAATTTGTATGGTTTATAATTAAGATCGCGTATAGTAGCTTTAGCGTCAAAGTGCATTATTATTACATTCAGTACATTATTAATGTATAAGGGGGGCGCGATAAAAATTGTGATTGAAAAGGGGGCGCCAGTATTGAAAGTTTGAGAAGCACTGCGTTAGTGTGTTTTCTTTGATTTCATCCACATTACTAATTGTCAAACTGTCGAACAATCAAAGCTGTGTTGGCTGGAGCATTGACATGAACGTGCTCCAAGACACGTTCGTATCCTCAGAAACGTGATCAATGGTCTTTCGAAGATCTGAATCAATTAAACATTTATATTTTGTAATGTTTTTTAATTTCTTCCTGTAGAAGGAAGGCACGTGGTATTCCTTCAGTTGAAATATTGTCAGATTGGAAAGGGAAAACCATTCATAGACCTGTGATTTTCCCAAATCATCGCCATTAAAGTTTTCGCCAATGGTCTCATTTGCAGTTTTCCCAATATAAAACAAAATTCGACACAAAACTTTTGTTCTTTGTGGTTGGCCATTTTACTAATCGCCAAAGGATTGAATCAGGAACGCACGCAACAGCGCACCAAAAGTTATTCACTTATCAAACTAGTACCAGATCATTTACGGTCACGACAGATCATCATCTAATACATAGGTCACCAAAATGGTAGTCCGTGGACCACTAATGCTTCGCGAGAAATTTTCTCTGATTCCCAGAAAAATATGGAATATACTCACTTATGTTAAGTTATGTTTTAAGATGCTTTGGCTGCGTTCTTGGATCACAATTTTTATAAGTATATTTAACTTTCAAAAAGTCCTGTTAGTAGTCCGTGGGATTTAAATTATGAATTTACTAGTCCGTAAGGTCAAAAGTTTTTCTGACCGCTGTTCTAACACCAACTAACACCAACTAACATCACAACTCATAACAATCAGGCATGCTCACGCAGCAGTTTGATTCCGTTATTTTTCGGGTCCCCCTCGTAATATTTTTATTGCTATGGATTTTTTCTACTATACATCACTGTTACAAAAAACATTAAGCATAGTAATCCGTATGAATAATCGATCGTATGATAAATGTGATAAATTGAAATAAGCAAATTGTCCTACAAATTTTTCTTTCAAATCAAATTTTCTGTAAAATACACAAAGGGATACGTAGAAAAATAGATTATCCAAGACAAGCTAGCAATGCTTGGAAAAGCAATAACATCTAACGTACTATTTAAAGATACAGGTGTTATTTCTAAGTAGACAAAATGACATCTTTACAATTCTAATTCTTTCTTGTCATCGAATTGATTGAATTTTTAACGTCGCACTGTTCAGCTACACGATGGCTTTTGGCGACGGACCATGTAATTTTGAACCATGGTCAAGTGACGTGGCACCCCCTCTCCTAACTACCACACGGGAGGACGTTTCAGCTCTCGACAGATTAAACGTGCATCGCTGGCCTACACGGCGGGTTTTTAGTGGTACTGGGCTCGAACTCGTGACAAGGCAAGCCACGATCCGATACCTATACCACTCGGCTACCGCGGCCACATTCTTGTCATCGAAAATAAAGTCAACGGAATCTAGAGTGTCGACGTTTTATCTCTTTTGACATATAAATGACATCGTGCGTGAATAACGTTGCCCGAAGCTGTCAACACGCCTACGCAGATGATTGATTATATTCCATTATTAAAGTAATGCGGTTAAAAAAAACAAGTTCATGAATAAACATTCAATTGTGTCACTGCTTTTTCTGTTAATTCACATTTGTTGTTCAGAGAATAAAATAAACGCGTAGTTTGGAATGGAGAAGTTTATTTTGATATATTTCTTCTCAATTGAAAGAAATATAATTAAGAAAAACATACAACATTAATAAATTAAAAGGAATCACTTAAGGGAAAATTTAATTTGTATGGAAACTATGTAAAATCGTTTTGTCATATGTTTCGTTTAGAATGAGACGAAGGTTTGTGATTATTATACACATCTTATTGACTGCAAATACAGGTACTCTAAAATGATGGGACAAAATTCGAAGGGTGGTAGAGCTCACTAAACGTACTTTTTGTACAGGAATATATGGGCAGAAGTTCCCCGTTGAAGCACAAAAGCGGGAACATACACTGTTCGTTAGCAGTATTCTGGACGAGTGATTCCGAACATAAATATTACCACTTTTACAAATTACATCCACCTAACAGCAAAACTCTCCAAAGGGTTGATTGATGACATGCTTCAACCATTTTACTTGTGCCGGGTGTGTTGTCCACAGGGTCTAAGATGATTTCTTCCCACATGTGTTGGTCATATAGTCCTCGATCGACCCTTTCCATTGGCACTGGCGATAAATGAACCATTTTCATACGGCTGTCGGTTTTGTTAAACATTTTGTGGCTCTTCTTGGCAAGCGTTCCTGATACAGCCGTAGCACTACTCTACCGTTATCATTAACAACATGGTACTTTAGATGCATGGTTGCCTTTTTGCTATTAGTAAAATCACCCATAACGACCGGAAATCTCAAAAGAAATTGCTGATTTTAATGGCGTAACAGATCACTGGTACACCGCTTTGCTGCCTTCAACTATCGCCAACATTGTCAGCCAATGCCACCATGAAGATCTTCAAGAATGCATGACGGTTGTTGAATGCAATTTCTAAAACTGTTTTATCATTTTCTCTACGGAATCACTCTTTAAGTATGCTGGTTAATGAACATTTTATATTTCCGTAAATGCCGTGTTTCTCAAACTTTCAATGTTTTCGACCCAATACACATCGTACCCCCGTCCCTCAGTAGAATAACAATGTATTGAATGCAGTAATAATGGACAATGATGAATAGCTGCAATATGACTTTGATTATAAACTGCACAAATTTCAAGATACGTATTAAATTTTGTTTATGAGAAACTCATTAAAAAAGTTGCAAGCAATTATTAAACCTACTCTTAACTTTGTATTGATAAATTATCTAATAAATCGTGCAGCACTCGTACATTATTGTGTATTTTGTTTTGCTTCTCTTCAGTAAATAAATTATAATTTTAAATAATTTTTTTTATTTTAAACTTTTTTTACATGCTGATGCCCTCCCCACGTAGGGTTACCGGAGGGGGGTGCATCCCGCACTTAGAGAAACGCTGCGTTAATGTGTTATTTTTTTTATTTGTGCCTCAACGTGGCACTTTGTCTAAAAGCGCTTTACCGCTCCTCAAAGTTTGTTCCATAATTTTAGAATCACCCTGGATAGTGTTAATACCTGTGCATACAGGTGCACAGCTTGATATCACTTAGAGAAATAATCACTGTAAAGAAAGAGTATTTGAAATTGTAACCACTGTTTAATGAGTTTTTCGGTTTGTATTCGGTAATCGTGGTAGTCTAAAGTAAAGATCTCATGGCCGGCGAGTCATAAGTTATAGCACTAGTGGTGCTGAAGATCCGCCATGTAGAGTGGCTTATGCACGTGGAAGGGCTAGTGAAGTGGTGTGGTAGTTTAAAGGGGAGATGCCAGCTCAGGCCCCTCTTTCGTCACTTAAACGTGGTTCAAAATAACGAGGTCCATCGTCAATAACCCTCGTGTTGCTTTAAATCACGATGTTAGTAAACACTCCCTCACTAGGTTTGCTGTCGTTTCTTATGCCTCCTTATCTTAACTGTGTCAGATCCAGGCTCACGGAAATCATCATGGCGGAGGGCTAGATGTACGTCTGTCGTTCTTTGTAGTCTTGAACACCATGCAGTTGATAGTATGATTTAGATCGGTTTCATCCCAATTTTGAGGGAAAACACCCTGGGGGAGTCAGAGGCCTCCCACCAACCTCGCGAGAGGACTTGGGCTCGATGGCTATTTAGAGTACCTCCCATGCCGCAAAGGTACTACATATTTACAAACATTCCATGCATTATCCGGGGTTCAAACCCAGGCCCTACTGCACAGAAGTCAGCATCACTAACCACTATGCCATATTGACGACCATCGGCTTGTATTTTGCTGATAGTCACACTTAATATTCCAACAGCAATGCTAACATGTATATCTCATAGCTTCATGTTATTTAAGAAAACATGCGACGTTTTCGACAAAAAACTTTGATTCAATGGTTTTTACAGTTTGTTTGTGCTCTTGTAACCAATGTAAAAGAGATTTTATTCTCAAAGTATTACAAAACACTAATCAGTAATTTTTTTAAAGAAAAGTTCTTAAGGTATCCGACTACCCTAAAATCATGATCTTTTTCAAAAATTGACAAAATTTTTTAATGACTTTATTTTATAGTCTATCTTACCAGCTTAATAACAATACAAAGTTTTTTATTTTCCCTCCACTACAACAAAAACTACAAGCGTTTTAGTAAAAGCAGACGCCATAACTTTACACAAGGTGTCAAACTTTAAAATGCGTTTTACTCAAAATGTGTTTTTTTTCGAAAAACTCAAACGGGGACAGCGATTGCTCAAAATATTTTAAAAATAATTGGCTGAAATTTTTTGCTCATGTTCTGCATAACAGTAGAAGTGTTTTGATCTTCAGATTTATCAATAGCTGTTTTATTTCAAAATTTGCAGTCCTTATTGTGAATATAGTCAATGTTTTTTAAGCAATTTCGTATAATGACTAAGATAAAGTGCTCTAGTTTTGGTAAAAATTAAAATATCTCTTATCTTGAAGGTCATTTCAAACAGGAATAACAAAGTAGCACATCAAAATTGAAAAGTTGAGAATTTGTCCATAAAATCTTTGTACAGAGAGGGACCCGTTTATGTAATTTTTTGTACATTTTTACTAGTTTTTTCCCATTTTAAAAACAATATTTTTTTTCTTTTATCAGTTTTAGAATTTTTCCTTAAAATAAAGTAAATAAATATAAAAACCACAAAAAAACTCCATATCCCCATTTTTTCAAAAAAAAGTTGTCGCAAGTAGTCAGATACCTTAAGTTTTTAGAAGAAATTCAAAATGCTACTCCTCCTACAATCATCGATGCGCATACATACGTCAAGCTACTGTGACATCATGAGTAGATAATAAACAAAAAATTATCACAACCTAATTTTAAAATTAAACATTTATTTATTCACTCAACATTACTTATGAACGATGAAAAAATGTACAGTTTATACGTCAAGCCGGTGCATTCAGTCTACTTCACAGGATAAATCAGTTACTTCATCGGACTGCTTTGTCCGAAGGACACTTGCCCGTAATTTTAAGAAGTTGTTTTCATAACACCTACAACGCCACCCGTGTTCATTTTCTTTCCTCCGTCCGATCAGATAAATCCCTTCTAGCTCCGAGTCTAATCCTAGTTCGTCTCTGCCCTCCCCAAGTCAGACCTCTCTTTTGGCTCCCGTCTCTCTCCTCCTCTGTTCAAGTCCCTTTTTCCAGGGCTCTACCCTCGTCGTTTAAAAAAACTCCTTTTAAATACTAGGGGCGGGTCCACACCACGCTCCTCGTCCCTTATCATTGGCAGGCCACAAAAGTCTGCCCTCGTCCCTGGGCCTCATTAGTGTTCTATTTGTGCGGAACACATAAATACACTCCCGGCAGGGGATGTTAAGGCGCCAGTATTCTCGTGAAACATCTGGGCATTTTCTTCATCACATTTCTTTGTTTCTTAAACCCATTCTCTTGATATCTGCCGAGGCGGGAGTGTACTTCTTGGACAGGCTTCGCCATTTGTCAATATGCGCAGGCACCTCTTTGACTATTATGACTGCCAGTCTGGGGGTCGGCGCTTCTCCGAGGTCAAACAATATATAATGACCCCATGGCCACGTGCACTGGTCACTCATACATCTGCTCTGAACCATATAACTTGGCTTGGAAGTAAGGGTGGGGTTCATCCCAATCGAAGACTTCACACTATGTATAACAAAAGGGTATAGGTTTATTGGTAGTATGACTGATATACGTTTAATACTTTTTTTCTGAATGCTTTCCGAAAATTCATTAAAAAAGATGTAAACTATAAATTAGGCTATTTTCAGAAAAATTAATATTCCTTTGCTTCTAAAATAATTACCAGATTTTGTTACACGTGCTGTTAGCAATCGATAAAAAAAATCAAAGCTTTGGGTACAATATGAAAAATTCCTTAGTATTTTAAATGAAGATACATGAGTTTATATTATATATATATATATATATATATATATAGTTCTTCTTTCTAGGTTAAATCCGTTGAAATCTTTTTTTATTAGGATGTGAATAAAAACAATCATAGAAATTACCATAACTCTGCATTTTCTAACTTTAGAGCTATCAAATTTTGTGAGATGACAGAAACGTATTGAGTGAATAATGACTATAAATTATATAATATAAAAATGAGACTATAAATGTTATAACATATAATGAATAAAAAATTGTTTGAATTTTTGACCGATTTTTGTCAATCGAATCTTACTTTAGAGTTTTTTAAAAGCGCTTTATTTTTATGCACCTTTATGACGATCTAAAAAACAAAATAATTAAATGCTTATGAAAAGATTTGCATTTTCTAATTTATTCAGATATAGTCCACAGTCAAAGCATAAGGATTCATTATGGAGGTTATATGAGCAAAGAATAAGCAAATTGGTTTACCGTCAGACACATTACCTGAAAAACAGTAAGATGCATTTCAACATATGTAACAGCAGATTTGTTTGAAAGTAGTCTGGCATTTTATACCTGAAAAACCAATTCAATAGCCGGAATTGTCGAGTGCTCATGGTCTTAAATCGTAGGTTCAAAGTTTAGTTTCTCTGAAGACGTGCCCTTTAGCTGGTTGATGTGTTAACTATGTCCAAGTTCTAGTTTTCACATTGGTGTGTTGAGGAAGTTTGGATAGCTGGTGGCCAGATCATTATCGCCATTTAAACCGAGGTATAAAATTACGATGTTATTTGCCAAAAGCCTTCGTATAGCTTCAGATTGGGAAGTTAAAAACAACGAATCAATGAGCAAAAACCAATTATTTTTGATTACCCATAATATGGCCCTTGTAATTAACCCTTTAAAAAATTGCAAACTTTAAAAAAAGTTACAATTTTAACAATAAAATTAAACTATGAATTTTTCCTAAAACGTTCTGCATATTTCTGTTCTAGCTTTCTTTTTTACATGGGAAATAAGTGTAAAATATTCCTATTTTTCTCCCTTTCTTTTTAAACTCTCAAAGATTGCTACTACTCAACAGGTGACTTCCACTAGAAGGAATTAAGACAGATAAAGTATCTCTCTTATCGCAATCAATGCGCATGAATGCGTTGTTGTCTCGACTGACTTTCCCTTTCCCTCAAAGGTCCCTTATATAGCCTCACGGAAATTTTATCAACGAATGTACGTAGAGACTTCTAAATTATTCCTTGGAGCGATATCATTGTTCTTCAAATTTGTCACCAAAGGCAATAAAGTTCCAATTTTAGCTACTTTTACCACATCTTCCTCGGTGGCCATAATCTTATTTTTCAAATTCAGGCTTAGAAACGATCTTCGCTTGTAAAACTCCATTCCTCACAAGTATTATCACAGGGTATTTCATTACAGTGGTCAAAATAAGTATTCGACATATAAAGACTTCTGTAAATATTGAATTAGTAAATAAAAACTGTATATATAAAACAAACTATTTTTTATTGATTTTAAACCAGAAATTATTCAGTATTAAATGCAGCATCTTTTGCAATGCATTAAAATGTAATAAATTAGTAAAATGACCCTTATTTGATTCAAAGGCTGTTAAACAAAGTATTCGACAAAACATAAAAATAAATTCAAATAATATATAAAAATATTATTTAGTTGCTCTTCCACACACACACACACACACACACACACACACACACACACACACACACACTCCAACGGATGACTTTTTTAAAACGCTGTGACATCGATTTGTGTTGACATCGATGTATCTGTGACACATTTTTTACCTCCTGGCGCAGTGGTAAATTACCCAAAATTTGGAAGAGCTCTGTCATCATTCCTATCCTAAAGCCAGGAAAGGATGCTACCAGCTGCAAGAGTTACAGACCCATCTCATTGACTTGTATACTCTGTAAGCTAATGGGGCGAATTATCCACAGCCGCCTTACAAAATTCCTCACGGAACACAACTTTCTTCATTTCTATCAGACAGTCTATCTTACCAATCATAGTACTGTTGACCAACTGCTTTACCTAAGCCAAACAATAATCAATGGTTTTGAAGAAAATCCTCATGAGAAAACGTTTCCCGTATTCCTAGATCCATCATCAGCTTTCGACCGAGTTTGGCGACAAAAACTAGTTGACATTATCCATAGCTCTGGTATAAAAAGTAATGCACTGCTCTGGATCAACGATTTTCTCAGAGGCAGAAAATTTTCTGTTAAGTTCAATGGCGTGCTCTCTAAGTCACACAGACTCTGGGCTGGAGTACCTCAGGGCTCCATGCTCAGTCCCCTTTTTCTTTTATACATGAATACCATACTCCCCCATATCCACCCAGACACGAAAATCGCATGTTATGCAGATGACATCGTCCTATGGCATACACAGAGATATTGCAGTCTCAAAAAAAGCTTTAAACAAAACCCTGAAATGCATTGCAGCTTGGGCAAAAGATCTCAAATTAATGCTGATAAAACAAACTATTGTATCTTCTCCACTGACAGACGGCATAGAGGCACTTTTAATGCAGATATTAAAATCGAAAACTACAACATCAAAAGAGTCATCTTCCCTACCTATTTCGGCGTAACCCTAGATTATGAACTTCGTTTTACAAAGCATATTGAGCACACTACTATCAAAGGACTCAGAAAATTGAGCATTCTTAAAAAACTCTGCGGAACTACTCCGGGATCAAGACCAAGAACCTTAAAAAATGCATACTCTATCATTAGACCCGTACTTGAATATGCTGCCCCAATCTGGGCCCCGGCATCCGTATCCTCTAAGCAGAAATTGGATTCAATTCAACATCGCGCATCTAAAAATTATTATTGGTGCGGTTTCCTCAACTAACAACGAAAAGGCTGAAAGGGAGTGGGGTCTCCCTCCTCTCGAGTGGAGGCGAAACCTTGCTACTCTTAAGTTCACCAACAAGTTACGATGTTACAAGGAAGATCACATCACCAGAGTATTCAATGAGTGGACATATACGAAGAGACTCAAAAGATCATCAACGCTACAACTTGAAGAGGATATTAGAATCCACACACACACACACACACACAAATAAATTTAGAACATTCAATTTTGAACTTTTTGCAAGAGCCTCCCTTCCCCAGAAGGCCTCCAAAAGAAACGAAAATTACTCTAAATCTCCTGCGCCCTTGCTCAAAGAAAGAAGATGCAAGAATTCTCAAACAGAAGGGCATTGAAACGATAGAGAAAATCTCTCAGGAGAATTTTGCGGTTGCCTATACAGACGGCTCATCTGATATTTCTCTCAACAAGGGAGGAGCTGGCATTCTCTTCCAACTTCCAAATAAAGAAAGAAAAATGCACAAAATTAACACTGGGTTAATAGCATCTAATTTTACCATGAACTTGCAATTAAGGAGGCACTCATCCTGTATTCGACCCATCTGGAGCTCTCGGGCACAACTAAAGGTTTGGCTATTTTCTCCGACTCAAGAGCGGCCTCAGAATCAATCATTAAAGGAGATACGAACATAACATCTGCTATCAATGTCCTACTTGAAAGTTTGCATTGCAGGGGGAAATCCTGCCTATTGCAATGGATTCCTGCTCACGTAAACATTGAGGGAAACGAGTTTGCGGACTCTGGCCAAAGAGGGCAGAAATGATGACCAACTTTGTCCCACCATTACGCTTGTAGATGCAAATGCGGTCGAAAATTACAGACTTCTGCCTCATCGTTACAAAAAAACCCTCATTGTCGATTTTGATTGCTCTAGAAATCTTACATCCATAATTGCAAGACTAAGGACGGGCCATTTTAGAGGTATGAAGATCTCATCAGACAAAACTAAAACTTATATCCTCTGCAAGAACTGCACCGAGGCCCAACTTACGCCAGACCACATCCTAGAATGTCCGGCCCTTACTCCGCATATTATACGGCTCGGAATGGTGCCACTGGCTTCAGAGCTACGCGAGGTTCTTTACAGCGCTGATGCACCGAGACTTGCGGAAGCGATTCAGAGCTCACGAGATTATCTGATTATCCATGGACACGACAAAAAAATCGATTTAACCAGATTTTCCGTCACTTCTTGGTCAAATTTTGTTCATTCTCTAAGGTTCTCCATTTGACGTTTGTTGAAAAAATGACGCTCTCTATCTTTTTTTTTTAAATATGCTCCACAAGTGTTCAATTGGGTTGAGGTCTGGACTCAGGGCGAGTGTTTTTATAACTTTGGGGCTGTTGTATTGCTACCTAAGCCTCGTATTGAAAGCGGAGTGTTTTGGGTCATTTTCTTGTTAAAACTGGTTGTCCCTCTCGATTCCCAGTATTTCAGCACTAGCAACCAAATTTTCTTTTAAAATCTGTATGAATACAGATGGTCTCCATTATAATTACGACGACATTTCCCACTCCTAAAACAGCTATACACCCCCAAACCATTATACCTCATCCTCCATATTTTACTGTAGACACCATACTTCGTTCTTCCAACTCAGTATTGCACTTTCTGTACACTGTCATCTTGCCATCGAACCCAAAAAGATTATATTTGCTCAAGTCTGCAAAAATAACAATGCGCCAGAATTCTACTGGCTTGTTTGCATATTTTCTAAGAAATTCCAGTCTTTGCACTGGGTTCTTTTTGGATATAGCTTCTTTCGAGCAGTTTTAGCCTTAAATCCATTATTATGCAGGTAATTTTTAACAGTTTGGGGCGTAACATCTATGTCCAAGTGAGTGAATATTAACGTCGCACTGTTCAGCTACACGAGGGCTTTTGGCGACGGATCACGTAATTTTGAACCATGGTGAAGTGACGTGGACGAAACCTGAGCAGTCAGCCCCCTCTCCTAACTACCACACCACATCAACGGGAGGACGTTTCAGCTCTCGACAGATTTAATATACATCACTGCCCTACACGCCGGTTTTTTTAGGAGTACTGGGCTTGAACTCATGACTTGCCTGACATGATCCGATACCTTAACCACTCGGTTTTCGCAGCCCTAACGTCTATGTCCAAACAATACTTGATAACATTTGCCAAATTTGATCAATTGGTTTTGTGCCCTTTTTAATTTGACGTACAAGCCATTGCTCCACCGCTTCGGAAAAGGTTTTGGTCGACCAGATTTTGGCTTGTTATTAACCGATTTTTGCTTTTTATACTTTTTTATTATGTAGTTCTTGGCCTATTTACAATAGCCAAAATTTTGTTTTCAATATTCCATTTTTAAAGTGTATTAAGATTACATTTTTAATTTCCCCTGATAACTCTCTCCTTGTGTTCGGCCCATCTTACTCATTGATTAAATAAGGCCGTTTAAATGTGCCCTCAGAAATAGTCCAAATACTTTGAATTACAAAAATTTGCAAACTCACTTAACGGTGTTTTTGCTTTTTGGTATAAAAATTTATCGAAGCTTACTATGTCGAATACTTATTTTACTTGCCAAACAGCTTTTGAAAATTATAATGGTGATTTTTTTTTTGCGTAGGTTTGTTTTTGCAAAGACAAAAACGTCTACATTAGGAACTGAACTGTTATGTGCAACAAATAACGAAACATGGTATCGTTGTTGTTGCATATTAAGGTGTTTAAAGTAAATATTCGCAGAAATCGTTGTAAGTCAAATACTTATTTTGACGCTGTATATGGCAACAGAGAACAATCGCATATTTGTTGACTTGTTCTTCATTCCAATTCATCGAGTTATTCTGAATTGAAAAGTGCAAAAATATTCTTTGGAGTTACTTTCTTTCTTTTATCTTTTTAATAAAACTTTTTTGAAAGGAACTACAGAAAGAGAAGGAGAATTAATAACATATTTCTTTGAATGCCTATGCATCATTTTCAAAAGTAACAAACAAAACTCACTGCTTAAGTAACATAATGTGAATTCTCTCTCTCTCTCTCCTGTAATAAATCTAACTTAATCTGAAATGGTTTTGAATTAGAATCCAGTCTTTTTTTTCTCGCATTGACTATTTCATCATACATACGGTACTATACTGAATTCCTTATTTTTAAGTAGAATTATGTTTCTTTCATACACAAAATGCAACAAATGATAGCGAATAATAAATTGAAACATTCTGGAAAACAACTCGGACACAGCAGTAAAATCTGTCACATAATCCTTTTCCGTAAAATACGCAGCTGAAAGGCGAATGACTTATAAAACCCCTTTTAGTGCTTTTCCCAACGATGCACCTATCGGCGTTTCAATAAACCCCTTTTTATTCTTCCTGCGAATGTATTGTAGTAGGGGTGGTAAAACACTTTTTTTTCTTTTTACTTCTATTTTCTCCCTTTTCACGAGCGTACTTTACCCTAATGCATATCATTCATAAAATTTGATTTGAATAGAAGCCAAATAGGCTTTGGCGATATTCGAATGGCAATTTATTAACCCTTTTCCTATTGACTCCTCTTATTTATGAAGGAAGGATTGGAAAGGAGTTGTATTTCAGAAAGAGAGATCATTTTAAAAAGAAGGATGTTAAGGACACGAATTCATTTCCCATCTCGATATGTCAAAAGAGAAAGCCTTAAAAATGGCATGTTAAAGTGTCGCCGCTTTTACGAGAAGCAACCATCTTGGCTTCAAAAGAATTTTATTTTAAGAAATTTAACGCATTGTCATGTGCACAAGATGAATTGATCGAATCAATTCCCGTATTTTTATAAATTCATAAAAGTATGAAGAGAGAAAAATAGAAAATGTCACCTACATATTAAATTTTTAACAAAGGGTTTTGAAATATGAAACCTAGTAAAAAAAAGTATCGGAAAAAAAACTGTAAAGTTTTTTATTAGAGCTACGAGATATCTTAAGATTTAAAATGGCAATACCTTTAAGTATTTAATATCCACATCGAGTGCTCTTTGATTTTTTTTCCAGATTATCATCCCAAAAAATCGAAGAATAGCCCCTCTTTAGAACAAGAGAGTTTTCCTGAAATATTATGACATATATATGAAGAATGAATCTCTTTGATTTAATATTGATATTTCTTGTAGAGTGATAATGCTTTTTTTAAAAAAACAAATATACACTGTCGTTAAAGATTAAGTGAATTGTCAGATTTGGTAGATTATCTCTAAAACGATTGGATAGTTTTTAATGAAATTTGGATTGTGTGTGTGCGCGCATATAGGGTTCATATCATACAATTTTTTAAATAAAATCTATAATTATTATAATACACATGATCGTGTGTAACACTTATTGGAGTCAGATATTATGAAGCAGTAGTTGCAGAATAGAACAAAAAGTGGTTTAGTATGGGCCTCCTCTTACAGATTTGCAGGCCTTAAACTACTTTTTATACTGGAAATTAGACGAGTTGAGGAGTTCCTGTAGCAAGTAGTCCCACTCTTCCAGCAACTTTGCTGTCTGATCTATGGGGGTTCTCGGAGGAGGTTGCGAATTGCAATTGCCCTCTACAGAGCGTCCCAGGTATTCTATACAGAGTTGAGATGTGGCTGACTAATCCTTACAATAAATATTCTCTCTTCCCAGAAATTTATCAACCAAATATAAGCTCTATGTGCCCTTGCATTGTCATACATTAAAATGAAATCAAAGCCAACTGTATTCTTCAAAATTCGGGCGTAGAGCTCTAAGACTTCATACCTGTACCTCACTGCATTCGGAGTTCCTCTTTCAAAGTGTGTGTGAAGATCCAGCGTGACGTCTGTCCAGGTCATCAAGTTTATGCCGTAGTATTGGTCAATTTCTCGGACATTGGAGGGCAGGAAACGGATTTCTGGTTCTTTCTATGTGAAAGTACAGAAAGAATTACTAGAATTATTAGTTGGGCTGAACCGGGACTCATCAGTGGGTCCGCTATCATCAGTACGATCACCCGTTAAATTCCTGCTCAGATCTCTGTCATCGCTGCACCATTTTGAACGGACTCATCTGTTCACAGAGCTGAAAGGAGCACAAAGAGTTCTTACAAATAGCCCTCACTGATGAAGTCGTGGGCGCAGTAGCCTAGGGGTCAAGGTAACAAACTCGTGGGCAGCGTGTCATGAGTTCATGTCTAGAACCACTGAAGGCCCGCCACGTAGGGGAACGATGCACGTTAATTCTATCAAGAATTCAAATGTCCTCCCATTGGTGTGGTGTGCTGTGGTAGTTATGAGAGGGGGTGCCTGCTCAGGAGTCGTTTTCGTCAGTTGACCATGGTTTAAAATGACGAGGTCTGTCTCGAAAAGTACTCGTGTCGCTGTTCAGTGCGACGTAAATACTCACTCACTCTCATGAAGTGTTATGGAAGCAATCAGTCTTGAAACTCAGGTTGAAAAGGCCAAATACAACTCATGAGGAAGCTTAGCAAGTATAGCATCCCTTTTACACCTCACTATAATGGACAAATGGGGATCTTTTCTGACGGTCGTGGCACTTGATGGTTTTGTTCAGGTCTTCTCTCAACAGATCCGGTAATCTGAAACTTTTCCATTACGCGACGCTGAGCATGATATTGAATTATTTACAAATTTGGATATGAGACTGACCTGCTACTAGCCGAATCAAAACTCGCCTCCTCATTCCAGTATCTAAGCATTGGTAGTTACTCATTTTTACTGTTTGAATTTTAATTTAACCGACTATTTTTTTAAAAAAACACACACAAAAAAGTTTGGCTAGGTGTGCTAGCGTACCAGATAAGGATTTTGGCACTCACACTTGCAAATCATATTCCTTTTCTAGTTCAGCCCTCAGTCACGTACATGACTGAGATTAGCTTCTTTGTTTCGAAGCAGTATTTTTGCATTTCACTCAATTATTTTTGTGAAATTCTACAAAATATGCAAGTTCTCTAGGGAAAATATTAAAATATTGTCATTCAAAATATAAATCTGTATTTTTTATGTAAAAAAACAACTTTTAAGTTTTATATTGTGCTAATTTGATGTGTATCAAATGAATTTATTTGAATCAGCTCACATATTTTTTAGTGAATTTATGAAAGTGGAAAGAAAAGAAATATATGCATAAGATGTCGCTTGTATACTACTTATACTTGCTTAGATGGAAATTATTCATTTACGGGTGAAAAATTTAGTAAATTATCTTTAAGAATTTAGTAACTATTCAACATTTTCCCCTTTTTTTCGATTCAATGAAAATATATATTTTCAAATATATTTTTGGAAATAAAATGCTTGCACAGTTAATGTTAGAGGAATAGACAATTAGTAAGTAAAATTGATAGCAAGAAATTTTTTCTCTAGATGTTAATTACATTACATGTATTTCATCTTTGTTAGATTTAACATAACTTATTACAAATAGATGTATTTATTACTTACATTTTTAGAGATAGCCATGTGTTAAGAATACCTACAATGATTTTGAGACTCGTAGAAGATTTTTCTTAAACTAATATATATTTTTTGGACAAAACAATCATAACGAAAATAATAATATATAGCATTTGATAGAATAAATGTTCCAAGGAAATGAATTGTGTTATTAACAATTCACAAGATAATTTTTTTTCGAAATATAATCCGCAAGAATAAATTGATTTCTAAAATTGTATTCATACAAATAATTCTGTATTTTCTTCTGTATCATAATTTTTTTATATCTGAAGTATTCATATATTATTTTCAAGACAAATCAAACTTTTATTTACGAAGTTATCAAGAAAATAAATGTTAGAATATATATTTTACTCTTTACTTCTCTTCTTATATTTCATAATATGAATAAGCTTAGTCACTGTATAAATTTGCATTATTGCGTTTTATGAAAGATCAACAGTAAAAGTATTATACATTACTTTTCTTTATGAAAAATTTATTTCTGAATTATAATAAGTTGACTTTAAAAACGGAATGACAACTTCAAATGCAGAAATATTCATCCAGTTGAATTCGTAAATAATATCATTCCAAAAGGAAAGAAAGAAAATGAACAGATTTATATCTAACAATAAATATAAAACTGGTGTTTCAAATGTGAAGTCATTTTAATAATGGAAAAATAAATATACCCATGTCTTACCATTAATAATATGTTGAAGTAGTGTAACAGAAACCACACAGAGTGCATCTATGTAGAATGAAAATGAACACAATGCCATACCTTTATCTTCAATCAAAACATTTTTATGTTTTCCTAAACAGGAAGTTAAATGCAAATTTTACATTTTGCAAAAAAATATTTTGATAAATACCGCAATGAAAGAATGTGTTTCCCTTCATTTAAAATATTTTTTCATTCGTTTTATCAAAAAGAATGATCTGAGAAACCCAATAACAAATTAATTTATGTATATATATATATATATACATATATATATATATATATAAATGTGTGTGTAATAATTCCCTCTAGTATTCTTTTTATTAACTCTTTGTACTAATATCTAAAATAACTTTAACTCTTTGGTTTAAAATTAACATTGTAATCGTAATCGGCTAGTCCGAAATCCCTGACCCACCCATTCTATCCAATCAGAACTACTATTACGTAATAATCACGTTCCTGCACTGCTGGTATAAAAGCAAAAATCTTGTGTAATCGCTCTCTTTTGTCTGCTTGCCTTCATCATGTAATCAGCCGGCTGTAGCGCGTTCTGTGTTTGTGCCAATATGTTTGCTTCTTGTTATGTGTAATGCCGTCCCTACTTGATCTTTATGTGTTTCCAAATGTGAATAAACTACGGTAAGGATTTACATGAGTGCCTCTTTGATAATACAGTACTCGACCACGCTCCAAGTAACACAGAAAATCACACCACCGGCCACGTTCTATGTTTGATTCACTACAGTAATAACATCCATTCACCACATCTTACAATTATTTTTACCACTCTCCAGAAATATTATAGAAATATTTCATATACATTTGTATGAATCAATTCTTCAATTTTCAAATATCTTTCAACTAAATTTGGGACAACTCATATTTATCTAATGGATCTCAGCATATGCTTTAAAATAAATGTCCTGAAATTCCGTCACATAAATTATTTACTTCTGCTTGCATTATTATTTTTGAGTTATTTGTCAAATGTAATATTTTTCTGAATGTATTAATTGTCATGAAGAAAACTTAAAAAGTCTCGTGTTGAAAGCTTCTGTTAAATGTTTGGCATTTTAGTTCAGTATCAAAGTAGACCTAATTTCTTATTAAAGTCTGAAATGGAATAATCAAAGAATTAAAATAAATTGAACAAAATCGTTTCTAACTATACATGAAGACGAGAAGATATACTGCTTGTATAGTAAAAATATTACATTTGACATCTAGTCATGCCTTTCTGGGGGCTTAGATTTCGAAACTATACATGATTGTAACAAATATAATCGGAAAAAGTCTCGTTAGTCGAAGACATTTTAATATACAAGGAAAGAGATAAAACATGAATGAATTTTACTCTTAAGATAGACAAATTCAGATGGAGGCAGCATGAGAAAAACAAGACACGATAAAATCTGGGGGCGCAAAATACGTTTTGTCTGTGAAAATCGCGAAGATAGAAGCAATGAGGAGGACGATGACCCAGACGAGGGAAGTGGTCAAACGGATGCTGGGATTTAGTGCCGTGGAAGGGTTGAAGAAACCCGCACGTATGCAAATTTTCAAATTCGGAACCAGTTTGGTATCACGCGGCAAGTTGTTGTTTATGCTCGCTAAGATGATCGATAACATTACTATATGGTTACCGTTATATTTATGCAGTTTTTGGAATATTCCAAGTTTCCAGTACATTTCAATTGATATTTATGATTAATGTTAATATATATCATGTAATTATTTTTTTAAAATGATATAATGTAAAAATACAATTATATATATTATATGTAATAATCATATAATATTCGTTATTTATAATTATATGTTTATTATATTTATTTATGTTGCACATTATGTTACGTGAGTATTTTTATGAATAATTTTTATATTACAATACGATGATTTTATTATTTTTTTTATAATTATTATTAAATAATTTTATGATTGTTATTGTATATAGTAATTATTAAATCATACTGTATGAATATTATATATAATTAATATTAAATTATATTATAAGATTATTATTATGAACTACATAATATTAGTACATGTAACTTTTTAATATATCATATTGTTATTCAGTATTTATTGATTTGATCTTAGTTATTCTCCATCTCTTTTTATATTCTTCTTTTGAAATATATTTACATGCATTTCAAAACAATTCCTTAAAATTATCTTTCTGACGATTTGATACCGCTAGGCTGCCATCTTGGATTCCATTTTAGCTATAACAAGCGTTGATTGGCGTGATTCCTTTATCACGCTAAGCAGCGCTTGGCGTTATGCCCCGTGTTATCAAATTCTCCCGGAGTTGCAGCAAAGGACCACTGATCACCAGAACGTGAGGTTCCCTCACGATGGTGAAAGAGTAAATTTTTTATTTCAGTGCGTAACCCTGTTACGTACCCCCAGGAGGTGGATTGAACGCTGTACACCAATTTCTCTTGGACTTCTTCTGGGGGACCTGAAGTCGCTGGCACCGGGTGGTTATAATTAAAGTTACACTATTCAGGGGCCTGTAGAACCTCTTCTGATTCTCGGATTTAGATGAAACTTGGAATATATGCTATATGGACCACACTATTTCTGCAATAATAAAAAATTAGTACACGTTTTGACCACCAGGTGGCTTGAATCGAAAAATCCGTAAGACTTCTATATAAACTTGCAGTCATAGATAGAGAATAATTCAGCGCGCGTTTATCATCGTTAATAATTCCTGCTTCACAGGAACGAACCACTATTTTTGTGCAAGATGGAGCACTTCCTCCCACATTCGGCGCCAAGTCAATCCACTGCATAGTGCTAACTTTGGCGATAATCAGGACTATCTAGATATTTTCCGGAAGCACGGCTTTCTCGCTCATCCGACTTAAATCCTTGTGATTTCTGATTGAGAGAATTTCTAAAAGATCGAAATTTGTAGAGGAGTGAGGACTGATTTGAAAGCTAGCATTATACGCCCTGTGGATGTGAAATGGGTTGCTTTGCGCTACCATTGGAAACACTATAATGTGCTTTGAACACGTTATTGATGTTAATGGAGCACATATTGAGCCTATTCTGTAACTGAAGATCTTTTAACGATTCTAGTATATTTTTTGTTATTCTTTGGGCACCACATTTCCTCCTAGTGGTCAAAATTTGAACTATTTCTTTTATTGCAGAAACCTTTTCTCCATGGACCATATATATTCCGATAAGCAGGACAGGTTCCACAATCTTCTGAATTATATGATTTTAATTTCAATCACCCGGTATATGAGATGAAGATGGTTGCAGTGGAGGATCTCCCAGCACAGATAGTTGTCCCTTCAGCTGACATCGCCAGTACACCGAATTTGTTTTAATGCGTCTGACAATTCTTCGCCCGTCGGTGTAACCTGTGCTATGGCTTACGCGGCTGCAACTTCGTACAATTCCTGTGAGACACATGTTGAATTTCTGACGTCGAGCTGTGATGCACTGTTCGTATTTTAAATGTGCTTTAGGTCAATCTAATCAATGTATTTCCTACCTCTTCTTGCACTATTTGATTCCACTCGTCATTACACTTGTCATAACTGCTTTTGCGAATTACTCCGACTAAACGCGGCTTGTGGCCCCATGTGCTACGGCGAATAGTTGTCCACATGATGCCTACTATCACCCCTTTGAATTTGTGCCTCTAATTCGGTAATGCCCAGTATAGATAATGTTGCGTAGATCCGGGGTTCGGGGATTTTATGCAAATCAGTCGCCAAAAACAAGACAGCTCTTTAAGAGCGATGAGAATTTATCGTCGAAATTCCAATCGTTGAAATACAGGATTCAGCAGCAATATTCGCAGAATAAATCTCAGAAGATCTTCACACCTTCAGTAGCACTCAGACACAATTATCGGTGTCTAAAATACACGTATATAAAATATTATTCATTAGCAATTGCTCGTTCAACAGCCGAAGTAATCACTAATTGCTTCAATAATCAGAAAAATACTAACTGATCGCTAGTCAAAATCAAACTAACTTTCGGCGAGCATCTCTCTATTTATATTCCTCGCGGATAATTCGAGAAAGACCCGCTTGCGTCATAGATCTTTAAATTAGTGGTTTCTAGAGGACTCCAGACGGTCCCGAAACTCACCAAAAATGGTCGCCAACATGATCACCAAGTCACGAAAATGGCCGCAAAATTCGCCAACTTGGTCTCCAAAAATGACGCCAACTTGGCTCTATCACCAAGATTTCGCCAAGTTCTCACTGAATCACCATTATAACGTAAGGGACGGTGCTGCTTGTGAATATTACAATTTTAACATAAATTAAATCTAATTTAGAATAAGATAAAGGCATTACACATCAAAATACAAATTATTTACGCTATTTTACACAAACTTCGTAACAATAAGTGTCATCAATCGGAATTGGTAAATTAAATCGGAAATAAAATGAGGCATTAGCTATAGAGTGAGATTATCGTATAGTTATAATTTAGATTACATCTTGTAGAGCTGCAGGTATAAAAGATCCAACAATAAATAAATTAAAACCTAAACATATTCAGACATGAAAGAAACCTTTTCTGTGCGGTAAATTAAAAAGATCAAAACTTTGTTTTTATTTTATGAAGTCCTGAAAAGAAAATAGCATTAGTAACTTTAAATATAACAAGGAAAATTTAAAGGTAGTCAACACACTTATATCACTGATCTCCAACCTTTTTTCTCCGCGGATCGGTCAACGTCAGATAATTTTACAGCAGCCTACTAAGAGGGGAAGGTTGACAGTTTTGATTTAATAATTTTAATTTTATTGAATAAATAAAGTTTAACTGAAAAAAGAATAGAAACTGATTTAACTTTAAGTATAAAGTGATTTTCCTAAAAAGTCGCCCATAACCGGAAGGAAAATACCACAGTAAATAAAATGGAAATAATTTAATGTTCCTTGTGCAGCCCGGTGCCATTTGCTTCACGGACCTTGAATTGGAGATCACTAGTCAATATCGGCGAGGGTTGAGATTCCAGTTTTTTTTAAGTATTTTTAAGCAATCTTTAATGTGGCATATCTCTCATACTGTCTGTGTGCGTGCATATATATGAATAATTACTTTGATATCTACTCAAAATTCAAATCTTTATTTAAAACATTTAATTCATAAATCCTTATACCCTATTTCGAAATGCGTCTCAATTTATTTTTACCTAAAGCATTAAAAACATCATTTCCATAAATTTATTAGTGATTCCTCGTTGAAAAAATAAGACCTTGAATTTTGGACAGATTTATTGGTGATTACAAGAAATAGAATATCACTAACTTCTTACACGAGCCTTATTGAAAGCGTTTCAATATTACCTAAACAATGATGTCGTTTCTATAAATAACTTTTATTTTCCCTTCGCTTGAACGATATATAACACTCTAATACTTGAATAATTCCCACACTTCTATTCTGGCAAATGCACTAAGAGCATCCTAAAACAACCCTTAGCAAGAAACCTATGCTCAAATATCTATCTAAGCTAGCTTAAAATACATTATGTGATATATATATATAGCAAGAATAATATTTTTTTTACATGGCAATAATATCGCAAATGTATCTAATCTTCACTTCAGTATCTTAGTTTTAAAACCATAACCGAAATTTGAATACTTTCCCGTTGATATGTTTCATATATGTAACAGTTTTCAAATTAAAACTTAATGCTAGTATTCTGCGCATTCACAAAAATATTATCTGCGACTTTTTAAACTTTATACACTAGAAGTCTTGGCAAACGTAAAATAACAGATGCTAACTGCAGAGGTTCAGAAAATTAATTTCCAGGAATCTTCACAAAAATGCTTTTAGAAAAAATACCGTAAACATTTAATAATAAAAGACAATTTTTTTGTCTGGGAGTTTTTTTCCTACTACTTGAGAATTACATTCACGTAAACAGCGAAATTAAATTTTACCGAGGACTTGCCTAACCAAACTTAACCATCAAGATGTTATTATTGTGTCGAAAACAACAAAATAATATTTTTCAATATGCTGAAATAAAAGTAAGCAAGACGTTTTTTCAATCACATTTTAAAATTTCATTCTAACAAAAACTCCAGAAAATCAAATAGCAAAATACAAGGCTTAAGGAAAAGTCAAATGGCGCCTAAATGTTTAAATATATGTGGAAATTGTGTCACATGTTTGCTCAGAACTAGTGAATTTTTAATAACACACTTGTGTCATAACGTATAGTGGAAAGCGGAGAATTCTTTTCAAATTGTGAAGGCATTAAACAAAAAAAAATATGTATACGTATAAAAAGATTACATGCAAAGTTTCGCAAATAACAGTTTAGCCAACAAGAAAATTATACAGGATGTCTACGAATTAGTTGAGCAAAATGAATTATTAATTCCATGTAATTTGTAGGGAAAATGTTAAAGCCTATGTGTTGCTGTAAGATAAAGAAAGAGTCCAAGTTTACTTTATGACAAATGTTTAATGTGGCTTCCTTTCTTTATTATGCAAATGTCCCATCCGTAAATCAGTTCTTGCCACAGATTTGCTAGCATGCTTCCGTTGATCAAATTAATTGCAGCGCGGATTCTTGACTTTAGCTCGGGTATGGATATAGGAAATGCCGGAGTATACAGTTGATCCTTTACAAAACCTATATACTGAAATCCAATGGTGATCTTGATGGCCACTAAATAACACCTCTACGTACAATACAGACTGTTATCTCATCAATGAGGTCTGATGTAACGTCGTTGTGGTAATGATAAGGTGCACCATCCTGTTGAAAAAATGTTAACTCCTGGCATTATTTCTTTGAAGATTGGCATAAGTACAATCTGTAGCATGCCCAGGTAAATAATTCCAGTAAAAGTCTTTTCATCGAAGAAAAATGAGCTCAGAAAATTCCAGAAACTCCTTGCACAAAACACGTTTACTTTGGGACTATCTCTTTCTTTTTCTAGTATGGTATGAGGATTTTCCGACCACCAAATGACACCTATGCCCTCTATAAATAAATTTAGGATATATTCCTACCAGTCTGATTTTAAACGGTTTAATTTTATTTAATATTTCGAAAGTTCTTAACTGATGAAATTGACCTACTTATTTGTAAACACCCTGGATAATAACTAATCATAAAAAGGTCGCTATGTGAGCTAACTATACAAATAAATAATACCTAATTGGTTTGGAAGTACAGTGATTTAAATGTTGCCGTTGTTAATTTGTTCTTTAAATATAGCTAAAACAATCATGACTGTGGTAGGTATATATTAAGTCCCACGGGCTTGTTGAAGGATGCTTAAGTGTTTAAAAGCGACCAAATTATCGATCTGAATTAGTCGTAAAAAATGACTAAAGCGATCACTAAAATTGGTTTAAAAAGGATCCAGCCCGTTATTAACCTTGGAAGTATACTGATGAACCATAAACATCTATTTAGAAATGAATGTAGTTAGAAAAAAAATGTTCCTTAAATTTTCGAGAGGAAAAAAAGTCAAATATTTATCTTCTGAACTCATGTCAATGCAATGGATAGAAAGTTTTATTCCTTATGTGTATTCATAACCACGCAGTTTGCCATTCGAAACTGATACTATTATTCATGTGCGAAAAATGCATCATATGCTGTAATCAGTGTGTGGCAATGAAAACACCGACTAGGTGCATACAATCACACATGAACTATTACAAATAACAAGAAAAGAAATTGCTCAGAAGTTTATTTAACATGGTTTTTCCTAATTCCTTTTCTGATTTTCGCATTTAGTATAGGACTATTTTGTGGGTTGATGTCTGATGAGTCACTTTAAAATCAAACTCTTGCTAGCAGTCCTACTTGCTTATGTGTTCGGCCCTCTTCCTGAACCCTATGACGTCTTTAAATCCCTTGATGTTGCTTTTTTGTTTTTAGGTGATAGGCATACGATATGCTACTCTTGTGATGCTTTATATTTCTGTTCGAGTCCCCTTCCAAACTTTCTGTTTACTGAGGTCATTTCGCGGAATTTTGTCGTACAAATTTAGTTATAGTTTATTTTTTCTGATATCACTCGTGTAGAAATTCTTGGGCATAAATAGACAAGCAAAGACATTTCTTAAGTAGGGATAGTTTGAGGGAAAAACAAAAACCTCAAATTCTTTTAAAAACTCTTTTTGTTACGTATGATATTAAACTCCCAGGAAAATCTATTGAATGTATTGTTCTTTTTCATATGTACGTAAATGTTATGTAAAAGGCAAAGTTATTTTAAAATAAATATTAAATAATTTTATATTACATAAATCATAAGTTGATATTATGATAAAAGCTTACATATTTAGAACCAGGAATATTTTTCAGTGAATTTATTATGAATAATTAATAGAGAATCAAGAAAAATATTTGATTTTATTTTTTTGATGAGTTTGATTTCAAATCGATTGTCTAATTATAAAATTTTGTTTTATTATTATCATTCTTTTTTTTTAATTTCTTTTCATAAATTTTTAAAAACTGTTCTTAAGATACGCAATAATAGGCATATATAGGGGAGTTATTATATAAGTTACACTTTTAAAAAGCTATAAAAGAAAATATCCTTTGGTCAGAATGACTTCAAATGAGAAATGAATGCACTTGAAGAATGGAGAAACAGTACCGCATAAGGAAAAAAACCCTCTAAAGTGTATCAATAGAGGGTACTATAAGTGGAAAAACGAAAGTGGATTCAGTTACAAGTGGCATTTTGAATCGAATTACGACAAATTTGACACGACTAACACATTAAAACAACTGTATAGTTCAATGCGAATGATTGTTTCGGTGTTTTGACGAAAACATGTCATTCACACAATAATTGTTGCACTGTTAGTGATAGGCCCATTCACCACATTGAGTGGGAATAATCGGTTCTTAATTGTCTTTGGGCCTAAAACCACATAAAAGAAACAATGAAAAGGCTTGTTAACTATCGATAGATTTGCGCAAGACGTATTCAGTTGAAACAAATAAACATTCACAAACCATGAGAGAAACACAGAGTGGTGTGTTTCTTTCAGGGGTTTGTGAATGTTTTATATAATCCGTACCTTCAAGTCAAGTAAATTTTCAATCGGGTCATTGAATATAATATTTTTAAGGGGGACTCGCAATCAGAAGTTAAAGGTTGAGGTCCGGGAATCATGAAGGCCAGGATGTTGAAATACGACACCTGATCATCCTGTTATTTCCATAAGGTCTCTTCAGCAGTTTCAATGTGCAGGAGTAATGCCATCTTGTATCTATCTTACAGCACCATCTATTGTTAAACTTTTTCTTTTGCCAAACCATTTTTCCCTTCAAGTATATTCAATTTACATTTGAAATAATTCTGAAAAGTGGCTCTTTTTTACAGAATTTTAAAGTAAATTTGAATTATAATCACCCTGTATATATATACATGCATGCATGTCATGAGAAGTACTTTAAAAAATCTTGCAGACAGAATGGATATGTAAGAAAGAATGCAGTGTAAGTTACGCTAAAAATAATACATGAAACCATACTTTAAAATGTTATTTAGAAAAATGTTTACCAACGAATAAAAAAATTTGAACAATTTCAAAAAACTAAGGTTTATAAAATTATTTTATTCCCGCTTTCATTTATTTATTTATTTTTTGAAAAAAAAAACCCACTTTTTTTTTAACCTTTTCAAAAATTTCAAATCATGACATGTTTAATGTTTTTTCCTGTTCAGACGTCATTTAAAGGAGTTTAGCTAATGTTTTTTAGAAGCAATCATCTGTTTGTGGAACAACTTTTGGTCTAGTAAAAAAGAAGGAAAGCGTAGAGGAGCGTAGGGGGGAGGGAGATAAAGTGAGAAAAAAAATTGTTTCTAGGCGGGAGTCGTTGTGAATAAAATAATGGAGCTGTCAATAATTTTAAAGAGATGTTCTCTTAAAAAACATGTGAGCCTTTTTCGTTGACTATCAAATTTAATTACTTGGATATATATTACTTCCTTTCTAGCGTTTTGTTTTTATATTTTCGTTTATATTCTGCATTCTCTATTTGTCAATATATTTTTTAACTTTGACGAAATTTAAGTGGCCGCGGTAGCCGAGTGGTATAGGTATCGGATCGTGGCTTGCCTGGTCACGAGTTCGATCCCCGTACCACTAAAGACCCGCCGTGTAGGGCAGCGATGCACGTTAAATCTGTCGAGAGCTGAAACGTCCTCCCGTTGGTGTGGTGTGGTAGTTAGGAGAGGGGGGTGCCAGCTCAGGTGTCGTCCACGTCACTTGAACATGGTTCAAAATTACGTGGTCCGTCGCCAAAAGCCCTCGTGTAGCTGAACAGTGCGACGTTAATATTAAATCAAAATCATTGACGAAATTTAAAATGATGAAATACGAGTCAGAAAACAACTTTAAATCAATGTCATCAAATAAAAATGCCTTAAAATAAGGTTATAAAAAAGTATTTAGACTCCAACTGTTTTCGTATTTATTTAAACACTAATGACAATACTCGTTCCTTAAATTAAAAAAAAAATAAGAATAAATCAAAATTTTGAAAACCCATATCATGAAAATAAAAAAAAATGATTCCTCTGTCAAAATAGATATATTCACCAAGAAAACCCTCTTTCGTAGCTTTACACAAACTTCAATAATTAAAACTTATTCTGATCTCTTCCTGCGACTATACTTGAGTGAAAATGTATGAAAACTGTGTAAAAAAGTATACATTAATAGTATATTATTCTTTTTAGGAATAATTATTCTGGTAAGATGGGGGGATTTTGCACACAAAAAAATGAACAATCAACAGTAATCATCAAATTAAGTCAAATCATTTTATAAAAATGACTAGTACAACACCCGTTCCTTTAGGGCAGAGGTCGGCAACGCGGCGCTTCAATAGATTTTAGTGCACCCTTAAACTATTGTTTATTTAGACAAAAGAAATTCAAAACGTAAATTTTAAAATTCCTAGAATCTACTGTACGTCAACGGTGACGCGCTTACGCGTTGAACTGAAATGAACTGAGCAACCATGTCAGTACACAAGAGAGCAGAGATCCAGAGAGTTTGTTACATGTTTATGCCGTCCCTATTATGGACTCATCGAAAAGAAAACGTAATCATTATATTTCAATGCCGAGTGGGAAGAAGAGTTTTTTTCATCGAATACAACGGTAAATGCGTATGTTTACTATGTATTAAGAGCATTGCGTTGCTTAAAAAAAGTAACATAGAAAGACTCTTTAAGAGTTTACATGGCAAATTTAGTTCTGAGTATCCATTGAAATCAGAACTACACGTAAAAGGAAAATGCTATCCTTAAAATCGTCACTTACAAAGCAACAAAGTATTTTTACAAAACCCAAACAACAATCGAAAGCAGCAACCGTAGCATCGATTAAAGTTACACATTTACTGGAAAAGAAGAAAAAACCTTTTATTGACGCGGAAATAATGAAAGAAGCTATGCTAGTAGCGGCTGGTTCTCTTTTTGACTACTTCAAAAACAAGATGGAAATATTGGGAGCTATTAACATGCTACAATTATCAGCTAAAACCGCAACAAGAATCGAATTAATAGCAAGCAATTTGGAAGCAAAATTAGCAAATGATGTGGAGACCTGTGAATTTTTTTCAATACAACTGGATGAATCAACTGATGCAGTCGATACAGCACAATTGGCAATATCCGTTGAAATGGTGTTTGATGACTTCTCTACAAAAGAAGAATTTTTGAAAATTCTTCCGTTAACAGCACGCACCCAAGTAAAGGACATATTTTCATTGTTCAAAAAGTTTGCAGTTGAAAATAAGTTACCATTACAAAAATTATTATCAATTACTACGGATGGTGCACGAGCAATGACTGGTAAGGAAAACGGTTTTATTGGTTTATGTAGAAAAGATCCTTTATATCCTAAATTTATTGCGTATCGTTGTCTTATTCACCAAGAAATGTTATTTGCAAAAACAATTTGAACCATATTATGTCAATTGTTACCAAAATTATTAATTCGATTAAAGCTAAAGCGACACAACAATTCAAATTATTTTTAGAGAACGAAAACACTGAATGTAAAGACCTACTTCTTCATACTGAAGTGAGGTGGCTCACTCACGGTACAGTTATTGAACACTTCATTAACCTTTTACCTCAATTAAAAGAATTTGTTGCTTCGAGAAACGAGGTTTACAAAGAATAGGAAAATAAAAATTGGTTGTTGGATCTTGGTTGTTGGATCTTGGACGATGAAGTTTAATGAATTAAATTTAAAACTGCAGGGGAAGAATTCCCATATTGCTGAGTGGCCGCGGTAGTCGAGTGGTATAGGTATCGGGCCGTGGCTTGCCTTGTCACGAGTTCGAGCCCAGTACCACTAAAGTCCCGCCGTGTAGGGCAGCGATGCACGTTAAATCTGTCGAGAGCTGAAATGTCCTCCTGTTGGTGTGGTAGTTAGGAGAGGGGGTGCCAGCTCACAGGTGTCGTCTACGTCACTTGACCATAGTTCAAAATTACGTGGTCTGTCGCCAAAAGCCCTCATGTAGCTGCATAGTGCGACGTTAATATTCAATCAATCAGTCAAACCCATATTGCTGATATGATTAGCGCAGTTAATTCTTTCAAATATAAGTTGGAATTGTTAAAAGCGCATTTGTTGAAAAATTCCTTGTCTCACTTTCAAAATGTCAAACGAATAATTGAAAATTTAAATTTGAATGTTGATGAATTTGACACTATATCGTACATAAAAACCATTGATACTTTAATATTCGAATTTTCGTCGAGATTTCAAGATTTTCTACCATTAGAATCAGAAATTCCATTTTTCCTCAATCCATTCAATGTTCATGAACCTGATTTGCCTTCCAAAACTTCAAATTATTTCAATGTTTCTAACATGCAGGACTCAGAAATGGAGATAATTAATTTACAAAATGATATTGTTTTAAAGTCACATTATGTTGATAAATCAATTTGGGAATTAGTTACTGACGAAAGTTTTCCTATTTTGAGAAAATGCGCTCTAAAAATATTTTCGTACTGTGGAACTACCTATAATTGTGAATCCCTTTTTTCAAATGACATATTCAAAACCTAAATATCGATCACAGCTTACGGATGCATATTTAGATAACTGTTTAAGAGCGGGTAATTCGTCGCATATGATCGATTATGAAAACATTACAGATGACATGGCAACCCTAATATCCTATTAAAATAATTTTATATAAAAAATGTCATTGCTCTTGCCACCATCTTTAATATACTTACAAACATTCTTCTGTATTTATGTAAGATTAATAATAACCTTGTTCTGTAATTAAATTTATAAATTATAAAATTAATAAATGAACATGTTTATAAATATGAATATTTTTATATATTTGTTAGGTCAAAAAATAGTTGGCACCCGCCATGAATTTTTAATTTAGTATTTCACTCTTTACAATAAAAACGTTGCCGACCTCTGCATTAGGGAATTCTCCCTTTCATGTTATCCGTAAGAAACAAACCTACTTTTTTTTTGTTATTCCTTTGTTTTCCTTAAGTAGAACTATCCACTTCATATCTACTTTCTACATTTTTGAAATCAAATAAAATAGTAGAAAATAATTAAAAAAGTAGGACCACACAGAAGTTAATCGCGGTCAATTCAGCATTATATATTTTGTTATTCATGTTGTTTTATTTATTTTTATCGTTGCTTAGTTGTCTTTTTAGTAAGTGAATTTGTTACTTGATAACGTATACTTTTTTGAGTTCTGGACATTGCGTTATGATTATCTAAATTATCTATTTTAATGTCCCACAAAAAATATCATACAATTTGAAATTTATCTGTAAATTAATATGAAACATTCACTGCATGTGAAATGATTTCTAAATAATTATTTATAAAACAAAACATGATAGAAGGTGTAAAGCGACGTATTAAATGCATGTTTCAAAAAAAAAATATTTCATTTCATCTTAGAAATAGTAAACTAACCCAAGCTCGTATAAGAGTTATGAAATACAAATCAAGCAACATTACTAAAATACTTATATCTTAATGAATAGAGGTCACTAGAAGTGAAATAAATTCGAATTCTAACCAATAAATAAAGGTTCACTTAGCTGCATAGTAAAACTTGAATTACATCCAAGCAGCTTCCAAATCAGATAAGACCCAACAGTAGTTACAAGTATTAACTCAGATCTTCTATTCTAATAAGAAATAATAAAAAGCTAATCTTTAAATTTGCAACTACAAAAACCCTCCTTACAATAATAATTCCACATCATATCCATCCACCTCATCCATCCTATGTAAGTGAGTAGAGTTTTAGCTGGTGCCTAGGGTAGCAACTAAGGGAATGAAAACTATTTCTTGACAAAGCACACTACTGTTTAATGCACAGGACGAAATAGAACATATTTGAAAACACAAACATAGATACAAGTTGTTCCTCTATGCCTAAATACACTAATCGTAGCACAGTTATTTTTGGATTAGAAATGACTCCACCCACATTTCGTCCTCATTATGCCACCTTTGAACAGCGAAAGTTTTCCATCTCGCGCGTCCAATTTATCAGCGCCATTTAAGAACCTCTTCACTCCTCACATGTATATAATAAAGTGTTTCTCAAAGTGGCAATATTCGTGACCTAATATTCAATCATAATTTTCATCGCGTCCCCCCCCATACAAAAACAATGTATTAAATGCAATAACACTATACTTTGACGCCAAAACTACGATACGACTTTAACATCTTAAGTGCCCCCGGCGTATATAAACGTCTCGCTAAGCCAAAACGTTTATTTCCCGGGCCGTATATATACGCCTTTTTGAAGTAGGGTCTTTCATGTGCACTACTATCCATAAATTTATTCCGAAGGCTTTGGAATGCTGGAAAATGACCTTGACAATGTTTGCGAAGGATTTACTTATTTCAGATGACTTGCTTCTTCATTCCTCCTGCCCCCTCCAATACATCCCATCCGCGCGCCTACGCGGAACACAATGGCCTTGAAAAGCGCATTGCATGAGTTTAAATCGCAGTTAAGCCGTACAAATGATCAAGATAAGTGTTAATTTTTGTTTTCAATTATATTTATGACAAGCCCATGGTTAATAAACTTGCTCTTAGCTTAGTATTGTTAAATTAGTTATAAAATACATTGTGTAACACTGATATATTTATAAGTGTAATACATCAGTGCAAGTTTGTATTTTATTTTTCGTTATGTCAGAATGTATTTTGTTTGTTAACTTTCAGGAAATTAATGATTTTTTAAAATCTTTTCTTTTCGACTTTTCAAAGGCTCGTCTCCCCCCCTCGTAGAGATGTCGCGTCCCTCAAGGGGAGCACACCCCACAGTTTGAGAAACGTTGATATAATAGATAGCAAGTATTCTAATGTCTGCCCTTAACAGATAGTCGGGATATCATCCACAGAAAAGAATAAATCTGATTTTCTTAGAATGTGAAATAAGAATTGGACGCATCCCATTGTCACATCGAGGGAACCATGTTGTTATATAAGGACGTTCAATAGATGTCATTCATTTTATGTGTCATTATAGACTCAAACACCAAGATGTCAAGATCTGTCTCCGGCAGTAGCAAAAAAACATCAGTAGATTCTGTTTTGTTGCGAGAGAATGTTCAAATGTTCTCCTACCCTCACTTCTCCCTTTACAATAGTACCAGCACTCCGCACTATGGAATTCATATCCTGGGGAACTTAATAGGTTTATTTGTATGTCAAGAGGGTTTAGTAGAACTAGCTGCATGGCCCGGCGTTGCACGGGCTATCTCTCTCTCTCTCTCTCAACTATTATATAAATTCTCCCTTTCTTTCACAAAATCAGAACTTCTAATACTCATTTTCAAAATGACTTCCTCCCTCTACCGCTTAGCCCGGCATTGCTCGGGCTTTCTCTTTTCCTCATAAAAATTACCCTTTTTCAAAATTTTCTCCATTTCATTTATTTTTGATTTAAGACAGGTTTCTTTACCCTCTCTGTAGCCCGAACACGATTTTTTTAGTGTAAATTTATTGTTCTATCTTCCTCTCCTTCTCACAGATAAGATATAGCTTTAAATTTCGATGTATGACTTATAAAAAAAATATTGCGTTAGAACTAAAAAAAAATTATTAATATGAAACAATAAAAGAAAACGATTCTGATGCTAAGAGTAAAACAAAAAAAGTTCGTCATTTTTTAATAATAGTTAGTTTTTCTAAGAATCTAAAATAATAAAATAGATTTCAGATTTTCATGAATCAATCAATCGTTACATAGAGTTAGCTTAAAAATGTCTCTATAATGTATTTTGATCCAAAATAATAGACGATGTACATTTTAATTAACAAAGAATTTATTTCGTAATCAAACAATAGAAATAATCCTTTTAAAAAACACACATATTTATTAAAATCAAATTTCTATAAGTAATAAATAAAAGAAAAATTAACAGATAGCTATTGAAACGATTGCTTTTTTCTGAACGTTTGATTAAACATATAAATATATAAGTAATAACAAACAGTGTGGGGAAAGCATATATATATATATATATATATATATATATATATACTGAAAAAAGCATTTAAAAAACCGAACTGATAAAAACATTTTGATATTTCATTTTAATTTTAACCTTTTTCATTCCACTAAAAAAATTTTAAACTTTAAGAATTAGCGTAATGCGAAATTGAAAGTTTCTTCCTCTTCAGTTTCGAACCTGGGAACTACAGTTTTATAAAGAAGCGCTTTTAACAACTACGCTTTCTCTTCCTTCGGGGAGAACAGTAAAAATATCTTTAAAATAAAAGAATATTTTTTCAACATCCCATTTCGTAATTCGTTAAAGTAAAAAAAAATTGGGGGATTTCATTTTTAAGTTAATGCTTTCAAACTACATGTATCGATTACAAAACAACGGTAATTTTTAAACAAAAAACTTTAATAAAAATAATGTTTATATATTTATCGTAAAAGGGAAAAAAATTGAAAAACAAATTTTTTAAACCGTAATTGTTAAGATATTTTAAGAATCTTTGTACAGATTACGTATAATATTGTTCTACCCGCGGAAAAAAAGTTTCGTGAGATTATTTTTATTAATAAAGAAGTTATTAAGTATTTAAATAAAATTTTGAGTATTTTTTGAAAAGTCGTCAACAAAAAAACAGTAAATCTTTTAAATGACTAATTCCAAAAGAGAAAAGCATGAACTTTTTTAGTGTAAAATATTTTTTTTCATTAACGCGAAAGAAAGTGCGAGTGAAATAACTTATAATTTTATATTCAAAAAAAAGGAACCGATTTCGACTCATTTTAAAAAATCATAAAAAAATACAAAATATAATTATTTTTTAAAATAAATTCTAGCATATCATGGCGAAAAAAATGATCTTTACGAATCTGTAATTATTTTTTGTGAGTTTTATGAAAAAAATTAGATCGCATTTTAAAGACGTCAGAAAAAAAAGTTTCCAAATTTCCCCTGGCGGTGAGAAATAGTACAATTTATGCGTTTTAAGGTTTTTAATTAATATCTTTTTAACTAATTGGAATATCGGAATATAAATGATTAAAACGGATTCCTCGGATCATTCCCGAAATTTTGGTACCTTCGGTGAGTTTCTGCGTCGTGTGGTTCGTGAGAAAATTGGGCTACATTTATTTCTACATAGATGTGTTTACCTTCGGATTTAATTAGTGTAGATTATCCCCTTGTTACTGAACCACGTCCTAACGCAGTATGGATGTATCTAGAAACTAAAAACCAACAATCACTTTTTGTAGGGAAGTTTCATGGAGTACTAGTCAATTGTAGTTTGAAGGGAAGTCAATGAATCAAGTCTTGAACTTTACGTTGATTCTCATTCAGCTTCTCAGAAAATATTCATTAAATCAGAGTTTCTCAAACTGAGGGGTGCACCCCTCCCAAGGAGGTATGAGCATATCAAAAATTCGAAAACAAAATGTAATTTTTAAAAAAATATTAATTTACTGAGAAAAGAATTAAAGCAAAATACATTCTGACGTAATAAAAAATAAAATACATATTTACACTGATGCAATATATTGCACCAATTTATGTGATAAATAGTTTAATGATACAAAGTTAAGAACAATCTTAATCATTACTAGTGACTGCATGGGCATGCCATGAAATTATATATAAAATTTAATATTTATCTTTATAATTTATAAAGTTTATAATTAAAGTCATATTGTAACTTTAGCACCAAAGTATATTATCGTTGCATTCAATACATAATTATTTAATGTAAGGGGGGGTGATGAAATTTATGATTGAAAACTGGGTCGCAAATATGGAAAGTTTGAAAATCAATGCATTAAATAATTTGGTACAAGATTGTAAAGGAATAGACCTGCACTATAAACGAAAATTCATTAGGAATAACTCGAGATAATTTATCGGTCAACTGGTATTTTTAAGCTCTCAGAAAATGTAACTAAAATTTTTAATAATTTACATTTTTTACTTTACTTACAGCGTTACATTACTTAGTTTTGTTTTGAGTAATTTCCATCTGAGCATATAGTTTTATAATGAAAAATTTTGATTTTTATCCTGAAACTATATACCACAGTGTTTTAAAAGATTTTTTCTCCACCATAATCTTTTTTTATAGCATCCTATATAAACCCATGAGAAATTGACTTTCCTTCTGTTTTAAAACAATTATTTTAAAATGGCAGGTTGATTCCCTAGCTCATATTCCATTCTTTTATAAGAAATATTTAAGGTATTTTTTAAAAAAATAAATATATATGAGATCTCTTAGGAAAAGGATGCGATCTGTCAATACCTTGTGGAGTTCAGAGAAGAGGAAACAAACTTTAAAAGCTACTAAGCAAATAACATTCCAAAATAAAGAAATGTAAAAAAAAACGAATAAAAGAATTATAGCATTGCCAAAGGTACGAAATAAATACTTATAAGTTTTTAAAAACGAGTACACTATGTTAAACAAACAGGAAATAAAAATGCGATAAAAAATTTAAAGAATGTATGAATTCTTAACAGATATTTAAACATGAGAATATTATGCTGTTTTAGAGTTATATTAAGTAACTTTTATATAGTACTGTAAAACAATGCGCACACTGAAAAAAACCATGTCTACATTTTTAAAAATACTAAAACAATAAAAATACATTCAAGTTTATAGATATACGTTAAAACATGCAAATGTGGAAATGGGAAGAATTAAAAAAAACTTTGCGCGATTTTAATATTTATATTGGCTTTGTTTTTTGTGTTGATATAGCAAAATAAACAGTTTGTTTTTACTTTCTATTTTTTTTTCTTAAGTTTAAAAAATATTTCACTTCACAACATGCGCTTTACATTTTCCTAAATATTTATTTTTCTAAACCCAATAAAACAGGAAGGGTAAAAATAATTGGACAACTGATTAGTTTTCTGTAAATTCAGTAAGCATGTACAAAGTGAAATACTTTTAGAAATTGGAAAGAAATGTGAACAAAAAAGTATTTGGAAGTTTTGCAAAAGTCTTTTTCTACATTTATTAAGTATTAATTCTTTCATTTCAGTGGATACGAATGAGGGAAAGAAATTATCTTTGAAGTTCTAATTTTTTTTCATCGTATTTCAGAGTACAATATGAAGAAACATATTTTCCAAAGAAACCTCAACTTTTATTTAGATACAATAATAGAAAATATTTCTAGCTATTTTAATTACCACGTTCAATGAATTTGCGCTTCCATTCGTGCTGTTGCCATTTTAAAATATGCAATTCCTATAGTCTTGGTTTTTCTTGTCTTCTCATTTAAGTCTTAACTTTTTAATGATTCGGATATTTTTTTTCTATAACAATTTAAAGAAAGAGTAGGAAAAGTAAAAACAAAGTTCTTTATTTTAATGGTTGTGAGCTTATACTTAAGACAAATACAGAACACGTATAACAAGCAGTCCAGTAATCCAGTCTCCAACAAACTTGAGAGTTCATGCTATCCGAACTGTTTTCGATTTATAAAATGACTAAACATATTTTTTACTTCACCCAATATTTAAAACATTTCAAAAACTTATTTTTGTTGTTTTTGTTGGGCATTTTATCAGTTTCCAAAGACATCACAGCATTATCTATAACATTTCGCTGTAAGAAAGTTTTCTCAAACGTCTCTCTTCAAATCCCTATAATCGCTGATTTTCCCTCGACTCAAAGACCTATAATTACAGCACTCTCATTGCTTTTCCTGGGTATTATGGAAGGTACATTACGATAGATGCGAATGCAAAAACTAGTCCGTTAAATGAAGTGGAAAGACAGAAAACTGCCAAGTCCGGATAATAGTTTATTTTTCGAGATTCATTTTGTTTACTGTACTTATCTTGTGATTTCTGATCCATGACTTTTTAATATTTATTGCTAGGCAACGAAGTATGATAACGCAAAGATTAACTGTAAACGGTTTTTTTCTTTTTTTTCATCTTAATTATGAATTACTTGTGCGATTTTGGTTTGGACTATATGAAAGAATTATTTGAGATTCTGGAAATTTCCTAATTGCTCCTTGGAGGAATCGAATCTCAAATTCTGCTGACAGTAAAAATTTTACGGACACTTTTTTAATCATTTAGACTTCTGCATCTCCTCTGTGGCCACGGTAGCCTAGTGGTCAAGTTAAAGGACTCATGGTAAACGTGTCATGAGTTCGAGCCTAGTACCGCTGAAGACCTGTCGTGAGACAGGGGCTGATGCACGTTCAATCTGTCGAGGCTCAAATGTCTTCCCGTTGGTATGATGTGGAAGTTATGAGAGGGGGTATGCCAGCGTGTCTTTCTTGTCACTTGTTCGCGGTTCAGAATTACGAGGTTTATCACCAACAACCCTTTTGCTTTCAAATAAAAAAAGACTCGTTGTGTAGGGGTATTGATATAAAGTTAATCGGTCAAGGTTCACATTTCTCATGTTGATGTGATGTGGAATGTGAAGATTCGAATTTCTGTTCAAGTGAGTTAAATGATTTAAAGCAAATGAGTCTCCACGCTTCGCCAATAAAACTCGCGTTGCCACAAAATACAACGATGATAATCAATCCATCAATCTTTAGCCCATTAACAGTAAAAATCGATCAATTTTACGTTTAAACTGAAAATAAACCCATCCATTCCATATAGTGGTTAGTGATATTGATTAATGGTTAACTGATTAGTGAGGGGTTAGTGGACCCGGGTTTGAATCCCAATGGATGTTTATAAATGTATATTAACTTCGTGGTTTGGGGATGCTCTAAATAGCCATCGAGCCGCAAATACTGTCGTGAAGTTGGTGGAAGGGAAGAAAAATGGGAGGCCCCTGTCCACGTCCAGGGTGTTCTCCCTCAAAATTTGAATGGAACCGAACCAAATAGTTCTGTCACCAGTATGGTGCTCAAAGGTGCGGTTAACAACAGACGCACAATTTAGAACTTCGCCATGGTGAATTTCGTTTCATGGGCCTCGATCTGCCGATCAGGTGGCATTAGCAAAAACACTAAATTAATTCAAGCTCATCGAAATGCTTAAATGAGTCTTCTCATCGTCATAAGTAGAACATCTGTAATCTCCTGTAAAATTCCAATATCCTGCATTAGAATTTAGAAATGAAAAGATTCTTTTAAATTTAAATTTAGGTTCAAACTTAAGGTAAATTTATTTTTGAAAGGGTGTAAATTTACCTGTAAAATCTGGCTATTTGGTTAACCTAGTATAATAAACGAATACGTCATAAGTAAATCACTAAATCCGTTGTTTCGTTGGTTTTTGTTAGCACAAGTGGCTCAATTGATCAAACTATGGGTATCCTTTCTTAATTTTTTGATAAATGATGGTATGTGTTGCAAAAGGAAAAGTGAATGAAGGGAAAAATGAGAGAATATTTGCTTGCGTGTGTGACGATAATCGAATGGGTTGAGAAGCGTCCCGTAGGAGCGTCTTTGCTAAATGCATCAAACTTCACGGGAGTGGAAAAAATATTCAGCAACCTCATAATTGGAAATTTTGAACTGGGTAAAGCTGGCAGTCTGAAGAGAAAAAAAGTTCAAAAATAACTGAGATATTCGTTTGCACTTTGGAAGTTTTTTGTACCCAATATAAAACACAGTTTTTGAAAAATAGGATACTTTCTCTTTTCTCTCATTTGTATTTCACTCAATTAAACAACAATAAGAAAATGTTTTTTTAATTTTTTTTTGCGATCTTACTAGAGCTAGTTTAGGAAAGGTGATTACTGGGGACACACACACACTGTAAATAGAAGGGAAAATATTTATTTTTGGTGTATGAAATAAGACATTAAAACTCTTTATTTTGATTGGGAAATTAAATTAATTCTTTTATGGACTCGTTACGCATAAGGCAGGTCACGAGTGCGATATTTTTTGCATAAAATATTGAATCAATGATCCCTTTCTACACTTCTAAAATTTCTAAATTGAATTCCTTACATTTTTATCAACTGAAAACGTAAGAGGCGCAAATAATCTGAATTAAATATTTCATAAAAACTTGCAATGAGATAAAACAACCATGAAACAAACATAGACAAGCATTCGGAGTATGAAAATTCCACAGTATACAGAATGAATGAATTTATCCGTCTCTAATTAACTAAAATCGTATTTTTTGTCGTATTAGTTAACAAGATGGAGCGTAATTGATGAATTGGCCATAAACGTATTATTAATAATGGCATGTTGTTTTGTGAAAGAAGTGCATACTTGAAATAAACTTGTTTCTAAGGAAAATACATTTCTTTAAAATAGTAAAAGAGTGTAAACTAATTTGCAACAATTTCATTATCGTAATTTTCCTTTCGAATATTTCTTGAACTAATTGAAGGTGTTTTCAAAACGTTCGGAATTGACTTTCAAAGTATAAATAATTAAATTATCTTTATATTTGATGTGTTTCAAAATGCTTTTTCTTTCGTGTAGTTGTCGAGTGTTTTTATCCTGGGATATATATGAAATATACAAGTGAAATAACAGAATGCAAAAAGAAGAATATAGGCATTAATTAGAAATGATGATCCCAGCATGTGAAAGAAGGGGTGCGCTGCTTTCCTTTCGAGATGGGAATCTATTACAGGCGAAAGTCCGATTTCTTTTCTCAAGTGGATTCGAACCCGAACACACTAGGTTACAAGCCGAGGGTCATATCCACCCTACTGCCACAAGATTATCTTTCGAATAAAAAAAATTCATGTCAATCGAATAATACATCGTTGTTTTATTGCAATTTAAAGTTATATACCTCTAAAAAACACCCTTTATATATTTATATATTTTGTTCAAATTTCCGACCATTAAAAAATATTTTTCAATTCAAGTTCAAATACATTTTTTATACTTTTACTGATTGATACTTGATGCTAATAGACACACAGTTTTTTCAAATATTAATTCATTAATTTAATTAGTGTTTATTCCCCAGTCAATATTATTCCTCTAGATGACAGCATCATTGGATAAGACAGCTTTTGTTAAATTTATGATGAAGATTTAACACGATGAAAATTTTGATTGAAAATAGGATCGGAAATATTGTAAGTTTGAAAAGCACTGAAATAGTGAACACTAGTTTCAACATTTTAGGGGTCGCGGTAGCCGAGTGGTATAGGTATCGGACCGTGGCTTGCTTTGTCACGGGTTCGAGCCCTGTACCACTAAAGACCCGCCGTGTAGGGCAGCGATGCACGTTAAATCTGTCGAGAGCTGAAACGTCCTCCCGTTGGTGTGGTGTGGTAGTTAGGAGAGGGGGTACCAGCTCAGATGTCGTACATGTCACTTGACCATGGTTCAAAATTACTTGGTCCGTCGCCAAAAGCCCTCGTGTAGCTGAATAGTGCGACATTAATATTCAATCAGTCAACCAATATATATATATATATATATATATATATATATATATATATATATATTTGGAACAAACTAAGCAGAGAAATGGAATTTGAATATTTATAACTATATAATAAGTTTACTTTTTTCTAACTATAATAAAAAAGTATTAAACAAGAAATGGACACTACTTTACTAAGATATTTTCAAGCCAGTGTGTCTACCCATTTCAGCTTCAGAATGATTTTACATTGCACTCCTAAAAATAGAGTTATACCAATCATGAGAGCGAATTGTAAATAGGATTGAGTCTCTGAAAATAACCACTGAAGTAAACTTCGCCAAATCCGTCCTTCAATGGCAAATCATCCGAGACTTTTGAAAAGAGAAAATGCTGTCAAATGGGCGGTAAACGAACCACTGTGAGATTATTGCTTTGGGAAACTTCTTTCCTTCTATTTGCTACTGGCAAAAGCGTTCGGGTAGGGCAAATAGTAGTCTTTTTCTTTCGATTCAATTCGAAACTCTTTGGAAAGAGGTAATTTAAAAAGGAATTGGATTTCCATTTTGATTGGTAAAAGTGTTTTTCTACCATAGTGTATTTCTATTACTCTGAAACCACAACCGCAGAATACTTAAATTCAAAGTGGGCTGAAAACGTTCGTTTTATGATAGTCATTTCAGTTATAAAAACTGTTATACTTACTGGAATTTCATTTGCATATTACATGTGTCGGCAGTTTTTACGGCTATATTATTATTATGAGATACGCTATACACATTTAAAATAAAAAGTTGCTTTGATGCATTTTCAAGAAGCCCGTTTAATTGTGAGGCAAAAATTCATTAGTAAGTTCATAAGCGTGTTAAAATTAGTCTACGATGACGCAGTGTAAAAGAAGCCAATTCTCCTTAAATCTGCCGAGGCTCAATGTACTCTCGTTGGTGTGGTAATTATGAGAGATCGGTGTCAGCTTAGGTGTTCCTCCTTACTTGACCCTGGTTCAAAATTGCGAGATACGTCACCAATATCCTTCGTGTTGCCTCATAGTGTAACCTTAATATAACTCTTACTCACTCAATATCGTGCGTGTTAGCAATTACTATGGATTTAATCTAAGAAATGTGGGAAAATTCAAATAATTAGTTGTGGAGAGATAATTAAACTTAGGGAATAATTTGAAATTAAAATCTGATCAGTAACGTTTGACAAAACTTAATTTTTTTTTAAATTTTTTAAAATTTATTAATTAAATGGCTTGATTTTCTCAAGCAGTATCTTAAAATATACCACCCATTACAGCTGAATAATAATCTAACATTAAATATTAACAAAACGTATCTTTGAAGAACTATACCATTGACTAGTTCATTTAATTATTTATTAAGTTTCCTTTGTGAGAAGCTTTGAAAAAAACCTTTTCGATTAAATTCCAAATATATTGCTGTTCTTACTTTATAATTCAACATTCTCTCAAGACGTAATTACTTAAGGAAAAATTTCCTATTTTCTTCATTTCATAAGAACGTGTTTGAGAAACTACAAAATTAGCTGCCCTTCAATATTTCAGAGCTGCATGATGATCCTTCGAAATCTATTCCTTACGTGTAGTTGAACTTAAAAAAAAATTGTAAATGATCCTTTTCTAAACTTACAGCAAAAATATAATTTATATCCCTTTAATTTTAATATTTAGAATTTTAATGATTCGTACATTGTATTGGTCTGCCTTCAAACATTTGGAAATATTTTCTTCTTTCTTGAATTTTCCTTGGCCAAAGTAGCCGGGTGGTCCTGATCATGAAACTCCTAAAAACCACTTCGAGTCACGTATTCAAGAACCGACTACTTAATTAGGTTCATGCAGGTTAAATCTACCTAAGCTGTAAGCCCTCAGGTTGGCATGAAGTTTAGAGAATCGAGAGCCACAATTCATCAATTAACCATATTTCAAAATTACAAAGTCTATTCTCTAAAGCTGAGGTCACCAAAGTGGTGGTCCGCAAATGTGGAATATACTCACTTATCACATTAAGTAATGTTTTAAGATGCATTGAGTGTTCTTAGAGCACAATTTTTTATAAATATATTTAACGCTTAAAATTCTTATTAGTGGTCTGATAGGATTTAAATTATGAATTTACTGGTCCGTGAGGTCAAAAAGTTTGACGACCGCTGGTCTAAAGAACGCGTGCTGCATCAGAATGAAACGTTCATAAAACAAGTAATAAACTGTTAATTTAAGGCCTTATTGCAATAAAAACCCACCAAATTATGGGGGAGGGGATTATTATACTTCAAATGTGGCTGGATCTCAAAATTATCTCTTGTAGTTTCTTGTGGGAATTGTGAGATGGAAATAACTAGTCATGTGTCTTTGTCACTCAGTCGATGTTAAAAATTATGAGGGTCGTCACCGATACCCATTATATAACTTTAAGTGCAACGCTGTTTGAATCACTAGTAAAATTTTTATTTTCTTCTCTACTTATTACTTATTACTCTAATCACTGTCTGAATTCGACGTAAGCTATGGGAGTATGTCGGCTTAAATAGTAATCGAAATCTCTATCATATAAATCTTATACCAATGGACCTCAACACTAGTATCAATTCTTGAATGCTCCGTCAGATTCTTTAACCCTTCAACGAGCACAAAACTAAAATACACTTTTCTGTGATAAATTACTTGATAAATGTAATGTTCTCTCTCATCCTCTACAAACATTATTTAGTCACAAAAAATATCTGATCATTGTTTTTTTTCATGGAGGGGTGTGTGTGTGTGGCTAGGCGTTATAACCACTGCGCACTTAAGACATTTAACTTACTTTTCAGGGCAGAAATGAATCATATTAGAATAAATTTTGTATGAAAAATTGACATTTATGCAATAACTATTTCAATAACAATTAAATACAAAGTATAAGTGTAAATAATAATAGAATAACTGTACAACATAGAATATACTTACTAAGAATATATATAAAATACTTAGAATATACATTGAAATTGGTATATATCCTCATTTTATATTTTGTTTAATTTTAGTATAAAAGGTTAGAAATAAAGTAATATTTTTTGAGAATTTAAATCAGTTATATTTCACAATTTGATGAGCTATTTACTGTGGAACTTAATAATATGCAAACGTTTTTTCCGAGCAGAAAAGCTGTAATGAAAGATTTTCGAATCCGAGAATCTTGTACCACATATTGTAAACAAAAAGTTTGTTTATATTTCCAACCCCCAACATTCTCACATGATTCAAAGTGTGGAGAAAAGCTAAAATTTCTAGGTCATTTTTCTGTTTTATGTGGGCAGTGGATAGAGCCTCTATCCACATATAAAAGCTTTCCAAAAACATAATGAAATCTTTTTTTTAATTGCAAATTTGCTTAATTCATTCAGATGATAGAAAAGTATACTCAAGACATTTCGAAATTTTTTTCAAAGATCAGAAATTTATTGATACTAATCAAAATATAAGTTGTAGATTTACATCGAGAAACGCTGTTTTTAACTACCTATCAGTGGACATGTAATGCAAAAAAAGGTATCGTCACGCCATCTGTATTGATTTTCATGTGTTTTATCTTCAATTAACTTATGTGGATGGGCTTAATATCCATCATCCGCTTAGATAAAAAAAATTTAATATGTGGCTAGACGTACTATCCACTGCTCGCAAAAGGTTTAAACTGGTTTTATGGCAATTTTGATACTAGCTTCTCTAACTCCTTAGTCTCTGTGTTATAACAATCACCACATCACTAACTTCCCTCTTCACTTATATTTAAAGAGAAACTCTCAGAAATCATGATTTCTTTATAGAAATTGGTTGGTTTTTTTCAGTTCATATAACATATCATAAGTATATTCTCGGAGGATTAGTAAGAATCGCGAATGGAACCCATTACAAAATAAAGTGCTTGTCGTATCATAAATTATTTAACATAGATCGATACAGAAACAATGGATGGGATTTGTTTCAAATCGAAGGTAATAAATAATTTATTAACATACGATAACAATGAGTGTCATTGAAGTGATAACTTCTATTGGCGCGATTTGCTGGAGAGTGAACTTGGATGAACGTCACGCTGGTGTATGTAACGCTCCTTCGGCTTTTTTTCGTCTCGAATTGGAAATCGTGCTCGTGCAAAGTCGTCAACGCTAAAATGAAAAGAATGTACGTTTCCTCCCTTCCCCCACCACTGTGAAAGTAGTAGTTTGTCGCCCTGCGAATACGCCGTAAAAGTAAAGTTCATAGATTCGATCTAAGTAAGGGGGAGAACCTTTTCGGATCAACTGCCGTCAAATAATTTTGACTTGTGATTTTTGGGAAAATAATAAAAAAAAAAAAATAAATACTAACCACTCAAAACTCTTTATTTACTATTAAAATTACATTTTGCACTGTATAGCAGTAAATGTTTTGGACATGCGTGTAATTCAAATTAAAATAACATTAATATAACTTCTGTTGTTGCCGATCAGATGACAAATAACTTACATTAGGATTGTAAAGTGTTACTTTTAGCAGAACACATGCTGAATTAGTCTGTTTTCTAAGTGAGTCTTAAATGTTATTCATCTCTGAAGATAATGATTCTCGGGCATAGGTAGGTGAAATATGGTTAAAAAAACATGAGTCAGCTTCTTCAAACAGTTAAATGTATCTGGAATCGAATTCCATGTTTCCAAAATTTCGTTATTGACATTTTTACTTGTATTGCTTGTTAATTTTTGTTTCAATAAATTTTTGAATCCATATTCAACTAAACTGGAAATCAAGCACAGTTTCATTTCAAATTCTTCAATTTCTTCCAATCGAATTGACACCAGTTTAGTTTATCAAATGAACTCGCATCATGGTACATTATAATTATGGAAATAAGTTCTTGAATAACTTTTTCTTCCGATTTTTTCAAGTTCGGGAAGTACTAGTAGTTTCTTGTAATAATATCGTTTCTGAAAATATGCAGTTTTTAGCGTCAAAAGCATTGAGATCCTTCTTGAAGATAATATTTTTTACTTGTGTCTTGAGGCCTTACATTCAATTCTTTGAAATGTTGTTATATGTCTGTAAAAACGTGACTGATCACTCCCGTTTATTCGTACTTCATAGTGAACTTTGTTATTTTGAACTAAAATGCTAACCATTTTGATCGTAGACGTGCCCAAGTAATTGTGTCGTGTTCCATCCACCATCCCTCATCTTAGTGGAGCTCCCCCTCCCCGCCAGCTCTTTCTACAAAAATGGGAGCGGGATACTTTCTAATCCTAGTTGAAGCATGAAAATATGAAACATGTAATATTTTTAAAAAGTAGGCTTAGAGAGAGAGAGAGAGAAATCTTACTCTAAAATTAAACAAAATGAAGAAAAAGGACAAATTTTTACAGAACTAAGTAAATAGTCTAATTATCATTAGCAATATTGCAGTGAATTTAAGAATAAGAATATATTTTTGTATGCGAATTAGAATAGCAATGAACAAATAGTTCTATTAATCACGTTACTTAAATATACTTTCAGTCTAAAAAGAAAATTAAACCAATTAAAATTTAAAATAACAAAATTAAGTATACAGGTATTAAGAAAATATTACGTTAAATAATTTAAGTACAAGAAAACAAAATATAATTAAGAAGAATTTCCATGCAGCAGCACCGGATATATTTGTACGAAACTGGCATGCAATGACAAAAGAGCTAGTACCTGTATAAACCAGAGATTATGTGATATAAATCTTCTGATTAAATCTCTTTTTAAAGGTTTTGACCTCTTTTCAATCAACTACCTGTCTTACTATCCCTTAGCTTAATTTAATTCATGGATAGAATTGAATATTGTTAAATTACAAAGTTCAAAAACCCGGATCGGGTCTTCCGAACAAATTGCCAATGATTTTAAGAGGGAATTTTAAAGAAGAATTTTCAAAAGACAAATCAAAACCTTTAGTTGATTTTTTTAAAATCAAAATTCAATTTAATCATGTCAAATAATCCAAATGAAGCCCGAGGAAGTGCGGAACAAAGTTTGACGGAGTTTTTTTTTATAGATATTTAAATGAAACTTTGAATCTAAAGTAGCATTTCTTTAACTGTGGGGTGCGAGTCTATTGAAAAGTCGAAAACAAAAGATTATTTTTAAAAAATTGTTAATTTGCTGAAAGTAAACACAATACATTCTGACGTAATAAGAAATAAATACACGATTACACTGATATCAAACACTTATAAATGCATCAGTGCTGCCCAATGTAATTTATGATTAATTTAGAAATAGTAACAAGTTGGATAATTACCATGGGCTTGTCACATATAAAAACTCTCTACAAAAATGAACACTTATCTTGATCATTTGTACGGCTTAAAATTAATTCCTTTTCCTGACGATTAAAAGATGCGCGGGATTCGCTTACCAAAGCCTTTGTTCTCCACATGTCTGGGATGGATTGGGAGGGAGGGGGATGAATGGAATAAATCAGTAAATCTTTCTCAAACATTGCCAAGGTCTTTTATATTGCATTCCAAAATTTTATGAATAGCAGTGCATAGAAAAGATCTCACTTCGGAAAGATGTATACATACGTGTGTGTGAGGCGAGACGTTTATATACGCCGGTGGCCCTTAAGAGGTTAAAGTCGTATTGTAGTCGTACGTCGAAGTATAATATTATTGAATTCAATACATTGTTATTGTATGGAGGGGGGGGTGTTGCGATGAAATTTATGATTGAATAGTGGGTCGCAAATATTGAAAGTTTGAGAAGCACTGATCTAAAGGATTTACAGCCTATTTCAGATACCATAAACCTATTGTTTCCTTCTTAGAAAACAATTAATTCCCAAACATGATTGTATATTTCGCACAAAAGTATTACTTTATGAGTACAGACATATAAATAAATAATTTTATAGGACAATACTGATATCCCCTTGTTTTTATTCTCATTTAACTAATCTCTGAAATAACATTCCAAAATTTTAAGTTATCACTTCTGTCATGTGGTCATAAGCACACACACTTAAAAAAATCAAAACTTATTTTTTTAATCTAATGCAATTCTAATTATAAACACATTGCTTAATAATGCAAACATAACAAAAATACAACTTGAACAAAACGGTAAAATTTGTCCCATAATCTTTTTTTTTGTTTTTTGGAAAGAATCAAGTGAAAGGCAAATAAGATATAAAATTTTTCTTCAAGAGCATTTTCTCAGCATCTTACGTAGCATCGTTCCCACCAATCCCGTTTTATTATTTCTCGAAATGCTTTATATAGGCAGGATAAGTAGTTATCTTTTATTTCTATTTCAGCTGCCTACTTTTCTAGAATTCCCACCATTCATAAAATTTGATTTGAATAGTAGTAAATCCTCTTTGTCGATCTCTGCGATACTCGAATGGAGATTTAGGAAATTTTCTGGATTCATTCCTTCTATTTATGAAGGAAAGATACGAAAGTATTATATTTCATATTGAAAGAAGTTTAATAAAGGAAAATATTCATTTTCATCATCAATTTCATTTCATATTTCTAGGTATTCCAAAAGAAAAAAAAGTCTTTGATTTGTGCATGTTGAAGTGTTGCCACTTTTATTTGAAACCACAGCTTTATTCTGAAGAAGTATTTTACTTCACGAGGTTTAACACATCGTTACATGTAGGATATGAATTTTTATTGAAAAAACTTATGGACTTTGATAGATTTATTTTGATAAAAGTATCATCAATGTTTGAAATTTTTTAACAGGAGCAATTAAAATAAAAAATGATTAAATAGTTGACTTGAATAAATATTCGTAAAAAGTTTTTGGAAATTTTATAATTTCGTAAATGTTTTACCCCTTTTGATTAATACTGCATTAAATTATGGGGTATTTGTTTATTATTTTTTATTCGAATATTATTGTACTGAAAGATCGAAAGTCATGAAAAACATGGTTTCGTTAAAAATAAGAAACTATATTTGTGTGAATTTTTTTAAGTGAAAACTTCTTTAGCTGCGTTGGGTACTTTTTGGTAGGGGAAAATCTTATGAATTCGCGTCACCGACATGCTCATGATAGGTGCACGCGCAGTGTGCTGTGCGCCTTTCACACTTTTTAGATGGGTGAAATCTCGTGCGTTCGCGCCACTGACATGCTTATAGCAGTATATCTGTAGCTATACAGCTGACGTATAATACTGTGTATATCTTTTAAGAGAAATTGAATGGATTTAGGGAAAAGTTCAATGTGTATATACTGTACATTGTTGAAATAGTGTTTTGTTTTGATTATTATTATTTGAATCGTTTAATTGGAGAGTCATTGTGCAGTACAATAGTGAGTACTAAATAAATATATTAATATTTTAAGATAAAAAAATAAATAACAGAAAATTATTTTAAATGCTCGCATTTATTTTGGCGTTTGAAAATTTTATATTTAAAATTATTTTAAACCTTCGTATGAATATAAAATATCAAGAAGTCATCGAGAAGATCTAACATTAGAATTAAAAAGGTTACAAAACAATACACTACAAACGGTCACCAAACCTTTTCTAGAACTCATCTCCAACATGAAAGGATTATCGATATTTTCGTTTAATTATCAAAGCTTGCATGCGCATGCAGCTGACCTAAAAAAAATGATGCTATCGTAAAACCGTCAAATCTTCTGCTTTTGTCCGAAATTCGTATGAAAAACGAACTTGATATTCCGGATTTCAACTTTGTTGTAAGTTATAAAAGGCCCGAGATTCACAAGCAGCAGGCGTAGCTACTTATCACAATGCTCAAGTACGTCACACTTCATTACTTCACATATGGATATAACAAATTCACTAGAAGCATTGGTGTTAATGTTTCTGATATAGGCGAAATATGCGTTGCTCGTTGCGATTCCGAGAATGGGCAACACATATTAATGACAGCCGTTTATATTTCGCCTGGAAAATCTATGAGACAGACAGAACAATTTTCATTCGAAAATTTGATGATTTATACAAAAGGAGGGTCTGAAATACTCGAAAAAAGATTTGGCAAAAAATATGATAATGTACCGAGGATTTTAAGTAGAGACTTCAATATTAACTTTGCAGATGATAAAAATCTACCACTAATCGAATTTCTAAATGAAACACTTTAAACATGCCCCATGATCGAGTGAGTGAATGAATATTAACGTCGCACTGTTCAGCTACACGAGGGCTTTTGGTGACAGACCACGTCATTTTGAACCATGGTCAAGCGACGTGGACAACACCTGAGCTGGCACCCCCTCTTCTAACTACCACACCAACGGGAGGACATTTCAGCTCTCGATAGATTTAACGTACATCGCTGCCCTATACAACGTGTCTTTAGTGGTACTGGGCTCGAATTCCTGACATGCCTGCCATGACCCGATACCTTGACCACTGGGCTACCGCAGCCTTGTCCAATGATCGAAAACTCAGTACTAACAAATATAAAACGACGATCGATGTGGATTGTACACGATACTTAAATAAATTTGAATCAAACATTTTCCTTTCTTACTTTAGTTATCATAAGCCTATTGTATCTATTTAGAACAAAATGAAACATTTCAAAGTACAATCAGGATGCAATTCAACATTCTAAGGAAAATGAAAATCAAAGTTTGGATGAAAATATCTACTTTCTTTAGTGTCTTCTCAACCCGTTATCGTTATGTTTCATCAGCTTTTTAAGATATCAACGATAGGTAACGCTTTGAATTGTGTTCAAGATCTACTGGTGGCCGCGGTAGCCGAGTGGTATAGGTATCGGATCGTGGCTTGCTTTGTCACGAGTTCGATCCCAGTACCACTAAAGACCCGCCGTGTAGGGCAGCGATGCACGTTAAATCTGTCGAGAGCTGAAACGTCCTCCCGTTGGTATGGTGTGGTAGTTAGGAGAGGGAGGTGCCAGCTCAGGTGTCGTCCACGTCACTTGACCATGGTTCAAAATTACGTGATCCGTCGCCAAAAGCCCTCGTGTAGCTGAACAGTGCGACGTTAATATTCAATCAATCAATCAAGATCTACCGAATATTTGTAGTCTAATGGTAATATAACTAACATAATTAATAAATTATTACTATGATATAATTTTTACAGTTTTTGCGTTTTCTTCAAACGAGAATGATTTTAATTTTTTTCTGTTTCACTGTATTATTTTAACTTTAATAAAGGTCTCATTCCATTTTGATACACACAAATCTAGCAAAATTTAGAGATCAAATCATGTAGAAAATTAATGTTTTCTATAAATCAATATCCATTTTTAAAATCTGTTTCTTAAACTATACGAATTTCCATCATATAATGTAGCATAATGAATATTTTAATATGCATATCGGAATTTCCTGATTTATGCATTTTTCAAATCAATTTATGCTACTGTTTAGCATATTTTGAATACAATGCATTGATATTTTGAATTTGAGTTCATGTTCCAAGTCTGGCAAGACAAATCAAAAAATACTGTCTGGAAATTTCACACATGTAGGAAGCTTTAAATTTGAAACATTTTACCGTCTTTTTAGAATTAATATTAAAATGATAAACCCCCGTATCTCTCGAAAATGTTTGAATGGAGCAACCGAATGAGTATACATAAAAATTTCTTTTTTAAGAATATTTATGAACATTCGCAAACAATGCATCCTGAATAAAAAGGAATATTATGGACTAAAATTTTAAAATGCATGAAATGTATTTTCAAACCTTATCATAAATTTATTGCTAAGTAGTAGAAATTTCCAGAGTGACTTTTCAAATAAAACGTCATTATAACAAATTTTTTTGACAGTTTCCTTATTCTTATTTTTTAAATTATTTTTCGAGTAAATAATAAAAATTACAATAATATATATAATAATGTTACAATAGAAAAAAGAACTACAGTACAACTAACAATTACATTCACCCAACTAAAACCAGTCAACAATTTTAAACTAATTGTGACCTATGGTGTAGTAAAATATACCTTATTTTGTTCCTTTTTAATGTAAGTATTCATAATTTAGTATCTGTACTAAATTTTTCGCAGTAGTTTGTAAGTTATATTTGTACATGTACTATTCTTGATAAACCTGAAACTTTAATTTAATGCATAGATTTAGAGGGGAACTTTATTTTTTTACTTTGAAACACTTCCTGCTGCATTCTTTTAAAAAAATGGGTCGACATTTTTTTAGTTAATTACCTTTTAATCAATAAAGGCAAATTATTTAAATAACACAAACAAGTGTAATTTTATTTTCCATGTGGAAAATATTTTCTTTATATGATTTTTAATTATGCATACAACTTTCAGAGTTTACATGATATTTTTTCTAGTAAGTATGGTCTTTAAGTGCATATTTAAATTTTATGCATCTCTTTTCCTTTCCTTTTTTTTTTAAAATTCATTTTAAAGTATGTTTTATTTTATATTTGAATGCACTTCATTTAAAATATAATAAATCTTGTAAGTTAAGTGAAAAAATGTTTTGGGTACAACATCAGTTACTAGATTCAACATTGCAAATAATTATTTTACTATTTTCAACTTTCGAATTTTTTTTAATTTCTGTCACTATATATACGTTAGTTTTATACCTAAAGAATATTACCCAAGCTTCACTGGTTTAGAAGAAAAAAAAACTTTTTTTAACTATTTTGAAATAGACAAATTACTTTTCAATTGATAGGAAAAAATGTCTTGAGTTAACCTGAATAAATTGTATGAAACATAATACGAGGCGTGTTTTTCAATTAAGTACCGTTTTAACATAAAAAAACAACAAGTAAATTTTTTCCAAAAATAATTGATTCACTTGAAAGGCCATACTTTACTCTACTTTTCTACATAATTCACATTACTATTGAGGCATTTATCGTATCATGGGACCAGCTTTTGTATGTCATTGTCAAAGAAGCTTGCCGCCTGAAGCCTACACCCAGCGTGTACACAATTTCCGATAATTTAAACGTTCGGACACAATTTCGTAAAGAACACTTCTTGAGACAGCAGGAAACTTTTCAGCTAAGGACGAAATCATGAATCGTCTGTTCTCTTTCACTTTACAGTCCACTTTTTGAATCAGTTCATCGGTAATGACTGAAGGTCTCCCACTTCGTTCCTCATCATGAATGTTTGTGCGGCCATCTTTAAAGGCCCTAACCCATTTCCGCACCATTCCATCACTCATAATGTTTTCACCATACCCTTCACTGATTTTGGTGATGAATGTCAACTGATTTGATATAGTGGATTCTCAATAGGTGGAGGCATTTTAAAATCACGCAAACAGATGTAGACTCGATCGGATGGTTCCGTAATGGCGTCTGTGGCTTCCCAACAAATGTAGCTATACGAAGCGCATGCGCTAAACGGCGACCGCAGCGCTGCGGCGGCGTAATTTAAAAACGGTACTTACTTCACAAACACACCTCGTATTTTCACGAGAGCTTTTTTTGCATAGCTCTTTTCAACTTCTCAAAACATGATGTCGTGTTCTACTAATTAAAAATCTTACATTAAGAAATATACCATACATTAATTTTAAAGTAATGTTGGGACGATTACAAGCCATTTGACAGCACACTATTAATCAAACATTTTCATTCTCTCTTTAACATATGCACTATCTAACAATAAGTAATTGGATACCTATGATAAGATACAAACAAAATGTATTCATATTCAATAGCTTGTTGAGCCTCCACCTCAAACAATTAGTCTTAGCTCTTCCAGGGTATGCATTCCACAAGCTTTTGGATTATGGACTGCAGTATTTTCTTCCACTCGGCATGCAAAAGACATCCACGTTTATTCACTGATTTTCCACCTTTGCTGCCTCGCTCAGAGATTAAAGGGGTTGAACTCTCATCCCAGAGGTTTCCTATAGGATTCAAGTCAGGACTCTGAGCAGACGCGTCTAGTCCGTTCCCCCCATTGTCATCATATTAATCATGGTGAACCTCGCAAAATAACGAGAGGCACAGTCATTCTAAATGTAACAATGATCCAATCCGTAAAACTGCCGCAGAGTAGGAAACACGTGGCTGTCTGGAATAATGGAAAATAAGTCAGTGTTAAGCTTATCATGAATTCAAATCAACGGTCTCAGGCCATATCACAAGAAACATCCCCAGAACATAATTCCATCTCTAACAAAACTTTACAGTAGGCACATTACATACTTTCAAAAGGCGTTCTGTAGGCGAACGCATGACCCAGAGATTGAACCTTGATTCATCACTCCAGAGAACCCGTTTCTACTCATCTACGGTCACATTTCGAAGTTCCTTGCGCCATCTTAACTGCGCAGTATGGTTGGATTTTGTAATCAAAGGCGTATGGGTAGCAGAAAGACCATGGAAGCCAAGCAAATCTGTTTCCTTGCGGGTGGCATTTATTGAACTCTCCCAGATGCTTGTTGGAGCTCCTTTAGTATGTAGACCATCAGTTTGGTGAGGCTTTTCCGGATTTCTTTGGACAGCACTCGTTGGTCTCTCTCTTAGTTTCTGGTGTCTACGGGTCAAAGCACATTCCGACAATCCCCACTCACCTTCCACTTTTTACTCACAAAGCCGCTGTCGATTTTGGAATGTTTAACTCACTAAATATGACCCTTCAGTATCGGCTATTTATTCAACCATTACTCCCTTCTCTAAGGTAGACAGCTCTGAATTTCGTGCCATCTTGCAGGCAACTATGTGAATGCTGTTTCCAATAGGATATGTATTTTAGTATAAAAGGTGTGACGCGCGTAGATCAGAACCGTAGATATCCTCATTTGTATGAGTGACCCAATATTTATGGGTAGATAGCATATAACGTAATAATATCTAAATTACTAAAATGTCAGAATAAAAATCAGGAAAAATTTAGGAGAAATAGATGGCTATACGAAGATAAATCGTCTTATATACACGCAAAAAATATTATAATAGATTTACAACAGTGCAAATCATACTCGTTATAAACAAGCTTTACAACGTTCCAGAAACGGTTCTCTAAACAATAGAAGTATCTCTGACAAAATCTTGTGGTCACGGTAGCCTAATGGTCAAGGTAACGGATTCGTGGCTGTCGTCACATGAGTTCGAACCCAGTACCACTGAAGACCTGCCGTGATGGGGAGCGAAGCACTTCAAATTTGTCGAGAGCTCAAACATCCTCCTGTTGGTGTTGTAGTTAGGAGAGGGGGTGACAGCTCAGGTGTCATTCTCATCACTTAATCATGATTCAAAATGACAAGGTCCGTCGTCAAAAACCCTCGTGAACAGTGCGACGTTAATATTCTCTCACTCTCTCTGACAAAATCTCTCTCTCTCTCTCAACGCACACGGCTAAACTCTGCTGAACACCATCAACCTTTATACAGTATCATAGAAATTTCTAGAAGGATTAAACCTAGATACTTCTTAATGGTTCCTTGGCAGCATCGCATTTGTCACGAAGGGTGGTAAAATCACCAATCTAGTAATCCTGCTTATGCCTTCGATGATTGGCATAATTTTCTACAAGTTCCTGCTGGGAAGCAAACTTTACCGATAAAAATCTTCCGTTAAGTATAGTGTTGCTATGAGGAAACAATATACGCGCCGAGTTTTAGTATTAAGGCGACTAGTATTAGTATTAGAATTAAGAATATACTTGTACTACTATTCTAAATATTTTTTTTTATAAAAGCAGGTTATAATATTACAAAATGTCAGAAAAGATTAAAGATACCTTTTCAAGCTGTATGATATATCCAAGTTTAGTAAATTTAACGATATGAGCCATTTCAATGAAAATAAATTTATTATTCATATTTATTCAACATTTCAAATTCAAAGAGGCTCTCCACACATAAAAGGACTTGTAAGGGAAGTCCAGCTTTTTTTTCTGAGGAGAGAATTACTGGTTTAACAAATCCAGTATTTTCCTGCTTTCTTGAAAAATCCAAATAAACTTCAAGATGACAGGGAAATTAGCTTTTAACGAGACACTTTCTAACCAAGAATTCACCTCCATAAAAACATTTTTTCACAAAAAGAACACATTTCCTTACTATTCTTGAAATTAAAAAAAATACACTAAGCTAGACACTTTTGTCCACCACCATAAACATTTATTCAAAAAGAAATTCCAAAAAAAAGCAGAATTAAAATATGAACCGGTGAAAATGCAGATGGCGCGCTAAAATTTTAACATCTGCAGCAATTCTGTATAATATTTATATTCTAGAAACGTGAGACTTTAATAACACAATTATCATTAGGTTTCTAGAGAGCAAATTTTTTCCTTCGAATTACACAGGCTTTAAAAGAAAACTCTTTGAGTGTCGCTGAAATATCGTTAAAATTTCATCTTTCTGGAAGCATTTAAGATTAAAGTATTATAAAAATTCATGTAAATTCTTTTAAAATATTGATATGGCTGCTGAAATATTTCTCTAAGCTATTTTATTTTATACTTTGAAAACAGAAAAAAAAATATATCAGTGCTATATTTTGTTAATTAGAGAAGTATTTGTGGTTTGTTATAAATTAAAAATATATCACGCGTTGTAAATTTTGAAAAAAAAAAAACTCACACATAAACTCTACTTTCAAAATGTAGACAATATTATTACACACAAAATATAGAAATTTTCTTTATTTCGAAAAATATTTCTGTTGTTTTTATTAAATATTTCCACATACTCATTTATATATTTATTAATTAATCCAAATACTATTTATATATTTATTATTTTTTCTTGCAGTTATTTAATGTATTTGGATGAAATTTGAAATTATATAGTTGAACATGTAAAATTAAGGCAATGATAAAAAAAAACACCTCTTGATTTAACCGTTGACAAAGTGTTGAAGTTACTAATTCAATGGTGCATGTTTTAAAAATAAAAATCAACATTTTTCTTTCAGTTGTGGAAGTTTTAAACAATGCTAAAATTGTCAAATTATGTTATATTTTTCAATTACACTGCTGGACAATTGCTAAAGACGGATCACAAATTGCTATGTAGCATAACATTAAGCGAGACATGAGGGCTAGTAGGATAAAATATAGTTGCCACACTGTTCAGACATTAGAATAAAGAATATTTATTGTTCTGGAAAGTACAAAAGCTGTGAAACATCTGAAAGAAAAAAAAATGTTCATTTGATCTGCGTACGGAGAAATAGAACAATGCATCTAAGAGTCAGCTGGCACCTTAAAGAAAGGTATCAGTACGGGATATGTCTACCGTGGAGTGAGATGCAACATTCCACATGTCTTACCATACTTTGCACAAAATTCTCCAGCAGCTGTTGAGGCAATTTATCCCATTCCTCTGTGAGTGCACGGATGAGGGTGTTCCTGTTTGTCGGAGGATAGTTTCGACCAACCACTTGCCTCTCCAAAGCATCCCACACATTTTTAATGGGGTTTAGATCAGGAGAACGCGCTGGCCATACGAGACGTTGAATACCCTCGCTGTCTAGACAATCCTGAACAACGAGTGTTCTATGACATGTTGCGTTGACGTTCATAAAAACAAATTTATCACCGACAGCACCACGGAAAAGACGAACATGAGGAAGTAGAACTTCATCAATGTATCGTTGGCCCGTCATAGTCCCATTCGCAACCACATGTAGGCGCGTGCGGCCATTGATCATGATGCCGGCCCACACCATGATACTGCATGTCGGATATCGGTCCTTTTCCTGGATATTTTCTGGACGATAAGCTGTACCACTCTCGCGCCAGATCAGTTGGTGTCTACAATCCGATGCTAGACTGAACCTACTCTCATCTGAGAATAGTACGCATGCCCAGTCCTGTTCAGTCCAATTGTGATGCTCACGACACCATTGCAAACGGGCAGTACGGTGCTGTCTGGTCAATGGGACACCCACAATAGGTCTGCGTGCGTATAGTCCTCCTCCCCCTCAAACGTCTGGCAACAGTTTTTCGGGAGATCTGCTTTCCTGAGGCAGCAAAAACTGATTTGCCACCTGCTGAGCTGTGGTGCGCCTGTTTTTTGCTGATAGGACGATATATCTGTCTTCTGCAGGCGTCGTACTTCTAACACGACCTCTCCCGTGCCGTCTACTACACATTCCAGTAGTTTTAAATGACTTCCACAGCCGTGAAACAATGCTGTGAGCGATGTCGAACTCCCTGGCAACATCTGTTATTTTTCGCCCTTCTTCGATCTTTCCAATAATTCGGCCACGCATAAAATCATCAATGTGATGTCGGGAAGACATGGCAAAATTTTTAAGTTTGTCTATTAAATCTTTCCTGTAAAACTTTGACTTGAAACAACAACTGTCCAAACGCGTCAAAACCTTTAAAGCTCTTATGAACGCTCTCACGTGATGAACAGACTTGGAAAAAAAATTTGCATACTCATACTTCTTACTAATATCCCGCACTTATTCTAATTTTCCATATTTTGCTTCCTTTCATTTTGTGGTTGCTATGGATGATAGTGTTATCCGTCCTTAGCAATTGTCCAGCAGTGTATTTATTTCATTATTCACCATATTTTACTTTAACTTTTTAAAAAGTATTACTTTGTTAAATTCGTTATATTACTTATTTCAACTTATATAAACAATGTATTTTTAAAATATTGTAGCTTTCAAATAGTTTTGAATAAAAGGAATAATTTTAAATGCAAGAATATGTAATAGTCATTTTTTGAGAAAAATTAATACAATTCCAATGAAAAAGAACTAAATAGTGTGGTTCATTTGTTATTTATTAAGGAAATTAAGGGTAGTTTTTTGAGGCATTAGATCATTGAATATGTCCAATTTCCACAAATTTGTTGAAGAAATTGTGATAATCCCCCCCTGGGGTGCTTATTTCTTTGAGTATCAGCGTGAGCTATATATAGAGGCGTAGGATTAACGAAAGAACTAGAAGGAAACACTATCTTAATATGACTTTATTAAGATAGTTAACTTTAACCTTTAACAAATTAGATTATAATAACTTATGTGAGAGAATCTACGATGGTAAAACACACCACACACAATATATTTATAATAACGAGTTAAGCTAACTCGGACCACTATCAATAACTGAATCGCTTACACTCAATTCTAATACAATCACTAAACCTAATATTAAATAATCAATCCTACCTTGTTGTAGTATCAGTAAACGATCACACTAGTTTTAGATGAGGACTTGCGATAACTCGTGTGCAATGGTATGCACCTTGATTAATGGATCTCTATCACGTATAATTACTATTCTTCGCCACGTAACGTTATCTAAAACTTCTTCAATCTAGAACCACGGACTGTCAACATTCCTCTAATTGCCATCACTTGCCACAAATTGCCCTCGCGCTTACTCTAATTGCATCTTTCTTTCACACTTCACTTCTTGGATTTGGTTGGAAAAGAGTTGCCATTAATTCTGAACCCAAAGAACCCAAAGGACATGTTAAAGAAAAGACGCGTGAGCCCGTCACAAAATGAGGAAATTTCTCATATATTTTTTCATATGTTTTCGTAAATGTGGAAAATGTTTCTTACTTTTGAATAGCTTCTCGCCCCAAAATAATCTTTCTCTTTACCATTCTTTAATTGATTAACTCCTTGTGTTCGTAAAATCAGTTCAGAATGTGCCACACGATATTTTGGATCAAAATATTTTTTTTTTATTCTGCTTATATAGCTAGAAGTATTTTTTCAAAAAAAATTGAGAAAAATAAAATGGAATGAATTACCTTTTTGTTAGTTTCACAAAAATATATACTCTTTTTATTTCATTGGATTAAATATATTGTAGATAAATATATACAAATTGTGACAGCTAGAAATACATCAGAAGCTTTTAAAATAGTCTAGAATTCAAAATCAAAAAAAATTTTCTTTCTGCTATATTTATATTTTTCTTTCAAGAATTACTAATTTTGACATTTGTAATGTTTTTTTTTTCATTCAGTTTCCTCTTAAAAGAAAGTTAACTGATACTTGTGTGTGTGTGTGTGTGTGTTTAAAAACAAAAGAACTGTCAATATGAAAAGATACTAAAAAAACCCTTAACATAGACATTTAATGATAAGTCAGTTTTAATTATTTAGATGTGCAGTTACTTATTTTTTATTAAGTTTTAAAATCTCTCTGTCTCTTTCATGGTAATTCATTGCAGAAATTTAGAAGACATTTAAAAATAATAAACTAGATTCACAAAACGACTTTCTTGCTATAGAAAAATAAACCCTTTGTAAGAAGTTGGAAAAGAAACGTTTTCAACTTCTAATAATAACAATTTTTTTTCATTTAAATTATATTATTTTATTATTTGAAATGTAAAAAGTAACGGAAAAGAAAGAATAAAAATCAAGAAATAAGCATTCATCAGAAGAATAATTTAGGGAAAAATAACTTATTAAATGCTATATATGCGAAATAAATGGTAGTTTTCCAATTATATTTTTAGTTTTTTTTTTAGGGGGACAGCTCATTTCCCCCCTTTTGCTCAGTTTGTATTGGGAAGTGTCGTCACCTTCTAATCTAATATTTAATCATCTGGCTAAACACTTTCCACCACGCCCATTTTCTCAAAGACAATATTGCAATTTTTTTTAAAAAAGGATAACAACGTTCATGCTTGAGTTATCAATTTTAATTGGGAAAGCTTGCTTGATTTCTAAAAAAAATAACCATTTGCAATTTTTTTGATTAATTAGTTAATTTAAAAGCAACAGATTTTTATCGTAATGAATCGTAGTTATAAGTAAAAACATTTTAGAGCCAAAAAATTATTATCTTGGAATTTAAAAATACACTCTGTCACAAAAAATTTATGCACCCAGAAGAAAACGAGGTACGAAACTTAGCATGTATGTAGTGCATGAGGAGATAAGCAAATGATTACAAATTCATAATTACATATTGTTTTAGTAAAAATATATGGCATTAAAATGGTTACAAATTAGTTGGGAGTAAATCATCCTCTTCTATGTAAGCCGAAACACGGTTGGGATCGCATCAATGAAGTCACCTCCTGTGGAAGATCATGCCGTAATCTTTGCAATTCATTCACTAATATTCTGGGATGGTGTTAGTTGTCTTCCAAGCACTTCCTAGCCGTATTTTATTGGTGAGATGTCAGGTGATCTGGAGGTCCATTTGAATCCCTTGAAGATCATTGTTAGAAGAGTCCTGCAGTACATGGAAAAGCATTTTATTGCTTAAAAATTGCACCTGGGCAACTAGATAAAAATGCAGTACAACTGGCATTAAAATCTTATCATTGTGCTGTCAAAGTGCATTGAAGGAATACTAGAAGTAGTCACGTGTTGCAGAAAAATTGCTCCCCACCCCACGCTCACACCTTGTGTAATCACCGTATACCTCTAGACAACAAGTGCCGGATCGAATCGGTGGTCTGGTTGCCTTCACCACCGTATACCCTGGTCATCAGCAATGAAAATGTAGGATTCAGTGCTGAAGATCACACGGTTCCAGTCGGTCAATACTCGGCGAAAGTCCAGTTGACCCTGCCTATGATGTGGGGCAGTAGTAAGCGCCTTAATGGTCGTCGACTCCTTATACCTGTATGGGCCAGTCGTTTCCGAAAGGTTTTCCTTGATACCACCGGATGTCTGGAAGATGGTTCCAGAATGCAAGTCTAACCGATTATAGCGACGCTGTTGGTGTGGACGCAGCTGCTCTTATGATTGTGTGATCATCGCGTGATTTTGTGTGCCTAAGGCGTCGTGAACCTCCACGATGGTAGACTATACCTTCCGTAATCCATTATTGCCTACACCTAGCAACTATTCAGACCGAGGTGGAAACCAAAACGCCTGTTTTACCAGCTACTCTGATACCTACTATACACCCCTCTAGCAATTGCTCATAATGTCACCGGTTATGTATGCGAGGCTTCTCTAGTCACAATACCGTCCATCTAAGTTGACAGATTTGTTGGAATAATACTATGACACGAGCAATCAAGCTTTTAAACTCCCTGAGCTGCACATCTCATAAGCGCATAGCGCGCATATCCTTGTCCCATTGGCGAGAAATTTTAATCATTTGCATACCTCTTACCAGACTACATTCTTGCCAAGTTTCGTGATTTCTTTTGGGCGCATATATTTTTTGTGACAGAGTGTAATTATACTATAACATATCATTATGATTTAAAAAAAACTTTTATGGTATAATTTTCAAAATTTGGTTTTAAATTTTAATAAAACATAAAACAACGTATTTCGTACGTCAAATGCTGAGATTTCTTTCTTTTTTCGCATTAATGATACATCACAACCCAGTAGAATTATGCAGCTGCAATTTTACTATATTGAAGATTTCACTGAATAATTTTTATCTAATTCTGTATCTCATGCAGGAATTTTATGTAGAACAATTTTTTGATCTAGCGTTTCTCAAACTGTGGGTTGCGGGGGCGTGATAACTCTACGAGGGGGGGGACGAGCTTTAAAGTTGTGAAAAAAAGTTCATCATGAAAAGTCGTAAGCAAAAGATTATTTAATTTTTTTTTAATTTACTGAAAGTAAAAAAACAAAATGCATTCTGGCATAATAAAAAATAATACACACACATTTACACTAATATATTACTCTTATAATTGTATCAGTGCTTCACAATATAATTTATAATTAATTTAACAATACTAAGTTAAGAAAAAGTTTAATAATTAGCAGTGACCCCCCATGGGACTGTTATACATAAAATTATATAAAAAATTAACACACTTATCTTGATAATTTTTCGACGGTTTATTATTAACCCCGTAACTGCCTATTAAAAGTTACGCGATTCGCTTCTCAATGCCAACCGTTTTCCACGTCAGCGTGCATATGTGATGTTTTCAGGGGGAGGGGCGCGAAGGAATAAAGAAGCAAATAATCTGAAATAAGTGCATCATTCGCAAACATTGTTACGGTCCTTTTATTGCATTCCAAAGCCTTCGGAATAATTTTATGGAGAGCAATGCACAGAAAAGATTGCCCTTTGGAAAGGCGTATATATATACACATTCGAGGAAATTAAAGTTTTGAGTGAGCAAGACGTTTATATACGCTGGTGGCACTAAAGTGGTTAAAGTCGTATTGTAGCTATAGCGTCAAAGAATATTATTATTGAATTCAATGGTATTGTATTGTAAGGAAAGGGGACTGAATATTTGGTCGTGAATATTGAAAGTTTGAGAAGCACTGGTTTGATCGAATAATACTCCAAAAAGAAAGCCACATGACGACGAAACGGTTATGTACATAAACATGGACACACCTCAACTGTCGTAAAATTTCTGATGATTTAATAGTATTTCAATTGTTTCTTGAATTAATGGATAGCATAAATTGCTATACATTGTAGAATAAAAGCTGCTTAATGCTTGTATGTCGAATACGTTTTATAAAATAAATTTATGATTGTTATATATATATATATATATATATATATATATATATATCATTTTAGAAAAGTAAATTTATTATTGGTGAAAGAAGACATTTTAAAAAGGGTCCGATACAATTTACTACTTGATAAAACAATAGGCCCTTTCTGAATAATGAACATATTCACTTGGTGGAGCAAACATTACATATAGTTAGTGTAAGCATTCATGAGTTCTTAGCGATTTTTTCCTTTAAAGACTGACACTATCTTACGAAGAATTTTTCTTGCACGCGAACAATCATTACAGCACAGCTGCAACTAACCTTATATATGTAACAGTACTTGGTAACGAAACCAATACACATTATTTATTTTTTTGAAATAATACATCCCTCACAGTCATTTCAAAATGTGTATTTTTTACATTCTATAAAGAGATAATAGGGATTGCGTTATTTGTTCAAATTCATTAAAGTCACTCATGGTTGTCAACAATTTTCCTTCTTTTCTTGATCTTTATATACTACCAAAACATTTCTTTCCTTCCAGTTATTGTAGTTTCTAGTAAAGATTAATAAATGTTTTTAATGTATGGAATTACAGACTTGGCGAAAATCTGGGGAAAATGAAAAATCATATTCGGGAAAACAAGTTCAGCTCTCTTACTTCTCTTGCGTTAATAATCAGGTTTTGGTTTTCAAGGAAAATTAAACGAGATTCACACACACACGCAATTAGTAAGTGTCTCAATAAATACTTTCCGAGTTTCTTTAAGCATACATTCAGATGCTTCTAAGCTACCATTGGAAGTATCATGAAATTCATTAGCCGGAAGGATTTGGAACTAGATGGAATACATCTTCAATTTGCGTCTGTTAATTAATTACGTGATTGCACTATCCAACATTCGTGGCAAGTGGTATCATGCATGGGATGAATCTTTCCAGCGTACCTTAAGAATTCTTGAGGCAACGAGTTCCTATCCAAAACTAAGCCCCATCATCGACCCTTTTAAGTAAGTTGAATAAGTAAGACCATGTAAGTTGAACAAATGCCAAATATTTGTACAAACGATAAATCGTAACAAATAAATTTGTCTGATTCATAATCTCACAAACTTATCCCCAAACCAATTCGGCCTACTGTCGCCATTCAACCAAATAGGTAATGATGATATATAGTGGTAAGCTTTGAGCCCGCCACGGACAACAGGCATAATTTAATAATGCAGTTTCGCCATTGTTTTCAATTTGTATATTGTTACAAATTCCCCCTTTTCCCAAGAATTTATCCAAGAATAACATTGGTACATTAAAATTGGATTATGATCTTATTGAGATCCAGTTGAGAAGACCCCCCCTCCACTCTTTTTCGTTTAAGTAGCATTTACTGTAAAATCCGGCGTATAAAACGCATCCCATTTTTTTTAAAGGAACATGAAATGTACGTGTGCAAATATCATATGTTTTGAAGTCATTTATTCAAGATATTATCCCAGACTCATTTGAAAAAATAGTGCACTTCTAGAATTGCAGCCCCTTAAGTTCATTAGGTATGTCATTTCTTTTAAATGAACAATATTCCAATCTACGTATAAGTCTAATTTTTTATACTCATCTCTTTTTTTTACATTTGAAGTTATCATTTTTATATCCCGGATATAACGCTAACCCAGAAACTTCAAGCTTATTTTTTGTGTTAAAAATGCTCGTTATATGCCGTATCTTAAGGTATTTATCCTAGATTGTTGAAAAAGTCTATTTAATATCATTTGAATTATATTACAAAATATTCCTTTTATTTTACTTATTCCTGGAAGCTTAATGGCCGAGTGGTAGCGTATCGCGCTTCCACACCACAAGTTCAGGGTTCTATCCTCGGGCTGGGTAAGGTCAACTCAGTCTTTCATCCCTTCAGTAAGACGATAAATTAGTATAAGCTTACTTGGAGACTAAAAATTCTGGGGGTTTCGGATCAGAAAGACTGTCTGATCGGGACATCTGCTGAAGCACCTCAGCGCCTAAGATCAAATACGAGATAAGCACAGTAGGTCTTGGATCTTATGGGCTGTTGCGCCAATGAGTTTAGTTTACTTATCTTAGTTTGTCAATTAATTTACGAATATTGCATTATTGTGAATATGGTCGCAAACTCGTGGTGCAGACCCAGACCTATATCTATCAAATCGCGGTTTCCAGTTTAGTTACCTCTGAAGACTCTGAACTTGAACAGAATCAATGTAGGGTTGATTTCGTTGAGGTTCTCCCGTTGCTGTCGTGTGGCCGCGGTAGCCGAGTGGTAAAGGTATCGGACCGTGGCTTGCTTTGTCACGGGTTCGAACCCTGTACCACTAAAGACCCGCCGTGTAGGGCAGCGATGCACGTTAAATCTGTCGAGAGCTGAAACGTCCTCCCGTTGGTGTGATGTGGTAGGAGAGGGGGGTGCCAGCTCAGGTGTCGTCCACGTCACTTGACCATGGTTCAAAATTACGTGGTCCGTCGCCAAAAGCCCTCGTGTAGCTGAACAGTGCGACGTTAATATTCAATCAATCAATCAACCCGTTGCTGTCGTGTGGAGCTTTGGAGAGTGGGTTTGCCACCTCAGATGTCATACTCTTTGCTTGACCAATTTTCTAATTTATGAGGTCTGTCATAACAGAGTTCTTGTAATTTAAGAGTGAACAATAACAAAATTTGATTATTAAACAGAAAATGCTATTTTTTAAAAAAATATTTTACTACTATTAATCGATGCAATTATTTTTCTTGCTAATTTTTTGTTTCTCCTGTTGTGCATTTTATTGCTTATATCATATAAATTTTCCTTTAATATTTCTTTTCATTTTTGTTTATAATATTCTGAATATTATTTTCTTTTCATTCAAAATATATTTGTTTTTTTAAACATTCAGTTTTAAAATACTAAAATATGGCATACTGGTTATTTCTGTTTAAAGTACGAACATTTTATAACTCGCACGAAATATAGTTTGCGGAAGTTAAAGTAAAAACAAAGTATATTTCTATATTTGAAAGAAAAAAATCTTGGGGAAAAACCGTTTGTTCTTGGTCATTTAGATTACTGACATTGAAATGACTGCAAAGAATTGATTGCAAGCTTTTAGTGTTTCCTAACACAAAATATTCAGCGTCACTTAAAAAAATGATTGCTTCCATTATAATGTATACATTTTAAGTTAAAAGAGTTCTTATAGGTAAAATGTATTTTAAAGAATTTAAAAAATATTTTGTCAAATATATAAATCATTCTATAAACCAGTGATACTCAATCTGCGACCCGGTGGTCTTTCCTGAGTGTCCTGGTTACAGCCCATTGGATTAAAAATTCAATTAAGAGAACTATATATTCTAAAAATTTAGTGGAAAATTCTATCAATGAAACAACAAAATCAATCATTTTTTTTTATCAATTTGCTTTTTTTATAGTACAATGTAAACAAGAAGTTTGTTCCTGGATGAACAAATCTCTTGTTACACCAAATTACACCATAATTCAGTAAAAAATTCATAAAAGTAGTTATTTGTGCACGTGTGTTTAATAGAAGGATTAATCAAGTATTATTACAAAAGCCGGATATAAGAGATTTAATGACTGTGTGGAACAATTTCGTTTCGTCAAACGCTACTTTTACCTTATAGTACCCCCGATTATACTCATGTTGCAGCCCTCATGGAGGCTGCGGTAGCTCAGTGGTTAAAGTATCGGATCATGGCAGACATGTCATGAGTTTGAGTTCGAGCCCAGTACCACTCAAGGCCCGCCGTGTAGGGGTGCGATGCACGTTAAATATGTCAAGAGCTCAAACGTCATCCCGTTGGGGTGGTGTGGTAGTTAGGAGAGGGGGTGCAAGCTCAGGTGTCGTCCTCATCACTTAAACATGGTTCAAAATGACGAGGTCCGTCACCAAAACCCCTCGTGTAACTGAACAGTGCTACGTCAATATTCAGCCACTCATTCACTCACTGCATGAAATACCTGTTATATGTATGTGGCCGGCTGGAAAAAGGGTTAAGTACCCCCCTGCTTTAGACCATTACAATTCAATTTCTCAGTTTCTTAAACAATATTTTTCCTCCAAGTGCTACTTTTCGATAATAAAAACCCATTCTTAACTCTTTTTATTTTTTAAGCGAAAAAAATCAACACATAAGACGGAAACAAATTAACTTTCTGTACAATAACTATATTTTTTCAGGAAAAATAATTGTATTTTTGAAGGGGGGAGACAAAGGAAAGCAACCAATCATCGGAAGGCATCTATTCCGCAGGGTCATGAACACATAAATAATCCTTTGAAACATTTTTTCTCCCTTCACAGATCATTCTTGAGGAACAGATTATTTATTTTTCCTATAACCAATTATTCCCTGAACTTTTTAAAGATTTTCCCTATGCGGACAGTATATTGATACTTTTTTTAGAAACTATGTGTTGTGTGTGTAATTGCATCGTGTGGTGTTTTTTTTTATAAATTGTATCTGATTTTCGCATAAGTTTTACAATTGTAAAAAAACACACACGCTCTGAGGATTTAAGCTGCTATGTTATAATGCTACTTTAATAAATATCAAGAAAGTATTTAGGTACATGTAATATGTATCTTTGAAATTCTGAAATTTAACTTATGGTGCTGCTTAGTCAAAATTGTCTTGTGTCATAAGAACAACACTCACTCACCCTAAGTTTAACATAAATTTGATGACTACAAGAAATGAGTCAATGATGACTCCAAAAAATATTAACTTTGCTTAAATTTTCAAAAGTAGAATTTTTGCAAATTTTCTTACACACGGATCTGCACATGTTAAAGCACGATTTCTAAGTCCTTTACAAAAGCAAGAATGGCACGACAGAATTTTACATCTGCTCTATCATCTCAAGGAGGTGCGGCTGAGAGAAATAAAGCGATATGTATATGAATTTTTACCACATCCACCCTATTTTCCAGATCTTGCACCAAAATAATTGAACTTGTTTCCAGAACTCAAACAGCTCTACAGAGTCGGAGACTCAAATCAGCAAGTTGTGTCATTCAAAAGGCATAACTACATATTGTATTCAACGCAATCTGCTGTAGAGTTATAATGATGGTCTTCAAAAGGTCGATACAATTTTGCTGGGAAAAATGTATAACTCTCGATCGTGATTCAGTAGAGAAATCTTAAGAATAACAAATAAGTTATTTTATATAACTATTAATTTTAAAAATAATTAAGTCTTTGGGATGCTGCTTTGTATATACAGGGTGTAACAAAATACTGCGCAAAACTTTAAGGGGTGATAGTACACATCAAGACAAACAATAGTAAATAGGAAACTTAGGGTCCCATACGTTTTCCGAAGAAAATAAGTGCCATTAAAGTTTGGGTCCAAAATTTCAAATGATTATAAAAAAAAAAGGAAAATAGGTCGATTCGTTAGCGGTTTTCGCTGAAATTATTCTTTTTGCTAGTTTTTTCTTGAAAAGTAAATTTTAAAGATAAAGCTTAAAAAATGTCGATAGAGGGCGCTTTAGACTTTGGAGTAACGAACAACTATTTTTTACTGTCATTTTTTGTATCACATTATATGCTTTCAAAAGCTTGGACTTAAACTTAAATTTTCAGCTCAAAATTTGAATTGTTGGGGGTGGTTAAGTAGTGCAAACTCAACTGTGTTCAGGTGGTGGAATTTGAAATCACCACCATACATGGACACAGTTCCGTTATTCACGATCTTCGATACTCGGTCAGACCAGACAGCAGTTACTACCAACTAAACGTAAAATAAACGAGAGAGATGACAAAATTAAATAAAAAAGTTATTCGTAACAGACATGAGCAATTTCTCCACGCAAAAAAACCCGATTTGCATGCAAAGTGTAGTACACAAAGATTTAACTGTATGGTGCTAATTGTATGTAAGGATGTAAAGTTCTACTGCAAAGTGTTCCCGCCAACATAAAGGCTCGTATGTGGTTCCAACATGACAGAGCGACTGCACATTTTAGTGAAGATGTGTGAAGTGCATTGGATACAGCATATCCAGGGCGATGGATTGGGTGGGGGTGTTCCCGTAAACTGGCTGGCACGCTCGCCTGACCTTTCCTGCCTAGACTTCTTTCTCTGGAGCCATATGAAGAGTCTTGTTCACGCAAGTTTCGTCGAAGAGGCCCTGGTTACGAGGAATGCCGTCGTAGCAGGCGATATCCGGGCCTGGGGGTATTTACTAATGTTCAACAGTCCCTCCTCCGGCGGTGTGAGGCCTGCATATTTGCTAGTGGGCGCTGTCTCGAGCAGTTTTTGTGATTCCACAAGAAAATCATGCGTGTACCATTTTCTACGCGTCATTCATTCAATCTTCATTCATACGCACTACGTGCATACATCAAATTGTACTTTTTATTTTGAGCCGAGAAGTTCCTCATGTCTATTATGAATATTTTTTTTTAATCTTGTCATCTCTCTCTCGTTTATTTTACTTGTAGGAGGTAGTAGTTGCTGCCTGGTCTACGATACAAAGTCCTACGACTCCGAGATCGGGAATAACTGAACTCTATTCAGAGGGAAGGGAGTTTCAAATTTCACCTCCTGAACACAATTCCGTTTGCGCTACTTAACCACCCCCAACGAATCAGATTTTGAGCTCAAAATTTAAGCTTTTTTCTCAAAAGTCTAAGCTTTTGAAATCATTTAATGTGGTACAAAAAGTAACGGTAAAATGTAGCTGTTCGTTGCTCCAAAGTCTAAAGCGTCCTCTATCGACATTTTTTGAGTTTTATCTTTAAAATTCATTTCTCAAAAAAGCACTGACAAAAAGAATGATTTTAGCGAAAACCACTAACGAATCCACTCTTTTTTTCTGTTTTTTTATAATCATTTGAAATTTCGGATCCTAAACTTTAATGGCACGTATTTCCTTCGGAAGACGTTTGGGACCCTAAGTTTCCTATTTACTATTGTTTGTCTTGATGTGTACTATCACCCCTTAAAGTTTTGCAGAAGAGTTTAGTTACACCTTGTATAAGGACGAGAAAATTATGTGTGTGTGTCTTTTTAAATTAATTCAAAATTTTTTTTTGTTGCAAAACTTAAGTTTTTAACCTTGTAGAATTTGATTTACTGTTTATACAGTACAATGTAAGAAATTCTCTTTCATATTTTTCTTTTCTATTTCTAACAAAATGGAAGGCGAATAAAATGAATATAATATATATATATATATATATATATATAATCTGGATCTCTCTCTATAAAATGTATGAGTAAAATATAAAACGAAATCATTTTAAGAAGAGGAAAAATATGAGAACGAAAATTCCCTAAACATTTTCCCCGAGAGAGAGTCTTGGATTATTAAATAATAATTCTTGCACTGCAGCAGAAGCGAGGGATTAGAAAACGAAAGTTGTTTATCTTAATTTTTTATTTTCCGTATTTGCAGTTCTCAATTTACATGACCAAGGAGCATAATATTTCCCTAAAAATCTAGCAAATAAATTTCGATAAGAAGCAAAGTTTTCCTCGGTCTTATGTTACATGAATATGCTTTTATTATTTTCTTCTAACGTTATAAAAATTATTACTTTCCACAGTTCTTCGATTTCTACTTTTTCTTTTTCTTATCTCGAAAAGTTCATTATATAATAATTTTTAAAAAATAATTTATACACATACATTTGTAGTGCTTGCGCATAATACAGTAAAACCTGTTTATGAGAGGTAGATAAGGGACCACATAAAAAAAATCGTACAAAAAGTATATTCGAAAATTTTTCACACACACTTAAATACTTACATATAACAAACAATTTGATCATCATACTACATATTCTTTATGTGACAGAGAGGGACTGCATAAAAAAAGTCGCACTTATAAAATACGTCAATTATTTACGAAATTTCATAGGAAGTATTTCCAGAACAAAATAAAAAATTAAATTAAACATGGAAACATTTTTAAAACATTTAGCTTCTCATGGATAAGTGTTCAAAATGCACATACATAATTCACTGTTAATCATCGTAATCTAAAACCTACATCTTCCTGGGATGAATTAGTTCAAAATCGCTTTCGTGACTTTAAGATACACCATTTGGCACCACAAAGTAAGAGATAAGTTTTTGTGACGAAGATCGGTTGGTCAGTTACTTGTATACGTCACGATAACCAAATATGCAAGATTGAATCACTTCATGAAATTTCAAATTCCTTTCGGAATTGGTATCCATTTTAAGAAAATTCGTTTCCAATTTTTTGAGAAGCTGGATCCCTGCATATTTTTATCCGCTCTCAAAGAATCCGGTTCTTCTAATCCGTCTTCATAACCTATAAAATTATTGATAATGTCACTGTCATTGAAATTTTCGTCTTCAATCAAGCGCGACCTGATGGCATTGAAAGCAACTGAAGCGAAGAGAGAAAGCAGCTGAACTTGCATTGTCGGGAGACTTTTTATAACAAATGAACGTCTTAAATTGTATACATGTGCATTAATAGAAAAAGTCAGAGTGGCGCCAAAACCGTTAAAATTCATATACCGCATAAAAAAGATCGCACAATATAAATTCACATAAAAATAATCGCACAAAAACAAGTTCTACTGTATTTTTAAAACTTTTAAATGATTTTTATGTTTCCTTAGTAAAATGCAATTTATAATAGGATTTTTGAAATGTTTCGGGCAGTTTTCCCCTCTGGGCTCACCTGTCGCTATTTTTACCAGTCCGTGTACGCGAACTTTTATTTTGCTGCTTAGATGTGTGCATCTGTAATAATTTTTCAATTAATTTTAGGCTTTTTTATTATTTGTGTGTGTAGATTTTTGTTATTGCCATAGCATTTAGGTTTTATATTTTTTCGAAATTATTCCTGATCCTATCCTTAAATTCTTCCTACACTATTTTTCAGCTGCGATATTGACAAATATAACGGGAGTGGATGCCTTAACACAACGTTTGAGCCCACAATCTTAGTTTTAAAGCCTATGAATTGGCTAATAAATTTCTGCGGCTGTTCATTTATGAACCATTTTTACTGTTATAGGAGTGTTTTCATTATTTCTGTGCTGTGCGCATTTAAATCTGAACTGCTTTCAGTCCGTAAACTTATCTGATTACATGGCATACCTCAAAACATTTTTGTGAGAATGCTTCGATAATACATCATAATGAATAAGAATGCCTAAGTAATGCATGTTTAGGCATGTTTATCATTAGATGTTTTCATTGTTTCAAGCAGAGTACGTGCAAAATCAAAGTATATTTGCTAAAAATATTTGGTCTTACTGATTGCAACTCGTGTACAGATGTGTTAACCCGTGTTACTGATGTGGCGTGGAAGTTTGGAGGAATAGACTCTTTTACTCAGGAGTCGTTCTGGCAACAGGTTGAAACTCATGAGGCCTATCGTCAGTATCCTTTGTGTTCATTCGAAGTGCGATGTAAATAAATAACGTGTGCAGAGAATGAATTTATATTAAATTTGCACAAAAAAGCAACAAGAGGGTTATTGGCGATGGGAGTACTTTTGATTCTCGGTCAAATAACGAGAACGACACCTGAGCTGACACCCTACTTTCCTAAATTCCACACCATGCTAACGTGAGGACTCAAATGATGAAAAGCTATCAAAAACCAATTATTAACAACAAATTATCATTTTGATAAAATCACTAAAAGTTGCAAACAAAGGTTCTTGGGTACTGTTGCAACTATATTAACCCCGAATTTGTTCGCATCATACACGGTGAATCGGCAATTAAGTGTTAATGTTGCCAATATGGTTGCGATAATATCAAAACAAATACAAAATATACATCAGAAAATCTTAATTTTTCCATTTATATTTCACAGTAACACGAAATAAAATTTTGAAATTACAGAAACTAGATATTTCGTGAGTCTAATGTTATTGCCCCAACTATTAATAACTACAATAACTATTTCGTGGAAAAATTCATTACCAAGTGCAAAAAAGTATTATTATTGTACACAAACAGGCATAGAATATTCTTCCCTTATTGAATGCATATTGCAGTATTTGGCGATGTCTTTTGATTTTAGGTAAATGGCCGACTAAAGAAAAAATATAAGTACCATAAAAAGTTATATATTAATTTAATTTAGATTCATTGGAGAAAGATAATATATATATATATATATACCGTAAAGTCCAGCATATAACGCACACCCATACTTTCAAGCTGCAATTTTTAAATTTTAGGTATATTCGCTATATAATGTGCACCCTTGTTTACGAAGAAACCTGAAATGTACAAATGTAATGCTGTTATGTTTAGAAGCGATTTGTTCAAGGTGTTTATCTAAGCAATTGCAAAAATAGTATACTTTTAAAACTACCACCTTTTAAGTTCAATAAGAATGGCATGTCTTTTAAATAAATAGTATTTCGAAATATTTAGAAGTTTAACTTTCTTATGCTCATTTATTTTTTAATTTTTAAAGCCCTCATTTTTATACCCAGCGTATAACTCACACCTGTAAATTTCGATCTCATTTTTTTGTGTTCAAAGTGCGCATTATAAACCGGATTTTATGGTAGGTGGAAGATTTTAATCGGTATACTACTCGCTAAACACATACATAGTGTACAGAATTAAATTTAGTATTTTATATATAAAAATTATCCAAAGTAAATATTCTGTGCTTAAAAATAAATTGAAAAATGATATACAATACGAACAGTAATTGACATAAAAAGAGCTGGACTATCTTTATCAACGCGAAAGTAAAAATTAGAAAAATAATTACAATCTTATGACAACTTGCTTCCTCAACATGTATTTGAGCCCTCTGTCTGTTTTGCTCATTGACTGATGCTTACTCTAATTTGATCAGCATTTATCCCTCGCACTGCATTTGCTTAGCCAGTATGGTGACCTAAGTTCGAATTTCTGCAATACAATTTTATGTACTCAAGCCTATTGACTGCAGTTAAAGTGAAGGTTTAAAGAAAAACATATATGAAATTACAAAACAGCTCTGAGTGGGCCTTCTATCCGAATTTCTTTGTGGCCTTTTTTCAGATAAGAGCACCATGTAAGTGGAATTGTAATAACATTCGTTGGGGCTCCTGCATCATTGATACAGCGGTAGCTCTACGTCCCAGACAAAAACAAACCATAACTTCCAGTATATTTTTTAACAAATTACTAATGGAATCTGTTTAAGAAGGTAATAATCTTATAAAGCAATGAAAACAAAATAAGGTGCAATATTTTGATGACTCAAAATCAGAAAATCTTAGTTTTAACATTTGTATTTCAATACTAACATCAAATGAAAGGTACTTACGTATTATCGCAACCTATTAGCGATATTGTATAAAACGAAGCACGATTGCCAATTCCGCGCGTACAACATCTGCAAAAATGGAATGGCCAACTTTGCGAGTTATCATTAAAGTTGGCGATTGTTGCGATAATACGTAAGAATCAAATGAAGTTTAAAAAGTTGTCTAAAAAAGAAAAAAAATTCCTATTAAAAACTCCGTCGATTAATTTCGTCACATTAAAATATCTCCAAGTGGGAAAAAAATATTGTTTCCAAACATTGAATGTGTGTGTGTTATATAGCGGCATTTGGCAACGTCTGTTTATTTCAGGTAAATGGTTGACGGAAACTATTTGGTAGAAAAATAAGTAGCGTACAGAAGTCAATTATGTTGGTTTCATTTTCGCTTAATAAAGAAAAATAAATTTAGCTTAAAATTACAGAAAAAACACGATGTAGAATTTAATCAAAGTCGTAAACATCCCGCGATAATGCTATCCAACTGTTGCCAAACCTACAAAACAAAATTTGAGTTCTTGAAAGAATAATTTTTAAAAAATGATTTATTCGAAAAATAATCCCAATTATGCATCAGAGGACAATAAATAGATAAATATGACAACGCATAAACATAACCATAGAAGAGTTATACAATAATTTGGAAAAATCTAAGCGTAAAGTTTAAATTTTCGCATTCAGAGCGAATCGTGACGTCGTATGACGTCATAACACCAAAAAATCACTTAAAAATTAAATTTTAAAAAAATTTAGAGATAATTTCGAAATAAAAAGTACATAAGATCCTGACCGGAGACAAATGCAACGTTGTGTCAATATTTCAGATTAATCCATGCAGAACTTTTTGAGTTATGCGCGCATACACAACCCAACCCAACATTTATATATATATATATATATATATATATATATATTTACATTTAAATGAGTCTATTTTCATGTTTATCGAATAGCAAATATTCGCTATCACCCATTTAGCTCTAATTTGCTTATTTCGTACTATCATTAATTTTTGCTTATCTCGTATCCTTATCCAATAAAGATAATACTATTGATTATAAAATAACTCACCGAGTTTTGGCACTTTACATTAAAATTTTAAAATCGTGATCAATCGCGATTAAACAAAAGTCGAATAGACTCTTCATTTAATGTTCTGGAGTATTTTTAAAACGTATGATTTTACGGGATAAAATTTTCTCCGTATTTATTATTTCTTTTAGCTTAATTCTTTCTAGATAGTTAATATTTGATGACTAGCTTAAATAAACCTATCTCGCTACAAACTTCTAATCAATCCTTTAAAATTACTTTTGCGTTAGATTCACCAAGTAATCCAATTTTTAAATGTTTTCCATTAATTGGAATTTTGATTACCGTATCTTGATTTCATGCGGATACTAAAGACTTAACTCTAAATCGTGTTAAATGAGATTAAAATGGATTCGTCAATATAGCAGTAATCCTTAGTCCAATCGAAGCTTCACTCAAAACAAAATAAAAACACGTGCTAGCAGTAATTAAACTTAATTTGTAGATTAATATTTGTAAAAATCGCTAGAAATCATCACGTTATCTTTCGAGTTAAATTCCTCCTGCAACTTTTTTTTCTTAACTTTCATTTTAATCTCTCAAAGATTATTATTTTTGAAATCGCAAAATTCAACATTAGTTGGCTAACATATAATTTTCCTAATCATTTCACATTAAACTTAACGCAAAGGGAAGATAGTGTTCTTTTTTTCCTCCTGATAAAACTTCCCCAATTTTTCCCTATTTGGACGATTTTTGAGGTCATTAAGTATCCATCATTTGGATTGATCAATAAATAATATGTAAAAAAAAAATAAAACAAATACTGTTGAAAAGAGATAATCCCCGTTTTTACATATGTTGTACAACTAACTTATTAGAGAGATGCAGATCCATAAATTGTTTTCATAAATATATTATATATTTAAATGAAAAATTGAAAAAAAGAGAGAGAAAATGATGCTGTGAATGATAATTTTCAAGCTCTTAAAAGGTAAAAAGGTCGTTTATGTCCACAAAAATGGTGATCAAACCGGGGTAACAAACGTTTATTATTTAGTTAAATTTTAATTAGCGTGTTAAAATTAGATTGCATATCACAGAAACCGTGTTCTAGGAGTGTATAAGGGAGTATTTTGTATTTGTTCTTTATGATTTTTTTTCTGAAGGAATTAAATGTTGTAACTAACACATGTTTAAGGATTACATAAGTAGCTATTATCAATACCCGAAGCCATTTAGAGATTAATTTATTGTTCTTGCGTTATACATTGTTATATTTGTGCCATATGCATTGGAAATTGTGGTTATTTGATAGATAGAACAGTCATCGCTTTACGCGAAACAGCCAGCTAGAATTCTGCGCTTTGATATCTTATCAAAAATCTTTTTATGGAGTAATAGAAGCATTGTGGTATCCCCTCCGCTCAATCTATATATATATTAATTCCTAACTAAATAGTATCCGCCCTATCCTTAAAGTTTAGATGAACTAGCTTACCGCTATTTCCTGGGTAAACGGTCCGTAAAACGTCAGTTCAACCTTTAATCTGGCTGGCTATAGCTTATGCAATGCTCCGCTGGTCTCAGACCCACTTTTGACTTATCTACACTGGTGCTGTTAGGCCAACTCCAAGAATGAAGACTCTGCTTTTAGACTTTTACTCACTTCACTTAGCACTCACTTCTAGCATTATTTCTCCACTTAGCTATCCTCGCGAATGCTAACCTTCCAATATATATAATTAATAATTTGCATCTCTTCTTGGGTTGGTTGGAAAGAATTGCCATTCAGGCCCCAAAGAAATACCAAGAGGACAATTAGTGAAAATACAGATAAAGCCCCGTTACAGCTTCTCTAAATATAAATACCTGTTGGATAGTTTAAATGATGACTTTGTCTTAATTTATATTGAATTTTAGACAGATAGAGTCCCTTCATCGGACTTTGCCATCATCAGTTTGACCAAGGTTTAGAGATAAGAATCCTTTCCCCTCCGTGCGGTATGTATTTACATAGAGATAATCTACCAATAAATTATACATTTAAATCCTTTTGCTAAATACGGATATTATTAGCAAAGAAAATGATAGCTAATTTACAAAAGAAAGTTTTTTATCCAATCATTTGAATTTTTAACCGGAAGTATTTGAAATAACAAAACTATTTTGTACCGCGTGAATAGTTCCAATAATATATACTTTACAAAATGTATGACTTTTATATGTCCAGGATATTCAAAATTCAGCATGAATTGGTCCTCTATAAAACAGTAATTCGATGCTAACATAGTATTGCTATAATTATCCGCTACACGCAAGTAAAAATCCTATATCAACAGAAATTCTCCCAAAAGTAAAGATAATTCTCAAAAATACGTTTAAAAGCATTCGTATTTTCATTCAAAAAGAGTATAACGTGAGTCCGTAAAGTGGTCCTCACTAACGCCATCTGTCGTTGGTTTTTCTAAGAGAGTTGAGGATGTTTTAAATAAATGCTATTTTAAGTGAAAGACAATTATATTATTTAAAATAGTAATAATAATAACAATAATAATAATAGTAAAATATTTATAATGTTTTCAACGTTTTGTTGAACTGATGCATTAATTATGCACTAAACTATATAATGCAATAAAAATATTTAGTACTACATTTAAAGTAATTCAAATTAAATGCGAGATAAAAAAAAAATTCCGAAGCTTTTTGTTGTACAGTAATCAGAAAAAATACTATTATTTAAATGTATAAATTGGCTTTTTAAACAAATTTAGGATTTTTTTTGAATAAGTTCTTTAAAAACTCAGTAACAAAACCTCTGAAATCTTAATCGTTGAGCATTCATTGTACAGTTTTGTTCAAATTATTCTTATATGTTAAACGTTATGTTAATGTTTAATTTTTTTCAAAAAAAAAGGTTAGTTATTTAAAAAATTCCATAGAAAATTAAAAACTGGCAACGTTTGACTTTTTATTCATATTTAAAAGGGTGTTATGTGTACATCCACAAAAATTGGCGAAACTTAACATAAAATTTTTATATTATATATAACTGTTTATTTATTTTTTTCTCTCTATGCAAATATAGTTTAAACTACACTGATTTTTTTAAAATAAAATTAGCGAAGTAAAGGAAAATAAAAAAGAAATTCAAGCATTAAAATGCGTTTTTAATTCTAATGCATTCCTAATTATTATATAATAAATTGTAAATAGAAATTTAATGCATGTTTTTTTTTTACTTCAAAGCTCCTTACTCAAAAAGGAATATTTTTTTTAATTTGCACGATTTTTTTTTTTGCTGGGATGATTGAATTAAAATTTGATTTGTGCTTGTATTTGGATTCATAATTTGTTAAGTCCCATTAAGATTGCATTAAATTCTTCTATAATACTTCTTCAGATTTGATGAGGATTTAATTTTCGAAGTAGTTGCGAATTTTTATTAATTCGTATTATTTAAGGGTTATTCAGTTGATATATTCGCAAGGACTTCTGTTGTTACGCATAGAAAAAATGCAACTTGTGGGGGGAGGGTTTTTTTTAATTAATTCCTATTGTGAATGAGGAATCAAAAAAAAAAATAAAAACCATATCCTTGTCAAACAATGAAATTATTTTTAATCAAATATATATAAAAGTTAAAGCAACACATCAGGAACAGCATATTTTTTAAATTTATTAATTTATGTATTTTTTAAAAATGCAAATCTAAATCTTTCCATGAAAATGCGTGGCACTTCCCTGAAGTTCTTTAGAAATTATGTGCTGCGATTAAAGAAGCAATGAATATCTACTGAATGTGAGTTTTAGATGTATGCATACATATGCATATATATATAATAAAAAATTGACTCATTTATTAACCGCGGAATCTAAATCTACAGACTTGAAATTTGACAGGTATTTTCCTTTTGTTGAGTAGAGATCCCAGTAGAACGAGTTTTGTAGAAATTTACTCAAGAAGGAGGGGGGGTACTTAGGCATTGTATTTAAATATTCCCGTTTTTAAACTATTAGTTTGTACTGACCAGGAATTTTTAAGCGTCTTTATTTTGTTTCATAGAAATCGGCTACCCAAGGTGGTCTGAGGAAGTTACAGATAAAAAGGGGACCATGTGTAGCCTAATGGTTAGAGCATCGGACTCCAGACCGGAAGGCGTGGGTTCAAAGCCCGATACCCCCAAATACCCTCCGGGTACACACGGATTACGTGCTCGTTAAATCAGTGGGTCTGAAAGTCTTCAAAGATAAATCACGAGTGCAGGGGACTGGAGGAAATTTCTTTCCCCTTCAGTTCTATGCGAAAACTGTGGAGGTGGAGATAGATGGTGTAGCCATGTATCATCCCTTCGGGGAATTTCACCGAGCTAATTCGTACTGTCACCTGTTTGGTGCTCAAGGCTAAGGTCAACGACAAGCGCACTTCTAGCCTCTTTCCATGATGAATTTCGTGGGCATCGATCTGATTACACCAGACAGGTGGCATTAGAAACAACAACAACATATTAAAAAAACATTCCCGTTTTTGAAATACTAACCTAAAGACATAAAATTGGGAAAGCATGTTCCTTTAGTTGAATAGATCAGCTACAAAAAGTTTTTGCGGAAATCAACTTCAAATTTTCGGAGGCGTAAAAGATAAATGTGGGAGGCAACAAGGGGTCCAAGACATTTTTGTCTTTCTTCTGATTTATTTAAAACTTAACAAAAATTAATTAAAAAAAAGGTAGCTATTCTACAATTGGATTTCCATGATGTGACGACGGTAACGCCTGCTCGCGCACCTCAGTCTGTTTCCGTTCCTTTCTCAATAGTCAAAGTTTTGGTTTCACTTTTGATCAGTTGCGCCTGCGCGCGAAGACTGCGTGCTTTCGTTGAGAGATTCAATTGGATGACGACTCCACAACCGATTCCACAACGGCCAGCCTGACCGTACGCTGTCCGCAGCGGTACTTATTTCTCTTTTTTTTTCATGGAGACCAGAGGAGAATCTGAAACATACAAAAAAGACGGAACAGACAAGGACTATACAACAAATACACAAAGATTTAACATATCATAATTTTGCTGAACTAGACAGTTTCTCCCCACATCTTCATGTGGTCTGCTGCTGTGGATGTAGTATTGGCCCAATATCATTCAACGATATTGGAGGTTCTGGAAGAACAAAGAGAACAATTTCCTCATCATGTGAAGGCACCTCTTCGACATCCGGAAGATTCAACAGGGAAACATTGTGTTTCACAGGCATGGCATGATTCTGAGATGACGATAGTACGGTAGGAAAACTAGAGTTGGTAACCACAACGGTGTTGTAAGTTTCTAAAACAGAGAACGACGTGTACGTTACCGACGGAGAGTTAAGCTCTTTGGTTGAACGCATCGATATTTTCCTCTCTAGAGTTCTGGACGTCTGTTCAAAACGATCGCTCTTTTTCTTCCGTTTCCACTTCCAGGGCTTGAAGAGCCTCAGGAGCATCGCGAACCGACTATGTTTACTCTCCATAGGTGAACAATAATCAGAACATTTTTCTCTTATAATACCCATTTTTAACTTAGTACTCTTAATTTTATTAGGTTTATAATTCTTAATTAGAGAACTCAAATCATTTCTAATATTAAAGTTTTTAACATGTGACAAATCATAACTAGAGTTTTCTATCACATTTGCAACATAAAAAATAGAATTAGAATGAGCACCTAAAGAGGATTCACTTTCATTCAATAAAACATCGCTCTTTGCGTGGCTTATTTTCTTTATTTCAGTATATACACTGGGATGTATAATAAATTCTTCGGTCAAGGTCGGTGATATTGCCGTTCGAACACTTAAACTGGGAGAGTGCTGAGTAAGAGAAATATTTATTGGCAAAACCTCTACCATACGCCTCTCGTTAAAACATGAGCTTAATGTTATCCTCTCTTCGGAAGGTTTGTTCACTCTAATTAGTGAGGAATTTAGAACTGGGATCTGGCAACCTGAATCAATCAAGGCTGTTACGGGCTGATTTTCTACAAAAATGTTTACGTATTGGAGCTGTTATGCGAACTCATAATTTTTTTGTTTTTCGCTCTTGACTTTCAAACTATTCGCTTTTTTTCTACTACGGATGTGGCCGTTAGATTCTTTATGCTTAAAACGCTTCTCACAATCTCTTGCGTAATGAAATGAATCACCGCATATGTAGCAATTTTTATTTTGTATTTCAAGATTTTGGGGATAGTTATCTCTAATCTTTGGTTTATAGTTTCATGGTCTATTTTTAAAGAGGTCTTCAGTATATCCACAAGCAATAGGAGTTTCCTTACGTGATCCACTTCTAGATGAAATATAAATATCGCACTCTTTAGCTAAATCAATAGGCCTAAACCAATCTTCCGCTTCTCGAATGCCAATATGAGTTGCGGTTTCCTTATTTAAAGTTTCAAATAATTTATCAGAAATTAAAAGATCACACAGATTCAAAGGAATTAACTTTTCTTAACGAACAATAATATTAGAAGTTTGCCGTCAATCTTGCAGCAAATTGGATGTATGTCTCGCCTGATGATTTTACAGCATTTTTAAATCAGTTTAAACACTCGCGAGGGGTTACTTGGAATTCTCTGAGTACTATAGATTTTAGTTTTTCATAGTCATTTAATTCCTCCTTTTTAATATACAATAAGACATTTTGAGCTCTTTCGCCCAGAAGAGAAGATTATTAAAATTTCAGATTTATATTCGTCATTTATTTTCTTGGTTAAAAATGCGCGTTCTAATGATTGGAAGAACATATTAAAATTTTCAGATCTGGTAGGAACAGGAAGAGATAAAGATTTAATGCTTTTGATCATATTTTCTATGTTTGTTTCGAACTGTTTCTCTTCGACTTTAGCTGCAGGACTTAAACTTAATGCTTTATTTTTAGCCGTTTGAAGTTCGACTTCTTTTTCTAACTGTGCTAACTGTAGTTTTGCGAGCTCAATTTTCTGTTTTTCTAAAGTTGCCTCTCTTTCGTTTCGCGATACCCTCTCATCTATACAGTTTTTAATTAAAGTTTTAACGAAATCTGCATCACTCTCAAATGTACTACTCTTCTCAATTTTAATCTTTAGTTTAGCTATGGTGTCCGTACTCTCCACAGTACCGTCTAGATCCTCAACAACTCTTATGAGATCCCCTTAAGAGCGTTTTTATACATTTTAGAAAAAATATGGAAATATCCTACCTTTTTTTTTCTAGCTCCCTTGTTGCTCGCACGTACGATGTATCCAATAATTGAGGAAAAACACTGATTCACCTCTAAAATAGTTCTTGAAATTGTTTACACCTCTTCGTAGGTGATAAATCAATAGTTCCGGCCTCTACACAGGCGGAATATTCACGCTGGTTTCGAATGAAAAATTCAACCTCTACACAGGTTGAGCCAAGTTTCCAAAAAATGGCGGCGCGTCTCCTCCACGGACGCTTCTTTAGTTCACGCGTTCCAAACTTTGATCAAAATCCCGGCCGCTTCTTTTGTTCACGTTCCAAACTTTGATCAAAATCGAAATTTTATCTATCCCGGCCGAACCCCCATAATTTGTGGAAGACAACAAGGGGTCCAAGACATTTGTCTTTCTTCTGATTTATTTAAAACTTAACAAAAATTAATTAAAAAAAGGTAGCTATTCTACAATTGGATTTCCATGATGTGACGACGGTAACGCCTGCTCGCGCACCTCAGTCTGTTTCCGTTCCTTTCTCAATAGTCAAAGTTTTGGTTTCACTTTTGATCAGCTGCGCCTGCGTGCGAAGACTGCGTGCTTTCGTTGAGAGATTCAATTGGATGACGACTCCACAACCGATTCCACATAAATAAAAAAATAATGAAATCATAATAAAGCTTTTATCATGATTTTATTATTTTTATGATGATAAATAGTGAGGCATCATCACGAAATACCGAGTAAAGTGGGTTGTTAATGACTAGTTCCATTATAAAGAAAATCTTGTAAATCTAACGACGTCGATAAGCTCCAAAGAAATCCGCCAAGCTATTAAGAATATTCTGAATAATGAATAATAACTGAATAATCTAGTAATGCACAATGCTCTCTTAATTTGTAATGTATGATTCAATAATGTATCATGCTTTCGACTAACATAAAAATACATGTTATAATTAATCAATTTGGCACACTAATAGTAAATACTATGAATATTTTAAATGCTTTTTCTCGCACATGTTAATGGATAACTTACGCAGTCAGAGCCTCATTCAAAATTTTCTGTTAAAATTTAAACCCTTTGTAAATGCAGAAACAAATAAATTTGCAAAGAGAAAAAAAATACTCTACTTAATTATTTTGAACATGTAAGGAGATTTATAGAATTAGAGGTATTCTAATATTTTTAAATATTTTTTTTTCTTGTGAACATGAAGGCTGTTATTTTAAGGTGAATGAACCAATACATACACAATTAAAACAACAAAAAGGAAAAATATGTTTCAAGTTGAAGTAGCAATCAAGTAAATTGTTTGTCGCAGGCAAATAAATAAAGAAGAGATGCATTATTTATATGTTTATGTCACCGATCATACCAGTTTCTCATGGATACATAATTATTACTATGATAAATTATTATTAAAATAAATTAAACTTCCCACCAAAATTTCTATTTAATATTTATAAACAAATGCTTTACTTTATAATATTATTAATATACTTTGATCTTTGTTTCCCCTAACGCTTAATTATACCGCGGGTTTCTAAAAGAATATCGGAGTTTGAATGCTTTCTAGTATTTATCACATATAAGTTACAAGTATAATTCATACATTGAATGAAAAAATAACTGAAACAGTTTTACTTACAAGTTTGCAAATGTTCAATGTGAGCCCATTCGTCACACGGCACACATCAAGTCGATAGGCGAGTTCATCCCAAACTTTTTCAGTGTGTCTGAGGAAATTCTTACGACATCTGCTTCTATCATGTGTCTTAGATCAGCTGATAGCGGATGAATGAACCCCCACGGATAAAAGTCACATGGTGTCAGATTGGGTGAACGTGGAGGCCATACGATACAAGCTTTATCGGGAGGCTCTTTGCGGCCAATTCATTGGATGGATACAGTGATATTTAATCAATCACGTACTGAGGGGGGGCCAGTGAGTTGGAGCACCATCTTGCTGCTAAATGAAGTTATTTGGTTCGCTTTCTTCCAATTGAGAAAATAGCCAAAGTTGTAGCGCATCAAGATATGCGGAACCAGTTACAGCATTGGTCGTCCCGTACTTTTCCCTTTACAAAGACAGACAGTAGTTTCAAACTGATGATACCTAAGAATGTTATCATTTGGAGATTGACAACCGAACTTAATACGGAACGCTCGTTGCTCAGTAACAGCAGATTCTATCTTTGCAAACAGAAGAGCGCAAAACTCTTTCTGTTTACTAATCCCCATTTTTCTACTAGCGCGTTGATCGGCAAGAAAGGGGAAAATTTTAGCATACGCACACCAGCCAGCAAACAAAACTGTTTCAGTTGCTCTTTCATTCGATGTAAGGGTCATACTAATATGTTATATGTAATGAATGCTACAAAGCGTTAAAACTCCGATATTTTTTTAGAAGCACCTGGTATTATCCAGATTTATATACAAGCAGCAAATCAGGAAAGTACTACAAGAAAATGATTAAATGATTTAGAATTAGGAGCCAACTATGTTTGAACCGAGAATTTTACCTTTCCTCTTTCTTGACAAATTCTCAAATGAGACGATTTAGATGCGAATTGAAGTGTAATCGATTTTTCATTATTTAAGATATTTTTGACAGACTATACAAAATATCTGTATACTATATTAACTATACCAAAAGCCACTTACTCTAAGTGTTAATATGATTCATTTAAATGGAAACTTATACGTAGTTTGTCGCAATGTGTAAATGATGCAAGAAAAATAAAACAGAGAAAATATGTTAAATTATTATTCTCTAATAGATCAATAATATAAAATATTTGTTTTGATGTAATGTTCAAGCATTTTCTTTCTTCTCCTGTCAATTATTCTGAATTACAATTTCTTATTCTAAATTTTTAAGTTCCTTAAACATGAAACATTAGAGCTTATTTTATTTATTTTTAAAGGACTGTCTCCTCAGTATTCTTTGTTTTTCATTGCATCGTTCTCACTCGGTAAATTTATGATATGTTTTTGTGAATTTTATTTTCAAATATTTTATTGACAATCAACTTTTAGGAAAACAATTAAATCGTACATAAATGTTTAGGTTTTTAAAATTTTCAATTTATTATTTTCTAAAATGTTTTGCACTGTATCACAAATATTACACAGGACTTATAGAAGTAAGTAAAATAAACAAAAACAAGATATTGAAAATAAGGACTGTTAACAAATCAAAATTTATAAAACAAATGAATGAACTTACAAAATCAAATAATTAAGTTAAACTAAAACAGTGAAGCTATAAAATCATAAAAGAAATATAAAATAAAAAAATTTTATAAAATATAAATTTTATATAAATATAAAAAACAAAATAATATTAATGAAGTTACGAAGTACAGTAGAACGTCGATTATCCGAATTAACTGAGACCGGACACCATTAGGATACGCGATTGTTCAGATAATCGAAAACCGAATGCGATCCATGCAGTATATGAAACCGGAAACTATACGAGTATTGAAAATCATCACATACGGAAAACGCGCTTGAAGAAAAAGCAAAATAGGTGCAAAATGGCGCAATTATACCTTTATTGAGGAAAATAATCACTTATTTTTCGCTGTATCATTGTACACCTTCGCTTTTTCCCTGCAAGTTCTCTGATTCTATGAGCAGCAATAATTGAGTAGGATAGCACTCTGATAGTTGTTCGTACCACTCCACAGCTATAACGCAGAAAATGCGTCAGCATTTGATGGATCCTTGCTACTTTCGTTGTTGTTCTCGTTTTCATCCGTTTCATCGTCGACAGGGTCAGATTCTTGCCCGGAAGTCACAATCTCTTCATCATTTAGCATTTGAAATCCACAGTCTTCTGCATCGCATGCCATCCAGGTTTCTACATCTTCTGCATCGCATTCTTGAAATCCTAGGAATGAGATTGATAAAAGTCAATAAGCTCCACTATCTCCTTTTGCGAGACGGTGCAATATTTCAAGTTTTGTCTCTATATTAAAGATGTTGAACTTCCGTTTTGAATTCGAAGCCATAGCAGTTCACAACTCAGCAAAAGAGCACGTATACATCCCCTTACTTGGAAACAAACTGACCTAATATTCCGCGCAGATGTTTACCAGATCACACAACTGAAATTCCCCAAATATTTCCGACCTTGGGTTTTCCCACCACTTTTGGCCTCACGCGAAACAACTGTAGAGCATTGCACTGTTGGAAAACGTATTCATATACATTACATGTAGATTACAAAAAAAAACTGGTCCGGATATTTAATACTCCGGATAATAAACGTTCAGATAAACGGCATTCTACTGTAATGCGAGTGTTGCTTTACTGGAGAAGAGCTAAAAACTTCGGAAGTCATTTGATTTAAGAGACTTACTGACATTCTAACGTTTTACTCACCACCAGATTTAGTCACAACGTTTGAAATGGCTTGTTAAATACTTTACACTTTACAAACCATGTAAACATTAGTGGATACATGTTATGTATAGAACTATTGTAACCTCATGTGGATACATGGCTTATTTAGGTGTACAACCAGAATAACCAGCTCAGGAAACATTATATGGTAGATTTTATTTCATTAGGATTGTACAAAATCGTATAAGTTACAAAATGTCTAGGATACAAAAATGTGTAAAAACAGGAAAATTAAAATTACAAATCTTTGTGAGGTTCGAAATTATTTATGGAACAAAAAGTGTTTCCACATGCGTTGCATAAGTGTACTGTCATTTTTGTTCCATTTCTTCATCACAAACAAATCAGTAACAGAGTCACTGTTGTATTCATCGGTTTACGGCAAGTTTTCTCATTTAGTATCACTTTTCGAGATACTTTTCCCGATTGATTCGATAAATACTAAACACAAAATGAAAAGCACTGATTGTAAATTCCAATTTCCGCCAAATTTGTTTACAAGTATCTCAATCCCTCTATCTTCTTTTTTTTTTATCGAATTAAAGCATCTTTTTACCTATATTATTTAATCTAATCGAATGAGAAGACTTTCAATGATTGATTGATATTATATATATATATATATAGAAATATTCCTTTAAAACCTTATTTAACCATTATTCATTCTTCTCACAAGAAGAAAAGAAACTTATATATATATATATATAATGAAGGATAAAATGATATATATTCATTGATAATTAGATCTTCTACAGAAAAATATTTTATTGACTTTCTGTTTTCACCATTTTAGCTAACCAATTCTGTTTTGATACATTATTATCAGCCTTTAGCTTACCTTGTGCACCATAAAAGGTGAAAATTTTTCTGGCGTTTGTTTCTTCTGTAGTAAGAGATTATTTCTTTTTTCAAACAGGTATAGAAGTACCTGAAACCTTGTTATACCAAATAAATAAGATTTACACTTTTTTTTTTTTACTTCTGTTTGATTTCCGCAAAAGTTTATGGTTTACCATTATTTATTTGCTTAGTTTCGTGGTAATTAATCAGTGCGAATACTGAATACTTTAAGAAACCTTAGAGTTATTTGGGAATATATTTCTTGATGTTTCACGCATTGAATGACCGATAAAGGTATCCATGCACACAGCATGTCTTAATCTATTTCATTATAACAAATTATTTGATTAAAAAACTGTATTCCTTTTAAATATGTGGCTAAAGAGGTTTTCTATTTCCATGTGTATCATAAATCCATAATGTAGAAAAGGATGTGATTGAATGATATTTCCTTAATATTTTTGGGATTCTCAATAACGTGGGGAAGATATCTAAATTTTTAATATTTTGTAATTTAGCGCTAATATTTACATTAGCAATAATTTATACAATCCTAAATAATTTAAATCAATTGTTAAAAATCACTGAATTAATTATATTACTTAAGAAGCTACTAATGCGTATTCTTTTAATTTTAAAATTGTTAACAAGATGTTACTTTAAAATTAACAGTAATTTTTTAAACCAATTATTAGCAAACATTGGCATTTAGAAATAAATAAGGAAAATATATGTATAGTAATTAAATTATTACATAGTTTTATTTTGAAGAATAAATTTATGTCGTGAATTCACATAAATTGTTAAGTTTTTCTCTGAAAGAAAAACGTTTTCTTTTCCGGCAGTCTACCCTATTTAACAAATTTTCAAAAACAAAATTTTCTACAAACCCGTTTCTAATAACCCTACTTCTCTCAAGAAAGAGAGCAAATGGTTAATATTAAAATATTCCCGGAGTTGTGAAATGGGAGGAGATAAGAAATGAATTTCTTGTCCTATTCACAGTTCAAGCGATAGGTTACACTCACCTGTAAAGTCTAAAAAACAGCTGCACCCTTTCCCGTTAAAATTTTCTTCTTCCAAAAAATCTTTACCTGTTCTGAATAAGAAGGATATATCATTTGAAAGGAAATAATTTTTAACCCTTTATCTACCGCATTATAATTTACTGCAATTTTTTCATGCAATATTTTTTTTGTATCACTACATTGAAAATTAAGGGATACACATAAGCAAAATACTCCACTTTGGGAAATTTAATCCGTTACAGTTAATTAATTAGTTAAAGATATTCAACTGCAAAATAAATTACATACACTGTTCGCTTAAAATAAACAGTTAAATCATTTTCTAAGGTCTCTATTAACATACAGAAAAAATAAGACACTTAAATTTTGACATTAACTATTTTTTTTTGGTACAAAAATGATAATTTTTGCAATCCGCTGAAAACGCCGTCAGCCGAAAACGCAATTTCTGCTATAAAACGATTCGCCTTTCCCGCTAAAATGCTCATCATAGAACCCGTGCTGCCCTAAATCTTGGAAGAGTGGATTTCAAAGAATATTCCTGCTGAGGATCGTCAGAGCATTCGTAAAAATTGTTATTGTACGTAATTTTAAAGTGACTCGCGCGTACTTAAAAGTACCACCGCTAGATAAAGGGTTAATCTAAAGTAATTAAAAAAATATTTTCATTTGTTGTTCAGTTAGTTCAGTTCAAATAGTTGTTATTCGGGGTTTATTATTCGTTAAAAAGGGATTTTTGGCTTCATTTTTATCAGGAAAAAAAGAGGAAAATTCATTAAATCATGAAATTTTGTTAAATAGCGGACGTTTTATTGGGATCCTACTAATTATATTAATAAATTTCCAAAATGATGACACATTGAGATACGACAAAAAAAAAGACGTGATGGCATCCATCACACTTACGTCCGACAGACGGGGACGCGGTAGCCGAGTGGTATAGGTATCGGATCGTGGCTTGCCTTGACACGAGTTCGAGCCCTGTACAACTAAAGACCCGCCGTGTAGTGCAGTGATGCACGCACCATATTTCTTTACCTTAGCTCGCTCATAGAGCTACCGAAAAAAATTAAAAAATAATCAGTCTCTTTGAGGTGCCACGTAGTGTACTCTGCTATCCTGTTCACACTGGATAATGAACTGGGGTAATAGAATACTATCTAGAATTCATTACATTCTATTTGAAATTTAAAAACATTTCACAACAGAAATAAAAGCAAAGTTAAACAAGAATTTTTAAAGTAAAATCTTGATTATAGTAATATCTCGACTTACATGAACCCGAAGTCTTACGCTTTTCAAATCTCGTCGATTTGTCTTTGGTTCGAGGAAGAAAAATTGATGGAATCGGTAATGCGATTGAAAAAAAGGTTGTCGCGATCTTAGCAGGCAAATAAATTTAGAAAGAGGTAGTGATGACGTCCAAGAACTGCTGTATTCCCACAATCAGGGGTTCATATTGGATGAGCTGCTGCATTCACCTTGCCTTCCGATTCCTCTCCGAAACGCCACGTGACTTCTCAGTGATAATTTTCGACAGATAAGAATTCCCACTCTTACAAACCTAGCTGTTTGCAAATCCTGATCTCGTCTGCTCGATGGCCAAAGACGTGCTCAGCTTTTTGCCCTACCTAGGGTGTGACATGTTTCAGAATTATCACCGGACATGATTACTTGCAAGCCCATCTGTTTAAGATTGGCCTGGCTGATTCACCGCTCTGCCCTCTCTGTAAATCCGGGTCAATGACTGGGGAGCATCTATCCGATGGCCCCGCTCTTCTTCATGTTCTCTCGCAAGTCAACTGGGGAGCTCTCCTTCCTGCTAGAGCGACATCTGCTTTATATTGGACAGCAAGAGGCCTTATGTCCGAGAGGAAGTTGGCGAGCGTAATTTTAAAAAAAAAGAATTTGATGAGCTCATAGAAATGCATGGACAAGACATCGAAGAACTTGAGTCTTTTGACTCAGTCTAATCAGAAGATCAAATGACGTTTGGGAATTTTATGGAAGTCCCCAGTTCAATTCAAGAATGGTAACAAATTTTCGAAAATACGGACTCCACCGAAGAGCTTTTTTTCAACAAGACAAGGAATCAAAAAAATACTAGCGTGATATGTGGAAATTTTGAGTGAGAAAAATCTTTGAAACTGCAGACTACTTTGTTAGATTTTATGAAACCATCTACATAAAAAAAAACTACTGTGATTTGTGATTTTGTATTTGTGTGTTATATTCGATTTTACTGAACATTTTTTTCTAAATTATATCATTTTCTTTTGTCTGCGGCCCCAACTAAAAATAATTTATCTGTATTTATATGCGAAATTATACCCCAACTTACGCGGTTATCATTCTGTTCCACCTATTGCGCAAGCTCGGGATATTACTGTATAGTTGTTGCTGCTTTCCCGTTATAACTATTTTCAGTGTTCCAAAACTTGTACATAGTGATGAAATAAAATAGTTTTATTTTAAATTGCCCTTTCAAATGGCACCCTCCTCAAAAAGGATAAAAATGCTCTTTCCGCTATTTCAAATTCAATAAAGATTTCACAAACAGATGAAATTTAATGTAGTTGACAGAAAAATATTCAGTTATTTATTTAATCTTTTCTCTTTTGCCAATGAAAATATTCACATTTTATGTTATCCTATAATTTTCAGCAAAAATCTTTTTTTTTACTCTTTTATAACTGTATTTTTATTACTGAAGTCTCAATTTTTTTAAAAATAAGTATTAGAAAATAAATATTTAATTAATTCTCATTTAAAATAATTACCCTTTTCTCATAATTACAACGAAATTAAAACTTGCATTTCGGGGATAATTAGTGGAATTAAGAAAGATTCAAAGAAAAACGATTGGCGGCTGAAAATTTATATCCTAAAAACGCATTAAATGTATTAAAATAGCAAATAAAAAACTAAAATAATTTCTTTCACGTTCAACATGAGTGTCCATATGTATTTTCAGCAACTTTATTTATATCATTAATGTTAGAGTTTATACCAAGGAAAAAGGTTTATTATATATTTAGAGCTATCAACTGTGCAAAATATATGAACAGCCTTTAGGCACTAGTGTGATAGTGCAGCAAATAATATGTGTACAGTTGAAAAGAAATATAACTTGGAATAAATTGGGCTATTTATCACTGTCAGCAAAGATAATTTTCTAAATCATTGCCCTCAGGCTCTATTCCACTAGTGCTATTTCACAACATTCGAAAGAAAAGGAATATTCATTAAAACATTTTGCAATTCTCATCCATTTAGATAAACTAAAACTAATATTAATGAGGGCTAATACAAGATGTTAGTGGATTAATTGCTTAATTTCGTCAAAATAATTAAATAACGTAAAAAAAGAGTTTGCTCTTAACAGAATGTCAATTGCCCCCCCCCCCTTTCTTCTCATACATGAACTTTCTTGATTTTAAGAAATTCTATTTTGAAACGTACGTATGTGAATCATCGAGGAAAAGAAAATGAGTATTTTGATATGAAATAAATGCTTTAAACATGTGAAAAAAAGTTTTAAGAAAAATCTATTGAACACACATTTTTAAACACTACGGTGTGTATTTCTTTCCTTTCAATCCAAAGAACTTTAAAGGAAGTTAATAACAATAGTTTAATGTAAAAATAATAGTTTTTACTTCCAAATAATATTAATAATGTGTAATAATATAGGCAGAGGAGTAAAAATTGATACACGTGGTTGAAATGAAATAGTACTTAATTGAAAACGCAAAAAAGTGCAAAAATTGGCCAACAGATGATGGTGGAGAGTGAAACGTGAAGGGTACCACATGAAAATCGTGTATAAAATTAAATGTAGTGAGAAAGGAAACAGATGCACCAGCAATTGTAGACTTTACCAGAGAGGGTATTGTTAGTAATGTTTTACTATTAAAATGGAGAATCAGCTACTGTAGTTTTACGCCATAAGAAGGGCGTGAAAGATCTTGCACGCATCGGTTTCCCAGGATCACGTGCTGATCCGTCCGTCAGGCTGACCCTCCCAGGTCCTTATTCCGAGTGGGATTACTTGAATTCGCAAGTCTACCACGATCGTCCGACCTCATTAGGAAAAGGAAATTGTTTAAAATATAAAGAAAATTTTTAAATTATAAAGAAAATTGTTTATTACTAAAAACCAGTGATTATGCTAATTTTTGCTTTCGTTATATAAAGCGCCATCTATTGGCCATTTTTGCCTAGGGCCATTAACAATTTAGCATTTAATGGCGCTGATAAACGTTAAGTGTACCGAGGCTGGCACGCTGAGGAAGTATGGAAGCTAAGGTGTCACCCTCGTGACTTGACCTTCGCTATTAGCCCATGGGCAGTTTCAACGTGCTACGCTATTCAAAAATCAAATTAAATGATATATTTATATTTTTAACAAAGATAGATTTCAAATAGCAAAATAATACGAACGTTAACGGTTTCGGAAATAAATTATACTTATATATTATAATTGTTTCTCCGCTTACCATTTCAATTTTGGATTAAATCGTAATATACAAAATAAAATTAAGTCAATTCCTGCCTAGGTGAACAAAGAAAAATTTTATTTTATTTACTTTTTATTAAATAGTTTCAATTAGTATAAATATGTATATATATATATATATATATATATATATATATATATATAATGTATAAAGATCTTAAATCGTCAATAGAAAATATCCAAAATGACTTCGTGATTACATATGTTGATAAGGTCTCTGCTAATTATGCCATAATTTGTAAATACTTTTACAGTAAAATATTAAGTAACCACATTTTAAATAATAATTCATTTCAAAAATCAATTCACAATAATAGAGAAGATGATAATCGTCTTTTAGCTTTGAACAAAAAAGACTGAATATTCATCTAAATAATATTAAATATCCAAGTACTTTTTTAACACCAAAATTTCATAAAAGCCCTATAAAATTCCGCAGTATCACTAATGGATACAATACATATATCACGAAGTCTAGGAAGATCTTACAATCTCTTCTTCAAAATCTAATTGATAACTTACAAAACACGGCAATAATTAAAAATAGATTAGAGATTGCTAGAGTTACTAAGGATGTGTTAATTTTTTCCATGCATGGCTTTGATTTTGAGGACCTTTTTAATTCTATAGATATTAACTATATGATTAAGGTTCTACAGTTAATTTATGATAAATATGAATTATATACTTCAATGAAAAAAGAAAAATTTGATATTCTTGTTAACCTCGTATTAAAAGAAAATTTCGTTGCATTTGATCAGAATCTTTATAAAGAGATCAAAGGATTACCTCAGGGTGGTCCAGCTAGTAATTGTTTAGCGAACCTATATTTACATTTTTTTAAAATTGATCATGTTGTAAATGATTCTTACTTGATTTATCGTTATATAGATAATTTAATAATTTTTGGTAAAAATAGTGAATACAAACCAATTATTACGTTCTACCCTGATTATCTCAAGCTCCTTAAAACTAACTTCAACTCTATTATGGTGGAATTTTTGGATTTAGACTTGAATCTTATATATTAACAATAATGTGGTCAGTAACATTTTTGACAAAAGAGATTCGTTTAAGTTCCGTATAATTAAAATTCCTGTATGGAATAGTAACTTGCATATATCAATTTACAGAAATATCATTTTGAATTTTTTATTTAGAAATGATAACTTAACTACCCACAAAATAGATAAATACAATAATATTTAAAAAAATGTCAATGTTGTTTAGATCATGAATACCCTTTTAATTTCTTAAGAACTTATATTCATCACAAATACATTAACCGTCTTGCTACTTCGAATTCCAAAACCACCACATAACAATAGGATTTCAAAGTCAGCATGTTAGTGGTCTTGCTGTAAAGATTATATCATAACACTCATATCACAGTTTACATTTTTTCCACACACATCTTCAACATCTTACACATTGTTGACAACCAACCAAATTAGAGCCTAGCAAATTTACATTCTTGACAATCAACCAATTCAAATTCTACCATATTTGATTGTCGTCTTTTTATATCTGTCTTTGCTGGCTGGTTTAAAAGTTAGCTCAAAAGATGTGTTTATGTATATTCGAATTTTTTAACTTGGTGAATAATTGATTTTCATTGATGTCAAGACGCTTGATTCTCTTCGTAAAAGCTCTGTGAGTAAAGAAATTTTGTTAAATTAGTTTTTGAAAAATACTTTTCTTATGTAAATATTTTATAGGATTGTTCTACTTTTCATACGTAATTATTTTGCGATTTTTCTGCATTGAGTTTGAGAGAGTTTGTTACATAATAGTAGTGAGTGGTTTTATCATGCTCTCTGAGTTTTCCATACTCTGAATTTTTGTTTATTTTATTTTATTTGGTTTTTCCTACGGAGTTGCAAAGGGGGAAGTTTGGCGCCTTCAAACTAGTTTAACCCCACTTATTCGGTTCTAAGTCCGAAATTGCTTTCTGACTCGCTAGGTTCTTCTTTTTTGTAGTTTCTTTTTTTATTTCTCTATAATTTTGTTCATCGTGTTCAGCTTTTATATTTTTATTACGTTATTTTAAGTAGGCCGATATTTAAAAGTCGGGGGCCAAGCTCTACTGTAGTTTTTGCCGCCCCTGGCAAAAATGGAAAATGCCGCCCCTCTCTTCAAAGCAAAAAATTATAATACAATATATATATATATGTATATGTATATATATATATGTATATATATATATGTATATATATATGTATATATATATATGTATATATATATATATATATGTATATATATATATATATGTATATGTATATATATATATATATGCATATATATATATGTATATATATGTATATGTATATGTATATATATCACGGAGTTCGAAAAAGAAGTACACAGTTCAGTAAACAAACAATTAGATTTATTCTAACGCTGGGGCTCATTACAACACTGGACTGAGAACATCCCCAACTGGCGATGAACTCTGCTTTTATACACTTCGGAATATTCGAAAATACCCAGTATGCACTCTAAGAATGATCTGGATTCATCTAGAACCTATAGAGAAACAATACATTAAAAACGAGAACAAAATTCAGTCTTTTTTGGATAAATCTGCCGGGGCCGGGATTCGAACCCGAGACCTGGGAAGTTCAGTCCAACGCTCTGCCAACTCGGCTATCGGGACCTGTAGCAAATTATGCGTGCGGCATTTGCTCCCCTCGAAAAAGAAGACAGCGCCCCGCTGTCATTTTGTTCAAGGGTCTTTATTCTGGAACGTGTGATGGGTCCTTTGTATGATTCTTTGGGAGGAATATCCTCGGTTTCGATTTGCTCGGCGGGGATCATGGTACGGTTTCATACGCAGTACATGGACAACTTCTCTTAGTTTTCTTTTTTCGTGAAGCAGGATCAAAATCTTGTACTGCGTAAGTCACGGCTGATAAACGGCGTAGCACCTGATACGGTCAGAAAAACCTTCTTAAGAGTTTTTCGGAGAGACCGACTTTTCTCTGGAGTATAAACCCATACGAGATCTCCGGGAGCGTAGGATACCATTTGGTGTTTGGAATCGTAACGTCGACGATCTTTGTCTTGAGCTCTCAGGTGTGCACTCAGGCGCTGTCGTGATTCTTCACGGCTCTGGCTGCTATCTTGGTGATGTTATTGTCATCAAAATCGTTAGGACAGAATGGTAGCATTGTATCTAGTGTCGTTTCCGCTTCACGACCATGAAGTAAATAGAACGGCGTAAAACCTGTGGTCTCTTGTTTTGCGGTATTATTAAAGCGAAGGTTACAAATGGTAAATTTCATCCCCAATTTTTCTGCTCTACATCCACATACATTGACAACATGTCGGCCAAGGTCTTATTGAAGCGCTCCGTCACTCCATTTGTTTGGGGATGATACGCCGTTGTGAAACGATGATCAATGTTACGGGAGTCGACGAGAGAAAACAAGTCTGGATCGAAAGACGGCTCCACGATCTGTGATAATTACTCGAGGAGCTCCATGTACCTGGACAGGCTTCTTCAAGTAAGAACTTCGCTATTTCGGCGACTTCGGCTGTCGGCAAGGCTTTTGTTATTGCATATCGCGTTGGATAATCCGTGCAGACTATTATCCATTTGTTTAGCCATGACGCAGACTTTGGCGAAATCTCCCCAGGGAGATCAATGCGATGGAAAGGAGCTATAGCTGGAGGGATGGGAACTAAACGTCCACGGTGGTCGTTGAGGAACGGATTTCTCCTTTGGCACTCCCGACAATGCATGACATACCGAACGACATTTCGGTACATTCCGGCCAGTAAAATCTCTTGCGCACGAATCATGTCATAAGTTTCGCGAAACCAAGGTGTCCTGCGGCGGGGGCGTCATGAAAGTGCCTTAGTATGTCTGCTCGTAGATGTTTAGGAATGACCTGAAGCGAAGAACACAACTTTCCATCTGGATCAAATTCTTCCTGCAAGATACAAATCGATGAATCTGAATTCTTCGTTTTTGGATGAGTTGCTCAAAGTTTTTAATTTCACAAGATGTTGATCTTTTTTTTTCTGTTCCATCGCAAGGTTCATACTCATTAAGTGACTGCTAAAAATTTGTCGTGATGTGTTTTTCCCCCGTTTCCTCTTCCACTGGATTTCTCGAAGAGCGTCGGCGTCACTATGCTTCTTACCGGTTTATATTTTACGTCAAAATCATGCTCTTTGAAGTCGGAGAGCCCATCTGGCAAGCCTTCCCTGAAGGATCCTTTAAATTCATGAGCCAGCACAAAGGGAATGATGGTCAGTTACAACAGTAAAGTGTTTTCCGAATATGTACGGCCGAATTTGTTGGCAGCCGCGATGGCAAGACATTCCCCTTTCTGTGGTGGAATAATTCTTTTCGGCTTTTGTCAGAGTTCTAGAAGCGTATGCTATAACTCTTTCTCGACATTATTCTGAATTTGTACTAGGACGATACCGTACCCGCGTGCATCAGTATGGATTCTGTGAAGCTCTTTCGTCAATACATCCCAATACTGGATCCGAAGTAAAGTGCTTTCTTAAGACTGTTAAATGCTTCCCTCTTCAGGACCCCAATGAAACTCCACGCCACTTTTTTCAGCAACGACTGCAAGGTTCGGCGAATAACAAAAACCTTTAATAAATCTTCTAAACAAAAGTATGAACAAAGGCCAAGAAAACTTCGTATGTCATGTTTGCATGTATATATTCTTTGGAGTGGGAAAATTTCTTACGGCTTTTATTTTGTCAGGATCGGGACGAACGCCATTACTAGATACAAGATGGCCTAGAATCTTTACTTCTTGGGCAGCAAAAGACACTTCTTTGAATTTAATTTAAGACCAGCTTCCTGAAGACATTTTAGAACAAGTCTTAATCGTATAAGATGGTGATTTTTTTAAAGTTTCTGAGAACACTATTATGTCATCTAGGTAACAAAGACACATAGTCCATTTAAAATGGCGTAGCAAATTGTCCATCATTCTCTCGAGGTCTGGGTGCATTACGAGACCAAACGGCATGACTTTAAACTCGTATAAGCCTTCGGGGGAATAATAAATGCCGTCTTTTCGATCCCGCTTCGTCTATTTCTATTTGCCAATAACCAGATCCGGAGATCCATGGAAGAAAAGAACTTGGCACCTTTCAGACAGTCGAGCGTATCGTCAATACGAGCAGAGGATAAACGTCTTTTTCGTGACGCTATTCAGCTTGCGATAATCGACGCAAAAACGCCAACTACCGTCTTTTTTCTTACGAGCACAACGGGTGATATGACCAAGGACTTTCAGAGGTTGGACGATACCTTCATCAAGCATTTTCTGAACCTCTTCATGAATGATGCGTCTTTCAGTCGGCGAGACTCTGTAGGCTCGTTGGTTGATTGGAGCATGATCACCAGTAAAAATCCTGTGTTTTCACATTCGTCTTCGCGGCTGTCGACTTGTCGGTCTTCGTGAAAAGCCAGAAAATTTCGGAGTAGTTCGGATAGCTTGTTTCTCTGTTCGTCACTTAACTCGGGTGACATCATTAACGAACAATTCATCTGTGACTCCGAAGTTTCTTGCTGGTCATCAAGCAACCCGATGTGTTGGAAATAACACATAGATGCCCTTCATTTAGTGGTTCAGCTTGGCCTATGCACATTCCTCTAGGGATGATTTGGTTTCGGAACTGCAGGTTGGTAACCCAGACATCACTTTTCCGTTACGATATGTGGATACCATGGACGGTGTAGCAATATTTTCTCGAAGAGCAAATGTTTGCTGCCGTCTAGAACTACATTTATGTCTCCTCGGGTTTGATATCCTGATACTGTTATTCTAGTTAAAGAATGCGGCTTAAGTGTATAGTCTCTGGTGGCATACAAATTCCAGGCGTCAGGCGCTGTGGAGTCTCGACGATGTGTCTTCTAGAACAAGTTCATTTTGTCCACAGTCTATAACGGCTTGAGACGCCTCTAAAAGTCCCATCCTAGGATGACGTCATGGCTACAATGTGATAAAACAATAAATTCAAAGGCAGTTCTCGATTGTTTATACGGACACGTAAAACACATTTTCTATCGGCCGAACAAAATTTCCATCCGCAACTTTCAGCATAACGCTCTTGGCATCAGCAAACAGAACTTTCTTTAAAAATCGGCGATACTTATCGGATATGACAGAAAACGATGCCCCAGAATCTACTAGAGCACGTATCGGCTTCTTATCTATTACGTCTAGTTGGTTACCAGTCATCTTGGCGGTCGACGGAGGATTTCAGTACACGCGGCCTCACCTCCTTGGAAGGTCGCTCTCTTTAGTTTTCCTCGCTCCTACGGCCTGGCGACTGACTGGATCGGCGATATGGCGACGGGGATCTGTAACGACGTATTGGGGATCGGCCTCTCGTGGGACTTGGCGTAAAACGGCGAGAAGAGTTTGGTCGGCGTATTTCTTCTTCAGTGCCAACGTCGTCGAAGTTCCGTCGGCGGTTTCGAGGGTTGTCAAAGACAGCCTTTCTCTCTCTCGGCAGTAGCGCATTACATGTCAGGACGTCCGCAGTGGAAACAAACAGGTCTGTTGTCAGCCGTTCTCCACACATCTGTTTTTCTTGGTTCAGGTGGGAATTTCTGAACGGGAGCTCTGTATTTCCTGGTTACAGCGGCGTATGTTGGTCGTGGTCTAGTTTCTGTAGGTTTTTGTTGACACTGGGGCCAAAACCCTTTCAACTTCGTCTTGAACGATCTCTTCTAAGGATTGGGGATCGGAGTCCAAAGATTCTTGCGTCTGGTTAACTAGTCGATGGACTTCTTCTCGTACGATTGTGCGAATAAGAGAGACCAAATCAGTCTCATCCGTCAGGGATGCAACCGGTACGACGTTTGGAAGCCTTTCAAATCTCGGTCGACCAACTCTCTTCTGCTTCATATCTTCGATATAGTTGCACCATTTGATAAAACTTGCTGTGTCGTTGATTTCTCTCGTCAACAGGGCCTGATAAATATCCTCAGCAACACCTTTCATTAGGTGTGACACTTTTCGTCTTCTTTCATCAGAGGATTTACCTCTTGGCAAAGTCTAATACACTTTGTATGTAGGACTGTGTACTCTCGCCTGAACGCTGGGCTCGGCATTTTTAGTTGTTCTTCTGCCCTTCTGGTATATTTTTGACGGTCACCGAAAAGTCACTTAGTCCATTTTTTAAACGCTTCCCAGGAATCTAAGGCGTCTTCGTTGTTGACATACCACTGTCTCGCAGTTCCGTCAAGAAAGAAATAAACGTTAGCCAGGCACATCATGTCATCCACTTGTTAAAGTTGGCTACTCGATCGTACTCTTTAAGCCATTTGAGAGGTCTTCCCCAGGCGCTCCTCGGAAGGTCGATGGGCTCCTCCATTGCTGTAACGAAGGTGTTACTACAGCGGGCTTGGCTTCTTGCTCGGTGGCATTTTTTTTTTGTCCTCTTCCTACTATTTTCTTTTAACAGTCCGAATTCGGGGATAATCCTCTTAACCGGAGGCTCCTGCGAAGGTTGTCACTATTATCCACGTTTGACGTAATTGTTCCCCGCGCTCCACCAAACTTGTCACGGAGTTCGAAAGAAGTACACAGTTCAATTAAACAAACAATTAGATTTATTCTAACGCTGGGAGCTCGATACAACACTGGACTGAGAACATGCCCAACTGGCGATGAACTCTGCTTTTATACACTTCGGAATATTCGAGAAATAACCAGTATGCACTCTAAAGAATGATCTGGATTCATCTAGAACCTAGAGAAACAATACATTAAAAACGGAAACAAAATTCAGTCTTTGGATAAATCTGCCGGGGCCGGGATTCGAACCCCGAGACCTGAGGAAGTTCAGTCCAACGCTCTGCCAACTCGGCTATCCGGGACTTGGTAGCAAATTATGCGTGCGGCAATATATATATATATATTATATGTATATATATATGTATATATATATGTATATAGTGACGTATATGTATATATATATATATATATACACTAGCCTCAAAAAGTTCCAAGGTACAACTAGGTTTTTGTGTCTAATTTGCAAATGAATGAATGTAGAAACAAAAAATTTGGAGGATATGTGCATTAAATAGTTTTTTATTGAATGCGTCATAGAAATTTGTATAAGTGTATTTGCAAAAACGATTTATAACAAAAAAAGCAATCTCTGCGGAAAGTCCATTCTTGGAGAAAACAGCACATCAATAGTGTTATGTGGCAAAATGGCATAAAAACAATACAAAATGGGTTCTAATAAGGGAATGTGTCCACCTCTAACTTGAATGCATTGGCGGCATCGATTTCCCATGCTGTTTATTAAGTTGTCGGACACCGGAATAGGAAGCGAAGACCAGACACAGAGTAAGCCTTGTTTCAGCTCATGTAACGACCTTGGAAGGATTTAAAGCAGCAACCTCTCTGCCAAGATAGTCCCAAAGATGTTCTATCGGATTCAGGTCTGGAGATCAAGCTGGCCATTCCATTCGTTCCAAACCGTGATCCTCCAGATGCTCCTCAACAATTCGAGCTCGGTGAGGGTCGTGCATTATCATCATCAGAATGAAGTCGTTACCAATAGCAGCAGCATATGGGTGGACATATGGATCAAGGATCTCATCCCGATATCTAAGACCAGTTACGGTTCCTCCATGGAACACATGCAGGTCAGTGTGGCCACCGAGCGAGATCCCTGCCCAAACCAGGGATTCCACCACCTCTATAACTGTGTCTTTCAACAGTGTTGGATTGATGGTATCTAGTGCTGTTCCCTCAGATCAGTAGACGCCCTGAATCACTCTCCATTGTAAAATCTGGACTCGTCTGTGAACAGCACAGAAGCCCATTGTTGCTGCGTCCAAGAAACATGTTCTCTTGCCCAGCATAAGCGGTTCCTTCGCTGTCGTCCGTTGAGGGAACGCACACAACTGGTCTTCTTGCATACAGACCTGCATTGTGAAGACGATTTCGCACCGTAGTAGCGGAGATTCTTCTTCCTGATGCTTGAAAGTGGTCTGCAACGAGCTGCGGCACAGTAGTGGTTCTTCTCCTTCGTGCCGAAAGAGCTAGAAAACGGTCTTCTGCAGGTGTTGTAGCTCGTGGTCGGCCTGGAACAGGTCTTCTGGACACAGAATCTTCGGATTGATATTGATCCCAAAGTTTGCTGAACAACACTACGAGACACATTGAACGACGTCTAGCAGCATCAGCCTACGACAATCCCATTTCCATTCATCCAACTGCCCGCCACCTTAACAGATTGGGTAAAACGACGTCTCTGAAACATTTTCTAAACTCTATTGACTATTGTCACCGAAACTGCCAACAACTGTTGAAAATCAACACAACTTACACACAAAGTACGAAAAGCTGATATTTGCATATTTTTCTCTCACTCATAAATATACGTTCTTTTCTATAAAATAAAAGTTGTAGCAATCGTTTTTGCATTAATGTTTTTAAAGTTTCGTTATTATCATTCATGTAAACTATGCATTTTTATTGTTACTGCCATTTTTTTATGGTGAGCTTTTGAAAAACATGTTGTACCTTAACTTTTTGAGGCCAGTGTATATAATCCAATATAAAAATTCAGTACAAATATATATATATACTAAGGCTATACCCGTTCTTCGCACGGGTGAACTGGTGGTAACAAACACAGATTGAAGGATAAAGAAGTTTTTAATGAGTTAATTTTAAGTGAATTGCAAATTAAACAAAAAAGCTTTTCATATCTCAGCTGAAGAAAAAGAAAGAAAAATACCTTTTGTTAAATTTTTTAAGTCTGTAGATCTAATAGCTGATAAAAAGGGATTTTTTTTTATATTTATAACTCCCCGTAAAACTCTTGAGGGTAGATTTTGAAAATACCTCCCTAAGCTGATCTCTGCTCAGCAAAAGTAACACATTGTTAAAAGCTTTTCTGACGCTTAAAATATTGTAAAATAATTTATAACTGAAAGTGTCATACATTAATATAAGTTTCTCGTTGAATTTATTTTTATGTTAAAATTGTAATACTCGCAAGCAACGCCGTTTCCTAAATAACAATGGCGATTCAATGGAAAAAATAGCGAAATGTTGACAATAGGGAGTCAAGTTGGCAAATGTCTAGCTACTTTCATAGCTCAAACTATTAGAGCTTTGTAAGACCCGCCGTGTAGGAGAGCGATGCACGTTAATGCTTTATCTACCGCATTATGATCTACAGAAATTTTTTCATGCAATATTTTTTTTAGGTCACTACATTGAAAATTAAGGGACATACATAAACAAAATACTCCACCTCTAGGGAAATTTAATCGGTTAGAGCTAATAAATTAATTTAAATATATTGAACGGTAAAATTAATTATACACCATTCACTTAAAATAAATAGTCAAATCGTTTTCTAAGGTCTCACAAACATAAGACGCAATAAAATTTTGACATTAACTATTTTGGGGCACAAAATGATAATCTTTGCAATCTGCTGAAAAACGCTGGCAGCTGAAAATGTAATATCTGCTAAGCAAAAAACTATTTGCCTTCCCCGCTAAAATACTCATCATAGGAACCCGTGCCATCATATATCTTGGAAGAATGGATTTCAAAAAATATTCCAGCTGATATTGGTAGAATATTCCCGCCAAATGAGGTGTGGCGTCGTAGTTAGGAGAAGGGTGCCAGCTCTCGGTGTTGTCCACGTCACTTGACCATGGTTTTCAAAAATTAAAGTGGTACGTCAAAAGCCCTCATGTAGCTGAACAGTGCGACGTTAATATTCACTCACTGAAAAAAAATACAGTACAGTAGTTATAACTATTTTTATACTTAAAATGCAATATCTGCCTATTCAATTAAAATTACAGCATTATAATTAATTACTAACTACACAAACAAATTTTGAAAATTTATCCAAATGATGTAGTGTGAAAAGAGAAAGTTTATTCAGACAGACAACAAATGCGTCTTATATGCATATAGATTTGTTTGAATTCTTGTGTATTATTACTTTTGTAAGCTTCACGATATACTTTTGCGAAAAACAGTATTTTAAAGCTGACTGAGCCACAGCAACATTTAGCTGGGTATAGCTAGTTATAACATAAAATTAAATCTTAAAAGATATCAAAAATAAAAGACAACTCAATATTTTGAATAAATCAGTATAAATATTTTCATACAAACACAATATATATATTGTAAACTATTTATTTTGCTATTTGCATTTCAGACAGACATCAAACAAATTTTTAAAAATTGTCAAAAACAGATAAAAAAACATATTTAAGAAAAATACCACTGATTAATTTTTGCCAAAGACATCGCAATGTGCAAAAATATTTTGGGTAAATTCCTACTTTCGCCCACCCCCTGGCGATGAATTTTGATCCGCGCCAAAATGGCGCCAAAGCGCGATTTTCAAACTCGTACGGACGACGTTCAAAGAACGGAAAATGTCGATAACCATAAAAAAAAAAACAACTGAAATTGAACAGTTCAGCAGGAAGCAAACTAAAATTAAAAAAATTGGTAAAACTTACATGCTTACGAAGGAACGTCTTCCTCCATGGGAGGGTTACAATGTGGTGATCACACGGAGAAATTCTCGAAAAACATCATCATCAACGAATGCCCTCCTCCGGCGTCGCCACATGTATTCGGCTAAATAGTGGTCAAATTCGCCTCCACATGCGCCGCATGGTTCCGTAATGATCTTTTAATCGCCGACCACGTGCCTTCGATTGAATTGGTGTGAGCACTGGTTTCAGGGTTCTTAAAAGTCAGACTGTGGATTGACCCGCAAAATGCTGATAACCTTCTCATTGCGAAAGGCAATCGCATTAAATTTTCACGCATACACCATTGAAGCAAATTCATTTGTCCCCTTTCTTCCAAACAGCAAAAAGAAATATTTAAAGGTTCCATTTCGGCTACTCATTTCTGAAAACCGGTACTCACACGAATTCTAAAAAGATCGTTCGAACCAGATCGTTCAACCGTGCAAAAGAAGGGAAATGGTTAAATTTTTCTCGCATATATTGGTTTTAGTTTGCCATAGTTAACATAACTAACGTTAATTTTGAACCTATTGGTCAATGGAATTTTAATAGAAAATGAAGGGTAGATAGCTTGGCGACAAAAAAAGTTCAAAAACCGGGGGTGGAGTTAAAATAGAGCCAAACGGTTGGCTACTCATTTTGGCATGATTTTGAAATCACGCCAAATTGGTATGTTGCGGCCAGTCTGATGTTATAGTAATGCACAGAATTAAAGGTACTTACGTAGCTATTGCAACCTATTGGTGACATTATACAAAATGAAGCACATGATTGCCAATTCAACGCATACAGGTTGGGATTGCCAAAGTGGCGAGTTTTTTTTTGAACGTTGGCGACTGTGCAAAAATACGCAAAAGTACTATAAAAATTATCCAAAGTATATATATATATATATCCCGGAGCATAAAAATAAATTGAAAAATGAAGTACAATACTAACATTAACTGACATAAAAGAACTGAACTAACTTTATCAATGCAAAAGCATAATTTGAAAAATAAGGTATTTACTTATAACCCCAACCTTTTGGCGACATTATATGAAACAAAGTACATGACTCGCAATTCAGCATATATATGACGTGCAAAATCAGGGTTGCCAACTTGGTAAGTTATTTTGAATGCTGGCGGACACAGGGATAGCACATAGGTGCCAAAATAATTTATCTTACCACTACCTGCTTCCTCAACATACTTCTCATTTTTGGCATGATTCTGAGAATCACGCCAAATTGGTGTTGCGGCCAGTCTAATGTTATAGTAATGTACAGAATTAGAGGTAATTATGTATTATTGCAAACTATTGGTGACATTATACAAAATGAAGCACATGATTGCTAATTCAACTCACAAAAGTTGGAATTGCCAAAGTGGCGAGTTGTCTTGAACGTTGGCGATTGTGCACACACGCAAGTACTACAAAAATTATCCAAAGTATATATCCCGAGCATAAAAATAAATTGAAAATGAAGTACAATACTAACATTCACCGACATAAAAGAACTGAACTAACTTAATCAATGCAAAAGCATAATTTGAAAAATAAGGTACTTGCCCCACATATAACCGCAACTTATTGGCGATATATGAAACGAAGCGACTCAAAATTCAACATATATGACATGTAAAATCGGGGGTTGCCAACTTGGCGTTATTTTTGAATGTTGGCGATTGCCAGGATAGCACATAAGTTCCAAAAATAATTTATCTTATGACCACCTGCTTCCTCAACAGGTATTTAAGCCATTTGTCTGTTTTGCTCATTCTCTGATGCCTATTCCAGTTTGATATGTAATTACTACCAACACTGCTTTTGCTTGGGCAGTATGATATTCTGCATGGCAATTTTATGCACTGAAGCCAATAGTTTACCCTTAAAGGTTAAAATAAAGACACATGAAATTGCAAAGAACCATATTATTGGATCAAGTGTAGTATGGGGGCTACTTGGCGCAGTCCTTTATTTTGGTTACTAAAAAGTGGGTCTCAATACTTTTTCGGTATTATTTATTTTAGAATGAATTCGATATCTCACCATGACATTTTAGATAAAAATCCGAAGAAATTCGCCAAATCCAAGTGCCCCCTATACTACATTTGAACCGAACTGAAATATAACCCTTATCAATGAGAAGTTTCAGTTTGTCAAAATTATAATCTTCGCATTCTAAAAAAGAAATAAATAAATAAGTTGTAATTTGCAAGCAAAAATCACACATAAACATCCCGCGATAATACCTAAATGTTGCCAAAACAAAGTTTTAGTTGTTGAAAGAATTATCCTAAAAAATTATTTATTCGAAAAATAATCCTAATTAAATATCAAAGAATAGAAAATTGAATAAATATTCCAAACTGATAAACAAAGCTACAGTAAAAAATATGTAATAATCTTGAAAAACTGCATGTAAAAAGTATAAATTGTCCACTTAGTGAGAAACGTGACTACATATGACGTCATAACACTGGAAAATCACTTAAAAATTAAAATTTAAAAATTTGGAAGGAATTATGAATGCCAATTCTATTTAAGAACCTTTCTGGTGTAACTTTTTAGGTTGATAAAAATGTAAGTTTCACGTTATTTGGGTGTCTGGATCTCGAGTTATGAGGGAACAGACAAACAGACAACAAATATGTCTTATATATATATAGATATATCCCGAGCATAAAAATAAATTGAAAAATGAAGTACAATACTAACATTAACCGACATAAAAAGAACTGAACTAACTTTATCAATGCAAAAGCATAATTTTGAAAAATAAGGTACTTACATATAACCGCAACTTATTGGCGATATATGAAAACAAACACGACTCAAAATTCAACATATATATATGACATAAAATCGGGGTTTTGAACTTGGCAAGGATTATTTTGAATGTTGGCGATTGTTAGATAGCACATAGGTGCCAAAATAATTTATCTTACCACTACCTGCTTCCTCAACATACTCATTTTTGGCATGATTCTGAAATCACGCCAAATTGGTATATGTTGCGGCCAGTCTAATGTTATAATGTACGAATTAGAGGTACTTATGTATTATTGCAAACCTTGGTGACATTATACAAATGAAGCACATGATTGCTAATTCAACTCGCACAAAGTTGGAATTTTTAAAGTGGCGAGTTGGCGGGCGCGTTGGCGATTGTGCAATAAATATGTGTAATATGTATGTATGTACGCAAGAGGTAATGCAAAAAAATTATCCAGTATACACATCTCAGGCATAAAAATAAATTGAAAAAATGAAGTACAATACTAACATTAACCGACATAAAAGAGAACTGAACTAACTTTATCAATACCAAAGCATAATTTGAAAAAATAAGGTACTTACATATAACGCAACTTATTGGCGATATGAAACGAAGCACGACTCAAAATTCAAGCATATATATATGACATATAAAAATCAGGGTTGCCAACTTGGCAAGTTATTTTAGATATTGTGATATTCCAGGGATATTACATAAGTTCAAAAATAATTTATCATATGAGCCACCTTATTCCTCAAAGGTATTTAAGCCATTTGTCTGTTTTTTGCTCATTCTCTGATGCCTATTCCAGTTTGATATGTAATTACTACCAGCACTGCTTTGCTTGGGCAGTATGATTTTCTGCATGGCAATTTTTTTATGCACTGAAGCCAAGTAGTATTATACCCTTAAAGGGTTAAAATAAAAGACACATGAAATTGCAAAGAACCATATTATTGGATCAAGTGTAGTATAGGGGGCTACTTGGCGTGGTCTTTATTTTGGTTACTAAAAGTGGTCCCCTAAGGTACTTTTTCGGTATTATTTATTTTAGAATGAATTCGATATCTCACCTGCATGACGTTTAGATAAAAATCCGAAGAAATTCTACAAATCCAAAGAGCCCCCTATACTACATTTGAACCGGGCTGAAAAATAACCCTTATCAATGAGAAGTTTTAGTTTGTCGAAAATTATAATCTTCGACATTCTAAAGAAATAAATAAATAAGTTATAATTTGCAAGCAAAATCACGCACATAAACATCCCGCGATAATACTGCCTAAATATTTGCTAAAACAACAAAACAAAGAGTTTTAGTTGTTGGAAAGAATTATCCTATAAAAAAATTATTTATTCGAAAAATAATCCTAATTAAATATCAAAGAATAGAAAAATTGAATAAATATTCCAAACCGATAAACCAAAGCTACAGTAAAAATATGTAATAATCTTGAAAATGCATGTAAAGTATAAATTGGGTGTCACTTTGTGAGAAACGTGTCTACAATGACGTCATAACACTGGAAAATCCCTTAAAAATTAAAGTTTAAAAATTTGGAAGGAATTATGAACATAAACCTATTTAAGAACCTTTCTGGTGTAATTTTGTGTACGTGTGCACCAAGTTTCACGTTATTTGGGTGTCTGGATCTCAGGAAGTTATGAGAGGGAACAGACAAACGAGACGCCAGCAAATGCGTCTTATATATATATAGGTATATATATATACATACATATATTATAAATATATATATTTACATATATATATATATATATATATATATATATATAAATATATATATATACATATATATATAAATATATATATATATAATCCAATATAAAAATTCAGTATAAATATATATACATATACATAAATATAAATAAATATATATATATATATATATATATATATATATTATTTAGAGATAACTATAATTAGGAAGAATATATATTATAATTAATATATATTATATTATTATATATTAATGTAATATATATATATATATATATAATCCAATATAAAAAATTCAGTATATATATATATATATATATATATATATAGATATATATATTTATATATAGAAGCAGGGGCTTTGTTACACTCCTCCCGATTGCCGAACTTTGCGTGCGTCCACAACATAATGGCTAGCCCGTGGTGCGGAATTCTTTGACCAAAGTACAATGCTTTCTAAAATGAGTCATTCTAACAGCCTGCCGATATATATTAGAGGTTTAAATTCATGCTTTTCATTTCACTCTGTTAATTCTGTTTCTTTTCGTTGTGATTACTTAAGCGGTGAACTGTTTAAACAATGAGTGCAAATAGAGTATACTCTAAGTGGCGCTTTAAAGCGAAAAAATTTTAAAAACACACACAAGAAAATGTTTCTAAGAAATGTCCAAAACTATCATCTTTTTTTCAACAATCAACAAGTACGACTTATTTAAATTGTAAGAGATAGGATTTTTTTTTTCATTATTAACTTACACTGTATAATGGAGTTTATTGTTAGTATCCGACTTTCAGTCTTCCACGGTTGAAACATTACATGAAACGCCGTAGTAGAAACACGCAAAATAGACCACTATGTTTGTAAGGTAAAAAAGATTTACGTTCCAAGTTCTTTCAAGCCATGTTTTTGAAATTAAGAACAGTATTTTTAAAATTGCATACATTTATCAGTAAATATTGAAGTTATACCTGTTTCAGATAACTAAAATGAAATCAAGTGATGCATATATATTGTTTCAGCATAGGACATGATATTTACAATATTTTTTTATTGAAAACAATTATAAAATCCCCATGCACCACAAAGTATCACACGGGGCTTACAGAAGTAAGTATTAAACACGCATTCAAGGGGAAATAAACAATTAAAAAATGAAGTTAAGAAGGATTATAAGACAGTTACAACAAATTTAGAAATTTTGAAAGCACTTCTGGTGGAAAGAAGTTGGTGAAAATTCGGTATGGCCAATTAATTTTGAGTCTTTTAAACGCCAGTATTATGATCTTTCTCTCTCTGACATACTTGGAACACAGAAGGATCACATGTTATACATTTTCCTCGCCACCAATATTACAATCACAGAAGAGAAAGAGCTAAATTAAATTTGTTCAGGTAGCTTTTGAAATTACCATGACCAGTGAGAAATTGAGTTAATTTGTAGTTAGTGTAAAAATGATGACCAAGATAGTCTCTTATTAATGGTGGGAAAAATTCCCTTTGTTATGCTCCCCTTATTAGAAATGATATATTCTTGGTTCCAAGACTTGCATCATTCTTTCATTCGTGATCTTCTTATGCTAAAACGATTTAGGAATATTAACGTCAATGTCAATTTTGCGCTTGGTTGCAGCTTTTGCAAGCCAATCGGCTCGCTCATTTCAAGAACGCCCGCGTGTCCGCGAACGAAATGCAAAATCTATTAGAGATGTTTTTATCTCATAGGCTTTTAAGTTGCTTCTGGATCTCGACGCATTATATTGTTAGATGAAGAAATACATTTAAGAGAATCAAGGAGGAAAGAGAGTCAGTACAGATGAGATATTCTAGAGATGACACTATTTTGCTCAGTGATCCATTTAAAGGCGAAATTTAAACATAAAAGTTCAGCTACAAAAACTGTGCATTCTCATCACGAATTCTAAATTGAAAGTTCCCGGATTCAACACCACTCCTGAACACAACAAATGAGAAACCAACTATTCCATCAATTTTACTGCCATCAGTATAGCAAATAACAGGAAATCTTCTCGTGCTCTTGTCACTAAATTGAACAATATTGATGGCATTTCTCTCTGAAGGATGAGGGATAAAAAATGGAGACAGAATACTAATCATAATTAGAGATGGAAGAAGCTAGAAGATTTTCCTAAAACAGTTGCTTCTCCAGAACTGTGGGCGGCGCGACCGCGCCTGGGGGCGCGATGACCTACGAGGGGGCGCGAGCATATCGAAAATAAAGATTTAAAAAATAATTAGGTTTACTGGAATGAATTAAAACAAAATACTTTCAGACATAATAAAAATGCACTTTTACTCTCTGATATAATTTATAGGCGATATTAAGCGATCAAAAATAAACGCTTCTTCAATACCTAATTAGCTATCTTTGATCCTATAACCAAATAAAGAAGCTTTTATTTGATTTACTGTCATCCCGTGATGAGAGGTTTTTATTACACTTTTTTAACCTCTAACATACTACTCTTTCAGAGGAAAACCAGATCCCGGACCCAGAATCGAAAAACTTTAGGAACATAAAAAATTCATCACTGTCATTATTTTTTGAAATACTGCACATTATAGCTGTAATGTCTGTTTGACCTTCTAAGTTATTGGTACAGTTAGTTTATGACTTCCCTCTCTTACGTGTTCTCTGTTGCGCTTTTTTCATGCAAAGAGTTTTATGATATTTGGGAAACCACGGAGAGCACACACACACTGCATCTCATGAAGGGATTGCGGCCCAGACATATTTTTATAAATATTCTCAATGTATAAAGCATAACGAAAAACGTTTCACACAAATTTTTAGCAGTAACATACACATATTATCTAATGAATATACTTTTTACCCCGAAGTAATTCATGGGATACACAGATTACGAAATGGGTACAATTCTGGCAAAACTGTTTTATTTATTAAGGAAAAGTGAAAGTCCTTGAAAGTAGGTAAGTAAACTTTCTCTTAGCTAAATCAATTCCAGCACGAATCATGATTTGTATCGTGTACAATAAAATAATTATAAAAAAAAGGATTGGGGTGACTCAATAACCCCGACCGTACCGAGTGCGCGCCTGCCGGGTTAAAACATGTTGGTCTTTTCACTTTAAAAATATTAAAAATAATACAATTATTCTTCATCGATATTTAATATTATTGATCATTATTTAACATCAGTTAGGCACGCACACACAAAAGGGGAGGGGTCGGACCCCCCAAAGCCCATGAATTTTCCGATTGATTATAATTCTAAGTTTATAGTACGCAAAGAATTTAGTTAAGTATTTTGTTATTAATGATTAATTTTATTAGTTAATGCTAATTATTTATTCAAGAATTAGTTTTTTACTGTGTTTTGTTCCCGAAAATCGACAAAATCAAAAGGAACCTGATACAAGATCGGTGAACTTTCGACTCGGACCCCATCCCCCCTTGAAAAATTCCTGTGTGCTACTGTTTAACATCAATTATAAATGCTAATTCTGTGAGGCTTAAATTACAATTCGCTTAAAACTAATTATAATTTGAGCAACGATTTTAAAAAATCATTTTACGTTTTTGTAAACATTGTCGAGCACTTGGTTTTGCTTCCCTTACAATTCAGCTATTATATCAATAATGTTTATTTTCTTATAAATGAACTCGAGCAAAGAGCGGGCACTTCAGCCGGTATACATTTAATGTATCAGTGCTGCACAGAATATTTTATAACTAATTAATTAATACTAAATTAAGAACAAGTTTAATAAGTATTAATGGCGTCCATGAGCTTGTCTTGGAAAGCAAAGTTTTTATAAAGAATGCTTATTATTAGAAATTGACCCTCTGAGTTCTTTTCTATATTTAGCAGATATCTATATTTTTTGTCTTCTAAGCAGCTACCACATTTTGCAATATGTTCAATTTAAAAATCAGAAAGGAAAAAATAGCATAATAATTATCCTATTATTTTTATTTATTTATTTTGCTTAAAAGTAGTATACAAAATTTAATACTTACGTTACTAATTTGTATGGTTTATAATTAAGATCGCCTGTTGTAACTTTAGCGTCAAAGTGCATTATTATTGCATTCAGTACATTATTAATGTATAAGGGGGCGCGAAAAAATTGTGTTCGAAAAGGGGGCGCCAGTATTGAAAGTTTGAGAAGCACTGCCCTAAAAGCAATATCATGAAGAATAGTAATGTCGATTGGAGGGAAGCCAGAAATAGCATAAACTGAGTCGTAACTTATTGTGCGATAACCACATATGACCCGTAAAAGTATCCTTTCTTTGTATGCGTCGCAGATATAGAAGAATTCATCTTTCTTTTTTGAGTGCCTCGCCTTTAAACTCTAGAGCCATACAAAATGAAGGCTCGATTCCCTTGCTTATAAATGAGGAAGATGCCGCATTGAAATTTATTCAAGCGTGTAGCGAGCAATCCGATTTAATCCACGCTGTAATTTGTCACCTTTCTCCGGATATGTAACTTTAAGTGTTGCTTCAAGAAATTTAATATCAAGAAGAACCCTTTCGAAGATACTTCATTTTGCTTTACCATAGTCAAAGGGAGTTCCATCGAGATATAGCTGAAATGCATCATAGCAAACGTTTCGTCTTTCAATAGCCATGAATCTGGTTTTATCAGGTTAAAATCCAATTTAAAACTTTTTGACCAGTCGGAAGCGAAGTTCAAAGCTTCCTGTGCATGTAGGAAAGTCGCAGAAAGATCCCTACCTTGGGAACAAACTAAAATGTCATCAGCAAAAGCTATGATTTCACAGCAGCAAGATTATTAAGTTTCGATGGAGATCATTGATAATGATATTTTCAAAAATAGGTCAGACACTGATCCTTCAGGAAACCCTTTCAAGGCGGTGGATAGCAGACGTCGAACAGTTGCATTTGGCCACTCTGTCATTTAAAAGTCAGCAACAAGTGAAAAATATTTATCGGAATTTCAGCTTTCTTAAGGGGAGATTCAGAATGCAAGCCACCATGCATTGTCAAAAGCATCTTTTTATATCAAGAGATATCAGAGATTGAGTGTAAATGTTTCTTTTTTGCCTCTCGTAACAATCTCATTTAAACGTAAAAGAGCATATTCAGTACTCTTATGAGGGAGTAAAAACCGTATTGATCACTAGAGAGAAAAGTCTCCGCAGCGCAGATACCAGCAAATCCACTGTTAACAAAAAGTTTCTCTAAGCATTTACCAAAGCCGGAAGTAAGCTTGCTTATGCACCTAAGGTTATCAAATGAGAACTCTAAACTCATTAACTTTGGGGAGGGAGAATCACCTGGGCAAGCTTTAAAATCTGAGGGAAGATACTAAACCCGAGGGCAAAAGTAAAAGCTTATGGGAGAAAAAAAGGGAATGCTAAGTGAAACTGTTTAATAATCTCATTTGAAATAGAATCGGACCAGGTGATTTATTTAGCTTTAGCACTTGAGAAACCATTGTATTAACTTCATCATAGGAAAAGAAAAGATCAAAAAAAGGGGGGAGTAGAAAGCAGTACGCGCGGCATGACGCTGGTCTTTCCTGAAAGATATTGTCCTTTTCCTCTGAATCAGATGGGAATGATTTCTGAAGCACACATTAATTGTCTCATCTAAAGTGGTTGTTTCTCCTGTGGGTGGCTTAATATACCAGTTATTTCAATTTTTTTCATGAATTCTTTTAACGCCATACGTATAAACCTTCTTCCACACATTTTGCACATCAATGGTCAAAGAAATTTCTTCAAGACTCAGATTTTGCATTAATAAGCATTTGATTATAATCATTTCTATATTCAAGATATTTATTTTATATAATTCTCTGGCACTGTTGGACTTTTACAACGCTGAAATCTACGTCTAGGCATTAAGCCTCTGTCTCTCACAACCAATCTCGATAGATCCCACCAAGAGCACATTATGCTCGCTAGTTTTCTTAATAGGCATTGAGAACAAGCATGCCTCATGAATAACAAAACTAAGTTCCCATCAATGACTGTATTTAGGCAGAACTAAATGCAGAATTAATAAATTATTCGCCTCTACTTGTGTTTGTAAAGCATTTGTTAGTACTTGAGATAGTAGGAAATCCGCTATCTTCAGTTTCAAGACCTGTCATACCTGCAATGAAATCAATAAAGGTTCTCAATTTATAATAGCGTTTGAGAAAATGAACTGAATTTTCAGAAATATATTGCAGTTTTTCATTTTTCTTTTAATCAGACAATTTTTTTTTTATGTAGCTGTTTTGGTGTGTTTTTTTCAAACATTTTTAACATAAAGTTGAAAAGTAACATATTAAAAAAAATAGAACATTTCAGATATTTATTAAGTTTGTTTATGTATATTTACAAACTTTTAAAATAATTTTTGAAAATGTGTTTTCTATTCCCTTTTATCTTTTTCTGTTCAAGATAGAACCTTGAAACCTTTGTGGATACTTTCTTTAAAAGTCAGCATGTGGAAAAAGTTATGTGAATGTTTTTAGAAAGTTAGATGGAATTAAGTCTAAGCTCTAGTTATTTTTTAAATCTTAAAATTAATATTTTAAACTTATCCTAGCGTTTCTTTTCAGGCTAATTAATATAAAAATAATATTTTAAAATCCAACAAGAAATCAATTTTTGAATTTTATACTAAACTTTCGTTCCTAATAATGAAAAACACTTAAAATAAATAAATTTAAGAAATTTGAGTACTTTATAAAAAAGATTAAAAAAAAAACTTTACAGCATTATGTTTTTAAAATAATGGCTTGACAAACTGACTTCTTATTTTGAGAATCAATTTAATACTATAATCTGAAAATATATAAACCATAAATTACTTTTAATATTACTGCCCCTAAAAACTTTTTAAAAGAGAGAGAGTACTGTGTAGCCTTTAGATAAAAATATAGTATAATTTGTAGTATTTTTATGTATTGTAATATAAAAAGTCATGTTATATAAGAATATTCATGAATGATAAAAGCATTCATGTTACACATATAAGAATGTTTCATAATATATAGAATCAACAATCTGCATGAAAGACACTTGAGTTATATGTATTTGTTACGTTTGCTAATTGTATTCGAATCAACTTACAAAATTAGTTAACAGATAACAGAAAAATAATTTAAGAATAAAAATGTATCAATTACAATATTTGTGCATATTAGAACATTCGCATTAAAAATATGAATATTTATTGAGATTTCGATATTTAATTTCTCACGATGTCTTAATAATTTCAGCTGAACAAACAATTAGAGATTTAATAGGACTCAAATGATTATTTTTTTTTTGTAGATTGGCTGATGACCCCAGAATATAAAGCAATTCAATTGGTTCATTATATTTTTAGAAACTTCTGAATCACATGGTCTATCAGAGTCTGCAGAAGTAGAATATAACAAATATTCTAAGGGGGGAATATGAAGAATCAATTAATATATCTTTTCAGATAAAGGTAATTTTAGTGACATTCTTACAAAATCCGAAAGAAAGATAATTTTCAAACTGGGCCATTTAAGCCTCAAGAACCATTTCCAAAGGATCCAGTATCAAACCGATGCTTTTAATTTTTTTTTATTTATATTTAAACAAGGTCGGTATAAAATATTAATATCATGGCTATGTTATTCAGTTATTTTAAACAAACCATGTTGTCACTTCTGTTGGTTGTTAGCAGATCGTCAATGCAAATCGTATTCCTCAGCATCGGTTAGTGGTGTTTCATTAGAAGCAATTTTAGACAAACTATTACCTGTCATGAAAACTCGCTTCAGCATATTAATTCGTTCTGTCTTATAATAATTGGATTTTAAAGAAATGCACTTAGTATTCAATTAGATAGTGAAATCAATAGTAAATTTAATTTTGATGAAACGTATTGCATCAATAATTAATTTTATTATTATTTTGGCGGCTTGTAATTTACCTTTAAGAGGCATGATTCCAAATCCGAAATTTCATATCAATTGTACACTTGCTATTTAATTATGATCCTGTTTTAAAAGGAACTTCTTGAAGCCAAAGGAGGGAAAATTATTTAAGTCCCACCATTCAGAATGAAATAATTAATTGGCTTAAAACAAAGCTAGAGAAAATATTGTTATGAAAATGAAAAAAGCCCCATTTCTGGCAATTATTATGGATACTATACAAGATCTTTCAAAAACTGATCAACTTTCTGTAGTGTTTCGATGTATTAAAATAAAAAGGATGATGTGTCTAACGAGAGAATTAAAAATATGCGAGTCCTTTGTAGGATTTATGTCCGTAGTCAGTTGCACTGCCCAAGAGATTAGAAACTGAAATTTTAAAATGCAATACAAAAATATAGAATTGATTTGTCTAAATGTAGGGGACAGGGGTTATGATGGAGCAAAATGTTATGTCAGGAGGTATATGGAGGGTTACAAACCCCAAAGGAGGAATGCACCAAATGCCACTTATGTTCATTGTGCACAGCCCATCCTTTAAATTTAATTTTAAATGATACTACAAAACACATTTCCAAGGTGTCATAATTTTTGCGATTACTTAGAAAAATACATACTTTTTGGCAATCACTACAAAGTATTAAGCAACGTTAATTAATGATCCTTCACAAGAAAAATATAAAAATACCCATAAAAAAGATATGCCCTACTAAAATTTGGTCATCGAAATGGTGCCTTATTTGGTATTCGAAAAAACTACTCTCTAATAATGAAAACTTTAAGTAAAGTAAGTTTAATTTAAACTAAAAGGAGGAACGTGACGAATGCTAGGTGTCATTACTATATTAGAAGTAAGCAGAACACTGAAGAGTTTCAGACCCGGAATCATCTTTCAAAGTTAATGTATATTATTGCTGTCTAGATATGTTGATAACCCAAACCCGACAAAGAGATTTCAGAGTCTACATGATCTCAGTAATATTTTTAAAATTTTACAACCAGATAAACTCTCTTACTTTTCAAATAAACAAATAAAAAGGCAGGCCACAAAACTAGCTGAGAATATAAAAGCACAAAACAACTGAATATAACAAGGACTTAACAACATGGTATCTATGAACAATTAATTTCTTTTAAAAGGTTGTTTTTAATTCAAATTCAAAAAAAATTCATTCAATCAAAGAGCTCACAGAATTAATATTTAATTTCAATAATATCTCGCTTCCAGACTTCCAGATATTATAACAGCATGCCTGATATTTTTAACAACTTCCAGTTACCAGTGCAACAGTTGAAAGAAGCTTCTCTAACCCAGTGTTTCTCACACTGTGGGGCGCCCCCCTGGGGGGGGCGGTAAACATGCGAGGGAGTGAGAGCATATTGAAAATAAAAGGGTTTAAAAAGAATATTTTGGAATGAAGTAAAAGAAAATGCTTTTTGACATAATAAAAAATTCACATTTGCACTGATATAATTTATTTTTATCATCTGGTGATCAACAAAAAAAAAAGATTCCACTTCAAACGCTCATTAGCCATCTTTGATTTTGTAACCAAATTAAAAAAAATATTTTTTTTTGCTTTGCTGTCATCTCACTAAATTTTTTTATTACGTCTCTTTTAACCTAAAATATTCTTAACTGACCTTCAGAACCTACTGGTATGGCTATCATGCGTCATTTTTTAGGGAAGTTGTAAATAATATATTTTCTGTTTCGCCTTTTTTCCATGTGAAAGAGGTTTTTATGATATATGGATAAGCATATTGAGAGCACTTTAAAAAATTATTTGGCCAAGATTTATTTTTGAGTAATTTGAAACATACTCGTATAATGCATAATGAAAAACGTTTTACAAAATTATTTCTTAGAACACATGCTACACTTTCCCCATGAACAATTTTATGGTTTTGATGGCAGATTTGTGCGACTTATGCCTATGGTTTATAAATGTAAATGAGCAAGGGAATATTAAAAAATGGACATCTGTGATTCAAGTGGAAAGTCGAAACTGATCGAAGCAATTGAAAGTACCATTGCTAAGGGAAATAATGCATATTAATGAAGACGAAAGTAAATATCAGAAAAGCGATTTGAACATAGGCTGTTTGAGTTGATTATATCTTTTTAATTGCTGCCAAAAGATCTCTATGAAGAAAACTTTGGAAGTTATAATGTATTACTTCACTTTATCAAAAAATTAAGGAAGAAAAGTTCAAAATGCTATTTGTAGATCATCGAACGACAGCAAAATTACAAAAACGTGAACAAAAATATGACAGTTTTGCTGGAAAATAACGTTCATTTGCGAAAAGTGTCTGTGATTTATGTCCTTTATTAAGGACAAGCACATTTGGAACATTTTCTTGAATTTTATTGAGTTTTCTAAAATTTTCAAAGAAAAATTGAAAAGTCCTTGAAAGTAGGTAAGTATGTTTTTTCTTTATTAAATTATTCACTGGAATAGTGATTTTTATCGTGTATAGTAAAAATAATAATTATTATAGTTTTAAAACAAAATAAAAACACGTTTTCATAGTGAATCGAACTAAAAAGTAAAAAATAAAAAATAAAAATATATATTACTTAAAAGTAACGCATACAAAATTTAATACGTATCTTGGTAATTTGTACGGTTTATAATTATGATTCGTATTGTAGCTTTAGCGCCCCCAATGGTATTATTATTGCATTCAATACATTATTATTTTTAGGGGGCGCGATAAAAATTATGATTGAAAATTGGGTCGCCATTAGTGAAAGTTTGAGAAACACTGCTCTAAACTAAAAATTATTAAAAACTATCTTAGAACTTCTATAGGTCAATACCGGTTATCAGACTTAGTAATAATGTCGATAGAAACAGAACCGGAAAAACTAAAATCCTCTTCTGCTATGGATATTATCATAAATGCATTTGCAGAAAAAATTCTAGAGAAGTACCTAATTCTCTTAATTAATAAAGTGTTTTTTGCGTATATAAATGTGTAATTATTTCAACACCTTCAGATAAATTTTTTATGTGATAGTTTTTATTTATTTTTAAAAAAAGGGGGTAACAGAAGGAATTTTGATACGGTGCCCACTCAGGCCTAGCTACGCCAGTGTGTCAGATTGAGTTTTCCTCACTCTTAGGCCCGTGATTACACCAGTATGATCTTAATTTTAAACTTATCAAATTTGTAATGGTTATATACTATAAGTTTATTTCTATTTTATGTAAAGTGATGATTTAATATGAAATGTTCAACTGAGAGTTAAAACAGAGTTCAACAGAGGAAAAATCGCTCGGTACTGCAACCAAATAAAGTTGTCTCAACAACATGTTTAATTCCAGTGAAATAGTCTCACAACCCTGCCTATTTCTTTTAGATTATATTGTTAGTATTAGTAGTTAAATTATAAAGAGAGAGAGAGAGAGAAAATATTAAAAGACCATCTGCTACATATTACTCGTGAACTATGGAAATATGTGAAATCGGCATGGCAATATTTCATTTGTTATAAAAAATACATATAATAAGTATTTTTTTTTAATTTATAATTATCATTGCACACATGTTGAAAAATTTACACCTATGTACTTATACCGGTTGATTCAAAACTACTGTGACCAGTTTTTAGAGCATCATACATTTTTTATTGAATTAAAGTCAGTTCTTCTCAAACTGTGGATATTAGCAGCCCAATATTCAGTCATAATTTTTATCGCGCCCCCCTCCCTCCATGCAATAGCAATGTATTGAATTCAATAATACTACTTTGAAACTAAAGCTACAACGACTTCAACATCTTACGTGCAATTGACGTATATAAATGCCTGCAAAGCCAAAGCGATAATTGCCCCGGACGTGTATATACTTCTTTCGAAGTACCATCTTTTCTATGCACTGCTATGCATAAAATTATTCGAAAGACTTGGAATGCAATAAAAGGACATTTACAGTGGCGAATACTTATTTCATAGGATTTGCTTATTGATTCCTTTTCTCTCCTCACCCCCCATACATCACATACGTGCACATGCGTGGAAAACGGGTGACATTGGAGAGCGATTTGCGTAACGTTTGATCGGCAGATAAAAGGATCAATTATAAACCGCACACATTAACAAGATAAATACTAATTTTTTGAATATCATTTTTTTTTATATGAAAAAGACCTAGAGGGTCACTGGTAATTTTTAAACTTGTTCTTAACTTAGTATTGTTAATTTAATTATAAAATACATTGCGCAGAACTGGTTCATTTATAAGTGTATTTACATGAGTGTAAATGCGTATTTTATTTTTATTATGTCAGAATGCATTTTGTTTGTTTTTCATAAATTCGTGTTTTCTTAAATAATCCTTTTCTCGACTTTTCATTATGCTCGCGTCCCCCTCGTAAAGGTTTTCACGCCCCCTTGGAGGCACGCCGCAAAGTTTGAAAACGCTGAATTAAGTTATTTAAATGAAATTTTCAGTCTTGCCTCTTTTGGCATAGAACCCACTTTATAAACGTTTCAGCCAAGCCAAATGGCTTTTCGACCTATTGGGGTTCCAACTTTGCTCCTTAATTGCATTTTGAAGCCCATGGTGTTCGTACATTATGTCTATTTAATTGTTTCTTTAAGTGTCTCCATAAGAAAATAATCACGCAATGAAGACACAGTCAGAGAGGATGGTGGCTTGAGGAACATTTTCTCAGGAGGCGAAAATTTATTTTTTTTTTTTAATCTTTAAGCCAATTTATAGTAGTTTTTTTTGTTGTATGACTTTGAGACGAATCTGTACGGAACCTTCCCACTAATCTTCTTAGGCGTCTTTTGGGGAATATAAATGCGCGTTAATTTCAAATCAACTTCAAAGATGAAGGGGATATTTAAATTAGATAAGGCAGTTGCTTCTCAAACTTTCAATACTGGCGCCCCCCACTGCCGATCTGCGTTTTTATCGCGCCACATATACACTAATAATGTATTGAAGAAATAATGTATTTTTTGCTAAATTACAATACATGATCTTAATTATAAAACCCTTTAGAAAATGAAGAACATAAGTATTAAATTTTGTATACGTTACTTTTAAGCAAAAAAATAAGTAATAGGATATTAATCATTATGTTATTTTTTCCTTTCTCTAATTTTTAAAATTGGAACATATTGCAAAAGGCGGTGGTTGTAAAAACAAAATATAGGACATCAGCTAAATGTAGAAAAAGAACTCAGAGTAAGGAAATTCTAATCATAAGCATTCCTTTGAAAAAATTTGCTCTGCAATACAAGCCCATGACAGTCGCTAATACTTTGATTAAACTTGGAACTTAGTTTTAGTATTAATTAATGAGTTATCAAATACTCTGCGCAGCACTGATATATTAAAAGTATACTGGCTGTAGTACCCACTCTATGCACAATTTCATTTATAAGAAAATAAAACATTATTGATATGATCACTTAATTATAAGGAGGAGTAAATCAAGAATTGTGCGACAATGTTTAAAAAATGTAAAATGATTTTTTTTTTTAAATGATTGCTCAAATTATAATTAGTTTTAAGCTTGAACTGTAATTTTTATGCCTCAAAAATTAGCATTTAGAATTGTGATTTTGAATAATGCACAATAAAAAAATTCTGATGAAGAATAATTGTATTATTTTTAATATTTTTAAAGCGAAAGAGACTTCAACATGTTTTAACCCTGGAGCAGGCGCGCACTCGATACTAATGGTCGAGCGAGGTTATTGAGGTTACCCCAATCCTTTTTATATATATTTGTTTATAGTACACAATAAAAATCGTAATTCAATGAATAATTTTAATAAGAGAAAATATACCTACTTTCAAGGACACAGAAAAATATTTCGAAAAATGTTATCACACCGGTTTCCGGACAAACAAATTTTACTTTGCTTATGAGATCAATGTATCACGTCTGTCACTCACAAAAAGGGGATATATGTGATAGTAAATTTGGATTCGTTTTGTTGTAAAACAGGAGAGGGTAGTCGTGTCAGGGTCATTGTTAACAGGTGGCAGTTTTGCCAGAAATTGATTTCAGTGCGCTCTGTACTCGAGCCTGACCGCTCCGGATTAAAGGGATGTATTTGACCACAATATACCGGATGTTACAAAAAAGAAGCGATTGTAAAAAACGTTTGCTCATTATGTAACCCAAAAGTAATCCTTCAAACTTCCCTAAAGAGCTGAAAAAACAAATACATAAGAGCAGGGACGTAACTAACCATATAAGTAAGCTCGAATGCCCAACCGCAGCAAAATACATTATGCTGCCTACAGCTGATGGCAGTAATATATAACAGTGATGAACTTTTATCTTCCAAATTTTTTTTTTTTTTGATTATGGGTCTGGGTTTTGACTTTCCTCTGAAAGAGTAGCATTTTCGCTTTGAAAAAAAACGTAATAAAAAATCTCTCACCATGGGATAACAGCAAATCGAATAAAACATTTTATATTTGGTTATAGTACCAAAGATAGCTAAAAAAATGAGTTTTTGAAGTAGAAGCTTTTATTTTTAATGATGTAAAATCGCAGATAATATATATATATATATATATATATATATATATATATATATATATATATATATTATTTCCGTATAAATGTGTATATTTCTCATTATGTCAGAAAGTATATTGTTTCACTTCATTCTAGTAAATAATTTTTTTAAATCTTTTATTTTCGATACGCTCGCCCCCCCCAGGGAGGCGCGCCCGACAGTATGAGAAACACTGAGATAAGGTATTTAAGTCGAGCGTTCCGAGATAGCAAAGAGATGATGGAAGGCTATTGAGCCAGCAACTTTAAATGCATTATTAGATCCAAGGAGATTAGATTCGTGAAGACGTCGTGCTGCTAGACGTACCAGAAAGCTGATATTAGCCAGCGGTAAATATAATTTACTTACGCTTAAAAGAAGCGTTAGTTTAGTCGAGTTAATTAAAGTTAATGAGGAGTTAAGATTTCGTGTACGTGTATTTATCGGATCTCCTATTTCGGTAGACCTTACTTGATCTTGATTTTAATTATTAATAAATTGCATTCTTAGTAATTTAATTTAATATAAAAGTAAATCCCTTTATAAGTGGCATAACATAATATATTTATGTGTTATCAGAGATTTTTTTGAAAAACATATAATAATAAATAAATATTATTATTATTATTCAAAATGGCTCTTAGTGTTTCTTTGCCTCAAATTAATCTTGGTGTTCAAGGTGAGACCCAGGGGTCCACCACAGTTGCGCCCAACGAGTAAATCCCGAGTTTAGAGTCGCATCTAATTTTCGAATCATCCCTGAGCAGTATTTTTTGGGGGTGGAGAATGTGGTTGAATTCTTGGAAAATATGGATAATAACTTACCATATTACGAGATACCCACACAACTCGCTTGTGCATATTTAAAGGATCATCTCACAGGATGAGCACTAGATTGGTTTGAGGTTCTAGGTTATAGGGTTGTGGAAGACAAGGCGACGGATTACGCGCACTTAAAGCAAGAGTTGTCAGAACAGTCCCTCGTGGTTAGAAATAGGTCGGAGCTAGATACGCGTTTCTATTCATCATCTCAAAAGCATAACCAAAAACTGTCTGATTTTGTATATGATATGTTGTGTGTGTGTGTGTGTGAAGATTCACAAAATCTTAAAACTCAAAATGACGGAGGAAAAATTGATGGATCATATTATTAGTAGGTTAGAACCTCAGATTTTAGATTATGTAGAGGTTAGGAATCCGCAAACCACATCTAACCTCCTACAAATTATTGTTAAGTATGAGTAACGGTTTCTAAATAGAAAGATCAGAGTTTCGAGTTGGAAATCCCGAGATAAAAAACCAAGGAAGAACAATAGTTTTCCTAACACAAAACGACAGGAAAATGGGAGGGAAACGAGAGGTAACAATAGATACGCGGACAATAATAGACCACGGAGAGTTCAATAGATTTGAGAGTCAAGGTGTTGCGAATAATCACAGATTCGATGGTGGACGGCGATGTGGTCAATCGGATCATCGATTCCACAATCAAGGAGGTCCACAAGGTGGTTTGAGGAATAGTGCTTTCAGGGGTCAGAATGATCGAAACAAATATTTAAACTTTTAAGCGATCGATGCGAGTATGGGGTCGATCGATCGCGATGTACGGAAAATCCTTCAGATACAGAACACCAAACTATTAGGGTGTCCTCATTACGAATGACTCAAGTAGGTTTACCGTATGTCCCTATTATTTTAAATGAGACATTCATTACAGCCCTTTGGGACATGGGGGTGGAGAAATCTTTCATATCAGAAGAAGTGTATTGCAAATATTTTTCGTATCGACCTCGTCAAAAGAGGAAAGATAGAGTAGTGACGGCACAGGGAACCCCATGTTGTCACTTAGGTCGGGTCGAATTACAGATTCGGATCCAAGAATTCCTAGAAAACCTGGGAATTTCACATTCTTAACAATATGCAGTACCAATGCATTTTAGGCATTGATTTTATGAAAGAGTCCAAATTAACTTTAGATTTCGATCAAAAATCGCTTATCCTTCCAGATAACCAAATTAAGCAGTTGCAGAAAATTGAAAGGCCGGTCGAGATTGATCAATCAGATACAAAGCTCGGTGAAGGGCAAAAGCAAAAATTAAGGAATTTATTTAATGGTTTTAAAGGGCTATTTTCAGATCAACCGGGGTTAACTCATGTTTTATACCATGAAATCGATACTGTTGCAAGGGACCGGTAGTGTCACTACCCTACAGATATAACAGGTTCAAACAAGGACTAATCGATTATCACATTCAGAAAATGTTGCAAGAGGGGTACGATCAGTCCTATTCAATCCCCATACGCGTCACCAGTAGTTTTAACGCGCAAGAATAATGGACTTCCTCCGGATTCTCCTGTGGCGTATCGATTCGCGATTTATTATCGCAAACCTAATGCAATAACTAAACACCCCTATATCCATTACCGGTGATTGATGATCTAATCACGAACATTCACATACCGGCATGATGTCCAAATTGGATTTGAAAAAGTGATTATTTTCAATTCGCGATTAGTCCAAAAGATATCGAGAAAACCGCGTTTATCACTCGTAATGGCATATTTGCATTCCTCAGAAACCTTTTGGCCTTTCAGGGGCGGCGCTAAATTTCCAAAAGGCCATTGATATGATATTAAAACCTGTTTTGGGGCGTTTCGTGTAGGTTTATGTGTGTGTGTGTGTGGATGATGTTATTATCACATCTCCATCATTTAATGAACACTTAAATCATTTGAATCAGGTATTTACATTGTTGAGAGACATAGGGTTAACCCTAAACAAGGAACAATAGTAAAGTGAAGGCAATCACAGAAATGAATCCTCCTAAAAATAGCAAGGAAGTGTCGAAGTTTTTAGGGATGGCGGGGTGGTATCAGAAATTTATACAACACTATGTAGATAGATGTGAACTATTATATCGGTTAAAGAAAAAAAGAGAGGGCTAAATTTAATTGGTCGACAGAAGCACAGGATACTTTTGATAAGATAAAACGAGCATTAACAGCGGCACCAGTTTTACAGTAGCCGAATTTTACAGAACAGTTAACTTATTTTCTGATGTTAGTGGGGTCGGAATTGTGCTGTGCTTAAAATGCACTTTTCTCAGAGTTTTATTTTGAAGATGTAAGTGTTTTCAATCCTAAGGCTTTTTCTGTTCAAGATACAGCCTTTGAAATTTTTTATATATACTTAGATATGTGTGTTCTACAAAGTTATGTAAATCTGGTATCTCTAGTTATTTTTTAAAATTGTTAAAAGTTAATATTTTTAAAATTTTCGTGTTTTTACAGAAAAAATACTATTAAAAATCAACAAAAAAACAGATTTTCAAATCCATACTAACTTTTGTTTACAATAATAATTAAAAAAATATAAATCACTCAAAATAATGAAAAAAAATTCAAAAATTGTGTATTTTATAAAAGTTTAAAAAAAACATAAAAATTTTAAATTTTTTTTTAAATTTTAAAATAAGGGCTTGTTAAATTTACTTTTTATTTTCAGAATCAGTTTAATAATATAGTCTGAGAACAATACATAAATTACGTTTAATATTACTGTCTCCAAAAAAATTTTTTGAAAAAGGGTACCGTGTAGTCTTAAATAAAACCGGCAATGTGTTTTGGTGCAATAAGCAAAAAAAAAAACCCTATACATATATCGAAAGTATCAATGCCATTAAATTTCCTATTGAAATAATTATTGTGGCTTGCTGGATTGATTTATATTGAGTGCTTTACTAATGTTCCGTTGAGACCAGAGGCGTAACGAATAATATTAGGGTCCCCCTGCAAACTCAGATTTGGGGCCTGAAGCCCAAATACGCACTTTGTGTCAGTCAAGCTTTGGGCCTCCCGCAATGCGGAGGTGTATGCTACGCCAATGGTCGAGACGCAACTTGAGGGCTATTGATCAAAGACTACGCTAACCTAGAATAACGGGCAAACTACTATCGCATAAGTATATTAACTTTTCCTTCAAAAGTATAAATTTAATCTTCAAAAGTCATATCCATACTAATTACATTACCACCACACTAATTATTCGTGATATTATGCAAAGTGAACCTTGTCCTGATTATAAATATTTGGTATGGTCAAACTATATTATAATTAGATATACAGTAACACTATTTGTGCTGTCCTTTTTCATGCGATGTTATTTTTTTGCGATTATTTCTATGCGATATGTATGAATTTCAACACCTTTGGCACCACTGTAATGTTTGTATCAACGTATATATTCACTTCAAGACTCTCTGTTCATTTGTTATAAATAGTCTCTCGACAATGCACGTTCATTTGCTTTCTCTCAACGCGCTACAACCAAGCGGTTGATTGAAGACGAAACTTTTAATGGGAGTGACATTATCAATAATTTGATCGATTATGAAGATGGACAAGACGAACCAGATTCTTTGAGAGAGAATAAAATATATACAGTGATCCAGTTTCCCATACGTAGGAAAAGTAATTTCTTAAAATATATGCCAATTCCAAAAAGAGTTAACAATTCCAAAAAAGCTTCGATCATGCATATTTGGTTATCGTGACGTTTACAAGCAACTGATCAAATACCCATCGTTGCGAAAACTTATCACTTATTTTATAATGCCGAAAATATATCAATTGAAACTGTATCTTCAAGTGACGAAAGCGATTTTGAACTAACTTATTATAGGAAGAGATGCGCGGTTTGGATTACGAGACACATTACCGTGAATTATTTACATGCATTTTGAAAGCTTCTCCATGTATACAAAGAGAAAATAAATGTTTTAAAATGTTTCCATATGTACTTTGACTAATTATTTTGTTATGGAAGTACTTTCTGACAAATTTCGTAAATAATTTGACCAGTTTTCTAAGTGCGACTTTTTTATGCAGCGTAGAGGGACTGCATAAAAAATTATGCAGTATTTCGATGAAATTGTTTGTCATGTATAAGTATTTTATGAAATGTTTGAATATTTTGCGTGATTTCTTTTAATGTGTTTCCTATCTACCACCCAAAACAGGTTTTCTGTATGCTTGCTTGAATATAATACAAGTACTTCTGCGATTTTTGAATCAGACTATTTACATCAGTATATTTTCAACATGTGTCCCTCTTTGTTTTTCGGAGAATGTCTAAGCGGTTATTCATTTCATGTGTCAAGTGTACCTTAACATTTCTTGCACTTTGCAAGCAGGTAACAATAAAAAAGCGACATCCTAATAAATACGATTTCCTGTTTACAAACTCACTACAACGTTCCCACAAGTGAAATTAATATTATTCATTACTGATCTACAACTAACCGAATTACTCAAGCTGTCTTGAAACATCCTTTATATAACATAAAAATTGTAGTAAACAAAGTTTTCTGAAGCAAACGGAAAGTTAATGTTCAGTTTCTAGGCGACACAAGAGTTCACAAGTATCACGGCCAATTGAATTCATTTGAAAAAGGAGGGGAAAACACTAAGTGCATCTATTATTCAAAACAGGAAAGATTATCGCCTTACTAATGAATATGCCAGGGCTCAATGAAAACACGGGCTAGGGATAGAAGAGGTTTTAATGGCACTGCCTCTTTTTAAGGAAGATGCCATGAGGGGGAAGGAATAATCACACTAAATACTTGACTTTTTTCTGTTAATTACTTGCTTTCGTATTGCCAGACCTCTCACACGCTGTCTTTGGGGATGAGGCTGAAAAATTGAGCTGGTCTATGGTGACAGTGGCAAATTCTGTATAGGGCGAATGTTTTGGGATGGAGTACCATTATCTGATTAAAAAATTATGCGTGCCCTTTTCAACTTTTTCCAACAAAAATACAAAAAGGTGAGAAAAAATGTTACTTATAGGCTTATCGTGATATTTTTACTTCAATAGCCCATTTTTTAGGCAAATATAAATAAAGTGGGGAAAACATAATATTTTCCCTGTAATCTTAAATTTAAATTATTTAAGTGTCCCATAATACCGGTAAGTAAAGTTAAATCCCATAGCCTATCTTCAGTCTTAAGTAGGAAGCACTCTCGAGATATTCCATTGTTGTTTTCTTCCAGATATATGTTTATTTGAAAACATCTCAAATTTAGAAATTTCGCAATTGCACTTACTTTGAAAATCCAGCATTCACAAAAATTAAGAGTATTTTCCACATGATAATTTTCTATTGTAATTCACTTACAGTCTTATCCGGCGTATAACGCGTACCTATAATGTTAAACTGCCTTATTTTTAATTTTTTATGTATGCGGAATCGGTTGTGGAGTCGTCATCCAATTGAATCTTTCAACGAAAAAAAAGCATGCAGTCTTCGCGCGCAGGCGCAGCTGATCCAATGTGAAACCAAAACTTTGACCATTGAAAAAGAACGGAGAAAGACTAAGGTGTGCGAGCAGGCGTTACCGTCGTCACATCATGGAAATATAATTGTAGAATAGCTATCTTTTTTTTTAATTAATTTTTGTTAAGTTTAAATAAATCTGAAGAAAGACAAATGTCTTGGACCCCTTGTTGTCACCCACAAATTATGGGGCTCGGCGGGAAAGACTGAGGTGCGCGAGCAGGCGTTTACCGTCGTCACATCATGGAAATATAATTGTAGAATAGCTATCTTTTTTAAATTAATTTTGTTAAGTTTAAATAAATCTGAAGAAAGACAAATGTCTTGGACCCCTTGTTGTCTCCCACAAATTATGGGGGCTCGGCCGGAGAAAGACTGAGGTGCGCGAGCAGGGTGTTACCGTCGTCAAATCATGGAAATATACTTGTAGAATAGCTATCTTTTTTTTAAATTAATTTTTGTTAAGTTTAAATAAATCTGAAGAAAGACAAATGGCTTGACCCTTGTTGTCTCCCACATATTTTGGGGGCTCGGCCGGAGAAAGACTGAGGTGCGCGAGCAGGCGTTACCGTCGTCACATCATGGAAATATAAATGTAGAATAGCTATCTTTTTTTTTAAATTAATTTTTGTTAAGTTTAAATAAATCTGAAGAAAGACAAATGTCTTGGACCCCTTGTTGTCTCCCACAAATTATGGGGCTCGGCCGGAGAAAGACTGAGGTGCGCGAGCAGGCGTTACCGTCGTCACATCATGGAAATATAATTGTAGAACTGCTATCTTATTTTTAAATTAATTATTGTTAAGTTTAAATAAATATGAAGAAAGACAAATGTCTTGGACCTTGTTGTTCCCCACAAATTATGGGGCTCGGCCCGGAGAAAGACTGAGGTGCGCGAGCAGGCGTTACCGTCGTCACATCATGGAAATATAATTGTAGAATAGCTATCTTTTTTTTAAAATTAGTTTTTCTTAAGTTTAAATAAATCTGAAGAAAGAAAAATGTCTTGGACCCTTGTTGTCTCCCCAAAAATTATGGGGCTCGGCCGGAGAAAAAGACTGAGGTGTGCGAACAGGCGTTACCGTCGTCACATCATGGAAATATACTTGTAGAATAGCTATATTTTTTAAAATTAATTATTGTTAAGTTTAAATAAATCTGAAGAAAGACAAATGTCTTGGACTTTGTTGTCTCCACAAATTATGGGGGCTCGGCGGAGAAAGACTGAGGTGAGCGAGCAGGCGTTACCGTCGTCACATCATGGAAATATAATTGTAGAATAGCTATCTTTTTTTTTTAAATTAGTTTTTCTTAAGTTTAAAATAAATCTGAAGAAAGACAAAATGTATGGACCCTTGTTGTCTCCCACAAATTATGGGAGCTCGGCCGGAGAAAGACTGAGGTGCAGCGAGCAGGCGTTACCGTCGTCACATCATGGAAATATAATTGTAGAACATATCTTATTTTTAAATTAATTATTGTTAAGTTTAAATAAATCAGAAAGACAAATGTCTTGGATTTTTAAATTAATTATTGTTACCGTCGTCACATAAATATAGTTGTAAATAGCTGTTAAGTTTAAATAAATCTGAAGATAGACAAATGTCTTGGACCCCTTGTTGTCTCCCACAAATTATGGGCGCTCGGCCGGAGAAAAAGACTGAGGTGCGCGAGCGAGCGTTACCGTCGTCACATCATGGAAATATAATTGTAGAATAGCTATCTTATTTTAAATTAATTTTTGTTAAGTTTAAATAAATCTGAAGAAAAGACAAATGTCTTGGACCCCCTTGTTGTCTCCCACAAATTATGGGCGCTCGGCCGGAGAAAGACTGAGAGGTGCGAACAGGCGTTACTGTCGTCACATCATGGAAATATAATACGTTAGCTTCGTCACAAAATGTCACCCTTGTTGACAAATATAATTGTCGTCACATCATAGAAATAGAATAGCTATCTTTTTTTAAATTAGTTTTTCTTAAGACAAATGTATGGACCCTTGTTGTCTCCCACAAATAAAGAAAGACTGAGGTGCGCGAGCAGGCGTTACCGACATCATGGAAATATAATTGTAGAACAGCTGTCTTATTTTAAATTAATTATTGTTAAGTTTAAATTCTGAAGAAAGACAAATGTCTTGGACCCCTTGTTGTCTCCCACAAAATTATGGGGCTCGGCCGGAGAAAGACTGAGGTGCGCGAGCAGGCGTTACCGTCGTCACATCATGGAAATATGCTAGTTGTAGAATAGATATCTTTTTTAAATTAATTTTTGTTAAGTTTAAATAAATCTGAAGAAAGACAAATGTCTTGGACCCCTTTGTTGTCTCCCCACAAATTATGGGGCTCGGCCGGAGAAAGACTGAGGTGCGCGAGCAGGCGTTACCGTCGTCAATTCATGGAAATATAATTGTAGAATAGCTATCTTTTTAAATTAATTTTGTTAAGTTTAAATAAATCTGAAGAAAGACAAATGTCTTGGACCCCCTTTGTTGTCTCCCACAAATTATGGGGCTCGGCCGGAGAAAGACTGAGGTGCGCGACAGGCGTTACCGTCGTCACATCATGGAAATATAGTTGTAGAATAGCTATCTTATTTTAAATTAATTTTGTTAAGTTTAAATAAATCTGAAGATAGACAAATGTCTTGGACCCCTTTGCTGTCTCCCACAAATTATGCGTGCGGGCGCTCGGCGTCGGAGAAAGACTCAGGTGCGAGCAGGCGTTACTCTTCTTTGTCACATATCACATGGAAATATAATTGTAGAATAGCTATCTTTTTTAAATTAGTTTTTCTTAAGTTTAAATAAATCTGAAGAAAGACAAATGTCTTGGACCCCTTGTTGTTCCACAAATTATGGGGGCTCGGCCGGAGAAAAGACTGAGGTGCGAACAGGCGTTACCGCCGTCACATCATGGAAATATACTCAGAATAGCTATCTTTTTTTAAAATTAATTTTTGTTAAGTTTAAATAAATCTGAAGAAAGACAAATGTCTTGGACCCCTTGTTGTCTCCCACAAATTATGGGGGCTCGGCCGGAGAAAGACTGAGGTGCGCGAGCAGGCGTTACCGTCGTCACATCATGGAAATATAATTGTAGAATAGCTATCTTATTTTAAATTAATTTTTGTTAAGTTTAAATAAATCTGAAGAAAGACAAATGTCTTGGACCCCTTGTTGTCTCCCACAAATTATGGGGGCTCGGCCGGAGAAAGACTGAGGTGCGCGAGCAGGCGTTACCGTCGTCAAATCATGGAAATATAATTGTAGAATAGCTATCTTTTTTTAAATTAATTTTTGTTAAGTTTAATTAAATCTGAAGAAAGACAAATGTCTTGGACCCCTTGTTGTCTCCCACAAATTATGGGGGCTCGGCCGGAGAAAGACTGAGGTGCGCGAGCAGGCGTTACCGTCGTCACATCATGGAAATATACTTGTAGAATAGCTATTTTTTTTAAATTAATTTTTGTTAAGTTTAAATAAATCTGAAGAAAGACAAATGTCTTGGACCCCTTGTTGCTCCCCACAAATCATGGGGGCTCGGCCGGAGAAAGACTGAGGTGCGCGAGCAGGCGTTACTCGTCGTCAATTCATGGAAATATAATTGTAGAATAGCCATTCTTAAATTAATTTTTGTTAAGTTTAATTAAATCTGAAGAAAAAGAAATGTCTTGGACCCCTCTTGTTGTCTCCCACAAATTATGGGGCTCGGCCGGAGAAAGACTGGAGGTGAGCGGAGCAGGCGTTACCGTCGTCACATCATGGAAATATACTCTTTGTAGAATAGCTATCTTTTTTAAATTAATTTTTGTTAAGTTTAAATAAATCTGAAGAAAGACAAATGTATTGAACCCTTTGTTGTCTCCCCACAAATTATGGGGCTCTATTTTGAGAAAGACTGAGGTGCGCGAGCAGGCGTTACCGTCGTCACATCATGAAATATACTTGTAGAATAGCTATCTTTTTTTTCAAATTAATTTTTGTTAAGTTTTTAAATAAATCTGAAGAAGTCAAATGTCTTGGACCCCTTTGTTGTCTCCCCACAAATTATGGGGCTCGGCCGGAGAAAGACTGAGGTGCGCGAGCAGGCGTTACCGTCGTCACATCATGGAAATATAGTTGTAGAATAGCTATCTTATTTTAAATTAATTTTTTAAGTTTAAATAAATCTGAAGAAAGACAAAATGTCTTGGACCCCTTTGTTGTCTCTCACAAATTATGGGGGGCTCGGCCGGAGAAAGACTGAGGTGCGCGAGCAGGCGTTACCTTCGTCACATCATGGAAAATATAATTGTAGAATAGCTATCCTTTTTAAATTAGTTTTTAAGTTTAAATAAATCTGAAGAAAGAAAAATGTCTTTGGACCCCTTGTTGTCTCCACAAATTATGGGGCTCGGCCGGAGAAAGACTGAGGTGTGCGAACAGGCGTTACCGTCGTCACATCATGGAAATATACTTTCAGAATAGCTATCTTTTTTAAAATTAATTATTGTTAAGTTTAAATAAATCTGAAGAAAGACAAAAAAATGTCTTGGCCCCTTGTTGTCTCCCACAAATTATGGGGGGCTCGGCTGGAGAAAGACTGAGGTGCGCGAGCAAGCGTTACCGTCGTCACATCATGGAAATATAGTTGTAGAATAGCTATCTTTTTTTAAATTAATTTTTGTTAAGTTTAAATAAATCTGAAGAAAGACAAAATGCGGCGTGGACCCCCTTGTTGTCCCCCACAAATTATGGGGGCTCGGCCGGAGAAAGACTGAGGTGCGCGAGCAGGCGTTACCGTCGTCACATCATGGAAATATACTTGTAGAACAGCTGTCTTATTTTTAAATTAATTATTGTTAAGTTTACTAATAAATCTGAAGAAAAAGACAAATGTCTTGGGACCCCTTGTTGTCTCCCACATGTATATTCGCAGTATAACACGCACCTTTTCTTACCAGGAAACATGAAAATGTGCACGTGTGCAATTTTCCTATGTTTTGAATCCCATTTAATCCAGAATTTATCCCATGCTTCACAAAAAAAAAAAAAAATGTATACATTTGGAAGTAAAACGTAGCCGCGGTAGCCAAGTGGTATAGGTATCGTGGTTGTGTGTGTGCCTTGTCACGAGTTCAAGCCCATTACCTGTAGAGACCTACCGTGTAGGGGCAAAGCGAAGCACGTTAAATCAGTCGAGAACTGAATCGTCCCCTCCCGTTGGTGTGGTGTGGTAGTTAGGAGAGTAGGTGCTAATCCTCGTCACTTGACCATTGATCAAACTACGAACTTTTGTAGGCATTAGTGGCCACGGTAGTCTAGTGGTCAAGATATTGCATCATGGCTGGCATGTCATGAGTTCGAGCCTACTACCACTTTAGACCCGCCGTGTAAAAGCTATGCACGTTAAATCTGTTGAGAGCTCAAACGTCCACCCGTTGTTGTGGTGTGGTATTTAGCAGAGGGGTGCTTGTCCATATGGCGTCCTCGTCATTTGACCACGGCTCAAAATTACGAGGTCCATTGCCAAAAGTACTCGTGTAGCTGAAATGTGTGTCGTTCCTTTCACTCAGTCACTCACTTGTAGTCATTAGCCCTTCCTAGTATTACTTTTTGTGTGCTGTATTAATAAATTATCACTCACTAATTCAAGATCATTCCCCAAAAGAGTAGTGTACCGATATCAGTTAATTCAGTATTTTGTTTAGAAGTACCGAAAAGTACATTTAAAGTTAGCGATTTTACACTTGAAGTTGCCCTCACCGTCTTGCCTACATAAGGGTGTGTCGAAGGAATGAAACTAGAACCAGAAGCTTCCCATAATAATTATTTATTTTACTCAAACACACTAACCAACAACAACTGTTTCTCAAGATTAAAGAGAGAAAGCAATGGATATTAAGCCGAGTGCAAATAACTAATTTAACTCAACCTAATCTATCGTGATTATTGCAACCTCAAATAGACTCTTTATTCAACACAGTGACAACAAACATCACCTTTATCTTTAGCAACGAAAATCAATTTTATTCAATCTCATCTGCGTAGCGAATATAACAGCTTGCCCTCTTCTCCTACAATTATAAAAACTTTGACTTTAAATAGTTGAACTAATCTTAATATCAAGGTTTCTTCTGAGAGGGACGATCAGAATTAAAAGCGAATGCTAGCTCAAAGGTTCGCAAAGAAGGTTAGTTATAAGTTGCGTATAGATTCGTCACAAATTTATATTGAACTAGATGCATGGTCCAGCGTAGCAACGGGCTATCTCCACTTTTTATATAAATTCCTTCCCTTTTCTTTCACAAAATCAGAATTTCTAATACTCATTTTCAAAATGACTTCCATCCTCCCCTCTCCACAGCTTAGACCAGATGTTGCTCGGGCTTTCTCTTTTCATCATGACACCAGCATTTCTGTGTGTGTGTGTTTGTACGTGCACAATGTGAGTGATTTCTAAAATTATGACAAAAATTTCTTCTAAATTTCTTCATTCCACTTATTTTTTGATTTAAGACAGAGGTTTCCTTTCCCCTCTATAGCCCAAACACGGTTTTTAGTGTAAAATTATTGTTCTATCTTCCCTCCTCACACCCTGGGTCTAAAATATAGTTTAAATTTCGATGTGATGATTTATAAAAAAATATTGCTTTTTAGAATTAAAAATTACTAATGTGAAGCAATAAAAAGAAAAACGATTCTAATGCTAAGAGTAAAACTAAAAACGTTCATCAGTTTTTAATAATAATAGTTAATTTCTAAGAATCTGAAATAATAAAATATATTTAAGATGTTCATGAATCAATCAATCGTTATATATAGTTAGCTTAAAAATGTCTATAAAATGTATTTTGATACAAAATAATAGACGATGTACTTTTAATTAACAAAGAATTCCCTTTAGTAATACAATAATATATTAATAATCCTTTTAAAAAAACATATATATATATATATATATATTTATTAAAATCAAATTTCTATAAGTACAAATGAAATAAACCATTTTCTATTCAAATTTAATTTTTGGTTGATTTGTCGAATCCGGCACTTTATCGCGCCAAGTGTTTTCTCGCCAAATCGATAAATGTGCCAAATCTGGTAACCCTGAATTCGTTTTTCAGTGGAGGAGAAGTCGCTTTTGGCGAAATGCGGCGCATGCGCAGTAGATATTTTTAATTTTAACAGTTTTAACGAAGTTAGCGTATTCGTACTGGTTTTTTTTTTTTATTTTAACAGTTTAATTCTCCAACGGTTTTTTCTCGCATGAGCAGAAAGCTTTTTTTCTTCAAAAAATCCGTTACAGCAAACGGTTACTTTTTCGCTCCGGTTGGGTCAGCTGTTCGGCTTCGTTTTCTTCGATTTGGGAATTACTTTTACAGGTAATTTTTTTCTTTATTTCTTTCTTCACATAAATTTCAAAAAGATTGCCATGATGTCCAGCGATGCTCTTAGGATTAATTTGAATGAATGCATGAAAAATTACGATTACTATTGTTAAAGGTTTTTTGCTATGTTGCCTGTGCTTGGAAAGAAAGCTGTTTTAGAATGGTGCATGGAAGGTTTGATTGGATTATCGTATGTGTGTCCGAAATGGAAAAAGTATGGGAAAGTAAGAACGGGTAAGAAAGCGAATGATTATTTTTGAATGGTACTGCAAAAATTCAGTCCAGTGTGAAAAAGGATACCCATCATGTGCTTAGAGTGTAAAGAAATGGTTTTGGGTGGATTGAATTGAGCAATATGGATTTGTGCACCGTTTTTTTAGTGATGCAAAAATAAAAATGTTTCTCTGAAGGTACTCTGTGAAATATGCAATAGCACACTGGTATAATTTCAGTAGCAACCATCATCATCATAAATGTCGGAAATAGCATTTTAAGGTAAGTGAAATTATTTCCATTTTTAAATGCCTGATTTTTGCAGCGATTTTCAGTTCTCAACTTTAAAATGCTATTTTTAAAGATTTTCCTTCCGTCATCTTGAATTTCGCGCCCGGCGTTGCGTGTTGTGGTAGGGTTGTAACTCCAAAACACAACACGCAAAACACGCCAAATTGGCGATTTTTCAAAATTTGGCGGAGAAGTGCCGGATTCGACAATTTCACCTAATTTTTAATATTTCCATTCCCTTTAGCATTTCATACTTTAAATGTATATTCGCACATATCTATAAATGGTAACTATGTGAGGTGTGTAAATTAAATAGTGAGACTGATTTTTTCACTTGTTTATTCCAATAAACTTACAATTCAGCATTGTCTCCTTCAAAGTAACTGCCTTCTGAAGCCACACAGCGATGGAGACGTTTCTTTCATTCCTCATAGTACTGGTGGAATGAGTTGGAATAGCCTTCCGCTGGTCGGTACAGCCGTTTGAATTTTTTCCAGGGTCCCAAAATGATGTCTCTTGAGGCGATTCTTCAATTTCGGAAAGAGAAAAAGTCACAAAGACTCAAGTCGGGCGAATAAGGGGGCTGAAGAGCAACAGGAATGTTCTGACTGGCCAAGACGCGGTTCACTGAGAAAGGTTTTTTAGAATCATTTTGGCGCAGAGATCTTTTCTGATCTCAATTCATTGGTCAAAAAAACGGTGGTGATTCAAATTCAACTCTTTCCCAAGCATTTTGACTGTCAAGTGACGATCTTGTGAACGCACAAGATCCCGGATTTTAACGACATCAGCGATTTTTTGTAACTGAGGGCCTTCACTGCGAGGTAATCTTCAATTGACTCTCGTCCATTTGAAAATGCCTTAAACCACCGAAAACCTGACCCTTGACAAAACACTGTCTCCGTAGGCTTGCTGAATTTTTGCAAATTTTCCGTTGCGTTATGTCCAAGTCTGAAGCAAAACTTGATAGCACTGTCACTCATTTCAGAACACACAAGAAAACCTGTTTCACTAAACAAAATCACTACTGACATTTAACTTGACTCAGCGACTTAAAACTCATACTGATGACGCATCACATGTTTACCTACCTCCCCTCCATGTCCCACTTCCCCCAGTGTTGCCAGATCAAACACTACGCTACCAGTCTCATTACTTAATTTACATTCCTCGTATCTTTCTGTTCAGTTATTGCAAAGATGTATTACCAATTAATTATGTCTTTTAAAACAGTACACTTAAAAACAGTTTACGTAAGTAAAATTAGCTAATAATTATTAGTATAACAAATTTTATAAGCAAAATTTTAACATTTAGAAATGTATCCTTAATCCCAGTACTAGATCCCTACAAATTGTTATTTTGTTCTTTAAATATTAAAAGCATAATAATTCATAATCATCATCATAATCCCTTCTATATTGCAAAAAACCCTACCTTTGCTTCCCCTGAAATACTATTACATTAAAAAATTTTGTGTTGTTTTATAAACAAATTACGCCCTGTGGAAAAACATATCATAAGTTTTGGTTTTTAAATAATTTTCTCATAAGTATAGATAATTTTTCTAAAGGCATAACAATAGCTTAAATATAAAGAAAAAACGGGGAAGGAGGTGCATTTTTTGTAGGATTCTATATTTGGAAAACTTGTCCAAAATTTCTGATCTGAAAACCAATTAGGTTTTAATAAATTTTAATTTTTCTGAGCTTTGATTTTTAGTTTCGGTCTCATTTTAAAGCATTTTTTGCATTCCTAGATCGAATTAAAAATATTTTTTAACACAATTCATTATTTCGTATGAAATGGCTATTAAATGCAATTTAATTTCTAAAAATCATTGATATTTGCTTGTGTTTTTAAGTTTTTGAGTTTTCACACATTTACTTAATTAAGATTGATTTTAAAAGACCAATATATTTTTTTGACACATAGTTTATATAATTTAAAAGCTCTTTACTTTGTTTTCATTATTTTTTTTTTTGAAAAATGCCATGGCCAAAATGTATGCAGGTTACTGTGAGAAATAATACTAAAGGGATGAAATATGACGGAAAACGGTAAATCTAAAAATCCAGCTTTCAGGTGCTATTACAATTACACTACAGAATACAGATGTTGCAGAATGACTCCAAATATCCCCCTGATGTACCAAACTTCAATATAATAAATATATTATTGTTCTACATTACAGTATTTTAAAAAGCAAAAAAAAAAAAACTTAAACTTGCTTAACTGCCACCATGGGGAACTGAGAAAAATATATATTATATTTACAAACTTATTTTGATTTCTGGATTACGTTTGTATCACTATTATTTTCTGTATAAATAATTACCCCACCCTCTGATAACACCCTTCCAAACTTCCACACCACACCAACGTGAGGGACTTTGGGCCTTCGATATATTTAACGTGCATCAGCTCCTCTTCAACGCTAGGGCTTTAGTGGCAACAGGGTTCGAACATTGATCATGAGTTCATGGCCATGCTCACCAGGCTACCGTGGCCGTAAAAGAAAATGACAAGTTTGAAAGAAAGGTAGTGGAGAAGCATATTTGAAGGAAAAATAACTTCAAACTTAACGAAAACCAAAATATCGACTTTTATTTTAGAAAAATACTTAATAAACTTCGTATACCTAAACCACTTTATATAGTGTATTTTAAAGCGAACGTTTCCTCTTTAGAGAAACTTACTATAATTATGTCAAATCACTTTCTTTTGCTCTGGCGGATCCCGAAACAATGTAATTTTTTTTTTTTTTTGATACACAAAAAATTACTTATGCTTGAATCTCTCAAATACAGTTCCCTACCCAATGAGTGAAACCCGTTTTTATCATATGAATTGTGTTTGAATAGGAGAGGGTTAGTTAATAAAACATTTTTAAAACAGGCGTCAGCAATCTATGAACCTGTGACACACGTGATACAATTCTCGGTGGCACTCAGCACTACTCTACAAATTTTGTCAATCTTTGAGTGGATGGAAGCTTGATAAATTTGTAATAGACCTTTATATTGGATAAACATCTTCAGAGTTTACATTTACAAAACTACGAAATAATGTGAAAGATAATTCTAAGAATAAATTTACAGCTATTTTTTTAAATAACTGAATGTCATTCATAGGGTTCATGAAATCATCATTAGAGTTTGCTGCGGAATAAAATCAGTGATTTTTTTAACTACGAGCATATCAAACTAACTCCCTTTCGAAAGATTTAATTTGATTAGAAATCGCCACTTTAACACACCCATTGACAACCATAGAGGCATACGTTTAAAGCACGAGATTAATGCATTTATTCTTTCGGTCTTAAGTTGTAATTTATTCGCGCACTCGTTTGAAATTAGACATGTTTCACTTCCCAAATCTAACAAGACCCTAAATGTCTGCCATTCTGAATATTTATCTTTCACGAGAATTAAAGCAGTACTCAAAAAGCATTTGTTTTTAAAACATGCCGTTGTCACGATTTGTGCTTTGTTTACTTTCGGAACGAAAGATTTAGCACTTACACTCGAGGCGAATTGTGATTCTTTCCGGTTAACCTCCCGGCGTCGTCTACAGGGGAGAAATAATTATTTTTCATTTCTCTAGGGATAATGTAATAATTTATTATGCGGTTTAGAGCAGGAACAATTTTTTGATCGACATCTTCTAACGCTACATAGAGGTGAAAAATATATAAAACAAAGTCTATTATTTTTATCAAATTCAACTCTTTCGTATTACCGAAAACATTTTAAATCGTGGACAAGATTGTAGCACATGAACTTCATTATTTTTACACAATACACATTTATCATTTTTTAATTCAGATAAAAATACATTCTATGTATCTCGCGATATTTTCGCCAATAAATTTGTTTTGTTTATTTTAACTCAGAACAGCTTGGCATTTTCCACATAAGGGCTTAGAAAATATCTCATTTTTATTTTTGCCTTTCGATGACAAATATATATCGCACTCACGCCCTAACTCATGTGGCTTAAAATATTTCTCTCCCTGTGTTATGCTCATATGAGACATTAATTGTCTATCGAGCGTGCTCATTATTTTTCCGAAACAATTAATTGGCACGATGATTTAAATCATCCACATTGCGCAGCTGACAATAATACTCAAATGCCGCGTGTAATCTTGATGCAAATTGTACATAACTCTCTGAAATCTCTTTCTGAAATCTATTCATAGCATTCTTGCGGATTGGGGGAAAAATTCTTTTAATACTACATCTTTAAGCTTACTATAATTATTTAATCCTTCTTCGGAAACATGAACTAGTAAATTATTAACTCTTTCACCTAGAATATTTAAAATAATTTCGCCTTTAAATTGCTCGGGAACCTCTTTTATTTTGAATGCTTTTTCGAGCGACTGGAAAAATAAATTATATGACTCCACTCTTGAAGGTACGGGTATTGTTAAAATTTTCACGGACTTTAACAAAGTCTCAATATTAATATAGGCGGCAGTTTCAAGCACACTCTGATTTCTAATATCGGAAATTTGAGGTAAATTCTTCTGAATATTTGCAAGCTCTCATTGTTTTTGCAATTGCGCTATTTTTAATTCGTTCAGATTCTAATTTAGTTTCAGTATCCAATCTCTTTATTTTTAACTTCCGCCAAAGCATAATCAATTGCGGATTCAACTAACTCTTTATCCTTTTTTGTAAACATCACTATTTTTACAGTTAAGCTTTTAAATCAGCTTTTTGCACCTTCTGGTACATTTAAATTTAACTCTTCTGCAATGATTTTTAACTCGTATTTCTTTAATTTATTTAAATACATATTTATGAATTAAGGCCATTAATAGAAGGGTCAATTCCACCTACCTCCTCAGATCGCTGTTTCACGCCGTTAGCTTGAGTTTCGGTTTAGAAATCAGTCTCTATTCACACTTTAGCCATCACACTGTTTTCACTGAGTTTTGATAATCCTACGGTTTCACTAATACACATATCCATACGTTCGCTCATCTCCGGGAGACTGACCATGTTTTTGACTCAACACAATAAACTACACTAGCAGTAGACTTTCATTTTTTACTTTTGTTTGCCTCCATACACTGCCTCTCTCTAGGTTATTGTTGCCCACGCGCTGGAGTTTATTTTACAATCAGCTAGAGGGTGCTGTTCATTAACAGAGCCCCAACAACACATTTCAGGGAAAGGTAAAACACATTTTAAAGTTTGGCATCTTATGTAAAAGTTATGGCTTCTGCTTTTACTAAAACATTTGTAGTTTTTTTTTTTTTTCTAGTGATTGAGAAAATAAAAACTACGAGCCATTTTATATATATTTTTATACAAGATGGCATATAAAATAAATACTAAAAAAAAAAAGAACGAGATATCAATTTTTTAAAAAATTATGAATAAATCTGTCGAAGATCAAAGAAGCCCTCGGAGTTGGCAGAGTTTGAGAGTGTCTACGAATGGGCCAGATGCCGTTCTTCTCATTTGATGTAAGTTCATAATTAAGCAGTGGTATCTGGAGTCATTGGTTATAACCTTGCTGGTGAATCTGACAGGTGATACATGCATTACATATTGTGGTGAGGGTCATTTAAACTGAAAGTGCAGAGTATCACTTCATGTATTAACATATTCTAATGTCACTGCAAAAAAATTATCAAAACGGAACTGTGTGACTCTTGACTTTCTCCCTTTCATTTACGTAGTAGCGCTACAGATGAATGAGTTAAGTAATCTTATTAAGCATATTTGGTTTAGTTGCATTAATATTTGTTTATTTTATTTTTAAGAATATTATTTTTTTGTTTTTAAATTACTTTCTTTATTTTTTTTTTTCTTTTCATTAAAAACATTTTTCACACTTTTTAAAGTCCAAGTTCAGGAAAAATATGCATTATAAAAACGATAAACAAAGAAGCGATAAAATTCAGCTACTGCTTATACAGACAATTTTTATTAATTTCCAACCTCATCCGGCAAATGAATGCAACAAGTCTTTGCCACACGTGACTCGGTGATTCTAAGAGCAAAATACCTGACGTCATTGTGAACATGCGCAGCATGTGTCCGATTGCGTTGATAATTCGTTTCTTCGATGACTTCAGTAGCACATCGTTCATTAATGGATAGGTACTCAGAGCAGAATACGCGCACATGTGTTTGGAGCGATAATTCCTCCATTCTAGTATAATTTTTTTTTCTTTTATCAAGTGAATTTTGTGGATTTATACTTTATACATCTATTTCATGGAGGTTTGTTATTCACATGCTGTTGTTATTTAGAATAATTTATAATTTGAATAATTTTGATGTTTTAGCATTAGATTATTAGACTATAAGCTCTATTCATCTTATTGTTATAGTGTTTCAAAAAAATTGGTAAAATTGCATTACTTTTTGCCTTTTTCAATTTTAACTGATTGAAAATATCAAAATTCTTAACTGAAAAAAATAATCCTTCTCCTCAATAAACTTTTTGAAAAAGAATTTTTCATTAAAATATGTTATTTAATTGATTTATTATTTTCTTATTTAATTTTAATTTTCTCAATCTAAAATTTTCTTTTCGTTTTAAGCTTATAAAAATTTTTATCCTCCTTCAATTTAATGTCATTTTAAAATCATGTTTTCTGACAAGAATGCAAAAAATTGGAAGTTTAACCAAACTTTAAATTCAAAATCTCGCAGTTCCCCAAACATTAATCAGGATGTCTTTGCGAAAGATAACGCCCAAATGTCTTTTGAAAATATAGGTGTTTTTCATGAAAAACAATGCCATTTTTCCAAAAGCTTAGAGTTTTTGGAATTAGACTACAAAAAATATCAAACGGATTTGTTGAACTCGAAAACATCCCTAATACAAAAAGAGCCATTGAATCATAACTCTGAAAGCAAAACGTGTTCTAAAAAGAATGAAGCAGTTCGTTTTTCACTGAATAACGAAAAACCAACAAGCGAAAATGATCATCTTGATTCAAATGGCAGTGACTCTAATTTTGATTGTGAGAGCTCTAACAGTAAAATTAAAAATTTTTATTTTAGAAAAGAAGGGGCATCTTTTAAGTTAGAGTCAATGGTGGTTAAAAATTTGCCCCTAAAATCTGCTCGTAATGTACCGACCCTCACAATGGAAAATGAACCCGGACATTTGGTTCAAGATGAACCAAAAACTGAATCCCTTCTTCCAATCCGGAATGAACATGTGTTCGAATCTGTTCCTCGTTCTCCGATCGCGCCTCGTGCGTCCTTCCAGCAATGCAGACCAGGACGGGAGTCTCCATTATTAAGTGGTGCACAAGTCCGGGTTTATCAAAGCCCTAGAGCTCAAAACAATCTCCGTGGTGCAAGGTCTTCTAATATCGTTTCTTCTGGTCGTGATAATATGCCCTCTGGTTTCGCAAACATTCGGCATGACTATGAATTACCATTTGAAGAAAGACGACGGCGATGTCTGACTAGATTTCCTCGACAAAGATTGACATTCACTAATGAAACAAGAATAGGCTGGAGAGCGAGGATTCGCCGTTTTTCGGAGACGTAAGGAAGCAAATTAGAGCTGTTTTCAACAGTCTTCAAAGGGCTTGAATGCATAAAATACTATAAATAGTCTTGCACAATTATTTTTATTTTAAACCCAAAAGATCTCGTATCATTAATTCATATATACTATGGAAACATTATTTCAATGAATGTAGTACATTAAATATTTTGTACATGCTTTCGAAATTCGTTTTTAATTTTTCATATTTAATTTAATATATTTATGTCTATATCAAAATCCTATATCATACCGTAAGTAATAAGATTATGCAAAAAGAAATGTGATTTAATACACAACTTTTAGAATATAAACCTTTGTGAGACCTCAACTATTTAATATAGATTGCTTACACGTAAGAAGTTAAGATTGTGTTGATATCGTGATTTTTTTATAAATTCATAGTTTAATTTAGAATACGGTATTTAGTGTTAATATAAGATCTAAAGTTGCATGTTATGCAAATATATTAAACATATTAAATGTTCTGTAAAGTAAAAAAAATGTGTATTATGAATGTAAAATACTTAAGAATGTTTTGATAACGTGAAAATGCTTTTAGATGGTATTTAATACTTAAAAGCTATGCTTATAAAGAATTCTGAATGAATAACTATTGGGAAACTAAAGAGTATATTACTACTGTAAAATATTTGAGAATGTTCGTAAAGTAAAAATGTTATGATTTAATTAATAAAAATGTATAGAGAGATTTTATTATATAATTTAAGAAATTATAAGCAAAGAAATGTTTAAAAGATTGCTTATTATATTGTAAAAGCGTTGCTGTGAAATATTGTAGATAACATTTAATAAATTTATGATACAATATTTATTGTTGTAATAAGACACTAAGCTACGTGATCACACAAAACAGAAATATGAAAACATTTTGTAGAATTTTCTGTTCAATAACACAATATTTTTTTGTAATTCAATGAAATTTTTATTTTATAAAGAAGCAACTCATGTATATATATATATATATATATATATATATATATATATATATATAAGTATTAATTTTAAATAGTTATAATAAATTTTATAAATTTTTAACTGAGAAATATTTTAAAAACCGATAAAACTGCACTTAATGTTGTGTAGAATTTATTAATATATTTTATTGTTTCTCAATTTAATTAAAATTAATTCCATAACGATTTTAAACTGATTGAATGTAAATTATAAATTATTTACTATAAAAATACAATGATGTGATCCTACAATAATGCAAACTCCCTAAAACGTGAAATAGTTTTAAAAAAAATATTTCAACTAGAATTTGCTTACAAAAATAAACATACAGAGGGCATGTACATAGCAAATAAATATTTAAAATCTCAATTTTTTAGTGAATATTAAAACATATTTGAATCAGAAGATTATGTGTAGAAAATGTAAATGAAAACAACGATATTTTAAAATAGTTTATATATACATAGACTATTAAAATGTAAATTACAAAGAGAACTAAATAATTCTTTTTGAAGAAATTTACATACATAATTAAATGCATACATATATATATATGTATATATATATATATAAATATATGATGTTTAAACATGTTATATTAGCTTATTTTTACCAATGCTATATGCCATTTTGAATAAAAAAAGGATTGTCAAACTAGTGCATTTTTTTCCTATTTTTCGTTATTTCAATAGTTGAAAGGTACATTTTAAATAATATTAGAACGAAAACGCATTTGAATTCATTTAATTGATTAAATAAGAATGTGAGAGGTTTCTGAAAACTATATTCTGATTTTATTTTAATACAGATGTTTTTAATTGAGTAATAAATATTTCTATCATTTATTATTTATTTTAGAAGTATCTATCACTAAGTGTTAAATTTTAAAACTAATTATATTTTTGAGTCCGACACTTTCATTTCAGTGTCTGTAATTGATCACTAAATTGTTTTTGCACGAGGCAACCTTTGTGCGAGTCAACTCGTTTTCTGTCACTTCTCTAATGTGAAGAGGAGAGATATTTTTTTTTACATTGGACACAAATAGGGAATGTTGAAACATTTTTGGTCTCATATGTTATCACTTCTCTTGATTGTATGATGCAAATTTATATCCAGATTCTAATTAATTTCGTCCGTCGTCAGAAAGACATAAAAAGCAAAACATATACTCTTCTGCTATGTTGGCGATCTCTGAGCACATAGTGGAGACAATTTAAAAAATCTCTAGTAAATACCGAAAAAAACAGTTTTTAAACTTGTGAATACCGGAATTACAAAATTGTACAAACAAATGGCTCAAAATACCTGTATTCAGTATCCTGGTATTGCAATCTCTAGACACAAAGTTGAGTGAAAATGAAGCATTGAAGGGGAAAAGTAAATGCCGGACTCATTGGTACAACGATTGAGTTCAAATAAGCAATAAAAGTTTTCTCTATTTTCAATGCACATGTAGCTTTGTATGAAGAGTGCAATTTCTACTATATCCTTTTAATTGAATCAACTAGTGAGGAGAACGTGTTTTTCGGGTGCTTGAGGAAGTGGTACAGCAGGGAGTGCCAGGTAACTACGTGTGTAGAGACCGAAATGATTTCTATTCAAAATTATTTCTATTCGGACTGTTTGCTTCTTCTGTTATGTACGGCACAAGTTGGCTCGTGTAAAAGAACCTGAATCCCATCCATGAAATACATTTTTGGGGTAAACATTATTCACTTACAGAACATATTCATGAATTCATTCACATTTCTACACATTGTTATGTACATGTACATTAAATAGTTCATAACTTAATACATCTGATGTGTATGTTAACAGATTTTGTGTACTGTAGCTCTTGTACAGACTTGTATTTAAGCGCAACTGGTGATCTTGCAAACTGTATGCATTGTGGAGACATATATAAGCGCAACTAATGATCTTGTGCATTGCAGACCTTCTTCGAATCACGTACAAGCACAATTAGTTGATTGCTTATAAATTTATATGTATATATATTCAGATTTTGTGCCAAACCTCCCAAATCCCAAAATTCACTTGTAAGTTTGTAGTTGAAGTAAACTTGTCATGGTATATGGTAAGAATATTTACTAGTTAAGCTCTACAAATGCTTTAAACTTCCATTTGTATGACAACGAAGAAGGTTCTACATTCAAATTCCTGTTTGTAAGTATGCTTTTTATAATTTAGTACTGTTAGCATAAATTTATTGACGCACGTATTTATAAGCTATCATCCAAAATTTTATTTGTAATTTTATTACGTAATATCTTTCTTCAATTCTTAAAATAATTTACATAATGCTTTTTAAAGTTCCTGAAAGCCCAAGCGATCTCTAGGCACTTTTTAATTCATCAATGTTATGATTAAAATTAGCTCTAATAAACTAATAAACTTGTTAAAACACACATTGATA